>CM076574.1:1215638467-1216238467 GCA_034641835.2 Pinus albicaulis
ACTGAGCCACGACTACAGTTGACCATCCATCCATTGGGGGCTGAATTTCGGCTTCGTTGCGTCACAATGTCAGCAAACCAAGGAGTTTGAGTAGAAATTGCAAAAAGATATTCATCAGGGAATTGATCTTCAACTGGAGTATTTTCTTTGATGTTTTGGAGTCTAGATAGGAAATCAACTATTGTGTTTTGTTTTCCAGGCCTATCTAGAATGGTAATGTTGAATTCTTGTAAAAACAATAACCATCTTATGACTCTGCCATTAGTAATTGATCTTTTCATTAGATATCTAATTGCAGAGTGATCTGTGTGAACAAAAGTTTCATAGCTTGTTATATAGTGTATGAATTTGTTTATGGCATGAACAACAACTAAAAACTCTTTTTCAGTTACAGTACAGTTTAACTCTGAAGGAGTCAAATTTTTAATGGTATAGTAGATGGCATATGAAATCAGGTATTTTTGTCCCAATACTGCTCCTAGAGTTGTATCTGAGGCATCTGTTGAAATATGAAAAGGTAACTTCCAGTTAGGTCCTCTTAAAATAGGTGCTTCAGAGATTTTTTTTTCAGGGTCTCCAAGGCTAACTGGCAATCAGGATTCCACTTGAATTCACATTCTTTGGTAAGTAATTTGAAAAGTGGAGATGCTATCTTGGTGAATTTTTCTATAAACCTTCGATAATATCCTGTGAATCCTAGAAAACTCCTAACGTATTTTTGACAACTTGGAATAGATAAGTTAGAGATGACTTCAAATTTTGACTTATCAACTCTAATCCCATCCCCTGAAACGTGATGTCCTAAAACAATTCCTTCAGTAAACATCATAAAAAATTTCTCATGACTAAGTGAAATATTTGCTTCTTTACATCTCTTTAAAAAATTTTCCAAGTTTGTTAAGGCTTCTTCAAATGTGTTCCCATAAACTGTGAAATCATCCATATATACCTCTACACAATCATGTATTAGATCTGAAAAGATTCCTAGTACTGCCCTTTGAAATGTTGCGGGTGCATTTCATAGTCCAAATGGAAATACTCGATAAGCATAGGTACCCCAAGGACAGGTAAATGTGGTTTTTTCTTGATCTTCAAGTGCTACCTGAATTTGGTTATAACCACTAAACCCATCTAGAAATGAAAAGTACTTTTTGCCAGCTAATGTATCTAACACTTGATCTATGAAAGGTAAGGGAAAATGATCTTTAAGAGTAGCTTTGTTTAATTCCCGGTAGTCAATACATACCCTCCATTTACCATTTTTCTTTGGCACAATTACCAAAGGAGAATCCCACTGACTATCTGAAATGGGATAGATAAAGTTAACATTTAACAATTTCTGCAATTCTTCCTTAACAATCTCCCTAAGATTTGGATTCATCCTTCTCTGAGGTTGTCTGATTGGTTTACAATTTTCCTCTATGTAGATGTGATGAGTGCAAGTCTTGGGGCTTATCCCTTTCATATCAGTGTACTCCCATGCATATGTAAAAGAATGTCTCTGTAATATCTTGACTAGCTCTTCTTGTTGAGATTTCTCTAGGTTCTTGTTTATGTTTAAAGTTTTGCCTGGAAATATCTCAATTGTAGAGCTGCCAAATTTATCCATGGAGTAAAGAGACATCTGTCTTGATGATAAAAACTCAATGTTGGATTCTTCTTGAAATTGTTCATGCTTATATTCCGAAGAGGATTCAAAGTTTTCTAAGGTATTCAAAATCTGGCTATCTTCACTAATTTCTGAAATTGTGAAGAGAGGTTGTAAGTCTTCTTCATCATCTATCCATCTAATTCTGTAATTGTCTTTGCTGGAGGATACAAGGTACATTTCTTGGTTGAACTACCATTAGAGATGTACATATCACCGGATCTACAACTAATGAAAGCATCATATGTAGCTAACCAAGGCCTTCCTAATATAATAGGATGCCCCCCTAGATTATTCTTAGGAGTTAGGATCATAAAATCCATAGGATATTCCCAAGAATCTAGGGACACTGGAATGTCTTCTATTACCCCATCAGGTTTGATCATAGATCTGTCTGCTAATTGTAATAATGTGGGTGTAAAAAGAAGATTAGGAAGTTTCAGTTTATCCATGATTTGTCTACTCATGATATTGATTACTGCTCCTAAATCAATAAGTGTGTTTTGGATCTCAATTCCATTGATGTGAATTTTAACAACTGGATTTCCTGGGTCTAGATACTTTGGAATAGCCATCTTACCCATCATGATATCTGCTATTTTTCCTGCCAGTTGAATTTTCTTTATCTCTCTTATTCTTTTCCCTGTTTTCTTCATGCTCAACTCCTTTATTGTCTTTGCTAAGATTGGAATTTAATTGATGGCTTGTAATAATGGGATCTTAACACAAACATTTCTCAGCTCATCTAGGAAATCATAATTAGGCACCATAATTTGTTTCTCTACACCCCTATCAATTTGTAATCTTTCTGGAAAGGGAGGTGTAGAAGTGGATGTTGATGGCTGCTCTAATATAGGAGTTGAAATTATTGGTTATTTTTGTTTTGATTTTTCAATGTTTGAGTATTGGAAAGTTGTGTTCTCTTCAAGAATTTTATTTACCCATAGAGAATCTTCCTCAGAATTTTCTTGCTCTTGTATTATTACAAAAGGTTTCCTCTTTTCAAGTATTCTTCCAGACCTAAGTTGAACATCACTAAGGTCTCAAGGAGTGATCAAATAAGTTGGAAACTGTTGGCCTTCTATCATGTATGTGTTCTGAGGATTTTAATTGTTGGGGTTTGGCATGGGTTGGGCAGGCAACTGATTTGTTTTCTGAGGAAATGGTAATGGAAGTGGTTGATTTTGATGTTGTGGATTTTGAGAATTTTGTTGAGGAGGGAAATGTGGATATGGTGGATAGGATGGTGGATATTGGTAATACTGAGAGTATCTTCCATAGAGATTTTGTGCTCCTTGCGCCCAAGTTTGTGATTGATTTTGAAATTGGGGCCAAGGTTGCTGCCAAGAATTCCAATTTGGTGGGGGTTGATTATACAACTGATCATGAAATCATTTTTGTTGAGGTCCTTGCCAAGGCCTCCTGGAGACAAAATTGAGAGATTTTGTGGAACTTGTAGGAGTTTCTTCTTGAAAGATAGCTTTAAGACCAGGAAGTGAAGGAAAAATCTTGGTCTCATGTTTTTTTGAACAAATTACACAAGTCTCTACAACTTTTGCATCCAAAGGGCACTCTCTCAAGGCTTGTTTCTTTCTACATTTGGGACAAAAGATTGCTAAGGCATCAGATTCAGATTTTTGCTTGTTTTGTAACTTGAGGGTGTCTATTTGTTCACTAAGACTCCCTAAGATATCAGATTTGAACTCATCAAGCATATGTCCTATTTCTGCCCTACTTACTGTCCCAGAAGCAGACTTACTTGCCCTTGCAAGAGCAGGGTCTCTTGGTCCTTTTACAATTTTAGATTTCCCTCTTGAAAGGTTGATACATAATTCAACTATTTCAGGTAATGTGAGCTGAGATGTATCCCCTTTTCCCATCATGTTAAGGATATCTAACCATTCATCCCTAATTGTCTTCAACAAGAGACCTTTCAAGGTGTCTTGGTCTAAGTTTTCCATTTTTTCTCTTTTGATGTTGTAGTTAAATCTCTCCAACAAATCTTCCAGATTTTCATCCTCTTTTTGTAGCATTTTAAACACTTCCTCCTTATGGTTGACTGGCATACATTAATCCAAATACCTCTCTATAAATGCTTGTTTCATGTCTTCCCATGTCCTAATAGAACTGTTGATCAAACTCATAAACCACTTCAATGCTGCTCCTTTCAATGTTGAAGGAAATAGTTTAAGTTTTTGAGCATCTTGAAAGTAGTCATAGGTTCTACATAGGACTTCAAATTCAAATAGGAAGGTTTGAGGATATTCAGTTTTAAGTCCATAAAAGTTTGGAAGGACAGAGGGTGAAATGTTTTTCATAGTTGTATTAGTTTCTTCATCTACTATAGGAAACCCAAAAGAGCTTCCCATTTCTCTTCTACCTCTTCCTCTGCCTCCTTCTCCTTCTGCACCTCTACCTCCATTTCCTCTACCTCTACCTCTACCCCCTCCAAATAGTGTGTGTTCTCCATTAAAAACTCCTCTCCCCCTTCTTCTGCCATAGTTGATTCTTCTGTGGAAGTTGAAAGGTTTAAGTCCCTAGCAGGGGTTCCTGAATCTTCTTCCAAGACAGGTTCAGTGGGTAAAGTGGAAGGTCTTTCTGATGGAATATCTGATCTTAAGTCCTCTGGAATTCTAGGATCAGTAAAGGATGGAATGTGGGTTTGAGTTGGAGGTGTACTGGCTCTTGGTCTTGGTGAAACAAGTGGTGTTCTAGGAATCAAGCTTCTGCTTCTTATGAATCTACCCCTTGAGTCTCTTTCTCTACGCATGTCATTGTTTTTGGGAGGTAAGAAACAAGGCCACCTAGCTACACTTCCCCGGCAACGGTGCCAAAATGTTGTGCTCAACTTAGTGTTCCTAAATTGAGTTCATAAATTATCAACCAGGGTCAGTAAACTGCTGAAGTGAGGTGCACTATATGTGCCTAGGTATCTGTTTCTCACTACATTGTGTTTAGTGTTTTTATGATGTTTTTGGTTTTGTGGTTTTATGTTAAGAAGGAAAAGAAATAAGTGTTGAAAAAGAACAGTTGTTGGTCACACTAAAAACATAGCAAAACCTATACTAAAGAACAGAAAATGCAAAGTTTGATAATGACTCATAGCAAGAAAATAAATCACAACATGAACTCAATAACTCATAACATAAAATCATCCAATTCATTCATTAGAAATATGTTGGAATAGCTTGAGAAAAGGAAAATTTTAGTACAAATTAGGTTCTCCTAAGTAAACGACCATCTTACAATATCACAAAGAATCTCATCCATGGCTAAAAGTTTATTGGAACACAATTGGAAAAAAGACTATTTGTAACACAATAAGATTTCTACTCTGAATTAACTTGTCATGCTAAGATCAATTCATTCTGCAGCTCAACTTGTCACCACTAAACCTTATTCGAAAGTTAGAGATTTTCTAAAATAGTTTTTGGGAAAAAGGCTTAATTGTGAAATTTCAAAGGATTGCAGAACAATCAAGGCCTTAAACTGATATCACTAACTCATTCCTATCCATATGATGATGCATTAATAGAAAGTCGGAACAAGATTAGTTTGTAAACAATGAAGGCTGTAAAGTCTAATTTTGACAGTTAACACAACTTAAAGAACAATGGATAACACTGAACTAGAATGCAATTGATCAAACTTGAAACACAATGATCACAGCTAAACTAGAATGATTTAGCCTAACTTTGAAATACAGTGAACTGGAACTTGAACTAGAATGTCACTAATCTAACTTAAAGTACAGTGAATAGAGTTATACTAGAGTGCCATTATCAAACTTGAAACACAGTGACAGAATTAAACTAGGGTGACATCTACCTCCAGAGTACTACAACTAGACTAAAGATGCAACTAATCACTAAAATGTCTCAGCTCTGTCTCATTTGGAATTAGTGGTATTTTGGAATAATTTATGGAATAGGACTGGCTGAAACATGTTATGTAAATGAGCATGAAAGCATACAATTCAAAAAAACACAACAAAGCTCTAAAACACCACAGCTATGTCTCATCTAGAGTTAGTGATATTTTGGAAGAGTTTATAAGATCACGACTAGCTGTAACAATTGATGTAATCGAGCACAAAATCATAAAGTTTAAAGAAATGCAACTAACTCCTAAATACTACAGTTATATCCCATCCAATGTGAGTGATATTTTGGAAGATTTTGTAAGGATAAGACTAACTGTGGCATCTGCTGCAAGTAAGTATAAAAACACAAAGTTCCGAAAATTAATTAAAATAAGAATGAAACAAGGCTAAGTTACTTATCTAAACCATATGAACAAAGCTTCTCAGGTAGCAGGGGCCCTCTACCACCGGATTAGCACGCAAATCTACTCAATATTGACTCAGCTCTTGCAATAAAGTGATGCTTCTTCCATTAAAGGAGAAATTCTTCAAAACAGAGTATTTACGGTCTTCTGAGATCTAGCAATAAAACATAAATCTAGCTAAGTTGTTTCTCGGTCTCCCGAGTCATACTTATAACAAAATTACATAACTATCTTTGAGATAAAACATGAGTAATTGTCTTTCCAAACTAAAATCAAACTAGGACTCTAGTGGTGGCCTTGTTCTATGATTAAGGACATCTGTACAGTCCTTGTCCTATTAGAAGTTTGTCACCTAGTTTTGGTTTCCCACGTGCATAACCGCCTGTAGACTCGAGCTCAGAATTTGTGGAGAGCAAGAAATGATGGGGGAGTGATGTGGAATACGACCATATGCATTTTTCCTTGAGGTGACACCTGGAACCTACGTAAACATGAGAACGACTGCGGAATAGGCTACTGGCTACAGAATGACTTTGTTCTGTAGTCGAGTCTAGTCAAAAATTGCTACAATAAAAAAATCATGAAAACATAGCGAGTTAGTCATTATATACATTCTTAAAGTAATACTAATCAATCCTATTGATCATTTAAGCCTGTAATTGATGAGGGACAAAGAAAATGAAGTGAAATGTGGTGGAAAAGAAGGACATCTTTGGGGCTCAACAATGAGATTTCAACTTTACATAGTAAAGTGAATTTATTGATCACTCTTAGTCTTGCTGATATTTTATGCAATGGAAATGATGTTTTAGTGGACCTTGTAAAACCCTAAGATGTAATGGACCTTGAAAACTCTAAGACCTAATGAACATAGTGACTGAATGGATTTCATGAAGATATGACTAAAAAGGTGATAAGAACTCATGAAATAATGGAATCTCAACATGTGATAAAGTGAGCCAACAAGTGATGAAATAAATATTTTTGAAAAGAGTGAACTTTGATGAAAATCCGCACCAAGTGACCAAATGTTTGCATGACCTAGTGGAATGATATTTTTTTTTGAGTGGGACCCCTAAAATGACACAAAAGAGTTAATTTTTATCATTGGTGGAAGGATGCAAATACCGACACTAACATTGGCTCCAGCTAGGGATGGTAGCTCCTTAGAGGTGCCAAGAACACCATAGATTAAGTGCCTATCCATTGGGCATGGAGTCAAATGCTAAAAACTAACTGAAAATTAAAAAATGAAACTGTTTTGTGACAAACTCAAACCGACTGAAAATGAGTTTAAGATTGACTCAAAATTGACTTGACTTACTTGACTTTGAAAACAACAGAAAAACCATGAAAATTTATAGCCTTCACTTCAGGCCCCAAGCTTCAGTGATTCTCCGCTTCACACTTTGCATGAAAGTTAAGCTGATATTTATAATTATAGTGAGAAATATGAAAAATAAATCAAGAATAATAATGCTTAAGGAGCCTACTATTGACTGTTCCTCCTAAAAATGATTCTCCATTCATCTTCTGTAGCAGAAAATATTTTTTCTCTCGAATAGCTGAGATCTTGTAGGGCCCTTTCCATAAGTTTTCAAAATTTCCATGCTTCCCTTTTCCCTCATTCCTTGCATCCCACCAGAGGACTACATATTCAAGATTAAATTTATCTGCTTTGGTCTTACGGTCATACACCTTCTTTATCTTCTCATGAAGCTTTGAGGTGTTCTGAATTACCTCATCTCTTGTCTGCTAAAGATGGATCATCTAATTGATCCGATGCTGTACATCATTCTGCTCACTTCTGTCTTCTTGCAACAAATTCATGTCCAGGACTGCAAGTGATGTTGGAAAAACAATGTCTATTCCATAAACTAACTGACAAGGGGACATTCCGATAGATTTATTACTACTCACCATGTCTGCCCACAAGGAATTCATAAGTTTTTTGTGCCAGTTCTTCTTTTTGGCCTCCAACTTCTTCTTTATGATAATGATCAGGGATTTGTTAGAGGACTATGCTAAACCATTACCTTGCAGATAGTAGGCGGTTGAGTGCCCCAACTTGATGTTATATTTGTCAAAAAACTCAACCATCATTTTTTATTTGAATGCTGCCACATTTTTGGTAATAATCTTATGAGGACAACCAAAACGAGACAATATGTTGGTCTCTAAAAAATAAATAATTACAAGGTCTTTTGCTTGCCTTGTTGGGATCGTTTTGATCCATTTGGTGAAGTAGTCAGTGGCTGTCAGTATCCATTTGTGCTGTGCAGATGAAGTAGGGTGAATCTCTCTAATGAAGTCAAATCCCCACTGCTGAAACAATGCATGAATTGAAATAGGTTTCAGAGGTAATGGAGGAAGTTTTCTTTTACTTTGAAAAACTTGACACTCATGGCAACTCATCACTATGTTGTACAAATCTGGAAATAGAGTTGGCCAATAGTATCCCACTCTCAATAATTTATTAGTAGTGGTCTTCCAGAAAAGTTGGCCCCCATAGTCTCCTTTATGAAAATCATTCATAACCTCTTGGGCTCCACTCTCAACTAAAAAATTCTGCAATAAACCTCCGGGATCTTTCCAATAAAGGGCACTATCCAAAATGAAATATTTGGAAGCTTTCAACCTTAAAGACCTACCTTTACTCTTAGTAATTCCTGGAGGAGGATTCAAATGATGAAGCACATATATTATATCAGAATACCAAGGTGATGGAAGAAACATATCAGATACATGTACCAAAGTGACATCTTGTTCTTCATCGGACAATGTTGTAATAAGATTGATATCTAAAACATGCAGATTTGACTCAGCCATAAGCTTTGATAAACCTTGACCTTTGATCAGATTTGCGAGCTTGATCTCGAGGTCATATTCCAGCATCACTGCTATCCATTACCCTCTTCTTCCTTCTGGATCTGTCTACATAAGAACATCTTTGACTGCTGCATTAGGGACATAAGCCAAAGTATGAGAATGTAAAATATAGACACGGAAATCCTTCAACGCTTTTATCAAAGCCAAAGCCCATTTCTCTATGATATTGTACCGAAGAGCTGCATCCCTGATGGTTCGAATGAAAAATGCAATGGGATGTTCAGTATTGTCCTTCTTTTGCATTAAGTCTGCAGCTATGGTGTGATCAAAGGTGAATGAAAATATAATAAGATCAATAGTGTAATCCACAATCAATATAAAAATACAAATCTCATCATAAAGATGACACAAAGATACCCTATAACTGGTAAAATTTTTGAGTATTAGAATAGAGTAAAGAAAAATTCATTTTAATTATTATTCATTACATAACACTGGATAGTGTATAAATGTAAATTTAACTAATAATTGATTTCATTAAAGTTAACGTTAATGAATTTGCTACAACAAAATATGTAATCAATATAAAAATACAAATCTCACCATAAAGATGACATAAAGATACCCTATAAATTATAAATTTCCTTGATAACTCATTTAATTAAAGTTTAAAAGGAATGTCTCATGCTTTTAGTCTTGCACGGGGATCCAAAGCCATTCCTAGAACCTGATTCTTACTGTTATCCGAAGCAAGCCCTTCACATTGAAATGAGTTTTTATATTTTGTTGAGATATTTTTCAAATTTCAAATGACCTTTATAGTTGCTTCTGTTTCATACCTTAAGGCCCAAAAGTGACAGTGCTTTATGATGTCACGAATTATGTAAGTGAGCGTATTCATATTGTTAAAAGAGTTAAAACTTACATTATGATACCAAGTTGAAAAACACTGGTATTTTTCAAACACATCTGTCAAAAAAAGTCTTTTATTCTTGGGGTTCATTTTCATTGATAGAGTGGTTTCAATATTTGCATGGTTGATTGAACAACTGGAGCTTTGATGGCCCTAGGGAGGGTTGTTGTAGGCTATGTAGGTAATAGCTTGCTGTCATTTGGAAGCTACTCATTTTATTCTTTAATTTAAATATTACTTTTCAAATCCTCGTTAACTCTCTTTTTATGCATTGTATTGGGGAATATTATAAGTTTCAATGTAAAAATGTTCTCATAATTCATATCAGAAGGGATTGTTCAAAATGTTAACTTTGGGGTAAGAAAATTATTTTTAATATAACATTTGTAGGTAAAGTTTTATTTTGATGATGTTTAGATGGTTTACAAAGTTAATGAATGTGAAAATTATTTTGAACAAGGGTAATAACTGTGATGCAACATAGTCGCTTCTTCTACTGCTATTTAATTTTTTTTTTTTGCATAGTGTTTTATATGTAATAAAGTATTTATTTTCCTCGGGATGGCAGAAGCGGGAGGGGTAATAATAAACCTCGATGAATCAATAAGGATTGACTTCGCTTGGGGCCTCGATATAAAAAATAACAACCAGGCGGAATCTTTGGCGCTTTGGAAAGGCTTAGAACTTTCCATACAACATAACATACACTCCCTCCACATTATTGGAGACTCCACCTGGGCTATAAGTAGCCTTTTGTGTATTCAGAATAGAAATGGTAGAAACACTTCTCCAATTTGGGATAAAATAAAAAATACTCTTCCCCACTTTGAGTCTCTCACCGCATGGCATGTAAAAAGAGACCTAAATGGACAAGCAGATAACAAAGAAAACTAGGGTGCCTACCTTCATCCAAACCAAATCAATATGGGGGCCAATCTGGAGACCCACCACCTTCCATAATCGCTTTTGATGGGAAATCAAATCCCCACGTCAATGCACCTAGGGAGTATCTATAGAAGGGAGAAACAAAATCTATGCAATTCAAATGGCAGAACGGAGAATATGGATGACATGCTCTACCTCCCCAACAACATCAAGCCACACAGTAGCACGAAGCGACATGTGCCGGAAGAAGGGGAGTATACTGGTAAGCTCCCTTTGATAAGACACCCCTCTCATCTGCAAATCAATGCATACGCTGGTAGGAAGTACTGCAACTTTCTTAACTCACACCAGAACATGAAGTGGGAAATGATGGTTGCTGTGGAGGGTGAGAAGTACGCCTCCATATGTCAGACGGAGCATGGGAATACGAAGAACCACATCAGTGAGCCAAGAGCTACCAATGTGCTTATCATAACCTTCATAGCTAGTGTCTAAAGAAATTACACCATTTCCACAGACAGAAATAGAGAACCACCGAGGAGAAAGGAAGGTGATAGCTTTGGGCTTGTGAGCACCTTAGCAATTAAAGGTCTGCACCCAGTTAAGGAAATGGAGGCGGAGGTGAAAAGAGGTACAACTGTTGTCTCTGTAGAGGAGGGAAGCTACCTTACCAGCCTAATGGAGAACCAAAATTTAAACATTGACCCCTTCAATGAGCTGAAATCGACCCCAAATGAGCTACGTAGGAGACAGGCTGCTCAGTTGAAACATCTGCAAGCCAACCTGAATACTTTGCTCTTCAATTTGAGGGACAAAGACAAGGCTGTGGCTGAAAGGATGGAAATTCATGACACTCGCATCGGAGACCTGGAGAAGCAGGTGGTTTGGCTTCAAAGGGATGTGGGGTTTCTGCACTGGCAGTGGGACCAAGGTAGGAAAAGGCATACTACTCAAAATATTCTCAGAATTGTCGGTGATAATCCCGGAACTACAATAGAGACTCAACATGGTAGCAATTATGGCACTCAACGTGATCTACATGGAAATCTTGGAGCTCAACACAGCTTGACTGTCAAGCAGGAAAAGGACCCCTTCAACAATCCAGGTAAAGGATTCAATTTCCTTTAGATTTGTTTTTAAATGCATTGTTTTAGAGTTTCAATACTAGGAATTTTCTACAAGGAGTATAGTGTCTTAAGGCCTGCTAGAACTATTAAAGATAACATAAGTCAAATTTTCTCAAGAAAGTTTTGTATAACTGGTATAGATCCTACCAGAATAGTCATGTCAAAACAATATGCAGTTGGGCATGAAACCAACAAATTTTGAATTTTAATATAAAGTAGTATCTGATTCTGTAAAAAAAAAAAGTATTTGTTTTCCAATATTAAAATAAAATAAATAGCTCTGCACAATGACCGAAGTTCCGCACAATAGGCTATAAGCTTTGCACAATGAACTAAGTTCCACACAATAAGCTATAAGCTCTGCACATTGAGCTAAGTTTCGATAATAAGCTATATGCTTTGCACAATGAGCTATGTTCTGCACAATAGGCTATAAGCTCTACACAATGAGCTATGTTCTGCACAATAGGCTAAGTTTCTCGCTTCCACACAAAAGACTAAGTTTTTCACACAAAATTTATTAGTTGTTTTCTCAGTTATAATTTATTCGATTTCCAATAATAAAGCTAATGAAATATTTGTTTTCCAATAATCAAATAAAATAATTTTTTTTTTTTCATTTCTCGATAATGACGTATTTGTTTTCCAGTAATAAAATAAAATAAATATCTCTGCACAATGAGTTAAGTTCCACACAATAGACTGTAAGCTCTGCACAATGAGCTAAGTTCCACACAATAAGCTACAAGCTCCGCACACTGAGCTAAGTTCCGAACAATAGGTTATAAGATGTACACAATGAGCTAAGTTCCGCACAATGAGCTGAGTTCCGCACAATAGGCTAAATTGATCACACAAAAGTTATTATTTATTTTCTCGGTAATGATGTATTCGTTTTCCAATAATAAACTTAATTACGTATTCATTTTCCAATAATAAAATAAAATAAATAGCTCTGCACAATGAGTTAATTTCCCCACAATACGCTATAAGCTCTGCACAATGAGCTGGGTTCCTCACAAGAGGCTAAGTTTCTCGCTTCTGCACAATAGGCTAAGTTTGACGCACACAAGTTATTAGTTGTTTTTTTGGTAACGATGTATTCATTTTCCAATAATTAAGGTAATGACGTATTCAATTTCCAATGATAAAATAAAATAAATAGATCCACACAATGAGCTAAGTTCTACACAATAGGCTATAAGCTTCGCAAAATGGGCTAAGGTCCACACAATAGGCTATAAGCTCTGCACAATGAGCCAAGTTCCACACAATATGCTATGTTTCTCACACAAAACTTATCAATGATTTTCTCGGTAATGATGTATTCGTTTTCCAATAATATGATAAAATAAAAACAATTGATTTTTTGCATAATGTTTTATCGGTAATGACATATTCATTTTCCAATAATAAAATAATATAAATAGCTCAACACAATTATTGATAACATTTGAATTGTAAATAATTAGGCATATGTGCGGAAGTGTAAATGAGTTGTATTGTGTTGGATAGTTTTCTCCACACAACTAGTCATTTTCTACTATATTCATTATTAAATCCTTATTTGAGAGTGTTTTTTGCACATGCCATTTTTCGCTATTGCCTCCTCCATACAAATTTTTTCACACAATTAATAATTGTTTTTTTTATGCGAAGAAATATGTATTTCATCCACATTGCTTTCTCCACACAATGACGACTATATAACTTCTTCCATACCGCTATATCTCAACACATAACTCTATTTTGCAGAGAGGTCCACATTTCGTCCACTAAAGATTTTATTGCTAATATTTTAGTAAGCAATTGATGTATACAATATTATTGGTGATATTCATATTTTTGAATATATTTTTGTATTTGTGCGGAGTTTTCTGTATTTCATCCACTTTTCTTGTTCCACACTACTTTCTTCATAGAACTACAAATGCACAACTTCTTCCGTACATGCTATATCTAGACACATAACTCTATTGTGCAGAGAGGTTCATATTTTTCACACTGCTTGGTCCACATAAGTGTTTTCGTTCATGCTATATTTGGAGACCCCACCATAGCGAATAAATATTTTAGTAAACGTTCAACATATACAAATTATTACAAATATTTTGTATATTTCAAACATTTTCTTGTGTGGAAGTGCTCTTTCTACAGAAGTTCGCATTTTGCATTAAGTGTTAACATTATTGTTAATATTTTAGTTATAAATAATGCATATTAGTAGTCAATTTAGTAAAAGTATTGCAGATAATAATAGTTATTATGTTCATATTATTGATAATATTTTTATTGTAAATAATGTTTCTAATATTTTTTTGTTTATGCTCTTCTACGAAAATACTTTTTGTGCATACTTTGAACTAAACACTTTTAACACTTTTATTTTTAATATTATTGCTAATACTTTAGTTATAGATAATGCACATGAGTAGCCAAGTGAGTAAAATTAGTTCAGAGTGCACTTAAAGTTTTCTACAAAACCACATTCCATTGATCAAAAGCGTAGTTTGTAGAAG
This sequence comes from Pinus albicaulis, assembly GCA_034641835.2. NCBI lineage: Eukaryota > Viridiplantae > Streptophyta > Pinopsida > Pinales > Pinaceae > Pinus > Pinus albicaulis. Next base: position 1,215,652,676 of record CM076574.1, read on the forward strand.
ATTAAGATTTCAAGTTTGCATTGTGTGGATGATAACATTGTTTATGCACATATTATTGATAATATTATAATTGTAAATAATGTATACTATTTATATTTAGGGAAATTTCAATTGTAAATAATGTTTCAAATTAGAATATGTGTAGAGTAAGTCCATTGTGTGGATGAAGCTTTCAATATGCGAATTGCTGCACTTGGTAATTTAGTATTAAATAATTGCAATACCACCGAAGCAAGCAATGGAATTATATGATTGTTGCTAATACTTTAGTCATAAATGATGTGTATCTACTTGTCTCTACAACTAATTAAGTGGGGTGCAATTTTCACCCACACTTCTATCTCAGCTCATGATTACTCCACACTTCTTTCGTGTACACTATGTGTGGACACGCTTCCTCCATAGGCACTGTGAGCTAGAGTCCACTGGTGTTTGCATTGAAGGAATTATATTTGTTGTTTGCATTAACAATGAGATAACCGGTGTACTTATACAATATTATTACAAATATTTTAATTATAAATAATGTTTTTTCTTGCTAATATTTTAGTATTAAATATTTTGTATTTTCTTTTGCAATATTTTAATTACAATAAATGTGTATCTCCATATTGTTAAATATCAACAGTGTGATATTATTGAACACAAGTTTTCTTTATGGTTATGTGGTAGTCTATTGCGTGGAGGAAGCTTTCAAGCTTTGATTCTGTGAATGATCACATTTCACATTAAAGGCTTTTATAGATTTTTTTTGGGAACTGATACATAAGTGATGAGTTTGACTGTGAGAAAATTCAAGGCTAATGTGTAGTATCAATTTTAATTTATCAAATTTGATATCACATATTAAAATCATTATTTGTGTAGTATAACATTAGATTTTATATCATATTTTATTACGTGATACTATAGATTCTGTCTGCGTAGTTGAAAGTGGAAGTGAGACATAAATCAAGAACATTACTTATTTAAGTGAACACAATTCATTTAATATATGCATAATGCGATAAGGGCAAAAAACATTCAAGTGGAAAATTGACATCTGGGTTCTGAAATTACATTTTCAAAGTAAAATCTGGCTGGTAGCATGGCAAGTCTACATACATTAGTTTAGTGAATAATTATGGAAACGAGTTTTATTTATTGGGAAAAGAGCTATAGTTAATTAAAATAGAATGCATTTTACTATTTTAATAAAATAGTATGTCGATACTGATTTATAAGGCGTGTAAGGAGGATTAATCATGAAATGTAATTGTGTCAATTGTACCATGTCAAATTGGAATTTAAGTGAAACATATATGATTTAAAGTAACAACTTTTACAACAATATTTTCTGTTTAAATTTCAAGGAAAAAAGGTACTATCCACATTGATAATGATTACTGGTTAATGATTATCATTGAAATCAATAGTAGTTAAATGTTGTTTTATAACTTGAATGTCAATTCATGATTTAGATGAATTATTGCTGCTAACACATTATATATATGCTTTTTGTCTGTAATTTTTTTTTTCAATGCTCATTTTGTTCTAAAACTGATAATGTTTTAAGGTATTTCTCTATAATTTGTCTATTATTTTTTGAATTTTTTACTAACACTAAAGAAACGACTCAAAGAAAGAATGGCAGGGGCACAAAGGAAAATGTACATGCAAAAAGCAAAGATATTTTAATTCTCAACCAAGATATGCTTAAAAAATATATTTTAATGTTAATCCATAAAATACTAAAACTTCAACAAACGCTTAGGTGCCTCGAAGATGAATTAGATTTCTTAAGAACATTATCAGAAAAGTTATTGAAAATCATGAACAGATGGATCATTTCTCGATTCTGATAGCATAATTAGTACAATCGTTAATTCCCAGAAACAATGATTAATTAATAAAGAATACATTATTTTTTTTTTTGCTATTTTCTAAATAGATTTTGAAATTCAGTGTATTCTTACAACAAAGAAACATATCAGACTATTCTGGATTACATATCTATGTATAAATGCAATATGTTTTATACGTTATATTAGTTTAGAAAATCATTTGAGCTTTGCACGACAAGTTATTTGGATCTTTGTTTAAATCTTATATGGAATAGCTATTTAAAATAGGAAAAAAATACTGAATTTATAAACAAAGAAGACCTTTATTGTAAATTAATGTCACTGAACCTGAGTAATTATATAAATTGCAAATTTGATAAATCAAGAAAACAATGATGAGGGAAAAAAAACGACATAGCATAATACAAAACATAGAGTCAGAACAAAAAAAAATAGTTCATTGGATTGTGTTAATGTACAATGTCATAGTAACATTTGCATTAGTAGAAAAAATTGTCTTGTTGTTGTGATGAGTAGATTGTTAACCTCGTTTTTATATGTGTCTAATATATTGATTGATAATGCAAAGTCAGATCACAAATGTTTAGTAAAATAAAAGATCTATTAGGATGCTTGGAAATGAAATGAATGGACATTGTGCCACTGCTGAATTTCTTAACAACGTAAACAAAGAAACCTATGAGTGTATACATATAAATATTTTTTGATGGTCTATTTTAAGTGTTCCATGTATTTCAAGTTGCTCAAGATTTCAATAAAATTTTTTGTCTATACAATATTCATCGTAGGAAATTTCTAGTAGTGTAGGTAAGGATTTTTCTAGTTCGACGCTCCTCAGAATACATTGTTTTTTAGTCCAATTTGTAAACAAAGAAGACCACTATTGTAAATTATTGTCACTGAAACTGAGTAGTTATAAAACTTGCAAATTTGATAAATCAAGAAAACAATGCAAAAAAATGATAATGAGGGAAAAAAAATAAAAATGACATAGCATAATACAAAACATAGAGTCGGAACAAAAAAAATAGTTCATTGGATTATGCTTATGTACAATGTCATAGTAACATTTGCATTAGTAGAAAAAATTGTCTTGTTGTTATGATGAGTAGATTGTTAATCTCATTTTTACATGGGTATAATATATTGATTGATAATGCAAAGTCAGATCACAAATGTTTAGTAAAATGAAAGATCTATTAGGATGCTTGGAAATGCAACGAACGTACATTATGCCATTGCCGAATTTATTGACAACGTAAACAAAGAAACATATAACCATGATTTTATGGTCTATTTTAAATGTGCCATGTATTTCACAGTTGTTCAAGATTTCAATAACATCTGTTTTGTCTACAAAGTATTCATCGTAGGAAATTTCTCGTAGTGTAGGTAATGATTTTTCCAGTTCATAGCCTCTCAGAATACACTATTTTTTAGTCTTGTCAGTTGCATGTATGATGAAATTTAGATGATGAAAATAAAGAAATCCAAAGTGTTGCTTGTAGGCATTGCAATAAAGCATACTATTATTTATAGTTCTAGTAGTTGTGATTGGAGTACTTCATTTTGTGTATACATTTTCGAATGAAATCGTGTATATTCTATCCGCTTTTAGATATCCTTGAAAATGTTGTAAAATTAATATAGAAAAATATACTTAGTAACACGAAATAATATATTTTTCTTATTTTTTCTTATTTATCCATTTCTATTTAAACAATATGACATAGCTTACTGTGCATATTCTGCTTGGCGAGAAAATCAAGTTTCAACTGTTTTCCCTGTGTTCACTGCAAAAATGAACACTGACTGTAATTCATATAAAATTTTTTCTTGTTTTTTAAGTATATATTTTTAGCAATATCATCAAAAAAATGTTGTTTGCAAATATCTTTGAATTGTAACACATGCCAAAACAAGTTTATCATGTACTTGAACTTGTTACATATGCAACATTTGTAAAAAAATACATGAAAACCATATAATATATGATGAATAATTTTTTCCTCAAACATTGAAATATATAGACCAATGTATACATAACTTGTTTTTTATTTCAATGAACTTCGTAACAATAAAGTTTTTAAATAAAACAAAACTTATTGTAGCTCTATCATATTCTCCATTGTCGTCTTTTATTTCCAAAACATATTTCATTTTTGTTTGCGTTGTCGAAATTGCAATAGATACGATTGTTCCTATTGGAAAGGCATTGTCATTACATGGCAAATTTGCAATTGTCGAGTTTGGAAAAAATTAATACTCTTCAAAAGTAAGATAAATGTTCTCTACACTACTAAAACTATTTAGATACATATTTTTCTCACAATCACCACAATCATATTTATGCTTTGGAATAATTTTGAAATCTTTAATTAAAACACCGACATTTACAATAATCTTTGACTCATGCTGTTCGTTTAAGGGTGTTGGCACAAACAATGTTATTTTCATGTCTGCTTTCTTATATGTTAAATCTATACATAGTATTTCTTTTGACTTATTTGTTTCGTCAAAAAATGTTCAATGGGTGACCAAGACATCGCCATGATTTTTGTTTTTCCATTTATATTGTTATTGATATCTTTGATAAAAAATGGAATTAACTCGACATCCTTTTGCCTAATTATAACCAATGATTTGAAATAATTTTTTTGTTTTTTTAAAGAAAAAAGAAAGAAAATAATAGAAAAATGAAATAAGGTAAAAAAAAGAGAGGAAGAAAGGAAAATTTTCATACAAAGTTAATTGATTTTGCACAAAAATACCTATTTGTATTTATTTATTCGATAGTTTGTGTTGATTCTATTTTGTTTATTGCAATATTTGTTTCTATGGTATTTCTCATTGCTATGTCCACACTACCATCCATGTCTAATGTAATTGGTTCTATTTTGTTTAAGATAACACTATAATTTAAACTAAGTAACAATTTTCTAATGAAAACAAAATAGGATAAAGAAAATTCATTAGTAATGTTCAAAAATACTAAATGGATTTTAGCTTTAGAAAATATGAAAGCATTATAGAAATTTTCAAAGAACTTTTTTCCTTATAATTGTTGTCTTGAACCCAAATCTCTAAGTGTCATATGTTTCCTAGAATTTTTTTTTTTTTTTTTTAGTTATAATACGTTAAAAAATATGGCCCAAAAGCAACGGGAGGACAAAAAAAAAACAAAAAAACAAAAAAAAACAACAACAACCACAACTATTGTGTTGTGTAATGCAAATATAACCGAAGTACAATAAATAAAACAAAATCATGACTCTTAGAAGTGTTATGATTGTCTTTAACTGTATTTGTTATGATTGTATTCATTTTTGTTGCTATAATGATATGAGTTAGATCAAATATACATAAATAAGAAAAATAAGAGTTTCTAATTCCATAGCACGAAAGTACTTCAAAAGTAAGAACCATATGACAATAACATATTTTGTCCAAATTTTTTTTAGTATTATCACATCATATAGTATTTAAAATTTGTACATCATTACCATATAAGTGTCACTAATGCTACACATTTTGCAGTTTCATTTTAAATGATAGTCGCTCACGGTCTGCAATTCTGAGAACAATATCATACAATCGAGATGAGAATTCTACTTGTAACTAACTCTTCTAACTTGTGTTTGTAATGTTTATGCTAAAAATATTGCATGATGAACACATGGTGAATGCTTCTATAGACAACACAATGAAAACTAGTAAGTGGTATTTTGACATTAACATATGAGTATTAAACATATGTATTAGACACTTAAGGAAGTTTGACTAGTAGATAACATAAATAATAATAATAATAATAATAATAATAATAATAATAATAGGAAAAAAGATAATTTGGACTACAAATATTTAATTTTAATTCCTTTCCTTAAAAAAAAATGAATCAACACCACATGTTCCTAGAGGAATTTACATAGTTGTTTTGTTTTGTTTTTTGTTCCCGTTAAGAAAACATAATATTTCAGAATACCTTCTGTAGCCCAATTGTGAAAAGTATCAATGCTTTTTCAAGCTTTTGAACTTTAAAAGTTTATGTGTAAAAATCAATTGATCTATTCAATGAATCGACATAGACAAGGCACACATGTTTTCCTAATTGTAATGATTGTTCACAAAATCGGACTTGTAATTAATGTTTTAAAGTCTCATAAGACCTACACCAAAGTAAATCACCTATATAGATCTAATCACTATAGAGCTAGTTTCTCGATATCTAGAAGCTACAGATAAAGATCCAAACCCAACACCCCACTCAACTTCTAATATAGGCCCGTAATAGTTTTCTGCAAATTTCATAGAAAATGAAGATGGCACTAACAATGGACCCGTCCATAGCACTATGGAGGAAGTGTTTTACCTTGTAATTAAATGGCTTGCACCATGCAGATGTCACCAACGAGTTCGACCCACATATTCGGTGCCTATTGATTTCCAAGATGTAAGAAACATTCAACATACATGAAAATCTGTAGCTATCTACGACCATAAGTTATTTTGACAAGAAATGATATTATTGGTGATATTTTAAGTGTAAATAATGCTTATGTTCATAGTTCTGAATATGTTTCGAATCAGGAATATGTGCGCAAGTGTGGAAGAACTCTCTTGTGAGGAGGAAGTTTTTAATGTGCAAATCACCCTACTTAGCACAAAAGAATTATATTGCCAATAATTTAATAAGAAATAATGCATATTTTCTCAATAATATTGTCTATACTTAGATTATTGATAATAATTTACTTGAAAATAATGCATACTATTTCTATTCAATTGGTTATATATTTTAGTATTAAAAACAAATACTTTATGCTTATATTATTAATAATATTTTAGTGGTAAATAATATATATGTTCATATTTCTGAATATGTTTCAAATTAGGCATTAGTGTGGAAGTGCTTAAGAATTCCATTGTATGGAGAAAACTTTCAATGTGTAGTTCACCACACTTGGCACTACAAGATTTTGTTGTTAATAATTTAGTATTAAACAATGCATATTTGTTGTTCACAATAACACCAAAGAAAATGCTTGACTTATATGATATTTTTGCTAATATGTTAATAAAGGATTTATTGCTAAAATTTTAGTATTAAACAATGCATATTTGTAGTTTGAAATAACGCCAAAGTAAACACTAGAATAATATGAAATTTTGCTAATATTTTAGTGGAATCCGTATTTTGTCCACTTTTATTCCATACATGCTATATCTGGATACGCTTTCTCAACTGCTTTCCTGCACAATTTATACACTACATAATAAAAGCTCTGCACAACGAAACATAATCATGTTCACCATTCTCCCGCACATACCTAGTCCTTCGTAAACATTTATACGATACACATTCTGGGAATTGAAAAGTTATCTTTGCATAATGAAATATTAAGCAAAGGTTGTTTCAGGAAATCGACAAACATATCTCATGTTCTACACAATCAAATCTTTGCACAACGAAACCTAATAATAATATTAGATTAAAATTAATTGTTTAACATTAACTTCCCTATACACCCACTGTTTAAAATCTACGTTGATGTATACAATATTATTGGTGATATTCATATTTTCGAATATATTTTTGTATTTTGGCAGAGAGGTTCATAACTCATCCAGACTGTTTGCTCCGCAAAATGTCGAATGCACAATTTTTTTCGTACACGCTATATCTGGACACATAACTCTATTATGTAGAGGTTCACATTTCGTCTACTAAATGCTTTTATTTCTAATACTTTAGTAAGAAATTGACATATACAATATTATTGGTGATACTCGTATTTCCAAATATCTTTTTGTATTTATGCATAGAGGTTCGCATTTTGTCTGCATTGCTTTTTCCACACTGCTTGCTCCACACAATGATGACTGACAACTTCTTTCGTACACGATATATATGGACAAGTAACTCTATTGTGTGGAGAGATCTAAATTTCATCCACTGAAGTCTTTTATTTCTAATATTTTAGTAAATAATTTATGTATACGATATTATTGGTGATATTCGTATTTTCGAATATCTTTTTGTATCTATGAAAATATGTCCATATTTCAACTACATTTGTGTCTCAACCCATGCTTGTTCCACACAACAACGACTGCACAACTTCTTTTATACATGCTATATTTGGATATGTAACTCTATTATGCAAAAAAATACACATTTCATTCACATTTCCATCTCATCTATTTCATCCACTAAAGACTTTTATTGATAATATTTTAGTAAGAAATTAACATATAAGATATTATTGGTGATATTCGTATTTCCGAATATATTTTTGTATTTGTTCAGAGAGGTCCATATTTCATCCACATTGCTTCTTCCGCACTACTTGATATGCACAAGGACAGCTACAAAAATTCTCCCATACATTCTATATTTGGACACGTAAGTATATTGCGTAGAGAGGTCTGCATTTCGTTCATTAATACAAAACTTCTCTTACGCACATACTACATACTCCACACAGTAAAATCTCCACCCAACGAAAAATAATAATATTCTTGATTCTCCCGCGTATATCCAGTAATCCGTAAACATTCATACGATATGTGATTTGGAAATTTATAAGTGTTTCCACATTTTTTCTTTGCATAGGATATGCACATGAAAAATCAACTCTGCACAATTACTTCTGTTCAATAATTGGCATTTGAAATTGTTATTAATTTAATTAATAGACTTGTCCTAACTACACACTTTATTTACTAATCACTTAGTGTGTAGGTACGTATTGCTACATTTCTACTTACATACATCCATCCCTGTCACAAGTCCTGTGCATTGTCTATTCACACAAGAAATGCTTCATAAACTACTTTTTTCTCTTCAACAAACTTGATAATTATGATAAAGGTACTTATTTTTTTTAATTATGAACTGAGCATTGACATTCATATTGTAAAAAATGTTTCATTGGAAATTCAATTCAGTACATACGAATTGTTGAGATTGCAACAAGATGATGAGCTTAGTGGAAAGGAGTCGCCTTCACTAAGTGGGCCCGCAGGCTATTTTTGGTGCAAAGTCTACTTTTAGACTATGTCTATTTTTAGACATATGGATCATGTTCTATGAGTTGTAGGATGCTATTTGTGGATGGTTGGTCAAGTTGGAAAAAATAGATGGACTTCTATTTTTAGACATACTGGGCGGAATCTATTTTTAGATTTCCAGTCTAAAAATAGATATGTTGAATATTATTATCTCTTAATAATATTTGGACTCTAAACATTATCTTATCCTCTTGGAGCACTTCAGTTAAGTGCACAGATGTGGCACATGCAGCTGACAGAAGGAATTACGCTATTCCTGAGGGTTAAGTGGCGCTATTGCATGAAGACTTGGGCTAGAACCTGCGGAGTTGCTGATTGAGGAAGTTAGTGGAGTTGTATTCAATTAACTAAGCTAAACATAGTTGAGCTAGTTGTATATAGTCTAAATGATTGATACACTAGTGAGAGTGTTGTGAATTAATTATTAATTAATTCACTAATTATTAACTCATAAATCAACTAAACAATACATCAGTTAACTTCAGTGCATGGACAGTTTCAGTGGAGACCAGTGAAGAGGTAGGTGAAAGAGAAAGTGTGACTATCAGTTGTGACCATACTGGTGCATGATTTTGCACCACACATTGATGGAGATGCCAATGAGGATTGCGCAGTGCATACCAGGTGGATTCGAACTCAGATTGGGCCATTATTCATCTTGGATTGCGCAGTAGAGGCAGGCTAACAGGTGGAGCAGATTGGAGCATGTGTTTTGCTAGATCTGAGCTTGTGTAGTGTGTAACAATTGGAGATTATACTGAGAGCTTGTGAGGAGTTTGTACAATTATTGTTACATGATCTCTATCATTATAATATACAGATAGTTGGGGGTTTTCAACTTTAAGCTTTCCCATAAATACTGTGTTTATATGTGTGATTGTTTATAGTTTTAATGTGCGCATGCGATTGTCTATATTTCCGCAAATTGATGATCAATAGTAGAAGAGGTTATGTATTATGCATGAAGCTCAAATAGTGTGTGATCAGGATAATCTCGGTGAATAATTTAACAGTTATTCAATTTTCTACACGAATTACCACTTCACAATTTATTTGACTTTGCATTATTTTAAAGCATTAAAATATTAAACACACAATCATGATTTTGAAAGCTTTGAAATATTAAAATTAATGCGTATTCTCAAAATTAATACAAAATATAAGGCTTTGAAGCTTTGGTTATGATTTTGAAAGCATTAAAACATTAATCTTAACGTACACACTTTTATTAGTTGAGTTAACCGACAAAATGAGAAGGTATATTCAAATTCAAAACTGCAAACTGTCTAATGTTCATTCCTATTAGTATTCTAATGTTCACATTTGTTTTCCAATAGTCTAATGTCAATGCGATTCCTATGGATTTTAATAGGTAAATCTTGTACAGTGGTGGTTAAGTGGATGAAGCATGTGGTTGTTCGAAGGTGGTTGTATGAAGGCAGCGTGGAGACTAGCGTGAATAAATTAATTCAATATTGTATATAGATTTTATGTGAAAATGTAGGTTTTAATTATGCAGTAGAACAACCATTGAGCATAAGCACAAATGTCACTAAACAAATTTTGTAGACCGACTACGATTTTCGCACTTCAACAAAATAGAATTGTGCATTATGCTATGCTTTATTCTAATAAACAATAAAAGTTAGCAATACAACAAAAAAATGCCACATTCAAACTAGATACTTCTCTTTTTTTGTGTTATTTTCCATGTTTATTTTACATGAAATATTCCTGTGGAAGAAGATGTGAATAGGTGGATATGCGGAGGAAGTGTGCGCAGAGAACAAATGCTCACTATGTGGAATTATTTGTGTAGGGAGAATCGATTAATAAGCAGTTGACATAGAGACTATTATGCATCATATCTCCTCAGTATATTTATTATCTTAGTAAATTATCATCAGGATTGTGTGTAAACTCGAATGTCAATTAATGATCAAGGGCATTATCGAGTATGGCTATCATTGTTGTTATGATAGTGTGAAGTGCGATAAAATGTAGACTTGACTTAATTAATTGCAGAGATAGGGGGATATGCATTATTTATCGCTAAGTCCAACAATTTCCTTGGTGTTATTGCAAGCAAAAAATATGCATTGTTTAATACTAAAATATTAGCAATAAAAAACCTTTAGTGCGAAGTGTGATGTTCCGCACATTGAAAGCTTCCTCTGCACAATAGACTTCTTATGCACTTCCAGAAAAATGCCTTATTTGAAACATATTCAGAGATACAAACATAAGGATACATATTTTTTTATAGTTATATTTGCATAAATAGGCATATAATAAGAAATGCAGATTAAGTACACTATGCGGAGGAAGCGTTGAATCTTTCATCGTTGAAAGATATATACTATGCACACAAATTTGTTTGCAAAAAGATCCACCCCTATTTTGGATCAATTTAAAAGTATGATGAAAATGAACATTATTTATGTTTTATAGCAAAACGAACTATTTTCATGTTTCATGTTATTAGCATATATGTACAAATAGCATAATACAAATGCTCAAAGCATAAGTATGTAAAATTAAGTAATACAATCATAGTAACAATAACAATATCGAGTTTCAAATTTCAATTGTCATAAATATAGTATAAACATAATACAAATGAATAGAAGATCAGATGCTAAGCATTAATACCTCTGATTCTCAACGCAAATTTCTTGTATCAGTAAAGAAAATTATCAATGGCTCAATTCATTAGCTCATTCACTCTGATATTGTGGTATCTTATCTTTAAGTACTTTCTTTCCCATCTGCCAAAAGTAAATACGTGAAATCAAAAATGAAAAAATATAGTTGCAAAAGAAAGCAAGAAACTACATTAAAAAAATAAATTATGTGACATTAGTGAAATTAAAAAATCATGATGATTGAATACTTGTAAACATAAAACAAATATGCACAAATTTAAGGACACTTACAATTTTTGAAATCATATAGGCTATTTGTTTGACTATCGACTACCTCCCGAATGCATGGCCTCTTGAACCAATGTCTTCAACTTAGCCTAAATGAATTATTTTATTGGTTCCATTGTAATATCTAGCCTCACATGTTGATAAAATAATTGTTTTTCGATTTCCATTGCCTCTTGTAACTGAGCGGTTAACAGAGATTTCCTGTCATTAATATTGACAAAGTCAACTACCCATTTGCCAATTTCTTCTGCAATAAAATTAGTTATTACATCAAACTGCTCTTCCATTGACTATTTTATCTTGTCTAGTTCCAATGTTAGTGTATATTTTGTAATCAATTCAAAATTTCGTATAATTCATGGACCTTCTAGATCTTTAACTACTTTCATGGCCTTTGTAAACACGTCACTTCTTCTATTCTCTATTCTCTTACATTCAAAAATAATGTTTTCCAGTGTACTGATTCTTTTGGACCATATAGCTTTGATTGGCCTCATTCAATTAGAATTTGGCAGGTATTTTTTTTCTTGTCCATATTAGACAAAAATTTAAGATTTAGACCAAAAGAAATCAAGTCATTGTTGATGAAATGCTTGCTTTCGGTAACATTATTTGTTGTGCTAACCGTAGTAGAACTAAAAATTTCTTCCATACATGCTCAATGATTTCCAATATATGGCATATATTATTGATTATATGACATTTAACTACATTAACCAGTTGCAGTGCTCCAGTGGATCCATGATATGTACAAGTAGTGGGAATTGGGGATTGATGATTCTGTATTCCAATTGGAGTCATTAAAAAAGGACCCAGATTTAAAGATTTTTATAGCATCTCTATTGTTGTTTTTAGTACCAGGTTATCTCATTTTCGTTCATCAATAGACACTACAACATTCCCAGTAGCTTCATGCAATGTCAAAACATCTGTGACTGCAATTCCAGACATATGAAGATTCGTTTTTGATGTATCAATAAACATTTTACAATGCATCCTTACTTTTTCAATTTTCAATATTTTACTCTCTCTGTTATAATTTGCATCTTAAAAAGCCATAAAATAATCATTGAAAATAGAAAATTCTTTGGTATTTTGCTTCATTATTTTATGTTTTTCATTCAGAGAACTATTGACCCAATTAGGTAGTGGAGTTTCAATCTCATCGTTGATAGCATCTTGAGTTCTTCTTGTTTGCAGAGGACTTCTGAATTTTTCCAATTGAGGCTTTTTTTCATCTTCGAGAGTTGATAGATGATCATGAATCAGTAGTGCAACTTCGATATCTTTTCATTTTATTTCACCTAAAGATGAAGACAAACCAATTTTGAGTATGCAAACAAAAGATTGCACAACTTCCACTTCTTTGTTTACACCTTGTTTCACTACCAATACTTGATTCTTCAATAATTTCTCTAATAGTCATTGCTCCTTTTTGATTATTGCTTTCAGTGCTGTGACTCATTTCGCTTTCACTTGCAACTTTTTTCAACAAGCTCTTGCATTTGACCAAAACTAGATGTATGAAAAATAGATCTTCTGGATCAACATCTCACAAGCCTCCAACTTATTTTAAACTAAAATAATGAAAATACCTTGCAAACTATGCAATCTAACTTCCATTCTTCAAAGTTACCTGGCCAATGGTAAATGGCGAATAAATAAATTGTTTCTTCTTTTTTTGTTAAAATTTAACTTGTTAATTGTAATATTGTCTGCAGACTTCGGTAACAAAATGCCTACCCATAAATGTTTATGGAAGCAATAATGTTTTACCTCGAAACCCATAAACTCGAATAACCATATTATTTTCTCTTTTTTCATGTACGCCTTCCCCCCAAAGGAAAACTTACGCTTCTCCAGATATTCGATGGGGTTGTCATCCATGTTAGTATGAATCTTAATTGCAAGCATACGAAAAAAGACCACTTTAATTTTTCATAACAAAAAACCCTAACAACAAATATGGCTGCCAATATCTTCAGATCTGCAATTAGTTGATCAAGATAAATGCTGCAAAAATCTAGATCTATGCATCAAAAGACATTAAGCAGTAAATAAAAATGAGATTTACTCCATGCATCCAATAGACAAGACAAGAATATGTTGAATGAATTTCATATTAAGGGCACCTGGGAGGAAAACATAGAAGGATGTTACTAGTTCTCCTCAATGGGATGGGTTCTTGTAAGTCCTCAACACTTCAGATCTAAAATTCCTCTCTCTTGATGGTGTAGAAAACCCAGACAAAAAAATGGAACTCAAAGGGAACTCACAAGAAAAAAGATAGAAAAATATGACAATGATGGTGGATCAAAATCAGACCAAAAGTATCGATCCAAAGTGATATTTAGGCAACAAAAGGTGATGAATGAATGGGAAAACCCTTCTATTTATAACAAAATATTTAGTTAGTCTAGGTATTGGTGCATAGTTAAAATATTATTAACCAAATCAAGATCCAAATTTTATGAAATATTTTATTATTTTTGTTGGAGGGAAAAAGAATTTGACTTGGTTCAAATCCCTTTATTTGTAAATAATAAATAAATAAATGATTTATTTATCATTTTAAGGATGTGGTTGAGTAATAATTAAATAAATTATGATTTATTTAACTATTTATGAGTGGTTTAGTCAAATTTAACAAGGAATATTATTTAAATAAGGTTTAAATAATTATTCCTAGAAAATAATGAGATAAATAATAATTTATCTAATTAATTTTCCTGTTTTGGGTTAAATATGACCAGGAATATCCCGGATGTGGGTGCTCCAACAGATGGTTGATTCGATGGGACACAGGTGTGGCAAGGTGGATCGCCACCTGCCCATCCCGGACAGTGAAGATCTCAGTTTGATTTGCAACAGATGTTTGCATTTAACTCTCGCAGATACCAAAGGATCCGCTTCATGTGGTGTTGTACCTCACCTCATGCCCACAGGACTGGCCTCTGCTATTACTCACTTCTGCGAGGATCTCTTCAATGCCTCAGTTATTATAGGGGATTACCAACATGCGTGTAGGCAGATTAAGAGGTGGAATCATGTTAAGGCCATGGTGCCAAGGTCTTATACGCACAACGCTCACCTCCTTCTCATATATGGTATCAATTCGACTCCCAATATGCGTGGAACCATCATCTTCAATCCAGCCATCCTGAGCAGCCTGAAGGGGATTCTTCTCTTGAAGCAGGGTTCCAGTTCAAATGCAGTGCTACGTCTTCTGAGCATTCGGCATTTGTCTCAGGTCACTGTTCTCGTTTTGAGTTTTCACTCCCCTGCTATTGCGGCTGCTTGGATTCATTTGGTTTCCGCAATGCCTCGTTTGCGCCACAGGCTTCGGAGTCGTCGTGGAAGCTCAAGGGGCCATCCTGAAAGAGACCACTCCAGCCCATCTTCGATCTCGGCCTCTCTCTCCAGCGGTACTTTGCCCGGCCATTACCCTCGTACACACAGTGGAAGGGGGCGCTATCTTGACACCCATCATGGCTGGAGCTCCCCTTCTCCTCGTCCCCCTACTACCTCGCCTCCTCCAACAACTGGCTCTGTGCGTTTTACCTTCTCCAGCTCCCTGATTCGCCCAAGAATCACTGCGCTCTTCACGGTGGTTTTTCATGAGGAGTCTAGCGCCCTTCCTGCTGGCCCTGAGATGGATCCTGCCCAGACTTTGAATTTTTAGATGGGGGAGGGCAGCGCATCTTTGCAGGTGCCGGAGGTTCCTGCCAGCAGCGTTCCTGATGTGGCTATGGCTCCAGCTGATCCTGGTCCCTCTGAATCCGAGGAAGCTCTGGCTAGAGACTTGATGGCTTTAGGTTGGTGTCGAATTGTAGAAGAGCCTCTTGATGATTAGTATGCATTCTACTTGTTTTTATTATGTTCCTACTGCCCATACTATTGGGCTTGTCTTTGTTCAAGTGGTTCTCAGGTTTTCTAGCTTATTTTTGTATAATTTTGGTCCTATGTACACTCAGGAAATTCACAACTGGCTCCCCTGCGTGGGTTTTTGCTATTTTTGTCTGACTGGTTTCCCTATCAAAGGGCAGTCTACACACCTGGTTTACATGAAATTCCTGCCTCCAAGGCAGTAGTTCTTGACTGCGGTCTCATTGTATTTTTATCACTCTGTTAATAGATTACTCTTATTTAGAAAAAAAAAAAAATGACCAGGAATATTAATTAAAGTGCTTTTTAACTAATTATTCCTTGAGGAAAATCAAACAAATGTGGATTTATTTAATATTTCCTCATGGGGTTTCCTGTTTAGACCATAAAAAACTTAATAAAGGTGTTTTACTAAGTTATTTTTCATAGTGAAAGAAATTTTACTTAGGGTAAAATTGGTCTTACATGGTGTAATTAGGTCCATCTAATAGTAACAGGTTAGATGACCAAAAAATGGTGTAACAGATTGCCCCCCAGTGTGCGAGCGTTAGGAGCTAATCGTTTGACCGAAGCATGTTGTAAGAACTCAATCACTAGACACCGAAGGGGAAGTCAAAGAGAGAGAAATATAAGGTAGATAGAAGCGCTAAAGGACTAGACCCTGAGGAGGTGAGACTTACAGGTGTGACAAGTCTCTTTTATGAGTGAGTACCTGTGCTATAGGCGGCGTGGGAGGCATACCTATGCCTGCCGAGACAAAGTACAAAGAATAATGTGTCCAGTAAACAAGGGACTGAACAATAGAGTACATGCTGGCATAAACATGAGCTAGGTAAAAACATGATAATGAATCCCACATACATACTGTGCCTGGGATAACAACCAGGACTTATACAATAATATCTGAGTACTTGAGATACAAATACAACCCAAATGCCCCTGTAAACAGGAAATGGCTCTGAAAATCTGACTGATACATGCAAAAAAAAGGCAATGTAAGCAACTGAGGCCAACATCATCAAATATATAGAGTTGCATCAAAGGCTATAATGAAGAGTTCATATGGGCATGTGGGGGGATACCTGTAGGGCCACCCGCTCATGAGGGCTGAAAACATCTCACACACACCCGGGAATCACCGATATCAGCTACTGCATCACTGAACCATCAAGTATATGGATCTCGATCACGCTTAAAGGAGTTGGAGTTGAGAAACAACCAAAGCAAAGGGTAATAAGGAGTCCCTTTGCTTGATCCAAGGCACTGAACATGAGTGCAAGCTGGAACCAAGGTACACCGCCCTCTAGACCTGTCTTCTGGAATTAATGATCTGATGTCGACAGAAGGAGGTCTGCCATAGGTGAGGAAATAAATGAACCTCAACTAAGGCACGAGAGAAAATATTAGAGTGACTGACAGACAGACACCAGGGATGATGGTGAAATGGGGGATACTGAGTAGTGGACGGATGACTTCCCTTGTTAGAGCATAAAGGGCATTGATAACCTGGCAGTGACTGACACAATATCATGAGGGATAGGGGACAGTAGGACTGAAGGCCATAATGTGTGACACGAGAGAGGAACTAGGCCATGAAGTATGAAGGACTATAGCGGGATACAAAGGGACTCAGGATAGATTCCATGAATGCGATGATGACTCAGCTCGGATGCTCTAAACAAGGGTGACTTGATGATGCTACCACACAGAAAAGGTCCAATGGGGACCATAAAAACATGAGTATATGATGGTTACTCATGACGAAAATCAACATGAGCATGGACAAGTATGAAGGAAAAATGGTGCCCTAAGTACAAGTGTTGCAGGTGAAGAAATTCGATTTTGAGGAGTGGTGAAGTGACCCTTCTTGGAAAAATGTGTCCTGGTGAAGTATCAAATCACAAAAAACTAACAGATACCCATTTGAGGGCTCGGTGAGGGCTTTCCAATGGTACAGACGGTTTGTCAAACTGAGCTATGGTTTGGCTGCAGCGGGCAAAAGAGAAATCAGGGGTTTCTCTTTCTATAAGGCATTTTCCCTCCAAATTCACTCATGTGCATGTGGAGCTGTGGTGAATGTAGAGAGGAGAGAAGGCCCTATATCTTGTGGTGATCGTAGTGGAAAATCGACCATTGAAATCGAGATCAGTTAGTTGCAGGTAAGATGCCTAACCCTACTCTTTCGTTTCAGTGGATTGAAAGTTCAGTTTAGGTCCCTAGAGCTCAGGAACAGACCCCTGCTCCTCTTCACAGCTGGGTCACAATTTTTGGGGCAAAAACTGCGACCTGGATAGTAGGTTTTGGGCAAAAAACTGCGACCTGGGTAGTAGGTTTTGGGCAAAAAACTGCGACCTGTCCCAGGATTGGGTCTGAAAAGTGCGACTTGATAGGGAGGGGTGTTTCTATGCTGTTTTTTGTCTGAGAACTGGGTTTTTGTGCTTGGCTATAGTATTTCCTATCTAGACACTAAGAAATATGATGGTTTTGTGCATATATAGAAAAATTACGAATCAACTGCAGAGAGAGAGACTTGGGCACTTTACAGTCAGAAATATGGGAGGATCAGGGTGTCCGTAGTGCATTGGCCAGGTTTGGGGTTCTGAAGTTTGTGGAGAACCCTCTGATGAGAGCTAGAGAGCCCTTATTGGCCCGGATTTTTAGCTATTGGGATCCGAACCATGAGGTCTTTATAGTGCAAGGGCACCGGATCGACTTGATGGTCCAAGATATATATTTCCTGATTGGTCTTCCACCACTTGGGATGGTTGGGAATACTCAGCCAGTGTTACTGTGAGGGTAGAACATCATGGAGTTTGTAGAATGCCATTGTCGACCAGGTCTCCAAGTCAAGGGGACTCGGATACCCATTGGGGATCTAGAGAGGTTAGAGACCCGTGCTGTGGCTGCAGCGGTGCTACGGATCCTGGGAAACCAGACACTCCACCACATCACTAGAGGGCAGATGATGCTTGTGGAGAGTGTGTTGAGTGGGACCTACTATAGGTGGGCCCAGATGATATTGTCGTCGTTGAAACGATAATTTTCGCTATGCAAGCAGCAAGTGAACCATGACTGTGCATATGGTACGGTTTTATGCTCGCTCTTCTTTGAGAAGATCCCGACACTTCGACCTCGTATACAACTCCAGGATGGGGGCCTGAGAGAGCCTAGGATGCGCCAGTGGGGGTGACTACTGTGCAGAGGAGGAGGTGGGCAGTCAGATAGGTGTTCCGACCCGAGTTTTTTGCACATTGGGATCGGATGCCATTGTACATAGACGACTATCCCTATAATGGGATGAGTTATCGTGGGGGCCCGTACTTGCCACTGCTGCCTGGTCGAGTATGGGGGCCCGATGGTAAGTGACAAATTGCTTATCTTTTATGTGCATTGTAAAGTTTCAGAATATTGTAAATGTTACTGATTCTTTCACTTTTGGTATGCAGATATGACACTGGTAAAATCGACCGGGTATATGGGATGGCTTGCAGTATCAGGAGCTGCAGGACCTAGTGGGTCGAGGGCGCCAAAAAATGAGGATGCAACAACCCTCCTAGAGAACATCCGTCGTAGATGTGAGAGGCTTCTGACTGGTGTTTCAGAGCACAACTGGCAAGACTTAGAGGACTAGTACATAAAGCCATGTGTTGGTCTACCCTCGGAGTGGCGAGGGGTCATATGACGCATGGCGATGGCCGGACAGGGGATGCATGATCTACGAGCTACAGGGGCAGAGCCATTGGCTTGGGAGCCTCCAGATAGTGATTAGGTGTAGGGGCAGGTGGTGCCCCCAGTTTTGAGTTTTTGTAACATACTATGGGCATGTCATATGTATCAGAGTTGATGGACTCTAAAACATTTTATATGACACATATTATGGATATGCATCGTTTTGATGGTTTTATGTTATTGTCTTGTGTTAAATGCATGTGCTAAATGCCAATCTAAAATATGGTTTGCAATGCTATCTACATGGTGATTTTTTTCTCTAGATACATGACTGAATGTAATGATTTCAAATTCATGCATCAAAATATTCACTCGTAAATATCTTCTAAAAAGGATAGGATTATGCACACGATAGACACCATTCAATTGCATGACAAGAAGCAGGGAATCTAAACGAACATGAAGGTGGAGGATGGGATGTGAAAGGGCATCAGCTAATAAACCTCACACTACATCATATTCGGCTTGATTATTGGTAGCAGTACCAATGCATACACCGTTCGAGAGAAAAAGCGAATGCAAGGGGGTAAAAGTCGCCCAACCCGCTGAGGCTAGATTCTGGGAGTAGTGACTTGCACCATCAAAAAAATCAATATAAGGTGTGGAAGGGAGGTCCAGCTGAAAAGTGCCACAAGACAAAAAATGGGAGGATGATGAACAATGTTGGCAACCTAAGCGCATAGTAGAGATCGAATGATCACTGTGAGAGGGAGTGATCTAGGTACGATGTCTACTACTTACACGCCGATGGATAGGTGGTGTGTGGGAGCTACCGGAGGTGTAGCTTGTGCTCAGGCCACGAAAGTTACCATAAACACAGATGGTGCGATCCCACTTATGGGCGGGAAAGATGAAGTCAGGGGTGGACACGGCTTCCATGATGTCATCATCATGATAGAAGATGGAGTGACTAGAGGAAGGGAGACCACATGATGCGGCGAAGCTACCTGACTCATCATCATGAGAAGGAAGGTTCACATGCACATTGTCATGGGGAATGATGGAAGAACAAGTAGATAAGGGATCTACTGATGTTGAGCCTAGGGTGATCACGGAAGGGAGGTCAAGTGAAGCAATAGGGGAAGATGCAGAGGGAACTTCCACCGAGGGTCTCATGGATGATGATAGGTAGAGGATGGTGGCTGCACGCTTTTTTATCTCGACATAAGGAGGGGGAATGTCAATAGGAGTGGGTAAATCCTCAAGCTGGCCCGCAGCATACTACACAAGTACGGGAGAGGCAGATTGGTTCTGTTCAACCTCGTACTCCCAAACTACATCCAAAGAGGTGCAGTAACGCGTAAGGCGGGGACAATGGTGGGAATAATGGCCATAGAGATCACACAAAGCACAGGGTTGATTGGTGTGAATAGTCTTAGGGTTCTTGGCTGCATTCGAGGAAGAAACAGAGGCTTCAGGGACCGTAGACTCAGGGAACACAACATTAACCATGGGCTTGATATGGGGCAGTTCAAGGCAGTTATGGGTGGCATGGCCAATGACATCACACAAAGCACAAGGCTTTGGAGGCAGAGGAGGTGTAGGGTCAGTCAGGGTAGCCTTGTCTTTTGATGCCCTCTTGCGAGCTTTGCCTTTCTTACCTGAAGCGGTCGCAATAGGGGGTGGTTCCTATTAAGGTGGCTGAGGCACTGTAACAACGGGAGAAGTCATGGGGACTGGTTGAACCAGGGTCAAAGCAAGATAAGGTTTGGGTTGACCAGGCGGGGTAGCGGCTGGGGATCAAGGTACCAGACGGGAATCCTAAGGGTTAGGTTAGGAAGAGAGAGGGTGGCCATGACAGGTACCATGTACACTCCTACGGGGGGAGCTAGGAACGATATCTGATTGGAGGGGTAATGGCTAGGCAGGACGGCTCCAAGATGGTTAATGCCTCTGGGAACCGTTCCAAGAGGGTAGAGAGGTTCATGAATACCAGCTGTAGGTGAAGGGCCATGAGGAGGAGGTCTAGAAGGCTGAATCAAAGGGATAGGAGTAGGTTGCAGAGGGCGAGGAGGCTGCTGACTAGCCCAAGTGATCCACTTGAGGGCAACCTGAGACGATTGCATCATGCAAACATTCGATGAGCTGGGATCAGAGACAGGGGGAGGAAGACTAGGGAATGTACCAAGCAATGAGGAATATTTGTAGACTCCAGGTGAGACACTCGTCAAAGGGTCGACGGTTTGCTTATTGGCCACTGAAGAGATGATGGACTCAGGGGAAGTCTGAGACTTCGGTTCGTAATATGTCAACTGGTCAATGGTGACTATCTTTCCATTTTGATGGAAGGACATCTTGCGGTGAACCGCAGATGGGACAACATACATCGCATCGGTGTACCTACGACCTAATAGAATATTGTAATCTAAGGGGGCATCTATGACTTCTACGTCAACGAAAACAGTCTTGCCCGCAAGAGTAATAGGTCAATTGCAGAATAGGCCAATGGGATGGGAGGTGTGGCCCTCCCACGCTCAGAGAGTGATCGTGGAAGGAGCCAACTTAGGTGATCCGAGTTGCTTCCAAACCGAAGTGGACATCACACAGGTGGATGCCCCCTCATCAATGATGCATAGGGAAACGTTGGCGTTTCAGTTCTTGACTGGAAGGCGACGGAAGCAAGGAGAGGAGGATGTTTTGACTGGTCAACATAAAATACAATCAATCGATCATCGGAAGGATCTACAGTGCCCATGGCAGATATTAGAGCTTTTCGCTATGAAGGGCACGACTGGAGGAGTTCCAGCGTTGAAATGGCAGCAAGAGATTGCGCCAAATCATCTACTATACTATACGAATGGGAAGCTTTGCCAGAAGCAGCATTTCGGTGTAGTGGTCCCTTAGGGATCTTGGTATGAACCTCCGCCTTAGGCTGAGGGATCTGAAAGGGACCATTAGGTGTCGAAAGAGGCTCTGTAGGGATCAAAGGAGGTGGCTCGGGGACAAACATAGTGGGAGGCTTGTTGTACTGATGGGACCGAGTCTGAAGATTGATGTATACGGTTAGTGGTTGGTACGAATTCATCATGAGAATCTGGTAATCGGAGGTACCAGATGGAAGAGGTTGAGTGGCCACCTAACCTTCAGGTGGTTAGGTAGCCACAAATCCTTGCTGAGGGAAAGGATTAGTAAACATAGCTGGCTGACTAGGCACAATACTCGGAGGGATGGAAGGGGAGGCTTGATGTCCTCGCAATGTTGCTTGAGACTCCCACATCTACTTCATCTATGGTAAAAGAGGACAATCATGCGTGTAATGACCATAAACACCACACCAAGAACAAGGCTTGTTCATGTGAACAAGACTGTCCTGCTTGGGCTGAGTGCCCTGTTGCTGGTGAGTAGTGTTAGGGGCATTATTTTGAGGATTAGGTCCATGAATACTGGGAGCATATTGATTTTGAGTGCCTTTCCTCTTCTTTTAGGAAGGAGGAGGATTAGTCTCACCCTGCTGGGCATACACCTGCCCCTGAGGGGGCGATGGCTACTGTTGCGAGGGTTGAGAAGGTAAGGGAGGAGGAGGTGCTAATTCCGGAGGAGATAGAGCACCAGGATGTGGATACGGGTAATAAGGAGGTTGGGTAACATTGTGGTAAATAGGAGGTTGGGAAAAAGGAGGAGGCATGCCGTATCCTGGATACATTCTACCGGGAGGGGGAAAAGTGCAGGAGGTGCTGGCCCCCCCGAGGAAAACCATAGCCCACGGGAGGTTGAGCATATGGATGAGAGAGAGCTCCAATGACATTGTCGGCGACATGAGATGCCCCCGGTGCGTTGGTACCACCGGGTCTAGGAAGATTAGGTAGAACGGTATAAACATAACTTGATTGAGTGTAGATCAGGTCATATTTTAATGCAATTTGGAGAGCGGCTTCTTCGGTTTGAGGGAAATTCTATGCGACATCTTTTCTGATAGCGGGCAAGAGAGATCTTAGGAACCAGTCCATGTAGACATGGTTTTTGAAGGTAGGGGCTTGACATAGGCTCTTTCTTCTCTGCCATTCCTGAACATGATCAGATAGGCAGGTCACAGACGATTGATGGAAAGAAGTCAAAAGTTCAGTACCAGTTTCGTAATGAAGGGGAAGATGGAAATGAGACAGAAAATCTCGAGAAAGAGTCACAAAGGTGGTATGAAAGGATGAGGCCTGATCAACATACCACTTAGAAGCTTCACTTGTAAGCATACGTTGGAACAACCAAAGATGGACAGAGTCATCGGTAATGGAGTTAGATGAACACCACATGTGGAAAGATCGAACATGATTTGTAGGATCTTCTCCAGCAAGGCCTTCAAACTTGGGGATGTTGGAAGGGAGCTTGGTCGAAATAGTGGGCCAACTAGCATCATGGTGTATAGGGTCATTGATCAACTAGTTGAAATTGGGAAGACTGAGGCTTTCCATATAGGGGAGAAAGGGAGCAGCCAGAGTAGTTCCTGTTGCGGTCCCACTAGTAGTATTCCCAGCATTAGGGTCGAGGCTACCACCAGCGTTAGGTCCTGAACCATACGTGGTGAAGGTGGCAGGAGGAGAACCGAGGGCAAAATTAGAAAGAGAACCCAATGAACCAGAAGAAGAGTTAGAGTGCGGACTCGGTGGAGGACTAACTCGAATCCTACGCGGAGGAGTAAGTCTTCCTACCGGAAATTGAGGATGAAGGCCAAGAAGTCTCCGTGATAAATGCCTTGGTGGTGAATGATGACGACAAAAACACGACACAAAGTGAAAAAAGAGGCCAACAAGGGCAAGGAGGTGTAGGATCAACTGATTACGATGTCGAAACAAGGGCAAAGAGGTGCGGGATCAATTGATTTCAATGTTTTAGAGTCTTTTCTTGGCGGTGTTATTCTTTTTCGCTTAGGGTGTGTGTGCAAAGTGTGTAAATTTTAATTTTTAAACCCAAACGTTTGTAGATAAAAAGAAAAAGTGTGCTGTGTAACTGTAAATAAACCTGCAGATAACAGTATATGGAACTGAAATAACAAAAAATAAACAACTAATAATGAAATAATCTAAACCCAAGGAGATGGGCCTCTCAACAACTAGTCTGTAGGTGGGAAAAAACTAATCAAAACACACTAAAATAGCCAATATATCTAAGGTCGGGAGGGATAGGGATCTAACGGTCAAATCTGCTGGAAAGTGGTGCAGAAAACAACAACAAATCATAGGAAATATTACTGTAAATGAGGTGGCGAAAGGCTATCTCTTGGAGGGAAATGGAGTGAACCCTATAGGAAAACCCAAAAAAAACTAAATGAGGTGATTTGGATGGATAAATAGCCAATCTGAAGCAGATCTGAAGGTGAGGTATCAAATCTGAAAAATGGTTAAACACTTTGAAAATTTCATACAACCTACAACAGCTAAAACTCTTCCACAAAGTGTGGAAGGTACTGAAGCCCTAGGGGGCTAGGTTCCCAATTAGTTGAGTAAAAAAGACAAGTACAGGTCCAAAACAGGCGGAGAAAGAGGTCAGACAACCCTGAATAGAGGCCCAGACAAACCCAGAAAAATTTCAGAAAAACTCTGGCAAAAAGTCCAGGTCGCAGTTTCTGACCTGTTTTCTGCAGAGGTCGCAGTTTTTGGGCTAAAAAGTGTGTCCTGAAACTCCAGGTCATAGGTTTGGGGCCAAAAAGTGCGATTTGCACTTTCGGCACTCTCGGCAGCAAATTTCAGCAAAATGTGTCGTCTCAGCTGCGGCTAATGTCTATCACCTGCGGAATAGGTCTGAAAGCACACGAAAGTTAGAATTTTTAAAGTTTTAGGGTTTTATAGGTTAAAAAAAACATCAAGAAAAGAAAAAACAAGAGGCTGAAGAGAAATCCTATGGTTTGAAGCAGTTGGATATGCAGGGATCAGAAAAACGACAACGATCGTAATCGTAAACCTGTGTGGAGTTGACAGTTGTTAGTATGAATCTTAGTCATAAGCGTACGAAAAAAGACCACTTTAGCTGTGCATAACAAACAACCCTGACATCAAATATGGTTGCCAATATCTTCAGATCTACAATTAGTTGATCAAGAGAAATGCTGCAAAAATCTAGGTCTATGCATCAAAAGACATTAAGCAGTAAATAAAAACAAGATTTACTCCATGTATCCAATAGAAAAGACAAGAATATGTTGAATGAATTTCATATTAAGGGCACCTGGGAGGAAAACATAGAAGGATGTTACCAGTTCTCCTCAATGGGATGGGTTCTTGTAAGTCCTCAACACTTCAGATCTAAAATTCCTCTCTCTTAATGGTGTAGAAAATCCAGACAAAAAAAATGGAATTCAAAGGGAGCTCACAAGCAAAAAGATAGAAAAATATGACAATGATGGTGGATCAAAGTCAGACCAAAAGTATAGATCCAGAGTGATCTTTAGGCAACAAAAGGTGATGAATGAATAGAAAAACCCTTCTATTTATAACAAAATATTGAGTTAGTCTAGATATTGGTGCATAATTAAAATATTATTAACCAAATCAAGATCTAACTTTTATGGAATATTTTATTATATTTGTTGGAGGGAAAAGGAATTTGACTTGGGTCAAATCCCTTTATTTGTAAATAATAAATAAATAAATGATTTATTTATCATTTTAAGGATTTGGTTGAGTAATAATTAAATAAATAATGATTTATTTAACTATTTATGAGTGATTTAGTCAAATTTAACAAGGAATATTATTTAAATAAGGTTTAAATAATTATTCCTAGAAAATAATGAGATAAATAATAATTTATCTAATTAATTTTCTTATTTTGGGTTAAATATGACCAGGAATATTAATTAAACTGTTGTTTAACTAATTATTCCTAGAGGAAAATAAAAAAAATGTGGATTTATTTAATATTTCCTCATGGGGTTTCCTGTTTAGACCATAAACAACTTAATAAAGGTGTTTTACTAAGTTATTTTTCATAGTGAAAGCAAGTTTACTTAGGGTAAAATTGGTCTTACATGGTGTACTTAGGTCCATCTAATAGCAACAGGTTAGATGACCAAAAAATGGTGTAACAATCCATTTATCATGAAAATAACTTGTTTTACAAAAATATATTGACTCTAGACAAAAATTTGAAATAACTTGTTTCTACCACAACATAGGATAGTAGAACTAAATTGATTCATTGCCAACATTGAAATTAGTATTATGTGGAAAATCATCAAACATGTGACTCAAAACGAGGGTTGTTATCAGATACACCATTATGAAAAACCTATTTCTCTTCTACAAATCTACTAGCTGAAAACACAATTCATTTGAAATAAGATCATCGCAGTCGAATACACAATTTTTCTTATATGAGTAGTAGAGCACATAGAGAATGGAAGTTGGCATAATGGAAATAGTTTCTAGGCCCATTAAGATCACATACAACCAATAAAACACTTTGAACAATTCTCTAAATAAAGTGTTATCTAGAGAGGAAAGATCAAAGGGAACCTCAAAATTTGGCAAAACAAACTCCTGTATTATTTTTAAACCATTTTCCTCTGATTCTAGAAATCTATTTTCATTTGAAAAATATAACCATATATTTAGAACTGGTAGCTTCAATATCCACCTATATGTCTCTACACTCAAATAAATACTAGTATATTTGGCTAATAATATAATTGTTTTTGTTTCCAAATCAAACTTATCCACACAAAAATAATCTATTTCACTGAAATCAAATACCTCTAGAACACATGCAAAATTTGCTATTCTAGTAGACTAGATTAGTTGGTGTTCTTCTCCTACACAGATAGATTCACATATCTCTCATACGTAGTCGATCACTGAAAGCTTTGATCGATAAATGCAAGTGAGATAATAGTATCAATGTAAATAAATAATTTGCTTCCCCTTGAAGCCATTTATGCATAAAACTTTGAAATTTTTTTATCAACCAACAACGATTTCAATGCACTATAGGTATAAATCAACAATATGCTAAACACACACCACTTGTTACTATTATGTTTGTGAAATCCCTTCTATAGAACATTTCCAATATATGAAAACTTAGTATAGAAAAATATGCATTTACGACAAATATCAAAAATAAATCGTATAATATAAACCCACCACAATTCTAGCTAAAAAACAATAGAAATTTCGACATGATTTTTAGAAAACCGATTACATTTTTTTTTGGGAAATCAGATTACAATTGTCAAAATGCATGGTTTTTCACTACCAAAATAATTGCTGATAGTGCTAAATTCTCCACCTTTTTTCCATTTCCTATACATGTTACTATTCTACATGTGAAATGTGTTTTACAAAATAAAAAGTAATTAAAAAACAACAAAATAGAAGTTGCCAAGAAATAACACAAACAATTTAAAAATCAAATGTCGAAATTCGGAAATCAGTTAATCCATGTACGAAACAAATTAAATGTGAATATTTTCTAATAATGACAACTAGCTTACATGCTATCAACAATCACATCCACTACTATATCGATGTTATTGTAGAGTTAATAAGATTTATGTTTTTGATTATGTTCCGATGCAACCATTTCGGTAAATAGGTACCGAACCAGTAATGTCATTATACCTTCTATGAAAATGGAAAAAATGCACTTTGCACATTGAAAGAATTTTACTTTTTGTGTTTCTTATTATTCTCCTTTCTTCCACTTCTACAGAACACAATTTTATTATTCCGCCTCTTTTCCATATGCAACATAGGTCTCCCGCATTGATTATAATTACCAACAAAACTTCAGTTATAACATTATTATTATTTATTGTTTTTTTGCAATTGGTAAAATTTATTATAAAATAATTTCATTTAATTAATAAATCTCATAGTGAAACAAATTTCTATATATAGCATGAGTTATATAAATACTTAATTCTTCATATGCATTTGTTCCTTGCAAAGCCTCCGCATGGGCACAACCACTTCCGCACAACTAGTTCCATATCCAATAACATTTAACAAATACTCATTTACAATTGACTACTATAACTTTTATGACCTACAACATACACTTTATTATGGGTTTCACACAACAAAAAGATTCCAACAATAAAACAAGTTTCTATGTTTAGTAGGTATTATTTCAAAAACTTATTTTCTTTAAGAAAACAAACTATATATCTCTATAAGAAAATCAGTTACAAAAACCGGTTTACAATTGACCATTGTAAAACAGAGATATCATAGTTCAATGTATAATTCTATGATCATATGTTACTATGCAAAGCTTTCACACCAAGAAGTTTCGCCTACATTATCGAAACTATTATCTTGATTTCGACAGAATGAAAACTGGGTACAATGAAACACTGATGTGTGTCGTTTTCACTTTTCTACATGCATTCATAAATAAAGCTGAATACAAGATAATAGTAATGCTTTCTAACCCAAAAACCCTCAATAGTTATCAACATAGTGAATTGTATTTAGATTCAAATTCTAGTGACAACAAATGCAATAGATACAACTTCACTTTTAAAAAATAATCTAAGAATTACTAAAATAACTGGTAAAAAGTTTGAGTATTAGAATAGAGTAAAAAAAAATGCATTTTAATTATTATTCATTACATAACAGTGGATAATATATAAAAGAACAAATAAAATACTGGTAAACAACTATTCAATTACTATTTTCTATATAACTTTTGAGGACTCAAGTCCATACAACATCCCATGTCAAATGTTATCTCACAATTGTTTACATAATTAGCAAACAAGAAAAAAATAGTAATCAAAATTCAAATAAGTTATGATAACAAAGCCATCATCTAGGAAATAGGCTATTTGCATAAAACACTTATGAAAATGTCAATATTTCAATTGCAAAGGTGTCCCGATGACAACTACGATTGCAATCCCGACAACTGCAATCTCCAAAATTCATCTGCAATAGATAACAATGAACCGCATTCAGGAATTAGAATCTTCCATAATAACACACATAAGATCTAAATAGTTAAATTCTTTGACAATAAAAATGAATGTTCCATTCCATTAAAAAAATTATAATATGCAAAAGTAGGGTGTGATATTCTTTAGCTCTTTTCTATCTCTCACAATCAAGCTTCCTGCAACGAATTGTAGAAATTTGTTGAATAATGATTAATTATCCACCGAGACTATCCTGATCACATACAATTCGAATTTATATGCAACACATAATCTCTTCCACTCAGATCATCAAACATGCAGAAATAAAATCAAGCGATAACACATCAAATCATCATACACATTAACACAGTATGTATGGGGAAAGCTTATAGCTGAAAACCTCGCAGCTATTGTGTATATTATAATGGAGAAATCAAGTAACAAACTCAGTACAATACTCCTCACAAGTACTCAATACTTTCTCATGAAGTTACCCACAATCTAGCTCAGTTTTGAACAGGTTACTGGTTCAAAACTCACCGCCAATTGCCTTGCCTCTATTGCGCAATCCAGGCCTGTCTATATAGAGATCGAAGGTTCGAATCTCCTTGGCTTGACTGCGCAATTGTCATGGACAAATCCTCCAAGTGTGGTGCAAATCTCATGCACAACTGATGTCGCCACTGATAGCTAACTCCACCCTTTCATCTACCTCTTTCACTGGTCTCCACTGAACTGTTCATGCACTGTAGTGAACCGATGTGTTCTTGAGTTGAATAATGAGTTAAAATTAATGAATTAAATAATTTTTAATTCACTCCACTCATAACTAGTTGATTAGCTAGTTAAACTAATCTCAACCAGTTCAACTAAATTAAACCGAACACAACTCCACTAGCTGTCTCATTAACTCCACCAAACTTCCGCCACTGAAGTCCTAACTGAAGTCAACCATGCATGTGCTCACCAAACCCTAGGAATAGCATAATTCCTCTGTCAGATGCATGAGCCACTTCCAAGGCTCGAACTGAAGTGCTCCAAGAGAGTAAACTGAAGTTTAGAGTCGAAATATTATTAAGGGTAAATAATATTTGACTTCCCTATTTTAAGGAGAGGCAGTCTAAAAATAGACTTCGACCTATAGGTCCAAAAAATAGAGTCCCATCTATTTTTACCAACATGACCAATTCTCCAAGAATCTCATACTGCAATCCCCGGACCATGCTCCATATGTCTAAAAATAGACATAGTCTAAAAATAGATTTTGCGCCAGAATTTGCCTGCGGGCCCACTTAGTGAAGGCGACTTCATTTCACTAAGTTCCATCATCTTGCTGCATTTTCAACACTCCCTCTCAGCAAGATATGGATTATCTGCAACCCCTATCCTGCCTCTGTGGAATTCGAACTTGCTCCTGGTGAGCGCCTTCGTCAGGATGTCGGCATCCCGATCCTCCGTGGGAACATATGAAAGCATCATGATTCTCCGCTGAACACAATCTCTGATATGATGGTACCTGATGTCGATATGTTTGGACCTATCATGAAATACTGGATTAGCCGAGAGCTTGATGCAGCTCTGGTTATCACAGTAGATCACCGTAGGCTCCAAATGCAACCTGAACAAACCTGCGAGGATCTTCCTCATCCAAATAGCCTCACATGCAGCCAAGCTTGCTGCCATGTACTCGGCCTCTGCTGAACTGAGTGCCACGGATCTCTGCTTCCTGCTGTACCAGGAAACTGCTTTCGACCCAATGCTGAAAACTCCTCCAGAAGTGCTCTTCCGGTCCGTTGGACTCCCTGCCCAATCTGCATCAGTGAAGCCAGAAAGCTTCACTCCATCCTCCTGTCTGTACCATAGACCATATCCCGATGTGCCTCTGATATAGCGCAATACATGCTTGCCCGCCTTCCAAAAGAGCTGGTAGGCTTAACCATAGCTTGCGAAAGCTGGTTAACTGCATAGCATATATCGGGTCGAGTATTGACTAGATACATCAACGACCCCACCAACTGTCGATAGACAACTCCATTAAGGAACGCAGTCTTCACATCCATCTGATGAATGTGCCACCCCATCTGCGCTGAGAGAGCAAGGATCGTCCGTATGGAAGAGTACCTTGCGACAGGTGCAAAAGTCTCCTCATAGTCAATCCCCTCGATCTGTGAGAAGCCACGGGCGACAAATCTCCCCTTGTACTTCTCCACACTCCCGTCAGCCGCCTGCTTCACCTTGTAGATCCATCGCGAACCTACAACTGATTTCCCAACCGGTCTTGGGACAATCTCCCATGCACTGTTCCTGATGATCGAATCATATTCTTCGATCATGGCATCAACCCATGCGGGTTCCTCCACAGCTTTCTCAAAAGAGGATGGCTCCGTCACAACAAATTGACTCACAAGAGCCATGTATCCAGTGTACCGATCCGGTGACTGTCTCTGTCTGCGCTGTGCTGTAGGTGGTCCTACAACCTTCTCTGCATCCCGAGCCAGTCGCTCAGCTTCTGTAGTGCGCATGCGCCCTCTGATGGTTGGCGCTGCCTGGGTGGTCTCTTCCACCTCCTGAACCTCCTCTTGTGGCTGATCCACATCCGGAAGCTCCTCCTTAGGAACTAACAGCTCCTCATCTGCATGCAAGTGTAGCTCCCTCTCAAGCGAACACTGCATGGCTTTCTCCTCCTAAAATTTTATATCTCGTCGCACAACAGTCTTTCGACTGTCTGACAAATACACCCGATAGTTGTGAGGTGTATCAGTGTACCCCACAAATATTCCAACCTCTGCGGTCGGATCCAGCTTCCTTCTCGCATCCTTCGTCACATGCATGTAGACAGGAGAACCAAAAATCCGCAAATGGGAAATATCAAGCCTCTTGCCAGAATAAGCCTCCTTCGGTGTA
Source organism: Pinus albicaulis (assembly GCA_034641835.2). NCBI lineage: Eukaryota > Viridiplantae > Streptophyta > Pinopsida > Pinales > Pinaceae > Pinus > Pinus albicaulis. Next base: position 1,215,684,895 of record CM076574.1, read on the forward strand.
CTCATGCCAAGAACCTTGTGAGGACAACGGTTCTGCACATACACTGCTGTATTGCATGCCTCAGCCCACAAGTGAAGGGGTAGGCCCCGATCATGCAACATCGCCCGTGCAGCACCCACGATCGTTCTGTTCTTCCGCACAGCCACCCCGTTCTGCTGTGGGTTATGGGGTGCGATGAGCTCTCTCCGAATCCCTTCTGCGCTGTAGAACTCCTTGAATTTAGCCGAGATGAATTCACCACCGTTATCACTCCTTAGAGCAATCACCTTCTTCCCCGACTCCTTCTCGACCAGTGCTTTAAACTCACAGAACTTCGCGAATGTATCGCTCTTCTTCTGCATGAAGAAGATCCAGCACTTTCGAGAGAAATCATCAACAAAGATCACATGATACCTGTGCTTTGCTGTCGAAGCAACAGAGAAAGGACCACACACGTCTGTGTGAACTCTCTCAAGGATCGTCGTGGCGCGACTATCCTTCTCGTGAAAGGTGGCTTTCACATACTTCCCTAAAGTACACCCCCTGCACTGATCTGACTGCGCAAGAGTGCCCTTAGGAAGCCCAGTAGAAATCTGCTGCAGGATCTTCAAAGCTCCATGGTGAAGGTGGCCCAATCTCCTGTGCCACAGTTCGCCCTCATCATCCCGGCTCACCACTTCTCCCGCATTGCATGCCATAGCTGCGCAGCCATCTACCTGCAACTGATAAAGGTTCTTGGTTTGAACCCCTATCTTCCGGGTCTCTCCAGTAGTCTTACTGCGCAGGAAGGCTTTTCCTTCGCTGAAGACCACATCATACCCCTTATCTTCCAACATCGCCACAGAGATCAAGTTATTCTTCAATCCAGGTACATGCATGACATCCTTCAATACAAAGGGTTTACCAGACTCCCTCTGAAAGGATATGGTACCGATACCAGTCGCACTGTATCTACCATCATCGCCCATCTCGATGTGCACACCCAAGTCTTTGTCCTCCAGATCCGAGAACAAATCCCGATCTCCCGTCATATGAAATGACGCACCGCTATCCAAGAACCACACCGATCCCATCACACTTGAAACCAAGCATGCGATCAGTGAAAAGTCAAGCTCGAACTGTGAAGCCAAAGCTTCTCCATCTGCAGATCTTCCCGCTTGCTTGTTCTTCTTCTTCTTTAGACAATTGGTAGCATAATGTCCATGATCATGGCAGTGAAAACACTTCACTTTCGCCATATCCTGCTTCTTGCCCTTTGCACTAGAATGAGAGGTTTTCTTACCCTTCCCCTTCTTTGCTTTGGCCACCAAAGTGCAATTTTCTTCATCAGCTCCCTTTGATGAAGATCCATCTCGAGTAGTCCTCCTTATCTCCTCCTGCATGAGATCCGCCCAAAGGCGCTCCCATCCCGGAAGCTTCTCCCGACCATTGACACTATCTTGATATGAGTGCCAAGCCTTCGGAAGACCAAGGAGAGCCAGGTTGACCATGTCCTTGTCTTCGACAGTCACCCCCACACTTCCCAGCTCATCTCTGCACTGAGTGAACTTCGTGAGGTATTTGGCGATACTGTCGCCCTTCTCCATCTTGATGTTCCTGAGCTTATCTTTGAGCGCCAGCTTCCTTTGGTCGCTCTTACTCTGGAATAGATCCGTCAAAGCTTTCCACATTAAATATGGAGTAGCCTTTCCATGCAGGCTGGATACAATATGATCCTTGACGCCCTCCAACAGGATCCTTCGACATTTCGCCATCTTCTTTTGCCATTCTTCGACTTCAGCAGGATCAGTGGGCTTTTTGACATCCGTATCTACGAACTCCTTCAGACCATTATCTTCTAATACTGCTTCCATGCGATCCTTCCATGCAACATAATTCGAACTGCCTTCAAGAGCATATTCGAGTCGCAAACCGTTGAAAGACATTTTCAACATTGGCACCAAGAAAACAAAACTGCTGCAAAATTTTGAATTCCACCTCAAAGCTCAGCTACTCTAGATCTGTGAGAAAAAATTATTTCTAGCACAGAGATTGACTGCAAGGGGCATTTACCAGACCTTTCACTTTCCGAAGAAAGATGAATCCGGAGGCTACCTGGCCCGCATGCAGACTCTGTCTACCAAAATAAGTTTGTAATCACAGACTCTGTCTACCGAAATAAGTTTGTAATCACTGTGATGATCAATCTCTGCTTCAATAGCTCCGATACCATGTAGAAATTTGTTGAATAATGATCAATTATCCACCGAGACTATCCTGATCACATACAATTCGAATTCATATGCAACACATAATCTCTTCCACTCAGATCATCAAACATGCGGAAAATAAATCAAGCGATAACACATCAAATCATCATACACATTAACACAGTATGTATGGGGAAAGCTTATAGCTGAAAACCCCGCAGCTATTGTGTATATTATAATGGATAAATCATGTAAAAAACTCAGTACAATACTCCTCACAAGTACTCAGTACTTTCTCATGAAGTTACACACAAACTAGCTCAGTTTTGAACAGGTTACTGGTTCAAAACTCACCGCCAATTGCCTTGCCTCTATTGCGCAATCCAGGACTGTCTATATAGAGATCCAAGGTTCGAATCTCCTTGGCTTGACAGCGCAATCATCATGGGCAATTCCTCCAAGTGTGGTGCAAATCTCATGCACAACCGATGTCGCCACTGATAGCTAACTCCACCCTTTCATCTACCTCTTTCACTGGTCTCCACTGAACTGATCATGCACTGTAGTGAACTGATGTGTTCTTGAGTTGAATAATGATTTAATAATTAATGAATTTAATAATATTTAATTCACTCCACTCATAACTAATTGATTAGCTAGTTAAACTAATCTCAACTAGTTCAACTAAAATAAACAGAACACAACTCCACTAGCCGTCTCATTAACTCCACCAAACTTCTGCCACTGAAGTCCTAACTGAAGTCAACCATGCATGATGCCATCAAACCCTTGGGAATAGCGTAATTCCTCTGTCATATGCATGAGCCACTTCTGTAGCTCGAACTGAAGTGCTCCAAGAGAGTAAACTGCTGTTTAGAGTCCAAATATTATTAAGGGTAAATAATATTTGACTTCCCTATTTTTAGGAGAGGCAGTCTAAAAATAGACTTCGACCTCTTCGACCTATAGGTCACAAAAATAGAGTCCCATATATTTTTACCAACATGACCAATTCTCCAATAATCTCAAACTAGAATCCCCGAACCATGCTCCATATGTCTAAAAATAGACATAGTCTAAAAATAGACTTTGCGCCAGAATTTGCCTGCGGGCCCACTTAGTGAAGGCGACTTCATTTCACTAAGCTCCATCATCTTGCTGCATTTTCAACAAAGGAAGGAGATCTGAATGAAAAATATATCAAGCCTTGCAATGATATGACCTTGACCTACTCTTTTATTGGACCAAGTGTACTTACCAGAAGAAGGCTTGATGTCTAGCAGGTCCCAGTCCTGCATAAGGTCCTCTGCCCATTCCCTTGCAAGATCCCAAACAATGCTGCCACCTCTCTTTTCTACCGAAAGAAGAGTGAGATTGAGGTCACTGACTATGATGACATTTTCCAGATTCATTATATCTGCCAGGATTTTTATGGAATCTCAACAGGCCTTTTTTGACGACATACATATTGAAGAGACAGAAGATCTCTTTTGTGACGAGATGCTGCATTTTTAAGAACATCCAATGAGTATTTAGGGTCTCATAAACTATCAAGAAATTGTTAGCATTCCAAAGTGTGCCCAGCCCTCCCGAGGCTCCACGGGCTGAGACTGCTTTCGCTCCACTTTTGTTCCAGATTTTATTACTTGCTTGCAAGAAGACTGAGTCCTCCATTTTGTTCTCCTAAATGAGAAGTATGTCAGGGGTTTATATCCTTTTTAAATTTCTTATGGCTTCTTCTTTGGCTCTATTACCCATACCTCTACAGTTCCAGGAGATGACCTTCATCATTTACTTTTGTTCTGATGGGCCCCCTTCAAGCCTTAGGATTGGTTTCTCGTCATCTTTAGATTTTTTGCTAGTAGCTTCTCAAGGGTTGGTTGGCTACCCTAAAGCTTGTCTTTTTATTTTTCCTACTCTCTTTTTTCCCCATTGGTCTTACGTCCTCTTGTGGATCTCCTGACAGAGGCTTGAGAATCTCCTATTTCTCCTTCCTCCTCCGATTCCTCCGATTCTTGATCTTCCTCCTCAGCTTCTGGGGGATTTCCTTTAGAACTTTCTGCATCACTTACACCCTTGAATGAGGCGGAGGGGGTGACTTCGCCTGGGGAGATATTCTTTTGGATCTAGGCCTCCTGAGTTTCCTCTATTTGTGAGCTTAAAGGTCCAAATTTGTTTTCTTGCCCCATCCTGGGAGGGGGTTGCTGGGTAGGGGCTGGCTGAGGGCCTTTTCCATTAGGGGCACCAGACTTATGGGGTTTATGAGAATTCTTGGAATGCTTGATCTGATTCCAGCCCTCCTCCTTCCCTTTCTCTACCTCGGCATTGGACGGACAACCTCTGGCAAAGTGACCGTAGACATGGCATTTCCAAAATTTGAAGGGCGGCTGCTCATAGTCGAGTTTCTGCACATGAATCCAACTTCCGACATTGATTTTTATGGCCTCTAGAAGACCCACCTCTAGATCTACCTCCACATAGATTCTGGTGCAGTCGTATTGGTCCTTATTGTTCGCCCGATCTATGAATTTCCCAAGGGCATTGCCGATGTGCTTCAAAGAATCCCAGTTCCAACATTGGACTGGAAGATTTGGAAGCCTAACCCACACCGGGACCGTCGTGGGAACATCGACAGCTAGGTCAAAATCTGGCATCCATTTTTTAAGATACATGCCCTTAGGGACCATGAAGTAGGGGCCATTCTAGAAGATCAAATCCTTGTCGTCTTTTGAAGTGAATTCGAACAGGAAGAACCCTCTCCCCAAGAAATAAGAGGTGACATTGTTCTTAATCAATGGTGCCCAGTTCTTGATGACCCAATTCTCTGTGGATTTTGGAGAGGGTGAGAGTCCTGTGAACTAGCCAACAAGGGCACGATCTGCCAAAGATAAGCTACCTGGATCAGGGTTTCTGGGGGAAGGGAAATTTCGGGAATATCGTCAAGCTTCTTTACGAACTTAGCAGCTTCACATTTTTTCTTCTTTGGCATGGATTCCAGCAACAGGTTGAAAGCATCAGTAGAATATGGCGATTAAGGGGGAGGGGGAGGCACATGGAGCGTGCCCAGCACCTCCATGAGTGCGTAACCCTAGCTCGAACAGCTCATGCAGTAGAGGGTAAACGCTTCTCTCCAACACGTAGCGTTAAAAAAAAAAAAAAAAAAAAAAAAAAAACCTGTCACACACTCTTATTCATTCATTTCCATGCATTTTTATGTTAGTTTCATAAAAAAAAATTAACATAAAGAAAGAACCCCATAGGTTTAAACCTATAACCCTAGAATCAACTTCCGAGTGGTGCAGCTTTTGCATAAAATATCTGTTTGGGGCACACAATAAGTTCATTTTAAAGAACTATATTTAGGATTACAAATTTTGGTTGGGCCTAGGGAATGACATGAAAACCTCTGGACTCATAAATGGAAAAAAAACATCATTTATGGCATACAAATGACCCTAGAAGTTCGGGACCCAAGAAACCATAGAAAAACTTATAAGAATATAAAGAACCATTGAGTTAGTGGAAGAGTTTGGTGGCCATGAATATCCACCTGGATTAGAGTGCCACATAATTTTAGGGTTGGAGACAAGGTATGGTTGCATTTGTATAAAGAACACCACTTAAGATCCTATTGGAAGTACCCCCCCCCCCTCGAATCTCCATTCTGATATAGGCCTTACACCAACATAAAGGTTGCAGGTGAAGATGCTTCTAAATCAAATATTCCCTTTTCTTTGCCTTGAACCTTATATTTAATGTGGAGCTACTTCAACCATTTTTGCCACCTCTCATAGGCACCTCATGTTCCTACTTTGGCGCACGTGTCTCACTAGGAGCCATATTCAACAAAATTTTCCCCATTTGATGAAGGAACTTGACACAAAATGGACCACTTATTCATAAGGGTGGAAAATTGATTTAATAGAATAATAGTGACCACCCACTTGTTACATTGATTCAACATTATTCCACGTCTCGATAGTTATATTATATTTTTTTAGACCTCAAACTTTTGTTGCCTTTTTTGGGCATTTCCCTTGCATTTTTGGCATTTTTCATAGGCTAAAGACACATAGTATGAATTCTAAAGGTCCAAGAAATGTCCTAAATGGATTTTTCATGCAAAATTTGTAGCCTTGGGAAGTTGATATATCAATTAGCATCTTTGGGCCCTCATTCTTATTACCACATCATTTCCTAGGGTTAGGGTTTTAGATTTTAGGTTTTTTGCATCTTAGGACATCATACTTTATGTTCAAAGGTAGTTTTGACATATTGTAATGTTCCTTATCATTCCTTCTTCTTTTGAAGTTCCTAATAGCTTTTCCTCTAAAGCTCTTCATCACTTTTCCTTTGTTTTTCCTACTGCTTGAATCTTTGTTCAATTTCCAAAGTCAATTGTTTCACCAAGTCATCTTGTTCTTCTTTCCTTCTCTCTTCTTCTGCCTCCTTCACTACTTGCTTTTATTTAATCCTCCTCTTGAGTCTATTTGCTTCTTTTTCCAATGCTTCCTTCATCCCCTTCACCTATTCCAACACCCTCTGGAGCTTGTCAACTTCCTCCTAGAGGTTGAAAATAGGTGAAGCATGGGTCTGTTCGATCTTCTTCTGAGGTCCTTGACTTAGTTTTTCTTTAACCTCAGATGGATACATAAGTATCTTGAATATTTCCTCATCAGTATCCCTCTCATGAGTATAAGACTACATCTAGTTGATAACAACACAATGACTAATAAACACAGCTTCAGGATCATGTTTCCTGAATATTATCTCTCCAAAATGATATGATTCAATTTCATTGGCCTCTTTCATGGCTTGGCTGGTGCCATCAACTCCAGAGTATATGATATTGATAGGTAACTTGGGCCATATTGACCTCTTTTCCCTCTTAAGATTACCTGTAACTCGACGAGAAAATGTTTGATATAATATTTCCAACCAAACCACTATGTCCAAAGCATGTAAAGGTAGAAAATGAGGAGATCTTGATGCACCATATGGCTTAAACTCTTATGTATATTCCCTGTTCATGCAAATACCAGTATCTAATGCCTCCTATGACTACCTGTTCTTGTTCCAAGAGGCATGGACACTCTTTCTCAAATAACAAAGAGTACACTGGAGCAATAAAATGGTTGCATATTCTTGTCATCTCTGATTTATGCTTGTAATGATAGAAGGGCTTGCATTAAACATGTACCGAAGGAAAAGACTTGGACCATTTCCATTCTAGTTCTGGAAATTAATTTTCTAAATAGATGGAGTCCAAAAGGTAGCTGGACATAAAGAAACTAGTAGGCTTGGCACTCTTCACTTCCCTGGAAGATTTATATAATGAAGGGGACACGATTTCACTCCAATTGAATGCTGGCCCATGAGTAAAAATTTCATTCACCATAGGCACCCATGATTTATGAAACATGGTTCCATCCTTTTCTCCATACAGTTTGGCCAGCAGCAGCATGACTATTCTGAAATGATGCTTCAATCTAGTAGTTGGATACACCTTTTATATCCTGGTCTTAAATATTTTAGCATAAAACCACCATTTTTTAGTAGCATTTTAGGAGGTACCTTATCCATAGCCCTTTTCACCCATTCCTCAAACAGACTTACTTCAGGCTCTAGGAGGAACTTTCTTGACAATATGTTGAAGGTCTGGTAGCCTCCAACTGGGCTTTGGTGTTGCTTTAGGATCCATCTATTGGAAAAGTCCACCTGGCCTATGAGCCAGGAGATTACCTCCACAGAAGGAAGAATAGGAGATATGGCAGCAATCCTATGGAGGCATGATTTGGCCACATTCTTGTAAATGTTGATATTGAGGTCATGTTCAAGATCATTGTGGATGGGTTCTGATAAATCCCCTTGAGTTGAACATTTGATAAACTCTTCCCCACTATAAAGAATTCTCATTTCATATCTTGCATTTTTTGTCCCCCATGATTAAAGGATGATGTTCAAGAATCACCACCTCTGAATTTTTATTTGTTCAAATTTTATTTGCATTTATCTTCATCCTTTTGACTTTCTTATCAATTCTTACACTAACTCAATACACGAAGCTTAATGTTGTACATGTTTTTCTACTCTATTCATAGTACAGATACATTAAATTCATAATTATACACAACATTCTTGTTCTTGATTATGTAACACACTTAGATGATAAAACAAACCAGTATTTGACATGGAATTCGATCTACGGTTTGTTTTACATTACTCTGTGTAACAAGCAGTTGAATTTATTAAAATATAAATTTCATGTTTGATTTCATTGTGTATTGGTTTCACTTACCACCTAATGATAACCTATTGTATAAATGATGCCTATTATAACTCCATTGCTTACATTATTCACATAATAGAAGTAATAAACTTAGACCCAAAAATAAGTAGAACCGTAAAATAACTAGAGTTAAGTTGTTATGAATACTAATGGTAACCACAGTCAAACAAATTGACTTGTATGACATAGATCACAAAACTTGATCAATACTACTACCTTGTTCTAGTTATATTGATGGGTACTATTCTATAAACCATGTATTAGGGAAATTCTTATTATGTGCCCTTAGTGTAATTAGGTTACATGTACTTGTTACACTGGATACTAAATATTTAGGCATATAAATTAATAACAATACCAATACTCTACATGTGTATTCAATGGAAATATGACTATGTGTCTAGTTGGCTTTATAAAATGACCCTAAAAACTCAAGTTTCCCCCTTGACCTATGCCTTTCATATTACTTCTATTGGATGAAACCCAACTTTTACGTGCCTTTGCAAGGAGGGAACGAAAGGGTAACCAAAAAATATGAAATAGCTCTACAACCTTTTGTTCCTCGATATTTATCTCCTTCATCACCTGCTTAACCCACTACATCAAACACTGGATCTAAGGTTGATCCTGTTAGAGACACAATCAACATTGACTATGCATACAAGCCAGTTCTACCATATGAAGCAAGTGTTGATTGAACCAAGTGTAGTAAGGTCAGTAGGTGTAGTTCAGTGTGAGTAGCAGGAGTGATAGTGGTAGTGGGTGGCATAGCTTGTTTGAAGGCTATTTTTTATGATATTGCTTGAAGGTGTTTTTGTGTACCCACTAGCTCTGAGAAGGTCCTTAAATAAAGGTGTATGTTTGGGTGGGGCACCTTCCTATCTGTCATTAAGTGACTCAATCATAGAATAATATCATATACAAGGATATATCTCATGATATATGTAATTACACCTTTATTTTTGGAATCAAATCAAATGGATTTCAATAGGTTCTTGAGCACTAATCCTTCCCCCCCACTGACACAGTCATAACTTAAGACCAATTTGCTCAATTGACCATAGGGTTTTCATGCGAAACTCATTCATATGGATGATGGTTTCTCCTCTAGCACAATTTTGGGGGGCGAGAAGCTCTTTCGATCAATTATTTGTTCAATTATTCGAGAGCGTAATTACATATATAACAATTTCAAAATTTCATATGTAATAGTAGCATTTTCTACTAAAACGTAATTACATATATAATAAATCGTAATTACATATATAATTAGGGTAGAAATCATAATTATAGATATAATATATGCAAGGACCAATGGAAAAAGGAAAAAGGATAATTACATATATAATAAATCATTATTGAAGAAAAGAATCAGAAAAGCATAATTACATATATAATAAAGCATCGATCGAACTAAGAAATTTGACATAATGTTCAGAAGAATCATCCTCTTTGGCATTGAAATCCACGTGGGGGAAAAAGGGCAAGAGGAATGGCCCCCTCCTAGAACAATGAAATTACTGTAAGAACTTAATTGTTCCAAAGTCAAAATCTTTCGGTAGAGGAGCAAAAGAGTCTGCCCTCCCAGCGAGATTTTTGGGGTGACTCCATGACAGGGAACCATTAGATAAATTGATTGGTTGGTTTGCCGATCGGTCAGAGCTATCCCTGATTTGAAATATTTCCCTACATCTCCCCAAAAAGTGTGCAAGTGAGAGGCTTGAGGCTCTACAAGGAAGGGGATCAACCAGGCAACCACCTTCCTGAAACTAGCATCCACCTTACCAATCAATGCATGCATCTCACCCTCTAACATAAGCAGTAATATCAGCATGGCATGAGAGACAACAGGGGGCTGTAAAATCACCTCTACCAATATCTGTCACCATAAATATATGGAGCATCATACCTTCATATAAACAGATAGCATGGCCAAGGCAAATGGTATTGGAGAAGCAGGCATAGCGGTACTAAACCTAACCAATACCACCCCTTATTAGGACTATAATACAAATTTAAATTCCACCAAAGACTGAACACAAAACAACCTTGTATCAAAACTAGGCACCCCCTTGATGACCCCCAAAATGAGGCGCACAAGGACTAAGGATAATGCCTAATGAGAAATGAATTTGATTGATGTGCAAAAATTTGGAATGAATCTTCACAAGAAGTGGAATTATTCAAGGAAAAGGAAGTATGATTCATATGATGTTGAGACCAGTCATGAAGAGGGTACGATTTTGTATCTTGAGGGTACTATGCCGCAAAATCCATGCTTTGCACAGAGTGGATTTCTATGCATTGGTTTTGGCACAGACTTTTTTAGTTCAATCAAACGGTGGTAGGGCAATGGAATGTGGATGGGGTTAGGGTTCCAACAATTGAGCTAGATTATTCATGGATTTAAATCCATTAAATTAGTAGGTAAGTAGGTCAAGCTGCTTGCTTGTATATTAGCTTTGGGATGGAGAGTTTTTCTAAGTGTTTTATACCATCCCTAGGCATGGAAATCAGTCAATAATGAGTTAAAAGCACTAAGTGAGTAGAGCTTCACCCCTGCTTTATAGTAACGCATCAAGCTTGGTTAGGATGTTTCCCACACCCCTGGTTGAGTGAAGGAGCATCATTTGGACCATCCAAAGTTATCTATTATAGTGTCTCCCAAAAGAACTATGTTGGATTAGGAAAGAACTCTGTTGGCTGGGCTATTAACTAGCCTTCTCCAGCCCACACTGGCCACCCTATTGAACCCCCTATAGGAGGCAATAGTGATTCTTTCTTGTCATCATACATTTTTATATGCATCATGTTATGTATTTAATACTAGATAATCCCTTTAGATATCATGACTGAATGGACCAGCTTCTAGAAAAGCCCTAGAAAGATGAAATCCCACTAATATTTTTTGTGTTGGTTAGTAATTGCTTATCATAGTCCAATCTAACAAGTTTTTAAAGCTAAGATAAACTAGATCAGAATTTATGCCATATAAGCATACATGGTACTCATTTCAACTTATCATATACATATACCTTATTATCCCAATACAAAACCATGTGCTCCATCGCATTAACTTTGTTTGCAATGCCTTAGCCAATCTCTAATCGTGATGGTATGCATATTTTTCTGGTTACTGTCATTCTTTTTTTGCTCCAACACAGTTGAAGAATTCAAGAAAATTAGTGGCTTTTAGTGTAGTTCACCCATTATTTTGTTGTTTTTTTTGTAAAAATATGTCTTATATTTACAGAAACATATTTACAAACAACAAATCAAAAGATGGAAGCGTATATACAATGGAGCTCATATTAGTATCCTCTTCTATAAGACTAGAAATTGGTTGGTCTCTATATCTCCTCGAAAGATACACAAGATGCAGATTCACAATTGTATTAAAGTTGCAAGGAAATATTGGAAATGGATTCAGATATTCTAGACTCACATCTACTAGGACTCATGTTTGTAACCGGAGTTAAAGAACTGGGTTCCCAAAAGGTCACGAAACTTTGTCAAGGAGGTAGGGACTTGGTTGTAAATACTAAATAGTATGAATCGAAATTGATATGTTAAAATTTTGATTCAATGTCATTTTGTGACCCCAATTGTAGAGTAAGTTAAATGCTTTGCCTAGGATTTTTTTAATTCGCTTGGGAACTCAACACTAAAATTTCTTCTAGCTTTATAACTTGAATATCTAGGTCAATTGTTTTATGGGAAGGGTCAATATTTGTGTGTACAGGATTGGAAAGACCATATGCAGGATCATGAATACATTGAATTCGATGATCAAATTATTTGGTTTTGGTATGTATTATCACTTTTTCTTTTGTTTTGCATTTGTAATGTAAGTGAAAATCCATGGATGTCCTATGTATCTACAAGGGGAACTTCATTTTACTTTGATGGAAATATTGGGATTCCAATCTTCCATTTTGTTTAGATTGTTGTCATTAATATCTTGGAATAAATTTTGATTCTTTGCTTTTTGTATGCCATAATTTCATTGTATTTTGTAATATTTTATGAAATATATCATTAATTTGACTTGGAGCTAGTGGAACCTATAAATTTATGCTAATTAGGTGCCCACATTCTTCCTACTCTTTTGGTTGCAAATTTACTTCTATTTGGACATGGTTGTTTGTGTTCCTCCATTGTTGTCTTATTATTTTCTTAATGCTAGGTTTTTCCTCCTTGGGATAAACTTCTTGTATGCCTAGTTTTTGATATGTTGTTGTTTCATTTATGGTGATTAGTTTACTAGTTTTCTATTTCACATCAATGGTTATTTATTTCTCATCATCGTGGAGCCTCTTGCCCACACACCCCACCTTTTTATATAGGCATCTCATAATGGGTATAATATCTAGCTTGACCTATTTTGTCTTTAAGGAATATCAATATAAATTTCAATTTCAATTTTTCCATGGTTTGGTAGCTCACATTGGCCATGTGTGTAACAAGAAACAATCCTGGTGATTTGGGCATGGTCCAAATTACCATCTCTCTCAACACAACAAATTGTAGAAGTCAATAGGATTTATTTATCTTAATTATTAGGAAATCAACTTATTGTGTTTACCGTTTAATTTTTACATATTTACCATAAATTACCACTAATTATTTAAAATAATTTATTGTTATTTACATAATTTATAAATTTTAATTAAAAATAATTAGTTCAATACCATAATTTCCCCTCCCCACTTTAATCCATTATATATTAAGAATCTTAATTTAAATTGAAAACAATGATTTTAAAGTTTCACTTTTCCCATAGAAAAAAATAATTTACCAAAACAACTTTTAATACTGACATTATAAAATAAAATAAAAACCATACCCAACCCAAAACAAATAAAAAGACTTTTAGGTCGGAACATAACAAAGATTTAAGTCTCCTAGAGGGGTTTATAAAAACCCTCTTCTGCAATGTTTTATCCCTAATAATGCACCTCATGAGTGTGGACAATGAGCAGAGAGGTCAGAAAGAGGCGTTGTTAAATATCTGCAAAGAGAAGCCCTGACCCTAAAGCTTGTTCATGTCCAGCGCCATGAAGCTTGTTCATGTCCAGAAAGCCCGATAATGGTAGCGGAAATCCTGACAATGGTTGTGCTTCTCAGGAAGCAGATCACACGGATTGGCACTACCCACACAAACCACCATCAAGGTCCACCTGCTAGTTTGAGTTCAATTCCATCAACAAGGTACTCTTCCCATTTATTTATCTTCTACTATACGTTGTGGTATATTGTTTGAAGAAATAAAATAGCAACAGAGATTAATCTTATAATATTGTTTGAAGAAATAGAATAGAAATTGGGATTAACTCACCTTTGGATACATCATTGAGGGTCTATTCCAACCCAGCCACCTATACAAATCCTCTATCTCCTCTCGATCAAGATTCCATTGTAACAAAATATTTACCTCTTCCATGATTTCACAGTTGACTCAGTCGGTCCAGTACAAGCAACTCCACTAGTAGCACCCCAGTCTAGAATTTAACTTTGATGAATGAGGGGGGAGTAGGAGGCCGTAGCAGGAGAGAGGAGATCCACAACCAAGGTTTTATTGAAAGCCCAAAAAAGCTAGGGCCTACTTCAAGAGGTTTCAATTCAAATTCAAGCACAAGAGATTACAGGGGAAGGATCTGACCGACAATGAGTAGGTACATAATTTTGTTGGCAGCGTTTCTGTTGTGTGGCTTGGATTACTCGCATCCCCTACAATTTCGTTCACGATGGATCGTGGATGAAACAAGTGGTAGGAAAGTGAAGTTTGCGTGCGTGAACTAGGCGGGTCACATGGAACCGATCCCTTCTCCTGTGGGTCCATGAACCCCGCCCGCTCCTTCTGTCCTGCCATTGTGAGCGGAAACTTCACCAACAACTGGGTGTACTAGGTTGGCCCTATCATCGGAGGTGGTCTCACAGGTCTCGTCTACGGTGGCATTTTCATTGGCGACAACTCTCATGTTCCCCTCCCTATTTCTAATTTCTGAGTAAGAGCAAACAGAGGGACATAATTACATTAAAATGAATGGAATGACTTGAAATGAGATATTGTGCATTCAATCGTTTCTTTCCTATTATTTTTTGTCTAAACCAGAATAGAATGAGTTTTGTCTAAACTAGAATAGAATGAGTTTCCGTGAAAATTCGCTTCTACAAAAAATTGTACTCTGATTGTGTATTTTATATTTTTTTGTATTTGATGACCATTGCTTCTTAATTTCAGACTGTGATGAGCCTACAATATCTTTTTATGGTCGATTGTGAAAGAGTATAGCATCGGAGATGAGAGAATTTAAAGAACATAATCTATTCTTTCGCCCATGCTTATGATTTTGTTCCATCCCCAACCAAATGCAACCCGACATCCCAAAACTAACTTAAGGTATTCTCCTTTGAACCAATGGTTTCCCCGGTGCCTTCCCGAACCAATCACTCATTCATTCTGGACCCATTGCTAATCGGTGTCATGGATGAAGGAAATTTTGTAAGCGGATCAATAGCTAGCTAGTATCTCAATCACGATAAATATAAGCAATCGAATTTCAAGCCCATGCACTAAATAAAGGATTCTTGGAAGGGTGAGAGTTAATAACTCATTTCGTAACACTATCTTTTATGAAATTTTTAATTTTTCAAATGGTCAATATGAATTTTGAGTTTGAATATATTATGTGGAGTTAATAACTCATTTAGCAACAGTATCTTTTATGAAATTTTTAAATTTTCAAATCGTCGATATGACTTTTGAGTTCGAATATATTAAACACATAATAATTAAAAAACTGTAGCTTTAATAATCTATCAATTTTTTTTAAAGGTGTTGCTTTTAAATGTGTAAAGGTATATTTACGGAATACAAGACTTGGAAAGTTTATATGGCAATGAATAAAGCATATTGATGAATGTATGCGCATAAGGTATGTGAAACTCTCAAACTCTCTAATGCTATCGGAGGGCCTCAACACCCAACCTCTGCAATACATCTCCAACACCATTAGCTCCCTCGGCTTCAACTGGTGTGCCTCGCATGGGCCATTTTCAGGTCACCAATCCGTCCCTTGCTAATCTCATTGTTGCCTAGACATTTGCCTCTCTTAACCTTAGTTCTGCAGCAGCCGGAGTATCCATGCGCAACCCACAGCTCCTAGGGATCTCTCATATCGAAGCCTACCAACATGTGGTCACACATCTCTAGAATTCCGACGTCATGGTCATACTAGATAACCACGTAAGAAAATTGCAGTGGTACTACTCTCTCAATGACAAAAATCACTCTATTTTTAAACATTGAAAAAGACCTTACCAATATACCTTCACAAATTAATATTGAGTCTTTACATAGAAAAATTATTTTCACCATTGAGCCTAAGTGATTTGTCTCCCTTTATCTTTCTTTGAAGACTATATCATTGGGATGTTTTTCTCTTACATATGTTATAAGATCATTTTGATGAATTTGAGAAGTTGAATTAGAATATTTTCTAGATCCTCTATATATTCTTTGGAATATTTACTTCCATACCAATTATTTTTCCGCTTGAGTGACATTTTCATCTCTGCTAGCTGACTCTACAACAGTTATAGGTTCACATGGCTCTGCTCTTCTTGATAATTTATCATCCTCTCATTGAGATTTCTCATAGTCTCTGTTAGGTTGACATGTACTACTCATTTTTGTTTCCATTTTAATTATCTTCCACATATGCACTATTCATCTCTTGCACATTGTAGCTATGGTCTAGCTTCTATTATTTGGCTTAAAAAATTGTATGTTTTCTTGTAATTGATAGAATTTAGTTTCTAGAAGGTTGATGCCTGAATGATTAATCATTAATGTACTATGGATGCCATTTCTATCTTTATTGATGTACAAATATGTAGGTTTTCATATATTCTACAACCAATTAGGCATTCTAGATATTTTTATGAATATAAATGCAATATAATCTCTCTCTCTCTCTCTCTCTCTCTCTCTCTCTCTCTCTCTCTCTCTCTCTCTCTCTCTCTCTCTCTCTCTCTCTCTCTCCACACACACATAGAGTCCTGGGGATTTGGGAAAATGATGCTCTTGAAAATCTCACTCTCAAACACTCACTCACTCCTTCCAACCTTGGAGGTGCCCTTTATTATGTGGTTTTGATATTAGGGTTCTGATATTTCATATTAGAAATATTAATTATTTAATGTATTATAATAGTTATAATATTGTATGTGGAGTTTTATAACAAGTCTCTCTTTTTTGCATTTCTTCACCCTCAAAATAAGATTAGAACCTTACTTGAGTAAGAAATATGTTGTATCCTTGATCCAAAATATAGCACTTTGATTAAAAAAATGATTTTCTATTGTGCTTAACAAGGAAATATATTGACAAAGGTGGTTAGGAGGATAGACTCTTGAAATTTGTCATAGTTAATTGTGATAAATTTACATTCAAATCTTATTAAATTTTTTTGATAATATCTTCTCAGTATTTTTCTTATATATGCAAATGCTTCTTGATGCATAGGGCATGAGTGTCTAAGAGACATGATTATCGCAAAATCACCATGACTTTGCATAAGTAGTTATTTAAATATGATTACTATTCATTATGTGCATCAAATGGAGAGGAGACAAGAGGAATATAATCATCCTCGTAACTTTTGTCTCTGCATGAAAACATGGTGCTGAAATCCTGAACTCAAGGACATCCTCAATTCCCTGTGCATGAACAGGGTCCAAATATCTTTTTCACACCCCACATTGATGGGTGTGCAACCGAGCGCAAATTCCATCGTACTTCAAAACTAATATAACTTCTAAGTGCACATTTTTGTTGGAATCCTCAATTCAAGGACACCCTCAATTCCCTGTGCATGAACAGGGTCCAGAGATATTTGTCACACCCCACATTGATGGGTGTGCAACCCAGCACAAATTCCATCATACTTCGAATCTGAGATAACTTCTGAGTGCACATTTTTTCAAATGGCCATCATAAACACTTCCAACCCATGAATATCTCTCGAAACCTGAAATGCTTCCCTTGCAACTATCTGGGAGCATACAGTATTGGTTATACTTCCTCAAATTTAATTCAAGTGTTTTAGGATAAGGTCGAGTTTTTTTCATAAGAAGATACTCATCCTCATAACTTTTGTCTCTACATGAAAACATGGTGCTAGAATCCTCAATCCAAGGACATCCTCAATTCCTTGTGCACGAACAGGGTCCAGATATCTTTGTCACAACCCACATTGATGGGTGTGAAACCCAGCACAAGTTCCATCATGCTTCAAAACTGAGATAAATTTTGAGTGCACATAGTGCTGGAATCCTCAATTCAAGGACATTCTCAATTCCCTGTGCACGAATAGGGTCCAGAGATCTTTGTCTTACCCCACATTGATGGTTGTGAAACCCAACACAAATTCCATCGTACTTCAAAACTGAGATAACTTCTGAGTGCAAATTTTTACAAATGGCCATCATAAAGACTTCCAACGCATGAATATCTCTCCAAAATTGAAATGCTTCCCTTGCAACTATCTTGGAGCATACATTACTGGTTTTGTTGCCTTAAATTTAATTCAAGTGTTGTAGGATCAGGTCGAGCCTTTGTCATAGGAAGAAACTCATTCTCATAACTTTTGTCTATGCATGATAACATAGTGCTAGAATCCTCAATTCCCTATGCACGAACAGGGTCCAGAGATCTTTGTCACATCCCACATTGATGGATGTTCAACCCAAAAAAAACTCCATCATACTTCAAAAATGAGATAACTTATGAGTGCACATATTTGAAAATGGCCATCATAAAAACTTCCAGCCCATGAATATCTCTCCAAAACTGAAATGCTTCCCTTGGAACTATCTGGGAGCATACAGTACTTGTTCTGCTTCGTCAAATTTAATTCAAGTGTTGTAGGATAAGGTCGAGCCTTTTTGATAGGAAGAAACTCATCCTCATAAATTTTGTCTCTGCATGAAAACAATGTTGGAATGAATATCACCAACCTCACCATAATCTACTAGTCCCTCACTAACGATGTCATTGTATCGCTCCCCACTCTTATTGAAATTAAATATGGATTTCTTGTATACTACTCCCTTAAAGATGTTGAGATGATTTAACCACAAGAGTTTGCTTCAGTCTTGCAAGAAAATTCAACTATATTGTTTCTATCTGACAATTCTCCCCTTTTTCTAACATTCACTAGTTCACTATTTAACTTTACAAGAGTAACCTAAAGCTGGAGTGGTGTCTGAATGTGGACCTCGACATAAGGCAGTGATACATTTTTCAATGATCAAACTAAATTTCTACCAAAAGATGTCCAGGATAGGGCCATTCACCATAATTATCGACCCTCATTTTTATCTTGCTTTATTTTTCCATGAACTTATTTATCATAATATTTGTAGTTGTTATAAATGGGAGAACCACTGAAACAAACCACATATTATTTGAGACTGTTTTCCTTGAGAAAAGCGTCTAGATCTCATTCTACATCAGGGCTTCCATGGTATCTTCCCTTTGGATCTGCAGTACCCTCTCCAAATGTACCAACAATGTTCTCTCTTTCCAATTATATGTTGCCTTCTCCATCTAAGATAGTAGCAAATTATTCAAATTATGGCCTCAAATCTTCCTTTGTAAGCTTGTAAAAAATTTTGAATTTTTTTTCTTTCATCAAATGTACCATGTAGTGTTGACTCCTCTCTCCACTTAACCTTTTCCAACCCTTTCAACCACCATGCTTTAAGAAATATGCTAAACCATGAAGTAAAATTTAAAGCTACACCTAAAGCATTGCCACAATGTTCTCTCTTCTTATGCCACTGAATTCTGATGCTTTATATTTTGGAAGCAGTTTTCATATTAATTTTTTTATTTTTAGCTTGTGACATCTTACATAATTTATGTAATTCATGATTTTTCTAGAGTACCCATAATTGTGTGTGAAAACTAATTATGGGTACTCATGATAAACATGAGTTACATAAATTATTAAAATTATTGAGTGCCATTTTTAGTTCCCCGCTCTTATTGAAATTCAAAACGGATTTCCTTTCTGCTACTCCCTCAAAGATGCTGAGATGATTTAACCACAAGTGTTTTCTTTAGTCCTGCCAAAAAATTCAACTATATTGTTTCTATCTTACCATTCTCCCTTTTTTCTAACATTCACTTATTCATTGTCGAGTTCACTATTTAACTTTACAAGAGTAACCTCAAACTGGATTGGTGTCTAAATGTGTACCTGGGCATAAGGCAATGACTCATTTTTCAACGATCAAACTGAAATTCTACCAAAATATGTCTAGGACAGCGCCATTCACCATAATTCTCGACCCTCATTTTTAGTCAGCTTTATTTTTGCATGAACTTCTTTATCATAATAGGTGTAGATGTTATAAATGGGATAGCCACTGAAACACACCACATATTATTTGAGATTGTTTTGCTTGGGAACAACGTCTATATCTCATTCTACATCAGAGTTGTCATGGTATCTTCCCTCTCAATCTGCAGTACCCTCTCCAAATGTACTAGTAGTGATGTCTCTTTCCAATTATATTTTTCCTTCTCCATCTAAGATAGCAAAAAATTCTTCAAATTATGGCCTCAAAGCTTCCTATGTGAGCTTGTAAATTTTATTTATTTATTTATTTATTAACTTATTTTTTTATTTCATCAAATGTACCATGCAACGTTGACTCCTCTCCCCACTTACCCTTTACCCACCCTTTCAAGCACCATGCTTTAATAAATATGCTAGACCATGAAGTAAAATTTAAAGCTACACCTAAATCATTGCCACAATGTTCTCTCTTATTATGCCACTGAATTCGGCTGCTTTATATTTTGGAAGCATTTTTCATATTTTTTTTTTATTTTGGATTTGTGACATCTTACACAAGTTATGTAACTCATGATTGTTCTGGAGTACCCATAATTATGTATGAAAACTAATTATGGGCAATCCATAAAAATCATGAGTTACATAAATTATTGAAATTATTGAGTGTCATTTTTATCTCCCCACTCTTATAAAAATTCAAAATGGATTTCTTGTCTATTACTCCCTCAGAGATGCTGAGATTATTTAACCACGAGACTCTTTTCTTCAGTTCTACCAGAAAATTCAACTGTATGTTTCTATCTGACCATTCTCCCTTTTTTTCTAAAATTCACTTTTTCACTGTTGATTTCATTATTTAACTTTACAAGAGTAACCTCAAGTTGGAGTGGTGTCTAAATGTGGACCTAGACACAAGGCAGGTACTCATTTTTCAATGATCAAACTGAATTTCTACCAAAATATTTCCAATACAAGGGCATTCACCATAATTATCGACCCTCATTTTTAGCCTACTTTATTTTTCCATGAACTTCTTTATCATAATATTTGTAGGTGTTATAAATGGGAGAACCACTAAAACACACCACATATGATTTGAGACTGTTTTTCTTGAGAAAAGCATCTAGATCTCATTCTACATCAAGGATGTCGTGGTATCTTCCCTTTGGATCTATAGTACCCTCTCCAATTGCACCAGTAGTGATGTCTCTTTCCAATTATATGTTGTGTTATCCATCTAAGATAGCAGCAACTTCTTCAAATTATGGCCTCAAAGCTTCCTCTGTGAGCTTGTAAAAAAATTGATTTTTTTTCCATCAAATGTACCAGCAGTGTTGACTCCTCTCTCCACTTACCCTTTGCCCACCCTTCAGCCACCATGCTTTAAGAAATATGCTAAACCATGAATTAAATTTTAAATCTACACCTAAATCATTGCCACAATGTTCTCTCTTCTTATGCCACTGAATTTGGCTCCTTTATATTTTAGAAACAGTTTTCATATTATTTTTTTATTTTGACCTTGTGATATCTTACATAATTTATGTAACTCGTGATTTTTCTAGAGTACCCATACTTGTGTATGACAGTTAATGGCTATTTGTAATGTTCATTTTTCAGAAACATTATCAATCGACAAAGAAAATCTATTCCAGAGATGGACTGTAGGGGCATTTACTGGATTTGTCACCTTTAAAAAAAGGATGAGCTCCAAAGGCTACCTAGCCCACTATCAAACTCTGTCTATAGAGCGTTGTCAAGAGATAATATCCCCAAGAGGGAAGAACAACAAGATTGGGAATCTCTTAAGATAAACCCAACATTGCAGCTACAGTAATAACAAACACATCAAATGGAAATAGCAATGATACATGTACACATTAAATGCTGGAGAATCCAATGGCCATCATATTAGAACATAGCAGCATCAAATATACAACTCCTTGAGGAAATGATCACTCAAGCAAGGCACAATAAGCCTCAAGAAAACTGTACATGAAAATATGAGAAACACTGTTGTATATAGAAAGCCCTAGGCCATGACTGTGCAATTACATGAGGGACTGCTACATAAATAGTTAAAATAAAAATATATAAAAAAGTAAGCTCAAATAAAGAAGGGGGAGCAAGATCTCAACCCCTGAAAATGCATAACATCAATCCTCTAAAAGGATTGGCTGAAATCTATACAAAAATACTATAATACAGAAATTTCGGAGTTGCAGTAGCAGCTGCAACTCAAAAGCTGGAAATACATGGAGAAGGCTGAAATGGCTGCAAAAAATGAAGAACCCTTCTCCAATGAAAATCTGAAGTGAAAGGCTGATCCTTTCACCCAAGACTTCCCCTCCAAGTGACTGTTAATCCCTCACAACAAATAGCAACCAAGAAGAACGTTGTCTAAGAGAGGGACTGTGCTGACAGTGATGGAATGTGGTTGGCCTAATGCCAAAGATGGTGGGATATGCTCAAGAACCACCTTAGTTGATCTCCCAATGGATGGAACCTCTCTCCATTGAAAAACTAGCTCCAGATGGTGTGTGGAAACCTCCCCAGCAACACTACACAATATCTGCTGCAGAAACTGCGTTGATGTAGATGGATGAAGCTATGGCCTGAATGCTTGAAGATGGGGAATGGAGTGCAATCCTTCATGAGCTACTCAAGAAGGAGAGGAAATCCTAAATAGGACTCCCTCATGCCCGGAGGCACTGCAGCTCTGCTGAACAGCAAGAGGCAGCCACAAGTCTCTAAGACTCAAATGTAAAATGATCAAAGATAATCACCATGGATGCCTTGCTCCTCTTTTAAACAAGTGAGCCTTCCCTCCATGGGCCCTACTTTGAGTTAGCATTTCCTTCCTCTAGAAGCTTCCCTCCTACGTTGTCCCACTTAGTGCTTTCCAACTCATGCCAACACAATTTGACTTGGTCAACCTTGGCCAAGCCTTTATGCAAAAACCTCCTTCCACACATGGAGGTGTGAAATCCAGCTCCAAACATGATATTCTTTCATACTTAGAGGATTTTTATTCTCTAATCATGCAAATAATGGGTCCCCTACCCATTTCATTCATCTCCTATCAAAAATTAATGTTCCATAAAAATTTGGAACATTACACTATTCTATACTAATATATTGGACCTACGTTCTTCCTAAATTCAATGTGAGAGCTTTGGAAGTATTATTGCATGTTTCTGATATTCCTCCATAAATGTTTTGTCTCTACATTTTCCACCTTCAAAAATGGAGTTCCATGATCCACATCAACAAGATTGGTTGAGAAAGGAAGTTACAGAGGAACTTTATGATACAAATTATACACATGGGTAGATGTTTTCTAATTAATTTATATGCCTATCATACCTATGACATAGGACCCACTAGATCCAAACTAATGTGCATTTTGATGCAAATGTATAGGTTGCAGATAAAGTGGAAATATTGTTTAGAGAGGTCTTTAATTTTCTTTGTCAGATAGGACAGAACAATGCCACATTTGGATCCTTTTATTCTGGTATTAAGGTTACTGAATCAAGGAGACAAATTGTAGAGCTTGAAGGAATTTTGCATAAAGAGATAGTTGAATTTGAGGGGATATTATAGATGTATATAAAGAATGTTTAATATACTTTAGGTTGTCTAACATGATATTATGCTAGAATAATCTTTCTACTTAATGAATATTTCCATATTTGTTTATAGAAATTACTTAGTTGGAAATAATTTCTTTAGAGTAATTCATTCTTTTAATGCAATATGTTAAATTCAAACAGGGTTTGTTGCAAGAGGCCATCATTTGTGAAGGGCAAGTTGGAAGACTTGTTGCTAATATTTCAAAGCTAAACAATATAAGGCATCTTATTCTTTATGAATCCTATGAATGGGCTCATCATTTTCGCCATTATTCATAACTTCGTAATATATACTCATTGTTTTTTACTTTTTAGCATGAAAAATAGCCTTTTAAAGGTATATTTTTATGTTGTCACAACAAATTCACATGATTCACAAGGTGAGAAATCAATTTTTACTGTAATTGCAGATTTTAGGTTTTATAATTATAGATTATTTATAGGTTGCAATTGTCTTCAAAGTTTCACTTTTAATTGAGTATTCAACCGAACATAGTGAGCATCTTACACATAACTATTTGTGATTTAGTATAAATTATTTTGCTTCATTAAAATTAAGTCCATTTTGTACTGGCAAATAATTGAACACATTTTTTTTTCCGATGTTTTGCAGTCTTAAAGTAAACTAATTATTATGTTATTGTTTGGTGTCCACTGCTAAAAATATATTCTCTTACTGTGATAAGTTTCAATTTTTTTGATTTGTTGATTGTTGTCATGTTTTGAGTGCAGACTTATGAAATTCCAAATCACAAGTCGCTTTATGCGAAGGGGATATATATATGTGTGTGTGTGTGTGTGTGTGTGTGTGTGTATATAATTTTTATTTTTATTTTTCCCTATGGTTCCTTGGAGATCTGTGTTACATTTGCACAAAATTTTAGATATCATTCCAATATCTAAATTTTCTAATTTTAATTTGAATATTTTCATGATAAAGGAAAGACAAATGTCCCAATTATAAAAAGTCACCCAACAACAACAACATTGAGATTTTTTTTCATTCAACCTATAACATATTGCACATTTCTTCATCAATGCTCTTCTTCCATATGTTATCCACTTATGACATTTCCTTTGCAATATTTGGTGAACTTGTGAGTTATAGGTCATTTTTACACTATAAATGTCTTCAGAGTTTCAATTCTAATTGATTATTCAACTCAACATATTGAATCTCTTATATGTAACTATTTTTCCCTCCACCCACTTTTCATAACTTCCATAACAATTAGGTAGGGACCTACAGCTTCGATGATGTTTTTCTTGTTTAGTAAACGATTGTCGAGACTTTAATTTATCAAAAGTTGTAGAATTTACAATATATAAAGGTTTCAAGGTACAATTTTTTAAATTCTAATTCTTTAAAGGGTGCTAGCTCAATGGAAGAGCACTTGCTTTACAAGCATGAGGTTGGTGGTTCGATTCCATCATGCCATGATATTCATAGGGAATGGTGACGATCATTTTTTGGTGGCAGATGCTCCTTTGACCATCACCAATGAGCTTATGGTGACATTTTTCGACCCTCACCAAAATATGAAATGGTAACGGTCAACGAATGCCACCATATATATGAATCAATAGTGACGACCCTCAAAGGTCTGTCACCATAAATCATTGTTGTTGATATGAAATAGTGAGGGTCATTGTTTGTCATTATAGTCATTATTCATGACAGACCTTGATGTCACCAATGACCTTAACATGACATTTTTTGACCCTCACCAAATATGAAATTGTGACGGTCAACGAACGTCGCCATATATATGCACCAATAGTGACGGTCATGAAAGGTCCATCACAAAAAAACGTTATTGTTCATATGAAATGGTGACAGTCACTATCCCTCATTATAATCAATATTCATGACGGACCTTGAATGTCACCACAACACATACTTTCGGTGATGCCACCTTTGGCGACATTCATTTTTTTGGTGATGGAGGCTATTGTCCATCACTATTTCTCATATGAAATGGTGACGGTCACTATCCGTCATTATAAATCATTATTGGTGACGGACCTTGAATTTCACCACAACACCTATACTTTCGGTGACGCCACCTTTGGTGACGTTCAGTTTTTGGTGACGAAGGCTCTTTTGACCCTCACCAATGAGCTTATGGTGACATTTTTCGCCCCTCACCAGTGTCCTTTTTTCTTGTAGTGAGGGGAAAATGTCTGATCAAAATGAGCTTTGACCCACTTTTTTTGTGCTTCTATGACTAGAGCACCAAAGCGGCGAGTTTCATCAAGCCTCTCCAAATATAGAAGACTTTCTTCCTCAGGCGAAGTATTCAACAATAATTCGACAACTATCTTGAGTCAAGGAATTTCACATTCAATCGAAAGGGTAGCTTCCAGACCATAAACACATTGAAATGGTGTTAATTCGGTTGCATCCTTCACCGAGGTTTGGTAAGCCCAGAGAGATGAGAACAAAATGAGATTCCAATTAGACTTGTGCATCCCAATAGTACGTTGAAGCATAATGACTAAAAAAAAATTCATGGCTTTCGACCTGGCCATTGGCCTAGGGGTAGTACGACGTTGAGCTTTTGTGATGCAGACCCAACTTAGTAGTCAACTCAGCCATCATATAATGGAGAAAATGGGAGCCATGGTCAATGACAATCGCTTGAGGGACTCCAAACCTAGTAATGACATGATTGAAAATAAATTGGGCAGTCTTCTTACCGTCAACTATGAGTGTAGGCATTACTTCGGCCCATTTAGTGAAGTATTACATGGCTACAATAATATAAACATGTCCCCCAGCTGAGCGAGGGTTACATGTCATAAAATCGATACCCCATTTCGAAAAGGTACCAATAGTAATGATGGTATGAAGGTGAGCGGGTGGCGTGCACATCTTGTGTTGGTAGATCTGGCACTCGTGACATGTATAGACAGCAAGGATACAATATTTGAAAATGGTAAGCCATTAATACCCATAACGAAGGATTTTTTTAGCAGTAGCATACCCAAACATGTGACCACCACATGCATCAGAATGGAAATCATTAAGGACTTTTTCAGCTTCCTCGAGGGTCAAACACGATTGAAGAATGGAATCAGCTCCGATGTGGTATAAAGTATCTCTGACTATGCGATAGGGTTGTGAATGATGACAGATACATCGACGAGCATCATTCATCAACTCAAACCGGAAGGTAGAAGTCTCGAGATAAACGATGATATCACCGTACCATGGATTGAGGGTGTTAATCAGCAAAAGAGTATCTTCTAGAATGCATCCCTCGGAACCATAGGGAGCAGAGGCAGAGGGTAAGGAGTAGATTAACTCAGCAAAGACCAACGAGTTCTTCAATTTGGCGGTAGTGAACTCCAAATCGAACTCTTTAAGGATAACTATCAACTTAGAGTATTTTCCCCCCAGCAATTGTCAAGTTAAAATATAGGTCATGGGGTTGCAATCAGAAATCACGGTTGTAGTGTGGAGCAAAATATAATGGAGAAAATGTTGGACGGCTTGAACAACCGCCAATTCCAATTTCTCGACATGAATAGAGTGTTTCAGTGTCGAGAATATTTTGGCTAAGATAATAAATGGCATTCTTATCACCATTATCATCGTCCTGTACCAGAACCATGGAAATAGTGCTAAAAGTGCCAGCCAAATAGAGTGAATAGTCACGATGATAATTTGGGGGACGCAAAATAGGAGCATTGACAAGAAAATTCTTCAGTGCATTGAAATATTTTTGGGCAATATCATCCCATAGGAATGGGACGCGTTGCTTAAGAAATCGCGTAAAAATTTTGGCTACCTCAGCGTAGTTCGGTATAAAACAACGCAGGAAATTAGCTTTCCCTTGCAGACTCTGCAACTGGTGTAAAGAGGAAGGGGAGTGGAGATTGATGATATCTTTGACCTTAAGAGGATCAATACGAATTCCATATTTAGAAACAACAAACCCAAGGAGTCTGTTGGAATCGACGTAGAAGACACATTTGTGTGGATTACGTTGAATTTTGTAGCATCTACAGCGAAGAAAATTTTGACGGAGGTGATCCGGGTGGTCCCGACGCTCAGCGGAATGAGCCAGAAGGTCATCCAGGTAAGGTTGAAAAATGTGCTTGATATCGTGAAAATCATACGACATTTCTCGTTGGAGCGTTGCACCAACATTCTTAATTCCAAAAGGGAGCTTCTTATATGAGAAAGTGCCCCATGGACAGATGAAGGTGATTTTATGTTGATCAGCCGATAGTATATTAATCTGGTTGTAACCAGAGAACCCGTCCATAAGGGAAAAAAATCTCACTCCCAGCACATTCGTCAATGATCTGGTCAATGAAGGAAGTGGGATAGTTATCCTTGGGACAAGCATGATTGATATCGTGGTAATCCACACAAATTTGAATAGTGCCCTACTTTTTATCCACAGGGACAATGTTAGAGACCCAATCTGTCAATGGGATCAGATAAATGAAGCATGCTTTGAGAATTTTTTCAACTTCTCCCTTTATGGAAACTGCCTTTCTAGGGTGCATGGGACGAAGGCGTTGGCGAACAGGTTTCACATCAGGGTAAGTAGGGATATCATGCATGACTATACTCGGATCAATGCCAGGCATTTCCTCGAAGGACCAAGTGAAAATGTCTCGAAATTCTAGGAAGAGACTAGAATAGACCGTGATCTCATCAAGAGAATAGGTCACCCCAATGTGGATGTTCTCGAAAACCCCTGGTTTAACGGAGATGTCAATAGGCATCATCTGAGTAATATTCCCCATGTTGACTTCCACAAAAACTTCATGTCTCAAAATAGGAATTTCAAGTGGATGGGAAGGAGCTTGGGAAGAAAAATTATCAAGACATGTAGACATTGCCCCAAGGGTAGGTAAAAATGAGGAATTATGATGACTATCGTCCCAGGGAGGATCCTCGAGAGACATGGTTTCCACGATGGCTTCATCAGTTAGAAACATCTCGTTCAAGGGATCGGGAGAATCCGAAGCACCGAGCCAAGGGAATTGAGAATACGTGTTGAGAGACATACTTGAAGAAGTATGATTAGAAAGAGGAGCCAAAGCCGAGATAACTCCACAATAATCATTTTCTATTAGGCTTAACGACATTACGTCACCAAACGAATCAACCTGATCAAGTGAAGGGATGATCCATGGATCAGAAGACATGGAGATCATATTAACCTGAGCAATGTTGGGTGGAGGAAGAGAAAAGAGACCCATAAAAGGGAAGGATATTTGAAAATTCCCAACCCCACCATAAAGCATAGGAATGCGGTCTACGTATGGAACGTTTCTCTCTGAAGAAGTGGAAGTGAAAAAGGATAACTGATCAACTGTGATGATCTTTCCTTCGTGCAGAAAACGAAGAACATGAAAGAGAGTGGATGGTATGCATAGCATGGCATGAGTCCAACTACGACCAAGGAGGAGATTATAGTTGATTTTGGTGTCAATGACTTCAACCTCGACATTAACCATTTTTCCTTCTAATTTTATAGGTAAGCTGGCGAGGACACCAAGAGGGCGAGATTCCCTTCCGTCGAATGCTTCTAAATCATTTGGAGACTGGTTAAGGGTTGGAGAACCAATGGATTTCCATCATGCAATGGAAATGATGCAAGTATATGCACCTTGTCCAAAACTTCTTGATAGATATTATTACCATTGATCCCAACTTAGATAATCAAAGCAAGTTGTTGAGGGAGACGCGAGATGAAATTTTCCAGATCAAAAGTGATAAGGCTGGAATTGGCAAGGTCAACTTCTCTGATAGCAGATAGAAAATCCTTCTGTTTTGACGAACAGCTCTGAAGTACCTCCAGTGCAGACATAGTAGATGGCTCCTGAGCCAAATCCTCAAAAATAATGTAATTTTTAGCGGCACGGGAATTCGGGTTATATGAGGACTTACGAAGTACACCTTTGGAGGGTGGCCATACAACAGGCTCAAAACTAGACCTTTCAATATGAAGAGAGCTAGAAGCAGGCGGGGGAGGAGTACCATATGTGATCTCTTTCCTCACCACCTGACGTGGTTCGGTATAATATTTTGATCTGGTAGCAATAGATATGGGTGCAGCACCATTCATCATGAAAACTTGAGAGCCAAAAGGGGTGGATGACTAAGGTTACTCCACCATTTGAGTTTGTTGTGACAGGAACGGTTCCTTAAGAACAGCAGGAGTTCCTTGGGTTCCTTTGAGTAGTTGACTCACCTCAACCCATCGTGGACAGTCCTTGGTGTAATGCTCATTGTCACATATCAGACAAGGATACTTTGGTTTACATTTCAAGCCATCATCAGTATTGGTTTTAGAATAATCTTGTTTCGGGGTATCGGCCTTGGCCTTGCGTTAACCCTTTTTCCTACCTTTGGAAGCTTTATCCGTCGGGGTAAACTGGACAGCATTCAGTTCCATGGTTTTTCCAGTATTGGAAGGTGGCTTAGAAGTAGTATTGGTGGAAGGAGTGGATTTCTGCTTCACAGGACACCGTCGACAAGTGGTGTCACTGGTGCTTTGGAAGTTTCAGGTCGTGGAGCATCGGGCAGGATTTCATAAAGCGTGCCCGATTGGGAGTACACTAGATTGAGGTACTAGGCATGAGAAATGGCCTACTCCTCAGTAACACATGCCCCCATAATGATGTCCTTAGCTATCGAACCGATAAAATAGGTAGTGAACCAATCAGTCAGAAGTTTATCAGGGATTTCAAACTTGATCAAACAATGATGCCGTAGCCATTCATGAATGTGATCGGAGATATGTGTGACCCAATCTTGTTTGAGAGACGTAAGGAGGTAAGTTCCTATTTCATAGCGAACTGGTAACTGAAAGTGTGTGATAAATTCCATTGCAAGAGAGTTGAAATCTTGGAAGATGCCACGAGAGAGCTCAATCTACCACTTTTCAGCGGCACTAGTGAGAGTCCTTTGGAAAAGACATAAATGAATGGAATCATAAATCTAGGAGTTAGAGGAGCACCATAGGTGGTATGTCATAACATGAGCCTGGGGGTCTTCTCTGGACTTGCCTTCGAACTTGGGGTAATCGCCAGGAATCTTGGTGGGAACTGGGGGCCAATATGGATTATGAAGAATGGGATCATTTGTTAGATTTGACACATCAGGTTGTTCCAACGTAGTAAGGAATGGCAATTGCAGATTGAAAGGAATCACAGGCCTTTGATAAAGACTATAGTGAGGGTTCCAACCAGGTTGGGAGAAATTTTGAGCCCATATGTTCTGTCCCGGGGGATTTTTTCCATAGGGGCTATAATTTTGGAAATTTTTCCCATATCCCAGTTGAGGACCAGGGTACTGATTCTGAGTGAACCACTGAGGCCCAGCTTGAGAAACGTATGGATTTTTTTGCAGGATGAAAGCAATGCCTTGGGGTGGACCTTGTACCATCAAAGGTTGAACTTTGGGAACCAACGGTTAGCCTTGAGGAATTAAAGGTTGGCCTGGATACTGAGGTTGAACAGGCTGTCCCCGAAAACTAGGTTGGCCTGATGGTTGAGATGAGCCAGGCTATCCCTGAAGACTAGGTTGACCCGACTGATCAAAAGAGGGTTGGCTTTGTTGTACAAGAGGTTCTATTCCACAAAAGGGTGTCCCTGAGGTGGATAGGTTTGCCCCTAAGGAACAGAATACACTCCTTGTTGAACGTAAGGTTAACCAGTAGGACCGTATGGTTGTCCCTGTTGGATCGAAGGTTGTCCCTATATATGGGAGGGTTTTCCTTGCGGACGATAGGGTTGTCTCTGTTGGTACGTGAAATGGTTTGGGAAAACCGAAGCTTGATTCGTTTGAACATACAATGGACCTTGTGCAAGAGGCCCATGGTAATACACATGATTTCCATACTCATCTAGTATTGTGGTAGATTTACCGGAGTCGGAATATGCTGAGAACCCTGGGGGAGTTAGTTATGATGTTGAATAGCCATCATATATTGGTCATTACGAAAAACCTCCCAGAATAGGATTAAAAGAGATAGGCGTACGACCAATAGGTTGATGGACTCCTAATACGTGAGGTTGTGATCCACCCACAACGATTCCAACAGACATCGCGGAAGCATTAGGATGTGTTCCATGAATAGAGGAAGATGACGGCAATGATGGAACCACACTAATAGATGGTGCGGAGGAAGCCACATAAACAGTGGGTTGGGTTTGTACATATGTGAAAATCGTCGAAATGATGGGAATCGAAGAAGATGGACCCGACACAAATGACCCTGTAGAAGGAGCCATAGTACTAGACCATAACAGGTTCTGGTACAAAGATGAAGCACAAAAAATTATTTGTCCCAAAGAACGATAACCAGTCGAGAGAGAGGAAGGCTGAGTCATCGCATAAGGAAAATTTTCAAGGGAGAATTGATATCTCTCATGGATAAGAAAGTCTCTTCACTACTAATATGGCTCGAGGCATCCATGTCGGACGAAGACATGCTGTCAGTGAAAATCTCGCGAGTGGTAGAGGGAAAAGCACCAGACAATGGTGTCGCAGGAAAATCTGAGCATTGAGGGGTGATCTTCTCTCAAAAGGAAAAAAACATCCAGGGGCTTCCGGTTGATGTCAAACAGCTCCTCAGTGGGAGACCGAATGGAAAGAGGTTGATTGCTCAGGATGATAGCACTTTCAAGGTCTTGGGTCCCAACAGGCTGCCAGGTGTCTTAGAAGAAAATCTATGGAGAGACTCTTCACCACAAGGTAATGAAGAGGAGGATGGAACGGGTGGTTCCTCCGTGGTGACTTTGTCCCAAAAGAAGAAGAGAAAAGAGATGGTCAATTCAAGGCTTTAAAAACAATCACCAAGGAATTACTCATGAACCGGCCAATAAAATAGCTTAATGGGCGTGTAATTGTGGGAAATTAATTTTATAACATTGAAATATGACTCTGCCTTTTCATATTTTAAGAGTCGAGAAAAGGACAAAAGGTGACTCTAGTCACTTTTAGTTTCAATGAGCTCGAAAGTACAAGTGCTCGATGATATTTTCAAGTTTAAAGTGTCATAGAAATATCAAAATGACTACTTAGGAAATCTAGGAAAAAGGGTGTACCAAGCTTTCGTGAACTGCAATATACACCTTGGTGATCAAATGAAAGAGAAATGACCAAGTACTTAACGTATGTGCAGGCAGTCTCCCCGAATGTTTTGTTCGGTGTATCACGGTTATAGGGCAGTAGACTTGGCTTCTTATTGATAAAGGATTGCAACCTATGAGGGTCTCCCTTTATATATGTGATGGTATGGGGAGCACAAGTCCATACTAGCGCTGACTAATTCAATATTGTGAGTGACAGCCGCTAGGTTTAATGACGCCGTAACACGTCACTAGCCTAGACCTCTAAATGTGAGCGTCAAGTTTCAATGCTTCCTTAGGTTGATTGAGTTAATTTTATGGTTTATCTTGAAATTGTGTTTCAGTTTCAAGGCCTTACCGAATGTAATCTCAAATATCTCATGCACAATTATATGAGATAAAGAACACCATTTCAATTTGATGAAAAGCTAGCTAAGTGAAGGATAGAGGTTCGCAACAAAGC
This sequence comes from Pinus albicaulis, assembly GCA_034641835.2. Classification (NCBI taxonomy): domain Eukaryota; kingdom Viridiplantae; phylum Streptophyta; class Pinopsida; order Pinales; family Pinaceae; genus Pinus; species Pinus albicaulis. The sequence continues at coordinate 1,215,717,924 of CM076574.1, forward strand.
AGCAATCAACTGAATGCAAGAATGACTCTTTTCTTTATGCTACTAACACAGCCAAAGCATAAAATGAAAACTCTTCTTTTGTCTTTCACTTTCAAATGAAGAAGAAACCTACTAATGCAAAATAACACTCTTTATTTTCAGATGAGAAGGGAGAATGCAAAAAAAAAAATTGTTCTTTTGTATAAGTGCGAAGCAACAATGCAATACTACACTAAAAGACAAAAAAAATACTAGCTCGAGTAGCTTTGAACGAAATGATAAAAACATGAAGAGACCAATTCCAAGCAAATGTAAACACACACTCAAAACTAGGCATGCATCTCCTTACGCAAAGTAAAGAGATTTAATTCGACTCAACGATCAATGTGATCTATGCTCGAGGACGATGGAAGGACAATCAAACAGACATGGAATGAAAGCTTGACAACTTGATCTTGCACACAATCAACAGAAAAGAACAAGAAACCACGTAAAAGGATGAAAAATAAACAACCAAACTGACTCATAAACAGATCAGACACTCAATGAACACGCGACCCAACGAATGATTTGAGACACCTAGAAAACCTAGGATGGACAAGTCACATTGCTCGAATGAGAGATAACATAAACTGAAACGAATGAGGTAGCCAAGTCAGTAAATAAAAGCTAGATGTATCAATCCAAGAGGGAAAAACTAATCTAAGGAAAAGACACACTGGAAACCCAGGAAAAATCCCAAAATCCAACCCTACAGGAATCGGTGCGACTATTCATCAATATCCAACTCCGAACAGGAAAAATCGCTCCTGTGCCAAATACAACCTGCGCTAATAGGTGCAACTGTCAGACAAACAGTAGCACCAAGCTATAAAAGGAAGAAAAAAGCAAATGACCGGCTGAGCTAGACTAGAATTATCACTCTAGGAGAAGGCTAAGTGGCCAGGAGTAGTCAAGCAAGCCAAAAACAACAGAGAAATGACAAACAGCCAAAGTTGGATAGACAATCAAAATTCGAAACGAACAATGAGAGACAACAATCGTTGAACTCCCTAGCGGAGTCGCCAACATGTTGTGAAGGCAAATCCCCTTTGCGGACAAAGGTGATCCCTCTAGCCCTAGGGTAGGCCTAGCAACAAGGGAACTGCTGATTTCTAAATTCCTAGTTAATAAATGAAATGCGGATTAGGATAGATGTCCTACCTCGATCCAATGCTCTTGATGTAGTATGTTGCAGCGATCCCTCGATCCTCATCCCTCAAGCCTTGCACTCCTTTGTAAGCAACGTTTACACACCTGTACAAGGATCAAAAAAACACTAACATCATACAAACATATTTATTCATTTATCACTATCTGACTAGTCAAGGAGAGGCAAAAACTTTAATCATTAACACAACAAAGATGGAACTAAAAATCAGTCATGTTATATTGATAAATAAAGAAGGGAGTTTACAACCTGCACCTTAACATTGTATACCTCCTTCGACAAGTTCAGTAGGGTAAATCTCAAAGCATTCATTCGTCGAATGGCTCAATGAGGTGAAAGGCTCAAACTCTCTCTCAACTATGAACTATTCTCTGCTATCAGCTCCTAGTCTATTCTAGCTATCTATGGATAGTTGATTCAATGGAATGAAGAGGTATTTATAGGAGTGAAGGATGAGCTTTTGGATCCATATATGGTGGAGGAAAGGTCTATCCCTTTGGGAAGTTGCATTTTTGTAGGAACTAGAAGGCCAAAGGGAGAAAATCGACCTCATCCAGTCGAACAAACATCCATGACTCCGCCCGCGAAGCTGTTACGTCATGGAAGCTTTGTTTCCATTTTTAAAAACATTCCAAAATCATCTCAGCGTGGGTGCTCTTCAGATACAGAGTGACCATGATGCGGGGCCTAGTGTTAATCTGGCCATCGACGCGAGTTCATAACTACACAACCACGCCAACCCAAAATTAGATGCTTTAAAGGGTCAACTTCTGGAATAGTCAACAGAGAATGTGTTATTGGCATGTTAAGGGATGAAATTACATTAATTTTGATGCATAGCAGTACACAGAGGTCACTCTGATATTCCTCCAGTATTCGAAATGGGGAATGCAGGGATGGTGAAAAAATGTTGTGTAGCAGTCTCACTTGAGAAGTTAGGAAATGGTTTAAATATTTGCCTCCTGCTAGTATTAATGACCTCCCTACACTCCTCAATATGTTCCTTAATAGATGGGAAATTAAAAAGAACCCTCTTTATATTCTATCATAATATGAAAGCATTAGGAGGGCACTTGGGAAATCTGTCCAGGATTATTGCACTAGATTCAATAGTGTATACAATGCAATTCCTGCTAACATTCAACCACCACAAGGTCTAGCCTTAATAAAATTCCTAGGTGGCTTTGAGGCAGACATGTCTTATCAACTGAGAGAGATAAATTCCTCAACATTAGAAGAAATGAAAAGGGATGCAGTGAGTGTAGAATCCAATTTGTTAGCAAAGAGGGCTAGGGTAAGAACTAAAAGAAGAGTGATCGTGAAAGAAGAGCCCTTGAATTCTTTTGTTGATGCCAAAATATATTCATTAGCTAGAACAGTAGAAAGAATGATCGAAAAGATTAATCTAACATAAAGGGTTTCTCCTAGAGTAAACCAGCTTGCACCGCAAAATCGTAATCAAAATGTTAGAAGAAATCCTCCCTAGATCAAACAGAGGGAAAAAATGGGCCTAGATCAACAAATTAGACCTCCATTTCAGGAGAATTATGTTGATGATGATAAGGAAATTGCATAAGAGGTATAATATAACCAAATAAATTTGATGGGTATTAATGATGATGAAACAGTTTTTCTTACTCAAGAATAACAAGAGCTTTTTCAACTTTCCCAAACTAAGCTTGATTCAGAATAATCAGATGATTACAAACAAGTATTTGAAAATTCTATTATGGAATTCTATAGACAATATAACCTTAGGAGTAAGAAAACTTCATATACCCCAAACAAAAATAATTCTGAGAGTCCTACTAATAAAATCTATGATACTACTGTTAAGAAAATCACAAACAATTCTGCTAAGAAAACTATTGATAGTTCTGGAAAAAATAAATTAGAAACTCTTGCCAAAAATATAGTTGAGAACACTTCCAAAACTACTCAAACTGGTATCCCAACCACCAGTCAGCAAAAAGAACCTGTATCAAAAGAAATTGTTGATAAATTTGATTTTCTAAACTTGAGTAAGATTAAAACATCATTCAACATTGAGAATGAATTAGAAAAAATAAAAATTCCCATTCCCCTAACAAAGTTAATAAACAAAAATATATACAGATCTCAAGTGATGAAGGCTCTAAACATAGCGCAGAACATTGACACTATTAATTTGAATGATGATCATCCTAAACTCTTATTTGGGCCAGAAGTTGATGGAAAACCATAGGAAGGAGGTGTTCCTCCATTCTATGTTAGCCTAAATGTTCATGATAGATTCTACATAATGTTATGTTAGATTCAGGTGCTTTGCAAAATTTAATGCCCAAAGATGTTATGGAAAAACTTGGTCTTGACATTACTAGACATTATAAAGATTTATATTCATTTGATTCCAGCAAAGTAAGATACCTAGGTCTCATCATAGACATTTGTTTTACTTTAGCTCAATTCCCATCTAATGGATATAGTGGTGGCAGATATACCCCCTAAGTATGGCATGTTGTTGTCACGCTCATGGGGAGAAAAATTACAGGGAACCTACAAATGGACATGACCTTTGCTACCATACCAGTTTTTGGTCAGCAAAGAAGATTATATAGGGAAACTTTGATGAAATTTATGGTGAGTAGTCAGGATAAACCACATAACTATCCTCTTTACTCTATTCACTCATATTTAGACTCTTTCATTCTTTATAATGATGGAGATATCAATAATCAAGTTACCAATGTGAAAAATGATATTTGTGAAACAGATGAAAACCAAACACAAATAGTGGAACAAAACACTGAGCTTGAACCTCTTTGGAACATTATTTTTTATGGATCTTGTAGCAGAGAAGGTTATGGAGCAGGAGTGTTGGTTTCAAACACAGGAAAAAATCATGTTGAAGGTCATTCATATAAGCTAAATTTTTAATGTACCAATTATATAGCCGAATATGAAGCACTTCTATTAGGATTGCAATTGTTAAAAAAATTGGGTGCCAAAAGAATTTCCATTCATGGATATTTTGAGTTAATCATAAAAAAAATCAAAGGAGAATACTCTACAAAACATCCTGGATTGAGGACATACATAAATGATGTGCTTAATTTTCTAGAAAGTTTTGTGGAATATGATCTTGCTGCACTTCCTAGAAATTAGAATATCCTTGCAAATGGTCTAGCTTTTTCAGCTAGCACATGTAAAATTCCTCACCCCAATAGACAATATACAGTGTAAGTAAAACATCAACCAATTGTACTAGATAATATGACGTATTGGCAAGTGTTTGGAAATGACAAAAAAATTGAGAACTTTCTGCAGTCTAAGGATGAATATGAAGAAGATAGTATAGATTTAGAGTTTGAATTAGAAGATCAAATAGTTGTACATTCTAATGTATAAAAATAGTTATATAATTCATATGTAAATATTCATGTAGATAAAGTTGTAAATAAATTAGAATTGCTTGAAATAGATCCAAAGAAAGAAGAGTTTGAAATACTTTAGTTAAAGGATATTTTTTTACCTAGGGGTTTATTTCCATTAGAAGAATTATTTGATTTCAATGATGTAGCTAAAAAGCCTAAGATTGAGCCCACGGGGGCAGATGTAGAAGACTGTAATATAGGCAATGAAAAAGATCCTAAAATGATAAAACTGTCCAACTCACTGCCAACTGTTGTAAAACAAAAATACATTTCTTTATTAAAAGAATTCATTGATGTATTTTCTTGGAGTTATTAAGACCTCAAATTTTATGATACTAGTATTATACAACATAAAATCCCAATTAAAGAGGATGAGAAACCATTTAAGAATAAACTTTGAAGAATAAATCATGTTCTAATGCCTCTCATTGAGAAAGAAATTAAAAATATGTATGACACTAAAATCATAGTTCCTCTTAAGTACTCTAAATGGGTGTCTAACATAGTGCCAACTAGAAAAAAAATAGGAGAAATCAGATTACGCATAGATTTTAGAAATCTTAATAAGGTCCCCCTAAAAGACAACTACCCTTGCAAAAAATGGATCACACATTACATAAGGTAGTTGGATCAAGTAAAATTTCTTTATTAGATGGCTTCTTAGGCTACAACCAAGTCTTAGTTCATCCTGATGATCCAGATAAAAGAACTTTCACCACTCCATGGGGTACCTTCATGTATGTGAAGATTCCCTTTGGATTAATGAATGTTGGAGCCAAATTTCAAAAACTAGTGAGGAACATTTGTTACATATGAGAAGAGTGTTTGAAAAATGTAGAAGGTTTGGAATTTCATTAAATACTAAGAAAACACTTTTTGGCCTTGAATAGGGAAAACTTCTAGCTCATATCATTTCGAAAGATGGTATTAGGATTGATCCCAGTAGAATTGAAGCTATTTTAAAAATCAGTCATCCTAGAAACATTAAGGAGCTTCAATCATTTATTGGCAAGATTAATTTCCTAAGAAGATTCATTCCAAACCTTGTAGAACTTCTCAGAAATATAACAAATATGCTCAAAATATATTCAAAAATAAGATGGAACATTGAATCTAGACAATCATTTGATCAAGTTAGACAAGAATTGACAAAAGCACTAGTCCTGACCAGTCCAGATTTCACTAAAGATTTTATAATATTTTCTTTTGCATCTGAACATACTGTTGCAACTATTTTATTACATAAAAATAATGAAGGATTTGAACAATCCATTGCATTCTTTAGTAAGGCTTTAAGGGATGCAGCATTGAAATATAACATCATGGAAAAACAAGCCTTTGCATTGATAAAATCAATCAAAGATTTCAAAGTTATATCCTACATTCCCATATAATTTCTTATGTAACAAATTTAGTAGTCAGGGATAATTTATCCCAGAATGGACCATATGGTAAAAGAGGTAAGTGGATTGCTATCATTCTTGAGTATGACTTAGAAATAAAACCCACTAAGCTTATCAAAGGACAAGGACTAGCCAAATTCATGGTCGAGTCCAAATTTCATGCAATAGATATCAACTTTGTTGTTGCATTAGATAATCAAGAGGAGCAGGTGACTCCACAAATTGATGAGGCTTTTCTGACCTCACCCTTGTATGAAGACCTCATATTTGTTTTACTCAATTTAAACATTCCTCATGGTTTAATAAAGACAAAGGCTAGATTTCTAAAGTTAAAAGCAGTCAAGTTTTGCATCATAGATAATATTTTATATTGGAAATATGTTGGAGGTATTTTACTAAAGTGTCTATTGAATGATGATGCAGAAAGCACCATGCAGGAATTCCATGAAGGTGATTGTGGCGGACATCTATACTGGAAAACCACTGCTAAAAAAAATCCTTAGAGCTGGTTTTTACTGGCCTACCCTTTTCCTTGATGTCCATAAGAATGTAACCTCCTACCATAAATTCCTATTTGAGGTAAAAAGAAAACTATTGCCTCTGCCTTTAAAATCCATATTTGTTGAAAGTCCTTTCCAACAATGGGCATTGGATTTCATGGGTAAAATCCATCCACCTTCCTCTACCCAAATATGTGGATTATTACAGCCATTGATTACTTTACTAAATGGATTGAAGCCACACCTTCCAGATTAGCCACTGATTTTGTTATAATTAAATTTATGGAAACCAATATCCTCTCTAGATTTGGTTTTCCAAACAATCTCATTACTGATAATGTTGCAGCTTTTAAATCCAAGAAAATGATAGATTTCTGTAGTAAATACCATATTACTTTGGGACATTCAATTGCTTATTACCCTTAGGGTAATGGGTTATTATAATCCTCAAATAAAAGTTTGGTCAACATCATAATGAATCTTTTAAAAGACAACAAAAATTCATGGCACAACAAGTTAATTAATTCACTTTGGGTTGATAGACTTCCTACAAAGAAATCAATTGGCATGTCACCATACTAGTTGGTCTAAGGAATGGATGTTGTTTTTCCATCATCTTTGGGAGTTCCAGTTATGAAGATAATTCAGGAATTACAGGTTGAGCCAAATAACACTCGGAGGAGGATTAATCATACTATTCAGTTACAGCAATCCGGGCAACAAGTCTACAATAAAACACAAGTTATCCAGGAGAATGTCAAGAAGATTTTTGACATAAGAACTAAAGAAGATGATTTCAATTTGGGTGTTAGAGTTTTGAAGTGGGATTCCAACAGAGAGGACAAAGGCAAACATGGGAAATTTGAATATCTTTGGAAAGGACCTTACATCATTTATGCTTTCAGAGGACACAATGCATTCTTTCTTAAATATATAGTTGGAACAAAAATGCCTAGTGGGCTTGTGAATGGAAGAATGTTGAAGCATTACTTTTCTTGGCAATAAATATTTTTCTTACATGAAATAATTGTAAATATCATTGTCTCTATTATTTTGATTGGGTAACCTATTGACAGAAGTTAAAGCCCGCAGAGAAGGCTCTAAGCTTTTGATTGACAGGATACCATATTTACTCCAACAACAAAATAAATCAGGTACAGACATTGCTGAAATGGAAAACTCAAGGATACTGATAAAATGTTCTTGGCACTTCACATGGATAAGTTCCATCCCCAGCTGGAGCCACTGTTAGGGTCCTATAATTTATAGTATCTCAAGGTGATTGAGTATTCTATCTTAGTAATCTTATATTGTAAATAATTTCCAATCTGCAAATGATTTTCAAAAAATATATATGAAATAAAATGAAAAGAGGGTATATCTAAAAAAAATGAATAAAGAGAAAAAGAAGAAAAAAAAAGAAGCATTTAAAAGAATAAAAATAAAATTAGAACCCCACAAAATAAAATAAAATAAAATAACATTGAAAGTGTTGCAAATTCAACTGCCACTACCGATAGATCAGTTTTCTTTATGTCAAAAGAAATAAGATTTTGTGCAGCTTGTTTAAAATGTCACAATGACTAGTTATTTGTTTACACCATAAAGCTTAATCATGGTTGAACAATTCTGAATTTTTGTAAAATAGGTTAGAGAATAAAGATTTACCAAACAATCTAATCTTGGTAAAGCAATAGTTAGGTAGAAAATTACATCGATTCAATTGTTTAATTTGAATCAATAGGAGAAATAAGGGATAGAATAGAATAGATTTTTCATAAAAGAAGGACATGGGTTTGCTAGTTTAAAGGCACCCCTAGAAGAAATAAAAGATGCTAGTTTAGCAAAAAGAATGTGAAATTGAAATGGTAGGTAGAATTGTTTTGACTTTGAAAAAGGATAAAAAGGGACATATCCTAAGTTTTTATTTTATGCATGTGCATAAGGGGGAATGGGACATAAAAAATATTTTATCCTAACTTTTTAAGGTTCATTATGTGTCAAGCGCATAAAATGATACATTTGATCCATTCACGTTTTATACTAAGTTTTGATCCAATGTTAAAAAGGTCGCTCCCTGACAAAAAGTCTTGTCATATATTATTAAATACCTTGCACCTGTCATCCTTCATGATCTACCCACTCCCCGATCAATGGCCCTCGTTAGCTTTCGAGCCCACTCTCCATCCTAGCCTTACCACCGGGGGGGGTCTGAAATAAGTTTTTTCTCCACCCGGACCCACTACCATGTGGCCTCCCCTCCTCTATTCGCACCCCCACCCCCCTCAGCCTAAATCATCAACCGCCTACTACCACCCCCCCCCCAAAAAAAACCACCTTCCCTTCATTCTAATTACTGTCGTCCCTACCCAATACCTCCGCCATTCCCATTGTGCCACATCGTTAAGCTGTTTCCAATCAAATCACTTCCTGCGATGTTTTATCCATTAAAAATTTACCTTGGATGATCATTAATCCAACGGAACTGCGCCATTTACAACGGAAAAATAGGCTCATTAGGGCAATTTTGAGGTCTAAAATGGGCCTCCTAAGGAAAATGTACAATCAAAATTCACTTTATGAGAACCAATCACATTTTAGGGGATAACATCATCCTTAATGGTTGAGGTGGAATTGCTTGAGTTAAAGGTACTTACTTGTCACATTCTCAATGGTGGATAAAAATTCATTGTTAACCATGGTAGTGCTCTAAGTACTTTTCAAGTCATAAAGTAAAGTACTCATAATAAATGTCATTACACACTTTTGGAATAAAATATTATTATTTTCATTTCATATTTTTTGAAAAAAACAATGCATATCCCTACACAATCTTCATTTATTTAAATTGTACTTTTCAATAAATATTATATTTGTATATTTTCATATATTTATATAGTATATCAATTACATGTTATTATAAAATTTAAATAATATAATTTTTAATCAAGAATTTAAGAATTTCTATTTCTATTTTATTTTAAGTTATTTAAGTACAAATGACAAATGCATTAGTTGTGCAATGATAATGACTTTTTCTTGAAAAGTTCATTCTTATTTATAGTCACATCAATGCACTTTTTTTATTAATTTTATTTTGGTACAAAATTTAAATTGAATTTAACCATGGTTACATGGTTTTTGATGCAAAAAGTGAATTGAAAATTAATAAATATTATTTTATTGGTTTAGCTATTATTTTATTGGTTTAGCTATTATTTTATTATTTCCTTAGGAGGCCCATTCTAGACCTCAAAATTCCCCTAATGTTTGCTATATAAACCCTGTAAATCCATTTTTTAACATTTAATATTCTTTTATCTCTGAAAATCCAATTGTTTTACAGGTTTTATAGTGCGCCAGTCTTTATCAGCTGATCTGTCTACAACCAAGTGACAACACTTACCTTTTCTTCTTCAACCAACCACACAGTTTCTCTGCGATCCTAGTAACCCCGTTCACCTCAATTCCAGTGGAATTCTTCAGAATTAATTAATTATTCCTCCTAAAAAGACAAACCAGGAAGAACCTTTCAATCCATTGGTCCACCCTTCCATAGACTTAGATCATACTCCTATAGCAAATAGGGATTATAAAATAAAAGAAACACAGTGTGAATTTGAGTTATTTGAAATGTATTACTGGTTGGAAGACAAATTCATTGACAAATCAGATGATATTGGACACCAGGAGTCCAATCTTCCACACTATATCTTCCCTCACACCTTTTATGCCCCTGAATTCATCAGAAAGTGCCAAGCTTGTTACATTCCTAATCAAAGAGCCATCATCGCCCCTATTGGTGAAATCCTTTTCAACATCACTGCCCAATCAATTAACCAGATGATGCATGTAGAAATTTGCTGAATAATGATTAATTATCGACCGAGACTATCCTCATCACATATCAATTCAAATTCATATGCAACACATAATCTCTTCCACTCAGATCATCACACATGCGGAAATAAAACAAGCGATAGCACATCAAATCATCATACACATTAATACAGTATGTATGGGGAAAGCTTATAGCTGAAAACCTCGCAGCTATTGTGTATATTATAATGGAGAAAACATGTAACAAACTCAGTACAATACTCCTCACAAGTACTCAATACTATCTCATGAAGTTACACACAAACTAGCTTGGTTTTGAACAAGTCACGGGTTCAAAACACATCCACTAATTGCCTGCCTCTATTGCGCAATCATGGCCTGTCTAAATAGAGATCCAAGGTTCTAATCTCCTTGGCTTGAAATCGCAATAATCATGGGCAATTTCCTCCAAGTGTGGTGCAAATCTCATGCACAACTGATGTCCCAACTGATAGCTGTACTCACCCTTTCATCTACCTCTTCCACTGGTCTCCACTGAACTGTCCATGCACTGTAGTGAACTGATGTGTTCTTGAGTTGAATAATGAGTTACTAATTAGTGAATTAAATAATATTTAATTCATTCCACTCATTACTAGTTGATTAGCTAGTTAAACTAATCTCAACTAGTTCAACTAAGTTAAACCGAACACAACTCCACCAACTGTCTCATCAACTCCACCAAACTTCTGCCACTGAAGTCCTAACTGAAGTCAACCATGCATGAGCTCACCAAACCCCTAAGAATAGTGTAATTCCTCTGTCAGATGCATGAGCCACTTCTGTAGCTCAAACTAAAGTGCTCCAAGAGAGTAAACTGAAGTTTAGAGTCCAAATATTATTAAGGGTAAATAATATTTGACTTCCCTATTTTTAGGATAGGCAGTCTAAAAATAGACTTCGACCTATAGGTCCAAAAAATAGAGGTCCATCTATTTTTACCAACATGACTAATACTCCAAGAATAACATACTGCAACTCCTAGACCATGCTCCATATGTCTAAAAATAGACATAGTCTAAAAATAGACTTTGCGCCAGAATTTGCCTGCGGGCCCACTTAGTGAAGGCGACTTCATTTCACTAAGCTCCATCATCTTGCTGCATTTTCAACACTCCCTCTCAGCAAGATATGGATTATCCGCAACCCCTATCCTGCCTCTGTGGAATTCGAACTTGCTCCTGGTGAGCGCCTTCGTCAGGATGTCAGCATCCTGATCCTCTGTGGGAACATATGAAAGCATCATGATTCTCCGCTGAACACAATCTCTGATATGATGGTACCTGATGTCGATGTGTTTGGACCTATCATGAAATACTGGATTAGCCGAGAGTTTAATGCAACTCTGGTTATCACAGTAAATCACTGTAGGCTCCAAATGCAACCCGAACAATCCTACGAGGATCTTCCTCATCCAAATAGCCTCGCATGCAGCCAAGCTTGCTGCCATGTACTCGGCCTCTGCTGAACTGAGTGCCACGGATCTCTGCTTCCTGCTGTACCAGGAAACTGCTGTCGACCCAATGCTGAAAACTCCTCCATATGTGCTCTTCCGGTCCGTTGGGCTCCCTGCCCAATCTGCATCAGTGAAGCCAGAAAGCTTCGCTCCATCCTCCTGTCTGTACCATAGACCATATCCCGATGTGCCTCTAATATAACGCAATACATGTTTGCCTACCTTCCAAAAGAGCTTGGTAGGCTTAACCATAGTTTGCAAAAGCTAGTTAACAGCATAGCATATATCAGGTCGTGTATTGACCAGATACATAAGCGACCCCACCAACTGTCGATAGACAGTGGCATCCACTACCTCCGCTGAAGTAGTATCCTCCTTCCTCCAACCACCAGGAAGAGGAGTGTCAACAGGCTTGCAGCCTTGCATGTTGAACCTCTCCAGAATCTCCCGGGCATACTTGCCCTGAGAAACAAACAGTCCTCCGCTGCGCTGCCAAATCTCCAATCCCATGAAATAATGAAGGATGCCCAAGTCCTTCATCTCAAACTCTCGTGCAAGATCCTCCTTGCATGAAAGTATCAACTGCTCATCGCCCGTCAAAATCAGATCATCTACATACAGTACGATGATCAACAGCTTCCCCTCCACCACAATCTGGTACAAGTTAGGATCCGCCTCACTCTTGGAGAATCCAAGCCCGGTGAAGTAGCTGTCTATCCGAGTGTACCAAGCACAAGGTGATTGCTTCAGCTCGTACAGTGCTCTCTTGAGTCGGCACACATGCGACTCACTGTTGAAGATCTCAAAACCTTCAGGCTGGTCTATGTACACCTCCTCCTCAATAACTCCATTGAGGAACGCAATCTTCACATCCATCTGATGAATGTGCCACCCCATCTGCGCTGAGAGAGCAAGGATCGTCCGTATGGAAGAGTACCTTGCGACAGGTGCAAAGGTCTCCTCATAATCGATCCCCTCGATCTGTGAGAAGCCACGGCGACAAATCTCGCCTTGTACTTCTCCACACTCCCGTCAGCCGCCTGCTTCACTTTGTAGATCCATCGCGAACCCACCACTGATTTCCCCTCCGGTCTTGGGACAATCTCCCATGCACTGTTTCTAACGATCGAATCACATTCTTCGATCATGGCATCTACCCATGCAGGTTCCTCCACAGCTTCCTCAAAAGAGGATGGCTCTGTCACGACACATTGACTCACAAGAGCCATGTATCCAGTGTACCGATCCGGTGACTGCCTCTGTCTGCGCTGTGTTGTAGGTGGTCCTACAACCTTCTCTGCATCTCGAACCAGTCGCTCAGCTTTTGTAGTGCGCATGTGCCCTATGATGGTTGGTGCTGCATGGGTGGTTTCTTCCACCTCTTGAACTTCCTCTTGTGGCTGATCCACATCCGGAAGCTCCTCCTTAAGAACTAATAGCTCCTCATCTGCATGCAAGTGTAGCTCCCTCTCAAGCGAACACTTCATGGCTTTCTCCTCCCGAAATTTTATATCCCGTCGCACAACAGTCTTGCGACTGTCTGACAAATACACCCGATAGTTGTGAGGTGTATCAGTGTACCCCACAAATATTCCAACCTCAGCGGTTGGATCCAGCTTCCTTCTTGCATCCTTTGTCACATGCATGTAGACAAGAGAACCAAAGATCCGCAAATGGGAAATATCAGGCCTCTTGCCAGAATAAGCCTCCTCCGGTGTACTCATGCCAAGAACCTTGTGAGGACAACAGTTCTGCACATACACTGTTGTATTGCATGCCTCAGCCCACAAGTAAAGGGGTAGGCCCTGATCATGCAACATCGCCCGTGTAGCACCCACGATCGTTCTGTTCTTCCGCTTAGCCACCCCGTTCTGCTATGGGTTATGGGGTGCGATGAGCTCTCTCCGAATCCCTTCTGCGCTACAGAACTCCTTGAATTCAGCCGAGATGAATTCTTCACCATTGTCGCTCCTTAGAGCAATCACTTTCTTCCCCGACTCCTTCTCGACCAGTGCTTTAAACTCACAGAACTTCGCGAATGTATTGCTCTTCTTCTGCATGAAGAAGATCCAGCACTTTCGAGAGAAATCATCAACAAAGATCACGTAGTACTTGTGCTTTGTTGTCGAAGCAACTGAGAAAGGACCACACATGTCTGTGTGAACTCTCTCAAGGATTGTCGTGGTGCGACTATCCTTCTCGTGAAAGGTGGCTTTCACATACTTCCCTAAAGTACACCCCTTGCACTGATCTGACTGCGCAAGAGTGCCCTTAGGAAGCCCAGTAGAAATCTGCTGCAGAATCTTCAAAGCTCCATGGTGAAGGTGGCCCAATCTGCTGTGCCACAGTTCGCCCTCATCATCCCGGCTCACCACTTCTCCCGCCTTGCATGCCATAGCTGCGCAGCCATCTACCTGCAACTGATAAAGGTTCTTGGTTCGAACCCCTATCTTCCGGGTCTCTCCAGTAGTCTTACTGCGCAGGAAGGCTTTTCCTTCGCTGAAAACCACATCATACCCCTTATCCTCCAACATCGCCACAGAGATCAAGTTCTTCTTCAATCCAGGTACATGCATGACATCCTTCAGTACAAAGGGTTTACCAGACTCCCTCTGAAAGGATATGGTACCGATACCAGTCGCACTGTATCTACCATCATCGCCCATCTCTATGTGCACACCCAAATCTTTGTCCTCCAGATCTGAGAACAAATCCCGATCTCCCGTCATATGAAATGACGCACCGCTGTCCAAGAACCAAACCGATCCCATCACACTTGAAACCAAGCATGCGATCGGTGAAAATTCAAGCTCGAACTGTGAAGCCAAAGCTTCTCCATCTGCAGATCTTCCCGCTTGCTTGTTCTTCTTCTTCTTTGGACAATTGGTAGCATAATGTCCGTGATCATGGCAGTGAAAACACTTCACTTTCGCAATATCCTGCTTCTTGCCCTTTGCACCAGAATGAGAGGTTTTCTTACCCTTCCCCTTCTTTGCTTTGGCCACCAAAGCGCAGTTTTCTTCATCAGCTCCCTTTGATGAAGATCCATCTCAAGTAGTCCTCCTTATCTCCTCCTGCATGAGATCCGCCCAAAGGCGCTCCCATCCCGGCAGCTTCTCCCGACCATTGACACTATCTTGATATGAGTGCCAAGCCTTCGGAATACCAAGGAGAGCCAGGTCGACCATGTCCTCGTCTTCGACAGTCACCCCCACACTTCCCAGCTCATCTCTGCATTGAGTGAACTTCGTGAGGTATTTGGCGATATTGTCGCCTTTCTCCATCTTGATGTTCCTGAGCTTATCTTTGAGCGCCAGCTTCCTTTAGTCGCTCTTACTCTGGAATAGATCCGTCAAAGCTTTCCACATTAAATATGGAGAAGCCTTTCCATGCAGGCTGGATACAATATGATCCTTGACGCCCTCCAACAGGATCCTTCGACATTTCGCCATCTTCTTTTGCCATGCTTCGACTTCAGCAGGATCAGTGAGCTTTTGGACATCCGTATCCACAAACTCCTTCAGTCCATTATCTTCTAATACTGCCTCCATGCGATCCTTGCATGCAACATAATTCGAACTGCCTTCAAGAGCATATTCGAGTCGCAAACCGTTGAAAGAAATTTTCAACTCCGGCACCAAGAAAACAAAACTGCTGCAAAATTCAAATTCCACCTCAAAGCTCAACCACCCTTGATCTGTGAGAAAAAATTATTTCTAGCACAGAGATCGACTGCAGGGGCATTTACTGGATATATCACCTTTCAAAGGAAAGGATGGATCCAGAGGCTACCTGGCCCGCATGCAGACTCTGTCTACCGAAATAAGTTTGTAATCACTGTGATGATCAATCTCTGCTTCAATAGCTATGATACCATGTAGAAATTTGCTGAATAATGATTAATTATCCACCGAGACTATCCTGATCACATACAATTCGAATTTATATGCAACACATAATCTCTTCCACTCAGATCATCACACATGCGGAAAAATAAATCAAGCGATAACACATCAAATCATCATACACATTAATACAGTATGTATGGGGAAAGCTTATAGCTGAAAACCCCGCAGCTATTGTGTATATTATAATGGAGAAAACATGTAACAAACTCAGTACAATACTCCTCACAAGTACTCAGTACTATCTCATGAAGCTACACACAAACTAGCTTGGTTTTGAACAAGTCACGGATTCAAAACACATCCACTAATTGCCTGCCTCTATTGCGCAATCATGGCCTGTCTAAATAGAGATCCAAGGTTCGAATCTCTTTGGCTTGACAATGCAATCATCATGGGCAATTTCCTCCAAGTGTGGTGCAAATTTCATGCACAACTGATTTCACAACTGATAGCTGTATTCACCCTTTCATCTACCTCTTCCACTGGTCTCCACTGAATTGTCCATGCACTGTAGTGAATTGATGTGTTCTTGAGTTGAATAATGAGTTACTAATTAATGAATTAAATAATATTTAATTCACTCCACTCATTACTAGTTGATTAGCTAGTTAAACTAATCTCAACTAGTTCAACTAAGTTAAACCGAACACAACTCCACCAACTGTCTCATCAACTCCACCAAACTTCTGCCACTGAAGTCCTAACTGAGGTCAACCATGCATGAGCTCACCAAACCCTTAGGAATAGCGTAATTCCTCTGTCAGATGCATGAGCCACTTCTGTAGCTCGAACTGAAGTGCTCCAAGAGAGTAAACTGAAGTTTAGAGTCCAAATATTATTAAGGGTAAATAATATTTGACTTCCCTATTTTTAGGATAGGTAGTCTAAAAATAGACTTCGACCTATATGTCTAAAAATAGAGGTCCATCTATTTTTACCAACATGACCAATACTCCAATAATAACATACTGCAACCCCTGGACCATGCTCCATATGTCTAAAAATAGACATAGTCTAAAAATAGACTTTGCGCCAGAATTTGCCTGCGGGCCCACTTAGTGAAGGCAACTTCATTTCACTAAGCTCCATCATCTTGCTGCATTTTCAACAATGAAAGCTCCCTCTGTGGAAAATAGCACTCTGTTCTCCTTAGAAGCCCTTGATTAACTATACCAAAAGCTCAATTTTTCTAAAAGAGCAAAAATCTTTGACATATTTCTACATTAAAGTACTCAATTTCCAAAGAAAAACCCTCCATACCCTTCTTCCATCTTCCCTGGTCAAGATAAACAGATAATAACAGTCATTTCATACCTCCTTGGCTATTATTCTGATCAGTGGGTAGATGAACCCATTTTAGGCTTCCTCTCTATCTTTTCCACATACATCAAACCATCAGTCATTTTCAATTTCAGCCAATTCTTGGAAGACAACATCCATGAGCAATTGATCAAGTTTCAGATTGAAGAAATGTTTAAATACTCTTCTATTTTGGTATATATGTTTGTATATTATTAGGAAGACAGATTCATATTTTGCATGCAGAAGCTCGATGAAGAAGGCAACCAGCAATCAATAATCTTTTGGACATCTTTGGTGATGAAAGAACAGGAAAAATTATCTTACAAACAGTTCATTGAACAGTTTTTTCATCCAGCTATAAGTGTCCTATGAAGCACAGCAGAACCCAGGATAAGTGAGGACATTAAGAGGAGACTTAATTTGACAGATCTGCCAAGACAGGAGACTGGTACTTGTACCAGAATTACACTGAGATCAGAGTCTATAGATGTGAGATTGCTCCCTATAAAATCCAAAAATTCCTCCCCATGAGGATTTTTTCTCTTGAGTATATCATACATATGTTGAATGTAGATGAGATTCACTTTGTATCGGCCAAGAAGAAGTCCCAATTCAGGATCAAGACCTAGATTGGATCCTTTATTTGCAATAGTAGGTCAGTGGGGGAGGAGATAGATGATATTTTGAAAGAGATGAATTTCAGCTTGAGTTTCACTTGGTCCTATGACCCTCTGGGAATCATTTCAAAGCTGAGAGTAGAAAAAAAACACTCCCTACATTCATACCCAAAGGCCCGAGATATAAAGAGACATGAACCAGTTAGTATGGGCTGAAAACACATTACAGGAAGTTGAGGAGAAACTAGTAACAACGTCAACATCACAGACTCCTGTCCCATGAGAGAAAGTAGTAAAGAGGCAAGGAGAAGAAGATTCACCTTCAGTGACTGATAGTGCAAGTAAAGAATTTAAAATTATGTACAAGAAGAGAACAAAAATAAATCCTAAGGTTGACACAGATAAACATTCAGAGCAAGAAGTTGCTATGGTCACTAAAGAAAGACATTCTTCCTCTCAAGTAGGTGGCCAATCCACTACTTCTCCCACAACTTCTTCAATATGTCATGACCGTCAGCACATTATTCAAACAACTAAGTTTGTCCAAGTTGAGAAGGAGAAGACAATATTTGACAGGTTGAGGGAGATACATCTTAAGAATGAAATTCTTAATAACAACACCTATGCCCAATTCTAGAAGCAGACTTCCAACTCGCAAAGTAGGTTATTTTCAGTATTTTATTCAAAGAAGGGTAGGATGCAGATGGCCTTCCTTGAGGGCCAAATCCCCTAGACAAAGTCAACATTTGATTACAAGAATACTACATTTGAATTCAACATAAAGGATATCCATCCCATTGATCAAATAGAAATGGATAAGAAGGCAGGTGAAATGATCTCTTCAAATATTACTAATACTACCATGAATATTTCCAAATTGCAGGTTTCCTTGTCAAATATCCAATCACAGTTTAAAATGGAGAAGATTTCTTCTCCTTCCAAGGATACAAGGATTAAATCCTTGGAAGATTTAGTGATCAAGATAGGATATGATCCTTCAAACATGAAGGCTGCAGAGGATATAATTAAGAAGAAGAATGGTGACATAGCAGCATTAAGAAAACAGTTGAAACTTTCAGCCATTGAAGATCCTCTTACCAAGGATATTGAGGAGACAGAGACCCAGAATATTGACATGATGAAGCTCATCATGTCAATATTCTGGGTCTCTGTCTCCTCAATATCCTTGGTTCATCATGGAGAAAAATGCACAAATAAGACAAATGGAGACTGAGATGGAGAAGATGATCAAAGAAAAGGAGAAGAATGAAAAGGTGTATGTAATTCCATTAGATGTTGTACCTCTTACAACCATTCCTACAGCTACAACTTCTACTCCACAAACTACATAGATAGCAGATGACGTTGAACAGTTGACTAAGGCAGTTGAAAATCTGTCCATTCAGACAGAAGAAATTAAGAAACTGCAGGACTGAGTTAAAGCTTTACGGGACCAGAAAACAAGGAGTGAGGCCTCTCACTTAGAAGAATCAGAGAAAGCTCACAAGATGATTGAAATATTACAGGATTCAAAAAGAGATTTAGAAATAGGACAGACCTTGGACCAAGCCAAGGAATTCATCTAGACATACATCATGAACTCCATTGTTGAAATATGGCCTTGCATCCAGATTATCTTTGATCATAAAGAGTTAATCAAAAGAAAAACATATGTTATAACAGAGATCAAGCAAGAATTGGGAGAAATGCTTACAACAGCAATAAATATCATCAAGTTCCTAAACTCTAACCAAAGGTATGAATTGGATGATTTGGGAGTAGATGACAGGACAAAAACTATTCTGGAGGTGAAGAGGATTCTTACTAAGAAGAATCTCGTTGTTCAGCTCGAAGAAAAGTGTCACAGTCTAGAGATAGCAGTTAACAGATTCTTTACCAGAATTGAGCCTTTAACATAGAAGGGTCTGACTTCTTTATTTGTAATTAATGATAAGTTAATTTCTTATGAATATTATGTCAAAAAACTGAAAGAGATAGCCAGGGACGGCTCCAAATTTGCAAGCATCAAAGGAAGCATGACAAGCAGAGCATTTTTAGAAGCAATGGGTAATGATTTCTTCATCCAGCATGAAGTAAATCATATTTTTGTTGTAAAACCCACTTTTTCCATATACAAATAAGTTGATGAGATTTACCGCAAGGTAATTAAGTTGACCATCCCATATGAAGATCGATGGGATAAACTCTGCGAGTTATAGGATTAAAGCAGTAATTCGGAGGAAGTTAGCACAGGCCAGCACATCAGCCAACGCAACACAAGAATAGGCCTATTCAGCAACTGTTTCCTCCAAAACAAAGTCAAATTTCTAGATTTTTTACAGCTTGCCTATTATTTTGTAATAGTTTGATTTTATTATTTGAGATAACGAATACATTGTTGGTTGATACAGAAATTATGTAAATCATTTTGTAATTTAGTATAAATACTTCACAGTTTGAAGTATTAAGGGTTGATTGTTGAGTATAATTTTTGTTAAGCATTGTAATTTTCTGGTTACTGGAAACATCAATAATACAAGAACATTCTTCACAGGATTCATGTGGTGTATCTATTGCTGATGTTTTTCTACTATAAATGTGTTATTCATTGTTTTTCTTGCTCTGTATTTCTAAAAATATTAATAACATAAAATAAACTGTGATGAACAGGATATGTTATTAAGAGCACCCTATTCTAGCTATTTGTAATTTACATTTTTTCTGTTGAGTTCAAATTGAGGAATACTTCACTGCTCCTTAATTTCTACTTAATTCACTTCTTCTACTTCATAATCCATTTAAAATCCTGAAAGATACCAGTTAGTGCAACCTGGATTGCCTTGTGAAACTCCTTCAAAAATTGATGTAGGTCCAGTTAATTTTAAGACTCCATAGCCCAATGCAATTATAGCAATTTAATCAACCAAACAATCCAAATCAAACAAAAAATAAGTACATTAATAACTAGCCTAAAATTCACTCAAAACATAGCTAAATTTCACAAGGATATCCCTCTCTGAAGCTGGCAGGGCTAGATCCTAGCATCCAAAGTGGTTTTGATGTTTTCCTCTGTGTTTATTCTCAGAATCTCGTAAATTCCAGAACGATAATAGACACTGTGACAAGTGTCATTTCAGGATTCGCCGGAAATATTTGAAGGTGAAATTTTTTTATGTGCTCCTAAGGTCGATTTTCATATTTCAATGGTGAATTTTATTTTTATTAAAGGTTGGGGACAGTCCAACCAGAGGATGACACATGGTCCAGTCAGGGGCCACCACGTGCCCCCTCTGGCGGACCAAGGTCGAAGGTTGGATATGCATTTATCAATGGTCACATTTAAAGGTTCAAAAGGTGGAAAAGTATTGTTAAAATTTGTTTTATCAACAATATCCAAAGTCTGAATGTTAATTTATATCAAAGGTTGAGATAATATTGTAGAGCAAAATTTTATATACAGACTAGGCGGAGGTCGGGGCTCGACCCCACGACTTCCCCCAAACAATGTGTCATTCTTACCACTATACCACAACATTAAGACTTGACAGTCTATGCGCCCCTTGTATATTTAAATTCTTATGGTTAGACCGGTAGGGGTATGGAGGGGGCTAGCCCCCTCCCCACATGACCTTTCCACTATGACTGAGCGGAGTGCTAATAGAAAATGGCATAGATTAAGGTTAATGCAGATTTTAATTACCCATAACCTTTGTTAATGAGTGCTAACCTTTATGCTAATGTGGAATTATGTTAAACCGTGCTTATAGCGTAGTTAACTCACACTTATCCAAATTAATCCCACTTAACATTAATTAAACTATAGTTCAATTCGACGGCATGTTTTTTGGAGCCCCAAAATTCGGCATTGCCCCCAAATTTAGCGGCCCTAACTGAAGTTATCTCCAGATTTAGTGGAGATTTCCTAGGCCAAACTCTTTTGGCCATAACTTTTGCAAAATTTGACCAAATTGGGAGCAAGAAGAGTCTATTCTGGATGATTTGGACATTTTGAACACATTGAAGTAGGTTTTAGGAGTAGTATATGAATGTAAACATTACATTTTTCACATTTGATCTAATACAGAGGACTAAGCCATGGAAGTTGGACCAATGAGATGTAGCCCAGGAGGGGTGAACTCCTTCATCAAAACACTGTGTTAATGGATCATTTGACAGTTTGTTGTATACGTTATTAATTTTTTTCATTACTTTGTTTTTAAGTTAAAATTCTCACGACTTTAACATAAAACTTGATGCATTTACTTGTTTATCACTCACAAACACCTCAAGAAACCTATGCACATGAAGCAAAATATCAGCAAATTAATTATAATTTTGAAGATGAAATTAGCACAGAAAAAAGATCATTTAGATTTAGATCAAATTTGGTATCAGAGCTAAGTTGAAAGGTTGCAAAGGTTATTTTCTTGGTTTTCTTGAGTTTTGTGCAAGTATGGTTTTAATAGTTGTAAATTGTTGATTCTTACAAGGTTAAAGTTGCAGAGAGGAGAAGGGAAACTATTGGTTGCTAGTCATGAGGTTAGGAAAAGAATAAGGAGAGCCACAAGTGCACCATCTCCACCCAAAGTTTCACTCACAGCTGCACTTGAAGTACCTCAAGTTTCTCTAGCTAAGATTGAAGAGGTACAAGTTACACCAGAAGTTGAGCTTGAATCCATAGCCATCATGTCAAGTTTAGGAGAGACTAAAGGTATTTTAGAGGAGGAATCATACAAGAAGGCTTTCTATGAACTGACTGAAAGGGTTAGGATCATATTTGAAGAGAGGGGACAAAAAGGATGAAGAGATGGATTCAAAGGGAAGTGGAGGAAAGCCTCCTCCATCTCCACCATATTCATCATCATCTTCCACTTCCATAGCCAAAACCACCCATACTCACTCAAAAGCCACAAAAGGAAAAACTCCCTTACTCAAACTTCATGTCAAATTTGAGCTTCCAATGTATAATGGCGACGTAAATGCAGAGAAATTGGACAGTTGGAATCGTCAATAGGAGGTTTATTACAGAATTGAGAACCTTCATGAAGATGACATAAAGATTCAATTGGCTTCCTTGAGGATGGACGGTTTATCACTTGTATGGTGGGAAGTAAGGACTTAAGAAGAGATTAAAAACTATGGTAATATCTCTATGTCTTGGTCAAGTTTTATTGCTGCCATTAAAATGAAATTATATCATTTAGCTTACATGCAAAAATCCATTATGGACTGGCATTGAAAGGGAAAAGTGTGCAAGATTATAATCATGAATTTAGGAGAAGAGCTCTTATTTTGGGTATTAATTTGTATTCTCAAGAAACTTTGTTAAAGTATATTGGGGGTTTACACAGTTACCTTAGCCACATTATTCTCATGTTCAATCCCATAAACTTAGATGAGGTTTGTTTTCAAGCCACACATTAAGAAGCAAGAGGGAAACATAATATAGATGAGAAAATTGATAGTTTCCTTGAGTATGAGGGTAAAGGAAAGCGCAAGTTTAATGGAAGAGGAAAGAGAAATAGCTCTATAAAAAAAAGAGAAAGATAAAATCACATGTAAACATTATTCGAAGAATGGCCATGATAAATACCATTATTGGAAACTTCATCCAGAGTTGAAGCCAAAAAAACTGAAAGCCAAAGAAAAGGTAAAAACTATTGTTATCATTGAACATGACTTAGGTTGAGATTCAGGAGATGAGACAAAGATTACAGCCATGGGTTTGAAAATAAGAACATAGCAAGCACTAGTTCTTCAATTTGTTCCAATGTCACTCAAGATGAAGATACAAGAATTGAAATATTCCATATTAGAGTCGTTTCTAAACATACCAAGATAGACACACATTTTGATAGTGGTTCTCAAGCCAATTTGATTTCCAAAGACTTAGTTAACGAGCTAAACCTTGAAATTGTTAGACATCCAAGGCCTTATCCTTTAGGGTGGATATGCAAGAATGAAAACTTGAAGGTATCAAGGAAGTGCATACTAAGGTTTGCCATCAATTCAAACTTTCTTGATGAAGTTGAACTTGATGTGGTGTCACTTGAGATATCAGGTATTTTTTTAGGAATTTCATATCTTTATGATAGGAAAGCAGTATTTCATCACCATGAAAGTAAGTATCACTTTTTTAAAGATGGAATTGAGTACATAGCTAGAGCGCATAAGAAGAAGACAATTTTGCCTCTTATACATGTAGGAGAAATGAAGAGAATAGTGAATGCAAGTCAAAATTTGACATTGTTAATGATCAAGCATAGAGATGTTTTGAATGAGGCCTTTCAAAACGATGCATCGAATGAAAATTTTGATTTCATTAAAGTTGCTTACGCTTTTAATGAGATGTTTCATAATTTAACAGGTTGCCTTTGAAAAGAGGTAAACATGATGTAAAATATTTGCAGCAGTCAACATCAACGTTGAGCAGTGTTGGAAACAAGGTGTCGATGCAAGAGAGTGAAAAGGTCAAAGAGAAAGCGCCAAAGAAATTAACAAAGAAGGCATGGTTTCCACAAGTTCTTGTTTTTTGTTTCCAGAAAGTACATGGAAATGGCGAAAATACTTGGTCAAAGGTCGACGCAAGTAAAAAGCAAGAGCAACTAAGAATTTCCATGACGACAATGTGCGAGTTGAGATAGTTTTTAAGTTTCCTTTGATTGATGACCGAGGTAGGAACAAGTTTGTTTCTGCCAGAACGTCTTATTGCTCTACAAGTTCAAGGAAATTGCATCATGACGGTGTCTACAACAACAAGAGAGGGTCACAAGAGTCAAGGAAAAGTCTTAGTTTTCGTGAAAAGATCCATTTGGTGAAAATGGGAAAATTTCAGTGGATTGAGACTGGAAGGGTGAGGGAATTGTACCCTCATCTACATGATCAGTAATCAAAGAGATTTTGGGGTACAAAAGGCTTCTAGTGGGGAGGAATGATCAAGTTCTCAGTGTTAAATATCAAAAATTAAAGTGCTCAAAATCGATTGGAAATTGAATGACAGCGAAGAGCCTCGTCGTGACAAATCCGGTGCAAATTGTTTCATCGAAAACCAACTATGGATGAGGAAGATAGAGCATGTTGTTTGTTTTCCTAAATAGCTAAAAAATTTGCAGAACAGGATAGAATGGTGACATGGTAACCTAGTTATCAAAAAAGGGATATTCTGGGAATATTGTGTCATTTTCACCCAATGACATTGTGACAAGTGTCTCTGCAGGATTCACCGGAAAGTTTTGAACGTGAAATTTTTTTATGTGCTCCTAAGGTTGATTTTCATATTTCAATGGTGCATTTTATTGTTATTAAAGGTTGGGGATATTCCAACCAGAGGTTGACATGTGGTGCAGCCAGGGGCTGCCATGTGCCCCCTCTGGTGGATTAAGGTCAAAGGTTGGATATGCATTTATCAGTGGCCACATTTCAAATTTCAGAGGGTGGCAAGCTATTGTTAAACTCTAAATTATCAACAATATCCAAAGTCTGAATGTCAATTTATATCAAAGGTCAGGATAATATTGTGGAGAAAAATTTTATATACAAGCTGGGCAGAGGTCGGGGCTCGGCCCCACGACCTCCCGCAAACAACGCGTCGTTCTTACCACCATACCACAAAATTAAGACTTAATAGTTTTTGTGCACCTTGTATATTTAAAATCTTATGGTTAGACCAGTGGGGGTATATATGGAGGGGGCGAGCCCCGCGGGCCATCCCCCTCCCCACATGACCTTTCCACTATGACCGAGCAGAGTGCTAATAGAAAATGGTGGATATTAAGGTTAATGTGGAGTTTAATTACCCATAACCTTTGTTAA
Source organism: Pinus albicaulis (assembly GCA_034641835.2). Taxonomy (NCBI): domain Eukaryota; kingdom Viridiplantae; phylum Streptophyta; class Pinopsida; order Pinales; family Pinaceae; genus Pinus; species Pinus albicaulis. Next base: position 1,215,743,403 of record CM076574.1, read on the forward strand.
TTAGAGCTAACCTTTATGTTAATGCAGAATTATGTTAAATTGTGCTTATAGCGCAGTTAACTCACACTTATCCAAATTAATCCTGCTTAACATTAATTAAACTACAGTTTAATTCGGCGGCATGTTTGGCGGAGCCCCCAAATTCGACGCTGCCCCCAAAATTAGCGGCCCTAACTAGAGTTATCTCCACATTTAGTGGAGATTTCCTAGGCCAAACTGTTTTGGCCATAACTTTTGAAAAAATCAACAAATTTGGAGCAAGAAGAGTCTATTCTGAATGATTTGGACATTCTGAACACATTGAAGCAAGTTTCAAGAGTAGCAGCTGAATTTAAATAGTACTTTTTGCACATTTTAGTTAATACAGAGGCCCAAGCCATGGAAGTTGGACCAAGGAGATGTAGCCCAAGAGGGGTGAATTCCTTCATCAAAACACTATGTTAATGGATCATTTGATGGTTTTTTGTATATGTTACTATTTTTCAGTACATTTTTTAAAAGTTAAAATGCTCATGACTTTAACATAAAACTTGATGAATTTTCTTGTTTAACACTCACAAACACCTCAAGAAACCTATGCACATGAAGCAAAAGATCAGCAAATTAATTATAATTATGAAGATGAAATTAGCACATCAAAACTAACACTAAAATTCAAACATAAACACAAGTCCAAACACATCACTTTGCACAAGCTCTAATATCCCTTTCATCCTCTTAGCACCAAAAGGGAAACTCACCCAATTACGATTCACATATACATAATGTTCACAGAAATCGAAATCCAGAGAGAATTTAGACATAACCATACCATTACCATGAAGTATTTGAAGGCCATTCTCTCTAACATGTTCAAACCTTTGATTCCATATCATGGTCTTTCTCCAGATACCACTAGGTTTTCTGTTCCACTTTCAGGAACCATAGAATTTTTGCACCCATCAACAACAGTGCTACCCAGAATTTTGTACAGAGTTCCAATCTGAACTCCCCACATCAATATGACTGATCCTCAAACCATATTGCAGTTATCCTTCTCTAACACTATTTTTACACATACATCATCCATCTTGCTTACATAAATCAGATTTCTATCCAATGCAGGAATATGCAGAACACCAGGAAGTGTTCTAATTTGTAACACCCTCTTCCCACATCTACCCAATTAATCGGCCAACTGGGGTAAACATGTGATGAGAGGCTACTAATATGAGATTCAACCTCCTAGATGACTTTGAGGAAGTGGAACCAACGAAAACATGACAAATAGGCCTTACACTACATCATTGACATCCCCAAGAGGTAACCCAACCTTCCAAAGCCATGTTCCCTGAGGGGCAATTGATTTTTAACCCATTTGAGGCTTATTCGTGGGAATGTAAGGGAAATGGAGTGGTTATATACCCTTATCCATGGTCTTTCCTTGTCAAGGCCACGGTCAGGGACCCAAAAGGTCAATAATGTGCTTGTAGCTCTGAGATTCGTAACACATTTTCAGCCCCTAAGCCCAGGTCACTGCCCAAAACTTCCTGTAACTTCAGGAGAGGATAAATAACATTAAAAAAATACATGGAAGTAATCACATCATCAGGAACTTATCTAACCCCACCCATCCATGACAGGAATTTCATCAAACGTGTCACAAACATTGCATCTACATGTGTAAACAACATATTTAAACATGGGGGTCTCTTACAAATATGAGAATGGCTAAGAATAATTACTCTCCTACATCGTAATCTATAATATAGTATATTTGACTATAGATACATTGTGCATTCATTTACAGGTAAAAACATAGATAGAGAAATACATCATCACTGATCAAATACATTCTTATAACCAACATAATAACAACAGAAATACAATGGATATAATAACAAATAAATTCATACATAAACAAATACATTTTCATATTGAATACCATAGGAATGAGCTCTTCATTAATAAATGTAAAAACCAACCAGAGATGGAACTTCCACATTCCAACTAACCATAGATTTGTTAAGCCAAGTCTCACTTTAGCCAATCATCCATGTGCCATATTCCAAGCATGAATGTGGGACTTTATCAAACACACCAATCAACACCAAACCAGGGCTCCAGAGACCAAACCATCTCAACCCCAAAACCAGTGATTCCACCTCACGGTCGAACATCACTAACCATCATTGATTATGTCTATCCAAGTTTTTTCCAGGGCTCTAAAGTGTTTGTTCCAACAAGGACTTCCAAGACTAGTAACTCAACCCCAACTGTTACAGGGCTTCTAGAGTGTTTGTCCAAAAATGGCTTCCAAGACTAGTAACTCAGCCCTAGTTGATTCCGGTCTCCAGAGCGTTTTTCCAAACAAGGCTCTAGGACTAGTAACTCAACCCACCTAGGGCTCTAGATCATTTTTCCAACCAAGGCTCTAGGACTAGTAACTCAACCCAACAACTATCTGTCGGACTCCATACCATTTTCCCAACCAAGGATTCCAATACTAGTAACTCAACCCACAGTTATACACTGGGCTCTAGAGCATTTTTCCAACCAAGGATTCCAGGAAATAATAACTCAACCCACAACTAAATGAATCATGAGAACCAACCAGAAAACAATCAATGGAAATAAACCCACAACACCATGACTATCCAAGAAATGGCAAGGCTAGGAAAATCCACATGCATGCACCATGCATGCCAAAAATAGTGAGGAAAACATACATGCAACTCGGTACCTGCTCTTAGAACCCGATGTAGATGTTGATCCTGATTTCCTCTTGTGCTTTCCTACGCTTTCTTTTCCTTCGTACTCCAAATCACCAAGTATCCACACTCTCTAAGAGTGCTCCAAGAAAACTCTAATTATCCTAGAGTATGAGAGAGAAAGAGAGAATAATGAGAGAGCTCCAAAAATGTGAGAAAAATCTTACCAATTGATCCTCATAAGCCTTTCTATTAATGAGGCCTCTATTTTCTTCATTTTCCTCCTCACATGCAACCTATGACCTTTCACCTTCCTTTTCTCCTATTTTCCATTATTTTCATAAATAAAATTCTAATTAATGCCTCATGCATTTCAAATCATTTTCCATTGCCTTTTACAATTTCATTTAGCCATAATAAACCAAATTAACACCCGCTATGATGTTTTTCCCACCATTCAGTTTGGAATACGTGTCCCATCCACCATGGTTATTATTTTAATTAAATGGAATTTTCACCAGGGATGTTACAGAACCCTCCACCTTGGGGGAACATCGTCCTCGATGTTCAATGAAACCTATTAAATAGAAAAATTTTGAAAATAAAACATACTGCCTATGGATCTTTATAACACAGCGCATTGTAGTAATTACAATGAATAACCTGCTCAAAAGCAAAAATCATCATGACAATCATATCTTGTACTAGAGCTTTATACATGACAATCATATGTTGTACTAGAGCTTTATAACACAGCTCATTACGATATTTACAATAACAACCACATATACTCATGCACATTTTCTTCACCCAAAAAATAACCATATTGTATGTGGAGCTTCATAAACTAGCTCGATACAGTATTTACAATAATATACACATTTACACATATGCACATTTTCCCAACAACAAATAAAAGGATACGATGCCCATATCGGCAACAAGGGAATCCAGAGGCTCATACCTCCACCCTCAAATTAATACCAGGATTCACCTCCTTCCTAAGAAGTCCAAAATCCACTACCAAAGTCAAATCGGCATCCAATGTCCAGCGCTACAATCTCGTGTTTTTTTCCTCTTAGTGAACAGTTATCGACTCATTGTTCCAGGGCATACTCCAAATGTGCATATGATTCCATATGGAAATGATAATTCCCAAACCAAATCCATCCCCAGCCTTCCCTTGTTCGAGCAGTCCATCCCTTGGCACCCCCATCCTAGGAAGTCCATCCCTTGGAAATGACTCCTCACATCAGAAGGTCAAACAACCAAGTCATATACCTACCTCAAAACCATAATTTCGATCATAGCATGCTCATGGAAATCAATGGACACTATTGGGTACCAGTGTCCTACAATGGCCCTGCTCCTGAAGTGCTTTACCAGCATACTACTGCATGTTTCAATTCCTTTTGTTGTTGCTACTAATGCTTGCAGTCAATTTCAACCACCCAATCGGGCATTGCATGTTTTCCTGCACCTAGCACATAATTTCCATTAGATTCGAAATAAATTAAAATATAATCAAATCATACCTCATTGGTAACCCATCAATAAGGTACACTTGGAATCCTGTTTAATTCTTGTAACAACAAGTCAAACTAGTTGTTTAATAAAATCATCATGAATAAACATATCACATATGGTTAGCTCAAAACACAACCATCATAGGTCAAAAGCATGAATTATATGCAAACATCATAAACCATAATCATAAGTCACATTTAATCATCATAATTCAAAATCGTAGATGACATGCATAATAAAATATCAATACTTATCCTTCAATTGGTCTGTACTTCTGCCTTTGCTCTTTCTATACACACACCGGATCGGTTTCCACATCCGGAAAGCACCCAGTGCCCTTGCTTCTCTTTACTCGCGTACACATACACACATTTTACATCACAACACATACATCCATACAAGGCATACAATACCACACAAAGCATATACCCACATTTGGAACACAACATAACACATACACCTACACCCGGTGTACAACGTGACATAATACATACACATACATCCGGTGTACAATACAACACAACACATACGCCTGCACTGGAATGCAACACATACACCTAAATCTAGAGTAGAATACAACATAATACATATGTGTACACAGAGTACAACACAATGAATACACATGTCACGATGCCACGACTACATTATGCACATACATAGTATCGCATGCCCTCAGCACAACATGTACAACATGCACACAATACCACATGTATACTAGTACCATATGCACAACATGTAGATAGTACCACCTATAGACAACACTACATGCACAACGTGTGTACAACATCACATATACACGGCACCACCTGCACAAGGTGTTCACAATGCCAAATATACATTGCACCACCTGTACAATGTGTACACAATACCACATGTAAAAATCACCACATGCATGACATGTACACGACACCACATGTACACAACATCACATGCATGAAAATTTCACGGCACCACATGTATAACATGTACACAACACCACATGCATACAACACCATATGTACAATCATGCACACAACATCATATGTACACAATACTACATATGCAACATTACACATCACCATAGGTAGAGTCACTGAATATACAACATGCACAACATATACACAACAATAGTACTGCACATCCATAGACCACCCACTAACCCCACAAAGTAACCCTTCTTCTCCATGCTTATTTTAGCATGTCATAGATCACACTACTTTCACTTTTCTAATGTACTCATCAACATTACCTGTCCATAACATAAACATATACATAGTATAGTCACATAATATCAAATCATAACCACATGGTATTGACCTTGTAGATATTTCAAGGCTACTCTTCCCACTTGATTCCTCATAGCCAGCAACCTCTTCATGCAATTCACCTGCATAAGCAATCATTCCTCCACGGGAATGATCCTGAAAACCCTCTCAGAAAATGACATAGATATATACATACATATATAATCATTAACATAAAACAATCATCGTCTTGTCAGAAAACGACATACGTACACTCATATATACATATAAACATTAGCATTAAAAATCAAGATCCATGACGACCCTATCAAGCAACGACATACATACATACATATATGTATACATATATAAACATCAACATAATCATGCTCACAACACAATTTCTAGATATCATAAGGTCTAGGTTAAGAGAACTTCCTTTTTCTATGCACATCATGCACAACATTGAGAACAACAGTTCCCAACATAGCCAAGGCATCTGACACCTCAAATCCATTTACTTTACCTACTCTGCCACTTTCCATTTACAAAATGGACTCAAACAATCCTACAGACTATCATATTCTTACCTTCTGCTATGATTAATCATGCATTGAGCTTCATCAGGGCCTTTCATTACATGTTTGGTTTCATTCAACTCTTCCAAAGCTCCATTAACTTCCCCTTTCCTAACCAATTCCCAAGACTCTCAAAACATAAAAGGAAAGAAAAAGAGCAAGCAATAATAAGACCATGAAAACAAAAAATCAATAAGACACCACAACAAAGTGGCATGGCCATGCACTAGATGCAATCAACACCGCAAATCAAGTGCAAACAAATCACAAAAGAAAAAATCACAAGAAATAAACAAACACTATGAATCAATCCCAATGGGTCCTCAGTGCTTCTGAAGGAAAACTCAACCTGATCCTTCTTCAAGATTTCATGGAAATCCCTTTTCCTTGAAATCCTCTGCATCATTCTTCCATAAACACATAAATTTCAGCTAACAATTAAATATAGAAATATACTAGCTATCTTACCTTGATGTGCCAAGCATGTTTCCTTGTATCTGAACACACATGTTAGCCACATATTCCAAAGTTCAAGATAACATATCTATTAATTTAAAATAAACATTTACCAAGTCTAAAAACCATGCCATAATTAATAATCATCTCACATTCATCATTCATAATACATAATGGTACAACTATCACCTACTTACACTCAAGTATATACCGGCTATATCAGCACATATGTGTCATCACAACCAACTTAAAACAAGACCATTTCTTCGTGCAATCTTATAAACACATACTCATATCATGTGATTAGTCAAACTATAAATGTTCCATGTTAGATAAATCAACTAGATGACATAATGAACACCAAACACTCAACACCAGATAGATGACATAATCAAACAATCAAGAATCAAGAACACAACATAAGCAAACGCATACCTTAATTTATTTCAAGGGAAGTTATCTTGTCTACACAATCAATCAAGGTTAGCACAATATGACTTCAAAACAAATCAAATCAAACCTAAATAAGGTCATGATATCCATAATAGTAACTAACTAACATTTTCACATCATATACTCATAAGAAAATGTCATTCAATCATAAAAATCACATATTCACAGTCAACCTAGATTAGTATGACATAATATCACAAATAAATCGACTCATACATGAATGTCATAACCCTAACCAACTGCATAGGCCAATCCAAATTATCATGATACATTTAACATCAAGATACTAATACAATAACCCTAATCATCAAGATAACTAGCATACAACAACAACAAGTTAACCCATAACATGATCGTCAACAACACATAAGTTATCTAACATAAAACAACAATAGCAATGCATACCACCACAGCCTGCTATCATTCATGACTATCCAACACACGTACATATAACCACACTAATCAACTAGCATTTATAATGTGTGTAACCATAACATCAATAGAATGAAAGAAATATTCATAACCATAATGCATATAATAATCCTACATACATACATTCCCAACATCCAAACCTATATGATGACATGCTCTTGACTCGAGGTCCAATTATGCAACTTCAATTTAATGATCTTCATCTCCTACTCTATCTCAGCCAACACATTAGCATCATAACATATCAATATCATCATGATGACCTAATTGGATACAATGACCTTATGCATAACAACCTCAATCAAACCAATTCAAACTTGACCATATGCACCCACTTGACATCATAGGGACTTCACTTAATGAACCTCTGACATATCACATGTGTTCATGACATATTAAAAAATATCCTTAATTTGATTACATATTGGAAAATACCTCTAAAAATCACATTATTTAACCCCCTACCAATATGAACCCAATATACCTTCCCAATTTAAAATACCCCTACCATCACTAGATATTGTAGGTATCCATTTTTTCATTAACATTTTTTATACTACTTTATTCATTAACTTTGAGCTCCATGTTTTATACCTACCAATATAAAAACCCTTTACCCCCTATATATCCCCCAATATATCATGTCATTTTTTCCTCAATATATATCCCCCAATATAAATGCACATGGTATAGTATTTCTCCCACAGTGAAGTCCTTGTGCTTGACATATATAACCAATCATGAATGACCAATGCATGTTCAACATATGACATCACACAAGCAAGAATACACAGATAACACCACAGCATGACCAATACGTAACCCTAGCATAAGAAAGTAATGCATGTACAATATGTAAGCAAGTGTGCATGAACAATACATAAGCATGAGCAACACATAACCAGTCATACACTCATGCCAAGATGTCAACAACAACACCATCAACACTTCAATGGTGACACTAGTGCCACCATGCAGAACACAACACGGATGCAACAAGCACATATAGACCACAACCATACTAACACATATTCAATCAAAATAAATGCATGATCAACACACCACCCGGGCTAGTCCGAGTGTTAAACCATGCTCTGATACCACTCGGTAACACCCTATTCCCACATCTACCCAAGTAACCGACCAATCGGGGTAAACATGTGAAGAGAGGCTACTAATATGAGACTCAACTTCCTAGAGGACTTTGACGAAGTGGAACCGACAGAAACATGACAAACAGACCTTACACTGCATCATCGATACCCACAGGAGGTAACCCAACCTTATAGGGCCCTGTTCCCTTAGGGGGAACTGATTTTTAAACCATTTGAGGCTTATCCGCATGAATTATATACCCTTAGCCATGGGCTTGCCTTGTCAAGGCCACGGTCAGGGCCCCAAAAGGTCAATACTATGCCTGCAGCTCCGATATTCCTGCCACATTTTCATCCCTTGATCCCAAGTCACTGCCCAAAACTTCTTGTAACTTCAGGAGAGGATAAATAACATTAAAAAAATATATGGAAGCAATCACATCATCGAAACTCATCCTACCTATTGGGTGATTTAATGGTTAGTTAAATCCTTGTCATTTAATTTTCAACTCGAGGTTTCATAAACTAACGAGGTATACATGTACTATATGTACTAGATGGTTATATTTCAGATTAGATTAATCTAAATGAAATTAACACTAATTACAAAAAAAATTAAATCAATATAATTTGAACTAAATAAAATCAAACATAAAGAAATTGAAATCACACTTGCATGAAATTGAAATCACTCTTGCAGAATTGAAATCACACTCATACTTGCATAATTCAAATCACTCTTGTTGAAAGGAAATTGCACTCACACTTGCACAATTGAAAACACTCTTGCTAAAAGGAACTCACACTCACACTTGCATAATTGAAATCACTCTTGGTGAAAGGAAATCACGCTCACACTTGCATAATTGAAATTACTCTTGCTAAAAGGAAAAGTACACTTGCATAGAATAAAAACACACTTGCTGAAAATAAATGAAATAACAAAATTATACTATGTTACCAATATGTACAAAGGTATGAAAACTAGGGTTGATGGGGGCCCTCCATTCCTTAGTAAGCACACCGAACAGTTATCATATCCTACAGATCAAAGTGCCAGTATGTATTTCATAAAATGAATACAATATATTACAAGAATTCTCTCTCCTCACTTTAAAAATAGCATCTTGAAAGGAACTTGGAACCTCCAACTATCAACTAGCCTCTAGCTACCTCTAATCTCTAACAACTAACAATTTACAACCAACCATTTACTACCCTTTGTATGAAGGGTGCACTCCTATTTATACAAAAAATGAAGATAACTATAGATCCTCAAATCTCTCCTAAATCCAGAGTTATCTCAGGTGGTTACAACCAATCTCCTAAAAATATAAGATACAAATCCTCCCAAATTCTCTCGTAGTTTTGATAAGGACACATATCAAAACATCCATGATTCTTCTCCTTTGAATGTGCTTAGCTTAATGATCCATGTCTTCTTCAAATATTCTACAAATCCTCATGTAATATTCCTAAATTAGCATGCAGCTAATAGGGATATTATTTTTGCTTTAAAAATCTAGTTAGATGAATAAATGTGCCAAGGAGGTTAATGAAACTCCTAATGAAGAATAAATCAATGCCAAATATGAAAAAGGATAAATCTTGGCTATGTAAATAAGCACCCTTAGGTGTGAAAGGGGCTAATCATCTTGACTAGGTCAACCTTGACCAAATATACAGCGCTGTATTAGAGGAGTGCTCATCAATAAGGCACAACGTAATTCTACTTGAATATCTCTTGTGTGAAAGGGATGAGTCCATTGAAGGTGGTTTAGGGTTTTGCACACTCTCATCTTATAAAAGGAAAGGGAAGGCAGCATGAGGAGGTTTTTCAAGATATGATCATTTGATATATTGTATGTTTAGACCATATAGCTTTCTTTGGTTGTTTAGCCTAGATTGCAAATGTTGTTTAGCATTGGAATTTCCTGTTTATGAGTTCCTCCTCTTCCCATTGAGTAGCTCTTGGGAGATTTTGTATTGCATAGTCCACTATCAGGCTTGAAGGCCAAGCTTCTCCTTTCAATTACAACTCAAATCCTGTTGAGGGTTTGGTTTTCTTTGCAAGCTGCAGCAAGTGGAGATTAGATCTATTCATATCTAAGAAATTTCAGTGCCATTTTTCAGTGGAGGAGTCATCTGCTCTATTGGAGAAAGTGTATTGGAGTGATTGAGCTTAATTTCTTGATCTTGGAATGTGGCCAGCTGTTATCTATACCCTACAGCGCAGTTTCTATTCTAGATCTGCGTTATTGTTGTAGGAGTTGTTGCAGGGAGTTTGGGTGCACTATTTGGAGAGCTGGTTTCTGAGTGTTAGGGATCTTCCCTTCACTTTGAGGTCCATTGGAGGAGATCTACACATTGTATATTTCAGATATGATCTACATATTATGAATACTTTAGAATTTCTAAATATTTCTGCAGATATGCTTTCTTAGATCTCAGATCTACTGCTTATCCTTGGTGTAATCCTCAAAACCCCAAGGGGATCTGAAAGAGGAGCCTTTCTAGTGCATGGATCTGTTATGGATCTAAATTTTTATGCACATATCTGCTCTAGATCTGACATGTAATCCACAGCAGTTTGCAACCTAATAAAATAATGTTGTCAAGGCAGTTTCAGTCCATTCATGTGGTTGTAGCACCTATTTTGAGGGAATTTCTTCTGTTATGTCTTGTATTTCCAGCTATGTATTTCATGGGCCTCATTATACAATTATCTTGCTGCTATAAATACTATTGAAGAACATTTTATTGGCCTCATACCCTTTCTATAAGTGAACTGCGTTATTTCATTGTTGTATTGTTCATACATTGCGGCAGTCCTTTTCTTGGGTATTTTCCAGCTGTACTAGGTGTGGGAGATCTGTTTAACCCACCTAGAAATATTTGTTTCTGTTCCCCTCTTGGATTTGGGTCTTAGATTATTAGATCTAAGGGATCCAAGGGCTGATTTCAAAATTTTGTAGCATACATTCCCGAAAAATGTGTTTTCCAGACATGCCTAGCTAGCAGTCCCTATTTTGGAATGTTACAGTGGTATCAGAGCATCTATCTTGGCACAGCCTGTGCTTATTGAAGAGCCAATATGTCTTTTCATGGAAATAAAAGACCGGTGAAGAAATGTGGTTACATTGAAGATACAAAAGAAAAGGGTAAGATCCCTTTAACTGGAAATTTTCAAAGAGAAGAGCTCTCTAAAACTCTTTCTCAAGCTTTCAAGGAACTAAAAGAAGAAATCTGGGGAATGAAGAATGAAAGACAAATAGATATTTTAAAATTTTTTGCACATGAAGGGAGCCCCACTACTTCATATGATGGGTGTGAGCATTCAGCCACATCATCAGCTTTACAACGCACTATCAGCCACTTTTTCACGAAGAAGAAAAGAAGAAAGAAGATGTGCCAAAGAGGGAGACTCTTGGTGATTATTTGCAGGAGTATGAGGCTCAATCTAAGGAGTTCAAAAATCACTTGAACTTCCAAGGGTTTTGAAATATCAAGGAGGAAAGAAGAAGCATGCAGCATGGTGTGAGTAGATTCTTCTTATCTACTTTTGATGGATCGCCTAAATTTCCAGCTAGGTCTTGGGTGAAGGAGCTAGACACCTATGTGCAACAACATCAAGTTTCAGAAAAGGAAGCCATCAAAGTAGCAGCATTGCATCTTTAGGGTAAGGCTTATGCTTGGTGGTTGTTTGAGTATTTTTCATTAAAGGATGCAAATACATCTACCTATGCAAGGTTCATTAAAAGAGTAATGGAAAGGTTTGATGAAGGATCTTATGAAACACCTTCTATGGAGTATATCAAACCAAATCAAACAAAACTTTTGCATGGATTGGAAGGGTCCTTAAATTCAGCTCCGTTTTAGAAACCCATTGAAGGGGATGAAAACTTGTATGATTTTTTTCCAAGGGAAAATTCCCCATTGCATAAAGATATTTCTTTTCAAGAGGAAGACATGGAGATTCCTCCTTCAAAAGAAGACCAAGATCTAAGGTCTCTTATTGATGATGAGGCATTTTGAACTATGGAAGAGAAGGTTGGAGATGATAACGCAGTCATAACAAGAGCACGTCTAGGACCTCATGAAGAGGAAGATGGAGCACTTGCTCCAAGGAGAGAAACTCTTGCACTCTTGCAAGGAATTCCAAAGAATCTCACATATGGAGGTTATGGCGCAATCCATGTGTAGCATGTGTCACATCATCAAATTGTGAGATCTTGAAGATAGAAGAAGGAAAAGAGGAGGGCAAGAATCACATGATGGGGAGCATATACCCCTCTCTGTTTCATAAGTTTTATGAACAAAGAAGGCAAGAGGATCTATGCAAGGAAGGCAAGGACAAATCTGTCCACACACATACACATCCTGCTCTATGCCTTGATGTCTCTTTACATGGAGGCATTCCACTAGGGAGACCTCCTGATGGGAGGAAAACTAAAGTTTTCTCTCAACTATGGAAAGCATATACATACTTGGCTAAGGAAGGAGCTTTGGGAGAAACTAGCATGGTGCAGAGAATCTTTCATGGATTCAAAAGAGAGATAAGCAATTTTCTGAATTGGACATTACTATCTCCCACTCAGTTATTTGCGCTGAAAAGGGAGAATTCAAAAGTCTATGATTGCATGGACATGATTTCATATGGAAACTCCATATCTTTGGGGCACCCAGTGATATTTTCATTCACAAAAGAGATTTTTGAACATGACAAGAGGATATCAACACTCTTGTATGCATGGGCCACATTGAGTAAGTTTTGGAAGGCAAGGAATTTCCAAGGGGAGGTTGACTTCCATCTACTTCAATCTTGTCTTGAGCAAGATCAACTGCAAAGGAGGCAGCAAAATGAAGTTGATATTACTCCAACATGTGACTTTGACATCAAGCATGTCAAAGAGGAGAGCCATGCTATGACAGGGGCTGCATTTCAGATTTCTACAGCACTGTCATTGTTGGGGAGCCTAGATCCTTATTGGGATTTCCAAATCTTGATGGAATACTCCAAGGACCTTTTCACATGTAAGGTTCTTGATGGGAAAGTGATGGATGGGATGTATAAAGTAGTTGAGGGAGTCATTTATTCCCATGATCAGATCTATTTTTCTAGAGACTCCAAGCTCAAGGAGAAACTACTTAATGCATCCTATGAGATCTTGCTTTCAAAACCCACTGGTTTCATTAGAGAATATCATACTATCTTAGATGGATTCATGTGGGAAAAATTCAAAGAGGAGATTCACTCTCATATGAGGAAGTGCATGGATCATTTTCCGGTTGAGGAGGAACATAGCTCTTGGGAAGAGTTATCATTACCACCTCCTTATTCATTGGGTGTGAGAGGGAGCTCATCCATGAGCTACCTTGCTGATTTAAAACAAGTGTATGATAAACATGGTATTGCTGAACATCATGATATATTTATTATATACTTGCATTTTCTTAACACTCATGTGCAAGTCTTGGCTCCAAGAGGCGGCACTTTTTCTTATGGGTTTCATGAGCCACTTTGGGCCATGAACAATGGTAATATTGGCCATTCCTTGGGAGATCTTGGAGAGATGATGTACTCTTCATGGTGTGATTCATTAACAGTTACCATCATACACCTTCTCCAAGCATGCAAGAAGGATGGGGCAGCAAACAAGTGTTGGGAAGAAAACTTGTCATATCATATCCTATGGCAGTTAGGAGTAAAACTGCGCTAGTTGCACTTGAGGGACCATTTTCCTTCTCCCTTATTGCATATGGCAGTTAGCATGACTCTAATTATGATTCCATATTCTGAAAATGTTTTTATCTTTGTTGAGGACATGGTTGGAGGAGAGACACATTGTTGGGATGTGTCCTTGGGGAAAGAAATTTCCAACATTTTTTGCACTACATGTTCTAAGGGGAGCATGGGAAACTATATGGCCACTTTAGTAGATCACTTTTTTGTTCATGAAGTGGACCATATGATTGATTGGAGCACTTGGGGCATGCCTCTCATGAGCAATCGGGAGGAGCTTTACTATGAATTACCAAGCTGGGAGGTAATTCATTTCATTTGGATGATAGCATGGAGGTGGGAGTTCTTAATTGATGATGAAATTCCCCATGATTTTCATCACTTCTATCTTGAGGAGGCCATTGATCAGCAAGGAGGTTTCCATATAGACCTCCCTTCCTTTCATGATGAGAGCCATTTGGTTTGTCCACCAAAGGCTAACTTGCACACTTGGGAGGAACCATTGGGAGATATAATTATTGCAGGAGATCTGAAGCAATGGTGGAGACTATTGAATGAAGGCACAAGAGTAGGAGGGTAGATTTTGCAGCACCCTTGCAGTTGCTTGAGGACAAGCAACATTTGGGAGGGGAAGACTGTAATATTCCTAAATTAGCACGCAGCTAATAGGGATATTATTTTTTCTTTAAAAATATAGTTAGATGAATAAATGTGCAAATGAGGTTAATCAAACTCCTAATGAAGAATAAATCAATGCCAAATATGAAAAAGGATAAATCTTTGTTGTGTAAATAAGCACCCTTAGGTGTGAAAGGGTCTAATCATCTTGACTTGGTCAACCTTGACCAAATCTACGGCATTGTATTGGAGGAGTTCTCATCAATAAGGCACAACATAATTCTAGTTGACGATCTCTTGTGTGAAAGGGATGAGCCATGTTGTACCTTAAGAGACAATCCCTTCAGTGCTTAATACATTTATATGATTATGTCATGAAAATATTTGTCTCTGTTTTAATCACCTTCAAGTATTTACAATTAAACCTTTAGATTTCAAACACAATGAATGTCTCACAATGCTATTATTTGTTGATGTTGAATGAAATGACCAGAAGAAAATGAAAGAATAAATTCCAAACTGATATGCTATCACACAGAATATATCATCTCAAAATTCTGAAGAATTTATGAAAGAAGTAGTTAAAACAAAGGAGCGCCAATTAAGGATTTTAACTCTTGATTACATAGGTAAAAAGAGACATGTTGCTCAGTACTTCGTCTTATTCAAAGAAAAAAAACATAGAATGTGAACTTAGATACATATCAACATAAACAGATGCCAGAAAATTTCTTACTCATTCATTAATCATTGAAATATCTGAATACAAAATAATAATCTGAAGGTCCAAAACTCGTAACCTTTCTTCCTTTTGAAAATTACATTAAATATAGTAAAACGAACAGTTTGGAACTATTGTAACCAATTCTAACTACCACAACTACTTAGGACTTCGGAGGGTGTCTATTACATGCCTTGAAAATGTCTTATTACAATTACATTGTCTTTGAAAAAGTAATATAATGTAAAATATATACATCCTAATCTATAGGAATTGTTGATGATGCTGTTACATTTCCTTGGTCAGCTAATTTGTCCTTCTTTGATGCTGAAAAAATTTTTGGCAAGTCTATTTTCCAAGCTCTGCACTTTTTCCATATCTCTATCTTAGTCCTGGGCGAATGTGTTAGATTGTGATACTCCAATCTGAATGCAGTAATTCGATTATAAAATGGTCCTTCTGTGAAAAGAGTTTTTACCAACCACAGTCGCTGGAAATGTTTCTGTAGAAAGTCGACCATTGTTTCCCCTTTAAGCACCTGAGTTTTTTCAAGCATGTTATCAACTTTACTTTTTGCAATAACTAGAAAATTCTCATAATAATCCCATGGAAAAATATTTCCTTCATCTCCCCAACATGATGGCAGACCTATACTTGTTAATTTGTCAAATAAATTATCAAATTGACTTACTACTTCTTTAATTTCCATCAGTTTCTTTTCAGTTCTATTATGTGATCATTTATGACAATCATCTTATTGATCTCCACTGCATATAAGGTCCTGTCTTTAATTCCATTCTCTTCTAGTTCTTGATCTATTCTAGAATTAATAAAATCAATGAACCTTCTAGCCCAGACAGCTCTGTTAATTGCCTTCTGTTTATCTGTCATAAATGGTTCTTCACATTCCCTGATAAGACTTTTTTCCTCTGCAACTATATTCAAACAACTCCAAATTGATTTCATTTCTGAAATGATAGCATTCCAAATGATATCTTTGGCTTGTATCAGTGAAATTTTTCCTTTGAGTCTTTCTTTGAGATTTTTAATCTTAGCATTAGCATTCTGAATATCCATTTTGTACTTGTCAGCTTCATTCTCTATGACATGAATAAGCTTTGTTGCAGTCTCCAGATCTGCTTGAGCCTTTTTCCGATCTCTTTCAGCCATCTGAAACTCAGTATTCAATTGAAAAATCTGTTCTTGTGGATCTTCGTTACCTGTAGGAAAAACAAAATTACAACTATGGTTATCAATATGAGTTTGCAGTGATATTGCAGTTTGCTTTATTTTGGAAATTTATTCATATTTTTGCATTAGTTGTTGTAAAAGCTTTTCCTTTTCCGTCTCCACCTCTACAACTTCTGCAGCCATAGAATGTTCTCCTATAGGCAATTTTAGCTTTTTCCTCAATGTGGATATTTCTACTTCAGCACTCTACATAAATTTCTGTACAGAAGTCTTGTCACTAGGGTCCACTCCAATCTTTACAATGATTTTCTTTAGCTCATCATTCTAAACTGTTAAAGCTCTTGCGTTAGATTTCTCTAACTTTAATTGCTTAAGTACCTTTCCCAACATATTTTCTGCCTTCATTTCCATTGCATTGGTATTCATCAGGTCGTTCGCAATCAACTGACCAGTTTGCATATAAAAATTCATCTTATCCATCAGGGAAATCTTCTTCACATTTACAGTATTGAAATTATTAGAAGAACATATTGACATGTTTGTAGGATGAGACAAGGAAATTATAAATTGATCTTTTTCAAGATCCATGACAGTTCAAAGTCTTGTTTGATCCGGAGCAACTTGATATTCAACTTGGGCCTCCATGCTGGCCTTCATCTTTTGATTCCTTTCTTCAATTTGTGTAAACATATGTTTGATCAGAGGTACTTGTTCATGAGAGATTTCATGACTCTTGGGTGAAGCAGGAACATTTTTTTCTTCTCCCAAATGTAAAGAAAAACTAGGTGGGTTAAATGTAAATTCTTCAGTAAACTTTGTCCTCTTCTCAACTCCCTGCTCCTCATCATCTAAATCAATCACTATTTCTTTGCTTCTTTTGTTTGATTTCTCTGATATTATAGGGGTCTGAATGTTTGAACCTACTAAACTTATCACACCTTTACTTGATATCTTCTCCAAGTCTGGCCTGCTTTCATGAATGAAAGTTGAATACCCATTCTCAATTATTCTATTTGAAATTACACTGTGAGGGTCATAAGCCCAACTTTCCCCTAACAGCATATGCATCTCATCTAACATTTTAGTAACCTCCTCAAATGCCTGTCTCATATTGATTATGAAAGGGCCTACAGTCATGGGTAGTTTGTACATATGCCCCTTTTTCATGGGCACAAAGTGAACCTGATCAAAATTTAGGCTTTTTCGAATAAATTCCAAGGCAAATAGCCTCATAGGTACAAATGTTGGAAGTCTGTAAGGCTCAACACTTGCTCCATATAGCCTAATTTCAGAGTAATCCTCAAAAACAAACCAATCTCCAAATTTTCAAGTTACTTCTAGATGTAAATATTCCTGAGCTTTAGGTAAAAAACAAGGAGGAGGAACTCCATTCAAGATTTTGTATGCAACTGACATGAAATAAATGGCGAAATCAAACAATCCAGCTTCATTTTTCTCTCTTCTTACTACATCTATCCAAAACACTACTGATTGCCTTTTCTTGTTTATATCCATAATATTTAGACCTAAATTCATGAACTCTTCCACGTTTTGATATAAGAACAAGTAGACAATCAATGAAGGAAATTTAAAAGAACCTGTTAATGAAAGGCTCATTAGCTGTGAATTAAATTCCTCCTACCAATATGATGGAATATCTAGCACTATTCCTGGTTTCATCATCATGGCAAACATCCCCAAGACTGATTTATCCACTGTATTTTCATCATCTTTGCCCAGAATTTTCACAATGCTACTTAATATTGGTCAAATTTCTGCATCAAAAATCTCCATAGAAAATTCTTTGCTGTCCGGTTGAAATTTCTTCATGTTTGGCTTCAAAAAGTATATGAACTGATTAAACTCTTCACCTGCAAGATTATCATAATAGGTTACCAGGGAATCGTCGGAGAACTGAACGGATGACTCTGACTCAGGATAGCAAAGGGCTTGACGGATTAGCTGGGTAGACACTTGCAAAACATTCTCTCCCTGACAATTCATAACAAAGCATTTCCCAGGGTACATGACTGACACCAACCAATAGATAAATTCAGGAAAAAGGTGGGTTTTTGGGATACATGCAGAAATTACTCCAGACTTGACCATGGTAGTAAAAACAGGGGAGGTTTTGTCATTTAGGATGACTTGCTGATAAAGTGGAAGATGAATTATAGAACAAAGAGTATATTTAATATCCCCCTCAGTGTCTATGAGAGCGATATGACTAGCCGAACCCGACAAAGACGAACGCTTAGCCATGACTGAAAATTACCGCAAAGAACAACTCACAGGGTGGTCAATTCTACTAGGGTGACAAGAAACTGAAACAGGACTCAGTGCAAACTAATCATAAAAGATTTGAAAAAACAATGCCAGTTTTGTTTAAATAGGTGGCGCGGCTTCAAAATTTAATGTTGACATGATGCGCCAACAAGTCGTTGATCCGACGTGGAAGCCAGTTGTGAACAACTCAGCACCCTACATCACTATGAGGTCTCTCGAGGTACGGGGGGAAATTTTGGCCGGTGCTCCCGCAATGAATCTCCATCGTTCATCTCTGTTGTCCTCGTAGTCAACCAAGTCAACTACGGAGGCACTCATTTTATTATCTTGTGCGTTGATTGTGCCCGCGGGTTGGGCCTTTTGTTGAAAATTCAAACAGTCAACGCTTTCCGCCCAACAAATTGATCGATGTTTAAACATAAATGCAGAACCCACTTTCATAAAGTTTAAAGTGTTTAAAATTTTAACTTTAATACATCAACAGAAAAAAATTTTATGCTAAAGTATAAGAATTTTAATACTTTAACATTTTTTCAAAAATTTAAAATTTTTGTTTATACTTTCACGAATTGAAAATAAAAGGATATGCGAATGATCCACAACAAGTCCATTGAAGGTGGTTTAGGGTTTTTCACACTCTCATATTATAAAAGGAATGGGAAGGCAGCATGAGGAGGTTGTTCAACATATGATCATTTGATATATTGTTTGTTTAGACCATATAGCTTTCTTTGGTTGTTTAGCCTAGATTGCAAATGTTGTTTAGCATTGGAATTTCATGTTTAAGAGTTCCTCCTCTTCCCATTGAGTAGCTCTTGGGAGAGTTTGTATTGCATAGTCCACTATCAGGCTTGAAGGCCAAGCTTCTCCTTTAAATTACAACTCAGATCCTGTTGAGGGTTTGGTTGTCTTTGCAAGCTGCAGCAAGTGGATATTAGATATATTCATATCTAAGACATTTCAATGCCCTTTTTCAGTGGAGGAGTCCTCTGCTCTATTGGAGGAAGTGTATTGGAATGATTGAGCTTCATTTCTTGATCTTGGCATGTGGCCAGCTGTTATCTATACCCTGCAGCGCATTTTATATTCTAGATCTACGTTAATCTTGTAGGAGTTGTTGCAGGGAGTTTGGGTGCACTATTTGGAGAGTTGGTTTCTGAGTGTTGGGGATATTCCCTTCACTTTGAGGTCCATTGGAGGAGATCTACACATTGTATATTTTAGATCTGATTTGCATATTCTGAATACTTCATAATTTCTGAATATTTCTACAGATCTGCTTTCATAGATCTCAAATCTACTGGTTATCATTGGTGTAATCCTCAAAACCCCAAGGGGATCTGAAAGAGGAGCATTTATAGTGCATGGATCTGTTATGGATCTAACTTTTTATGCACAGATTTTCTCTAGATCTAACATGTAATCCACATCAGTTTGCAACCTAATAAAATAACGTTGTCAAGGCAATTTCAGTCCATTCATGTGGTTGCAGCACCTCTTTTGAGGGAATTTCTTATGTTATGTCTTGTATGTTGGAAATGTTGTCATTGATGGAAAAGGAGCACAAAGGAGCAGCACCTGAACTAGCAATAAGGCGAAGGAGATGACAAAGGAGGAGCACTTGAAACATTAGCCAAGGAGCAAAGAAAGCATAAGAAGAGGTAGCAGAAGCAGCAAAAAGAAGAAGCAGGGCAGCAAAGAGAAGCATAGACAGGACCATTTGAAGAAGCAAGGAGCAGCAAATACTGAGGAAGATATGAAACAGACATGCAGTAAAGGCAAAGGTCGAGCAGCGTTGAAGCTGAAACAGGCAAAGGAAACAGGCGGAAGAACACTGCTAGAGTGTAACAGTCGAATACAGAAGTAGAGTGAAACGGTCGAGCAGTGGAGACAGAGGCAGCGAATACAGAAGCAATGAAGTGGTCGAGCGACAGAGGCATTAGTACAGCAGAGGCAGAGGTGTTAGTACAGCAGAGGCAAAGGAGTTAGCACAGCAGAGGCACATAAATTCTGGGAATCGCTTAACCCATGGCGGAAGGATACATAAAATAAATTCCGAGAATCACCTCCTCCACTAGAAGATACACTAAAGGTCGAAGAGACAATGTAATGCATATATATATATATAGACAAACCTTATTCCGGGAATCGTATACTCCAGCGGCAAAGTATTTCGCTTTATATTCAAAGGACCAAAACATATATATATATATATATATATATATATATATATATATATATATATATATATATGTATGTATGTATGTATAGCCATATGCAGCGCGAGATCCAAAGTAACATAGTAATATAAGGTGGGACCGTTCCCAATTGAAACTATCGCAATATCGCAACATCACAACATCGTAACATCGCGCCATCGCACCATCGCACCATCGCAACTTCGCAAAATTAGCCATCGCACCATCGCAGTATCGCAACTTCGCAACATTGCGCCATCGCACCATCGCAATATCTCAACTTCGCAACATTGCGCCATCACACCATCGCAATATCGCAACTTCGCAACATTGCACCATCGCACTATCGCAATATTGCAACCATCGCATTATCACAACCATCGCAATATTGCAATATCGCAACCATCACATTATCGCAACCATCGCAATATCGCAATATCACAGTTGGTTGAAACTGCACAGAAACTATCGCAAATTAGAAATTTGCGATTGCGATCAATCGCATTTGAAAACGTGTCAGGTGGGCCCGAAAGGAGTTCTATATAGGCTTTATTGTATGCACCGAGAGTATGTTAAGGTGTATTAAAAGGGAAGATTATATGATTAAATCATCTTATAATTAAGCCAAGAGACAAAGTTGGGTTATATATATATATATTAAAAGGCGATGTCATATATATATATATATATATATATATATAACGTTGTTGCGATAAGCCGTATGGTCTGTAGACTCACGGGCCTCAGCTTAAGGGGAGGGCGATTATTAATGTAATACAATTGTGATATATATATATATGTGTGTGTGTGTGTGTGTGTGTGTGTGTGTGTTTGTGTGTGTTCCGGCTTGCGGAATGTTCCACATCAACAAGACACTCGTGGCATGAAAAGCATTAGAATATGGCCCAGAATTATAGTTAGCAGATTCATTTATATATAAAGCGCTGATATAAAAATGAAAAATGCAGTTACATAAATACAGAAGTTACGCAGCAGCCATAAACAGAAAGGCATACAGAGAAGAGAAAGGGACAAATACACAGTCAGAGAAAAGACAAATGCGCAGCAAGCCAAGAGACAAAATGAGTGAGCTGGAGTTCTCATTTGTAATTTGAATGTAAATATTTTATTTAAATTTATATTGTTGTGATGCATTGGCAAGTCTCCGGAAGAGAGAAAATATCCCACTGTAATATTAAAATAAGCACCTACTGTTATATTTTCTGAATGAGCAGATAAAAGAGATGAGAAGGCAGAAGGCAAAGAGACATGGCCGTCCATTTCAAATTCCCGGTGGAATACAAACAGCCATGAAGTTTTTTTTGTATAAAACAGGGTAATATCCAAGGGGAGAATGAGTTGACGAAAAAGAGTGAGAGAAGAAGAGAGTGTGCAGCAGAATTAAAGAGAGTTGAAGAGAATAAGCAAACTGCAAGAAGAAAGTGAATAAGGAGGAGCTGAGCAAAGAAGAAGAAGGGGCTGAGCAGAGATGATGCAGGTCTGGTATAAGAGTTGATGAACAGCAAAGAAGAAGGTACAGAACAGAGCTAATATCCAAGGTAAATCAGCAAGTGTTTTTCTTTTGAAAGAGTAAGGAAGTTGGAGCTTCCCTATCAAGTTGTAGCTTGATAGATGTCAGTTGTAGCTGACTGGGGTAGGAGCCTCCTGTAGGTTGGTGCCTGCAGAAAATAGATGGGATTTGGTGCTTCCACATCAAGTTGTAGCTTGATAAAATGTCAGTTGTAGCTGACTGAGGTAGGAGCCTCCTGTAGGTTGGTGCCTGCAGAAAATAGATGGGAGTTGGAGCTTCCTTGCAAGTTGTAGCTTGCAGAATTGAGGTTGGAGCCTCCTGTAGGTTGGTGCCTGCAAAAAATCAGTGGTGAGAGGGAGTTGGAGCTTGTCTTTGCATCACAAAAATAATAAGATGTGGTTTTCTCCCTTTACGGGTTTCCACGTATATCTGGTGTCTATGTGCATGATGTCTATGTGTTGATATGATATATCTACTCTGCTAATACTTGCTGCTAACATATTAAGACTGCTGGTACATTATATAATCTGCTTATTAATTGCTGCTCATAAATAAAGATTGCTCACACATTATGTTGATCATGAAATGAAGGTGTTAATAAAGTAAAATAAGTTTTAAAGGAAAAGTTTTAAAAGTCCATGAATGTGTTAAAATGATTCACCCCCCCCCTCTCAGTTTAACTAAGAGGTCAACAATTGGTATCAGAGCCGGTTCCTTTGGTGCAAGCCTAATAGCTTGAAGGAGATCTAGTTAAGTCATGGACTATCAAAATGTACCTGTGTTAAATACAACAAACTTTCCTGAATGGAGAGATAAGGTTAAAACATGTTTAATGGCTGATGAACCTGAGGTATGGGAGCTTGTTTGTGATGGTTACCGCACAGACTCCCCCACAGTGAAAGAACAACAGAGGAATGCCAAGGAAAAATGTGTAATATATAACAATCTTCATAACAAGGATCTTGAGTTAATAATGGATTTAACTTCAGCAAAGGAAATCTGGGACAGATTGCATTTTATGCATGGAGTAGACACAGAGGACTGCATTGTCAAGAAGGAAAAGAGAATTAAGAAGAAGAAAAATTCAGGTCAAAAGGAAAATATTCAATCAAATGAGGTACCTGCTGGTGTGAATAGTAGTGAGAGCCATGAAGAAATTGCAGCTGAAGAAAAAGCCAAACTTGACACAACTCTGACTAAAATAGAAAAATTGAAGAATGAAAACAAAGACCTTAAGAGATTGGTACAAATATGTGATGAGAAAGAATATGAAGACAGAAAAGAAATTATTTTCCTGAAGACAAAAATTGAAGAGGCAAAGAAAGTAGAAGACACTCTGCTGCAACAAATGAGTGAGAAAATCCATGAATGTGAAATATTGGAAGAAGAAGTAGTGAGCCTAAGAAAGAACTTAGAAAAATCCCAAAGAAAACTATTAATGAATACACCTCTAATGAAAGGCTCTAGACATTTGGATCAGATTCTAAATGCACAAAGGTCATCTCTCATAAAGGCTGGGATAGGATATGAAGGAGAAACTAGTAAGCCCAAGGTAGAAGATAACAAGAAAATCATCTTTGTGAAGGCTGTAAAAGATAATAAAGCAACTCAGCAGATTCCTACAAAAATAGAATCTAGTAAGAACATGAGTTGCAGAGAAACAAATAGAATCAAGCAGCAAAATGAAAGAACAGAGAATGAGAAGATGAAACAATCAATTTCTGAAGGCTCATATGCTCCTAAGGATGTATTGAACAAATTAAGAAGATGTCAAAGGAGGTTCCTCCCTCCTATGAAAAATAGCACATGTTTTTCCTGCCATAAACAAGGACATAATGCAGCATATTGCAAGACAAAGCCAATTCAGTCCAATCAGCAAAGGATGCAGCAAAAGAGAAGAATCCCTCAAGCAAGCAAATGGAAAGAACAATCTTTCACCAGGTACACAAATCATTTCCATGGCTACTGTTATGCATGCAATGAATTTGGACATAAATATGTTGATTGTAAATTATGTTCAAAAAGGGGAATGAAATATTACGCATCAGCTCAAATATACTTTGATAAAATAAGATGTTATATATGCCTCAAGCTTGGCCACAAAGCAAAGGATTGTAAACTACCATATATATTAAAGAACTCAAGATAGATGATGAAATCCAATCCAATCAAACAAAACTATGAATCGGAAAGGAGTGCAGACATTATGATGAACCCCAATAAAGTATGGAAAGAAAAGAGAAAGGGGGAGCCTATTATCTCAATAACATAATGAATACATCCTAGTCTCAGGGGGAGCTGCTCTAGGAAACAAATAAAATATCTAACCAGTTACAAATATGAAGCAACATCCCAGGGGGAGAGCAGTTCATATATAGACCCCATGAAAGAGTCTAAGAAGAGCTCCATGTAATGAGAACAACTATGAGATCAGGAAGAAAAAGGAATTAGAAACAGAGCAGTGGAGTTGAAAAGGCCTGAAGGAGTGTAATACAGAGGTTTATTCATGAATTAGGGGTGTAATACAGTTTGAAGATGAATTATTGAGCAATTAGTTGAGCATAGATTTTGATTGAAGACTAAAACCCTGTGATAAAGACTTAATATGCTTGGGGATGAGTTGGAGCAGTGCTTAAATGGCAGAAGAGGACTGGAGAGGGAGCCCAAGAGCTGCAAAGAGACAGAGAACCTCTTCAGTAACAGTATAGGAGGATAATGGCCATCGAGTTGAATATCTGGCCTGTTATGAAATTGTAAGAATTTTCTCTAAGATCTATCGCCTGTATATATACATATATCTGTTTATGAAGAATTGTGAATAAGTTCCATGTATAGTTTTATGTCTTCCTGGTCGAATCATATGAGGAAATTATCTCAGCGTAACTGTGCATTTGCTGTTTAGCTCTGTGTGGAGGGGACCTTTCGTAATTGTGCATTTTCTCAGTTAAATCATGTATAAATGTATGTATGTCTTCTTGATGAAGGATAATCAATTTGTGTATTTGATGTTCGAATCCCATAGCCAAGGATACGGGTGGAGCGATAGAACTCTGTATACCCTATAATAGGAATATCTATGTAGGAAGACGGAATTGAAATCATGTATATGATTGAGTTCTATTGGTGATCTGGGAATGCGTGAGAGTGCTTTGACTCTGCAGTAGTGTAATCCATCCCTGTGTTAATGCATATACTCTAGAATGTTCGTGGTTATACGCTTCGGTGAGTATATTGAACATATAAATCATGTGCGAATAGACCATGGAATGGAAATGGTTGAATAGTATCGTTGAACATATTGGAACCACGAGTTAATGTTGTACACGGAAGTGTCGGACCGGAACCTGGAGCATAGGAGGAAGTGGAACCACGACCAGATGAACAGTGAACGCAGATTGCCGAAAACCAACCTGCCATTTTGCACCGCTTCTCCGGAGCAGGTGGTATTTTCTGAATTGGAGCGATTCCATACAGGAATCGACACGTGGCAAGGGACCCATTTCAAAACCGCCCTTTAAAGTGCGCCTTTGCGCGTTATATATCGTACCAGGACACGGAGCGAAATGGACAGGAGCCGTCGATCTGATGGGCTGACATCTGACGGTGATCGCTCGCAGGACCCGCACAAAGTTTAAAGGAAGAGCCCGGGGGTTAACAAAGGGCCTAATACATTTACATGTAATGGATTGTCGGATTATAACTGAAGAATTGAGATATTAAAAATGACCAGACTTGTTTTTATTAATTTTGCCAACGTGGAATAAAGAGAACATGCGAGAGTGCCCGGATTGGGAAAATGACTGGACAATGAAATTTTGGGATGCATTTACACACAGTTAAGTGAAATATTGGAATTTACTAGGATATTGAACAGATGAATAGACACAGAGGTGAACCAAGAAATATAGAACAGTTGAATTGTATGTAAAGCAGGAATGGTTCTAGAGTAGTCCTAGAAAAGAAAATGCTATGACTTCCTCTGAACATCATGACAGAAAAAGCAAAAGATTAATGAGACCAAGATCAGATTCAATATATTGATGATTTTTGTTGAAAACAGTGGAGAGCTCAATAATAGATGTCTTAATTATGGGTAAATGTGCAAGCTGAAGTGAAACCTCTGCATGGTTTACCAAAGTAATATCAATTGGTTTTTAGGTACAAGCAACATGCTTATCAACAGATTACCAAGCATTATCAGCAGAGCAGCAGTATGATACAGGTCCATAGGATCAAAGAACTATGGCAAAAGAACCTCAAGGCCCCTCTCTTAAGGTCAGTTACAAAACAATATGAAGGTTGTTTGCTGGGTTTTCAATCAAACATATTGAATATGCCTTTGTGGAAGTTCATCCTGATAGAACAGTCAAAGTATCTGAAGAATAAAGGACTAGCTGTGATTACCATCTAAAGCTCAAAAGTTTTTTAAATACTACTTCAGCACAAAGAATTTGCTGGTAATCAACCTTTAAAGAGAGATTGATTACCGACATATATACCTCCTTATGTCATAAATGAATTGCATGGTTGATAAGTGAGATTGACAAATATATTGAATGCAAGAAAAGTGAACCACAACTATAACAGACATATTGGCTTCATCACAATTGAACAAATAATGTACTGCAGATGAGTATTGCAGAAGAAGACATATTCCATCTACAATCTTCCTCAACAGAAATATACTGGCTCACTACATCAGACTGAGACAGAAGTATATTTGAAGCCTTATCAGCATTTTAGTTTTTAAATCAAATGATGCATCTTTGGTTAGTTAAAGATAGTACAATGTGTTCTATGAAGTGTCATTATCCTCACTTTCAGCTCTATACAAGTGAAAGGAGTCGGTGCTTTGGGATTGTATCAACTTGTAGTGTACATTCAAGAAGTGTTCTCTCAACAAGTCTTGTACATCACTCTGGAGCAACATGTTACAAAGTCAGCAGAAGAGGGCCTAAACATAACTCAGAGAGAGGAAATGCATAAAGCAACCCTTTTCCATTGATGTCAAAGGGGGAGGAAAAGCAGGTAATAGAAGAAAGGGTCTTCTAAAAGAATCCAGGCAGAGAAAGACTTGGAGGAAGCATTGGATTATCAGTGGAGGTGTTGCCATCAATGCCAAAGGGGGAGACTGTTGGAAATGTTGTCATTGATGGCAAAGGAGCACAAATGAGCAGCACCTGAACTAGCAATAAGGCGAAGGAGATGACAAAGGAGGAGCACTTGAAACATTAGCCAAGGAGCAGAGAAAGCATAAGAAGAGGTAGCAGAAGCAGCAAAAAGAAGAAGCAGGGCAGCAAAGAGAAGCAGAGACACGACCATTTGAAGAAGCAAGGAGCAGAAAATACAGAGGAAGAGATGAAACGGACATGCAGTAGAGGCAGAGGTCGAGCAGCGTTGAAGCTGAAACAGGCAAAGGAAATAGGCGGAAGAACACTGCTAGAGTGTAACAGTCAAATACAGAAGCAGAGTGAAACGGTCGAGCAGTGGAGACAGAGGCAGCGAATACAGAAGCAGTGAAGTGGTCGAGCGGTAGAGGCTTTAGTACAGCAGAGGCAGAGGTGTTAGTACAGCAGAGGCAGAGGAGTTAGTACAGCAGAGGCAGAGGAGTTAGCACAGCAAAGGCACATAAATTCTGGGAATCGCTTAACCCCTGGCGGAAGGATACATAAAATAAATTCCGAGAATCACCTCCTCCACTAGAAGATACACTAAAGGTCGAAGCGACAATGTAATTCATATATATATATATAGACAAACCTTATTTCGGGAATCGTATACTCCAGCGGCAAAGTATTTCGCTTTATATTCAAAGGAACAAAACGTATATATATATATATATATATATATATATATATATATATATATATGTGTGTGTGTGTGTGTGTGTGTGTGTGTGTATAGCCATATGCAGCGCGAGATCCAAAGTAACATAGTAATATAAGGTGGGACCCTTCCTAATTTAAACTATCGCAATATCGCAACATCACAACATTGCAACATCGCGCCATCGCACCATCGCAATATCGCAACTTCGCAACATTGTGCCATCGCACCATCGCAGTATCGCAACTTCGCAACATTGCGCCATCGCACCATCACAATATCGCAACTTCGCAACATTGCGCCATCGCACCATCTTAATATCACAACTTCGCAACATTGCGCCATCGCACTATCGCAATATCGCAACCATCGCATTATCACAACCATCGCATTATCGCAACCATCGCAATATCGCAATATTGCAGTTGGTTGAAACTGCACAGCAACTATCGCAAATTAGAAATTTGCGATTGCGATCAATCGCATTCGAAAAAATGTCAGGTGGGCCCGAAAGGAGTTCTATATAGGCTTTATTGTATGCGCCGAGAGTATGTTAAGGTGTATTAAAAGGGCATATTATATGATTAAATCATCTTATAATTAAGTCAAGAGACAAAGTTGGGTTATATATATATATATATATATATATATATTAAAAGGTGTTGTCATATATATATATATATATATATAATGCTGTTGCGATAAGCCGTATGGTCTGTAGACTCACGGGCCTCAGCTTAAGGGGAGGGCGATTATTAATGTAATACAATTGTGATATATATATGTTCCGACTTGCAGAATGTTCCACATCAACAAGACACTCGTGGCATGAAAAGCATTAGAATATGGCCTAGAATTACAGTCAGCAGTTTCATTTATATATAAAGCGCTGATATAAAAATGAAAAATGCAGTCACACAAATACAGAAGTTATGCAGCAGCCATAAACAGAAAGGCATACAGAGAAGAGAAAGGGACAAAGACACAGTCAGAGAAAAGACAAATGCGCAGCAAGCCAAGAGACAAAATGAGTGAGCTGGAATTCTCATTTGTAATTTTAATGTAAATGTTTTAATTGATTTTTATTGTTTGTGATGCATTGGCAAGTCTCCGGAAGAGAACAAATATCCCACTGTAATATTAAAATAAGCACCTACCGTTATATTTTCTGAATGAGCGGATAAAAGAGATGAGAAGGCAGAAGGCAAAGAGACATGGCTGTCCATTTCGAATTCCCAGTAGAATACAAACAGCCATGAAGCTGTTTTTGTATAAAACAGGGTAATATCCAAGGGGAGAAAAGGGTTGACGAAAAAGAGTGAGAGAAGAAGAGAGTGTGCAGCAGAATTAAAGAGATTTGAAGAGAATAAGCAAGCTGCAAGAATAATGTGAATAAGGAGGAGCTGAGAAAAGAAGAATAAGGGGCTGAGAAAAGATGATGCAGGTCTGGTATAAGAGTTGATGAACAGCAAAGAAGAAGGTACAGAACAGATCTGATATCCAAAGTAAATCAGCAAGTGTTTTTATTTTGAAAGAGTAAGGAAGTTGGAGCTTCCTCATCTAGCTGTAGTCGTACAGATGCCGCTGTAGCCGATCGTAGTGGCAGATGCCTCCCTTCGAGTTGTGCCTCGCAGAAAAATAGATGAGTTGGTGTTTCCACATCAAGTTGTAGTTGACAAAATGCCGCCAGCCGACCGAGGTAGGAGCCTCCTCGTAGTTGGTGCCTGCAGAAAATTGATGGGAGTTGGAGCTTCCTTGCAAGTTGTAGCTTGCAGAATTGAGGATAGAGCCTCCTGTAGGTTGGTGCCTGCAGAAAATCAGTGGTGAGAGGGAGTTGGAGCTTGCCTTTGCATCACAACAACAATAAGATGTGGTTTTCTCCCTTTATGGGTTTCCACGTATATCTGGTGTCTATGTGCATGATGTCTATGTGTTGATATGATATATCTATTCTGCTAATACTTGCTGCTAACATATTAAGACTGCTAGTACATTATCTAATCGACTTATTATTTGCTGCTCATAAATAAAGATTGCTCATACATTATGTTGATCATGAAATTAAGGTGTTAATAAAGTGAAATATGTTTTAAAGGAAAAGTTTTAAAAGTCCATGAATGTGTTAAACTGATTCACCCCCCCACCACCCCCCCCCCCCCCCCCCCTCAGTTTAACTAAGAGTTCAACATTGTATTTCCAGCTATGTATCTCATGGGCCTCATTATACAATTATCTTGCTGCTATAAGTACTATTGAAGAAAATTTTATTGGCCTCCTGCCCTTGCTATAAGTGAACTGCATTATTTCATTGTTGTATTGTTCGTAAATTGTTGCAGTCCTTTTCTTGGGTATTTTCTAGCTGTACTAGGTGTGGGGGATATGTTTAACCCACCTAGAAAGATTTGTTTCTGTTCCCCTCTTGGATTTGGGTCTTATATTATTATATCTAAGGGATCCAAGGGCTGATTTCAAATTGTTGTAGCATACATTTCTGAAAAATGTGTTTTTCAGACATGCATAGCTAGTAGTCCCTATTTTGGAATATTACACCTCATGAGTTGGAATTTGAAATTCGAATTTGTAGTTAGGAGGCCAAGTAGGATCCTTCTAGAATCTCCAAGTAGGCCTACAATATCACAAAACTTATAACACTTTCATGTATATATGAAAACATGTTTATTTTATAGTATTTAATCACAAATTCACTTAAAATACTTAAAATAAATGACTTTGGAAAATATAATGCTAAACCCATATGATCATGAAAATGGTTACTTAATGTATGGTTATGTAGCTACAGAATGAGGGATGACCTGTAGAATGAGGGTGAAATGATGGAAATGTGGTTAGAAGTGGATGACATTTTGGAGACTCAACATACCCCCCAACTGAAGATGTTGTATGTCCTCATGCAACTATTGCATTGATTCTCTTAATCATCAATCGATCTTCTTGAAGTGTTCTACTTTTTATATAAGTTTTGGCTTTGTATTGATTCTATTTTAACTTTGCAATGTCATATGATTTGATAACTTTATTCTTTTTTCAAAGTGTACTTTGAAATCATTTGATTGCAACATATTTTTATAATGGTTGGTTCTTGTGTGACAACCAAAATTTTATGAGTATTGGTTCATGTGTAACAATACTTTTGTTATTTTTTTGTTGCATCAAAATACTTGAAAACATTTAGAGTTATTTTTTTAAGTCCCATAGTTACTGTCATCCATTTAATGTGCTCATCAATTGATCATTGCAAAACGTATAAACTTTTTGGAATCAAAATGCAATAATAGTTGATTGGAAAAAATATGTTGGTTAGGATGAAATGAAATGTGACATGTAACATGAAATATTAATATCTCTTCCCCCCAACTTAAGTTATTTTCAGTTTTCTTGCAAATGAGAAAGGGAATATGAATTTGGTGAGGGATTTTCCAAAATCACAATTTGAGCATTTAAGGAATTACATGATTAAATATTAGAAAACAACATACCTTCAATTACATGAAAAATGGACAAGCTATGTATATAGAAGAGTGTGGTTGATGTTGCTGGATCATGGAATATGAAGTAAAAGGATCTAATCTTGTTGACACCTAATCCTAAGGGATTGGGTAAGATTGTATATTATTTTAATTTAGTAAATAAGGAAGGCCAAGAGACATTGGGAAGTGAATCCCAATAGCCTCACCTCCATGTATAAGTACACACACAATCTCCATCTAATTCATATTCAGTTTTGCAGAGTTACCTCCTAGTTTGACATGGTATCAGAGCCAGTCCCATTTTTCGCATTCCTGCCTTTGGTGTAACTCCCTCATGTTCTGCATTTTTGCAGACTGTCATTGTGCATTCATTTTTTTGTTTTACTACTCCTGGAATTATGGTATTCTGGAATAATTTTGTAAATATTTTTGGCAAATTCTACATCATTTCAGCTCTGCACATTTAATTTTACTGTGCAAAATTATTTTTACAGTTTCCCTCATAGTCGCTCTCAGCCTGTGGCCCCCTGCACCCTCACAGTCCTCACACCTCATGGCCTGTCGACCCCCACCCCCTCACCCAGCTCACAGTCGCTCTTGGCCCTGGCCTCCTCACCCAGCTCACAGCCTCTCGGCCCCCACCCCCTCACCCATCTCACAGTCGCTCTTGGCCCTGGCCCCCTCACCTAGCTCACAGCCTCTCGGCCCCCTCCCCCTCACCCATCTCACGGCCTCTCACCCCTCACAACCCCCTCCCCACCCGCTCTCCCCATCCCCCTCACCACCCACTCCCCCCCGCCCCCTCACCCCTCACAGCTGCCCTCCCCACCTGCTCTCCCCATCTCCCTCGCTCGGCCCTCCCCTCCCCTCCCTTCCTGCCTCTCCCAACCCACCCTCCCCCTCCCCTCCCACGCAAATTCTCTCTGCGTTCTTTTTATTCAGCCTCTTATTCTAAATTTTTTTTACACATTTTTGCCTCCCCCAGAAATTATCTCCTCTAGTACAAACCTCCCCCAGAAATTACCACCTCTGGTACAAACCTTCCCCAGAAATTACCTCCCCTGGTAAAAAACTTCCCTAGAAATTACCTCCCCTGGTAAAAACCTTCCCCAGAAAAGACCTCCCCCAAAAAATACGTCCCTCAAATAATACCTCTGTTTTTCCCCAAATTTTTTTTTACAAAAATAAAAATAAATAAATAAAATAAATTTGCAAAATTTAGACCAGAATTGAGTTTTTACCGTGACAGCAAAGTTTTTTTTTTTCTTCAAAACAATGCATTCTCTCATATTTATTGTAGGAGTTGTTCTCTCTGGAAAGGAGAATTATCCTGAATGGTCTCGGAAAATCAAGCACACTCTCATTTTTAATGAGCTGTGGAGAGGAATTTGTGAAGGAGAAGGAGACCTTCCACCAGCAAAGCCCACTTCAGACAAGGAGATCACCATTTGGGAAAACAAGAACTGCAAGGCCTATGCCTTGATTGCAGTTTCCATAAATGAAGAGGTGAGTCACCATATTACACCATTTTCGAATTCCTATGAAGCCTTGAGCAAGCTAAAAGAACTCTATGACTCACATTCAGAACTTGAAATTGTTCAATGAATGATTAAGTTGTTAAGTCTTGAATTGAAAAATGATGACCCTCTTGCTTTAGCTTCAAAAGTAAGATATATCATGCATGACATTAAGAACATTGGTGCAGAAGTTGATATACCTCTCATACCATATGTTAAGGCATTGTATTCGACTTACTCACATTATCTTGAGTCATTGCAAGGAAGTGGAAACCTCATGAAAATCACCTTTGATTCCCTTGAGAAAAAGTTTGCAGAAAGAGAGAAAGCTTTTGGAAAGATGACAACCCCTCTGTCTTCGGAAGAGGTTGTATGCTTTGCACATAGAGAGAAGATTCATGCTCAAGATTCTTCCAGAGGAAGAGGTGGCCAAAGAGGAAGAGGAAGAAGAAATTTCAAAGAAAGGGGGGGCAGACAAACTCAAACTAAAAAATCCGATCTTCATTGCATACGTTGCAATAAAGACTGGCATGATGCATCTACATGTAGCCTGCCTTGGGATAAAATTGAGCAGCAAAGAAATCAAGAAAAAGGTAAAACTCATGATAGAGACAAAGGTAAAGTACCTGAATCCAATCATTATGTTTAGCACATTGTAACAATGGATTAACTGAAGACGTGTTTGATGTTTCATTTACTTCGTGGAGAAATGATTGGTTTCTAGATTCAGGAGCAACATGTCACATGACATTTAGAAAATATTTTTTTGAAAATTTTATTGACAAATTTGATAGAGCAGTACACTTCTCGGATAAATCCAAACTCAAGCCATCAGGGCTTGGCACAATCAGGCTTAAGTTGCCTGGTTTTCCAGATCATATTCTACATGAGGTTCTATACCTCCCTGAGTTGAGGAGAAACTTGTTGTCCTTGGTCCACATCCACTAGCAAGGACACTCCATTCACATGCTTGATGTCAAAGTTGAGGTCAGAAAAGCATCAGATCGCTCACTTGTCATGGAGGGAATAGAAGAAGGAAGGCTCTTGAAGCTGCAAGGTTCCTCTCCTCATGCACAAAATTTTTCATTCAATTCACATCATGATGAAGGTACATTCCCATCAAGTCTTTTATGGCATGCTAGATTTGGACACTTAAACTATGACAGCCTTCGATTGTTGAAGAAAAATGGTGTTAATGGACTGCCTACAATTCCTAGGAAACTTAAGCAATGTGATGCTTGTATTCTAGGAAAGCATAGAAAACAGCCATTTCATGATTCACATTCCAGAGCATATAGAAAGCATGAGCTTATTCATTCAAATTTATGTGGCCCTATGTCTGTTGCTTCTGCAAATGGAAATAAATATATGATGACATTTATTGATGATTACACCAGAATGTGTTGGGTTTACTTATTGAAGAACAAATCTGATGCTTTTAAAACATTCAAGAATTTTCATGCATGGATTGAAAATGATGCACAAACTCATATTGACTCTTTGCGTACTGATAATGGAAAATAATACACTTCAAACGAATTTGAAAATTATCTTCGTCAACATGGGATCAAACAGCAAACAATTGTGCCCTATAATGCCCAACAGAACGGTGTAGCTGAAAGAATGAACAGGACAATTTTAAATATGGTTCGCTCCGTGATGTTTTTTAAGAATGTAAAATTGATGTTTTGGGCTGATGCAGTTCTATGTGTTGTATACATAAAGAATAGGTGTCCTTCAAATTCAATCAGAAACAAAACTCCTTATGAAATGTGGCATGGCAACATTCCTTCGGTAAAGCATTTCAAGGTCTTTAGTTCCACCTGTTATGCTTTGATACCCAAGGTACAAAGGAATAAACTTGGTGCTAGAAGTCGAAAATGTATCTTCTTGGGGTATTCCAATACCTCCAAAGGATATCGTCTCTATGTGAAGTCAATAAGAAGTTTGTAATAGCAAGAGATATCATGTTCCTTAAATCTTCCAATACTGACAATGTTTTTGAGCGGCAACTTGATCACTTGGATAGATTCACACGTGAAAAGTATTTTCAAGAATTTGATAATCAGATTCCACATCTTGAAGGGAGGATTCCTATACTGAATCAATCTGTGGAATCACTTCCCGAAGCACTCTCTCCCCCACATGAAGACCCAACCACGGATGACACCTTGAATGATGTGATTGACAGAATTGAGAGACTGAATCTTGATTCAATTCCAACTCAGTCAAATGAGCATCCTGGGCCATCTCAGAAAGGTCCCCCCAAATGGTTGACAAAGACACTAGAAAACGTTCGTCCCAATGAGGTTGGAAAGACAGGAACAAGAAGTTCCACTAGAAGAAACGAAGTTGATGTAGATAATTCTAATTCACCTGTTGATATGGATATTGCTTATAACTGTGACTTGAGTTTGTCTACAAATCATGAACCAAATTCCTTCAAATAAGCCACTTCTCATGACGAATGGAATGAAGCGATCCAAAAGGAGTATGATTCCTTGAAAAAGAATGGCACTTGGAAGCTGGTTGATCCTCCTTTGGGAACCAAACCAATTAGCTGTAAGTGGGTCTACAAGAAAAAGTACAAAGCAGATGGCTCACTTGACAAACACAAATCCATGCTTGTGGCAAAAGGTTTTGCATAGAAAGAAGGGGTCGATTATGAAGAAAATTTTTCTCCCACGGCAAAATGGGCCACCATCCAGACACTCTTTGCCCTAGCAGCTCAAAAGGGATGGAAATTCCATCAGATGGATGTAAAAACCTCTTTTTTGAATGGATATCTAAAGGATAAAAAATTTTTGTCCCAGCTTGAAGGATTTGTTGTGAAGGGCCAAGAACACAAAGTATGCAAGCTTACAAAATCCTTGTATGGCCTCAAGCAAGCACCGCAAGCCTGGTATGAGAAATTAACTGAGCATCTTCTAAAACTTGACTTCAAACATTTTGATCTTGATGATGCAACTTTGTTTGTTAAGAAAGTTGGAAAAACAGTTGTATATCTTATGGTGTGTGTAGATGATATTTTTATGACAAGGAACAATGAAAGTTACATTGCATCCATAAAGAAAGAATTGAAGAAAGGTTTTGAAATGACTGATTTGGGTTATGTTCATTACTATCCGGGTATTGAAGTCACTCAACATCCTAAATTTATATTTATTTCTCAAAAGAAGTACATTGGAGATTTTTTGAACAAGTTTGGCATGGATGAATGCAATCCCTTAACCACTCAAATGGAACAAAACTTGAATCTCACATCCATTTAAGGGAAGGAATTCGAGGATGCAACGAAGTATAGACAACTTGTAGGAAGTCTTATCTACCTGACTACCACCAGACCAGACATCTCATTTGTTGCTGGAATCCTCTCCAGGTTTATGCAAAAACCTCGTGAAGGACATTGGTCTGCTGCAAAAGAGTCCTAAAGTACTTGAAGGGGACTCAAGACTTTGGACTCAAATATACACAGGTAGGTGAGTTCAGCTTGATCGGATACTCTGATTCAAACTTTGATGGGGACAAAGAAACTAGGGTGTCTAGTTTAGGTTATACCATGAGTCTTGGATCAAGAGTTGTCTCATGGAGATAACGCAAATAGTCAGTTCCAGTTGATTCCACAACCGAGGCAGAATATGTGGCAATAGCTGAAGCAACAAAGGAAATTGTGTGGCTCAAGAAATCCTAGAAGATTTGTAGATGAAACAAATGCATTCAACACCACTCATGATCGACAACACTTCTTCAATAAAGTTGGCCAAGAACCCCAAGTTCCATGATCGAACAAAGCACATCAATACAAAATACCATCTGATTTGACATCATGTTGAGGCCAAAACCATCCATCTACGTCATTGTTCCACAAATGAGCAGACCGCAGACATCTTCACCAAAGCGCTTGGAAGATAAAAGTTTGAAAAGTTCAGAACGATGCTTGGACTCACCAACATCCCTTCATATTAAAGGGGGGAATGTTGACACCTAATCCTAAGGGATTGGGTGAGATTGTATATTATTGTAATTTAGTAAATAAGGAAGGCCAATAGACATTGGGAAGTGAATCCCAATAGCCTCACCTCCATGTATAAGTACACACACAATCTACATCTAATTCATATTCAGTTTTGAGGAGTTACCTCCTAGTCTGACAAATATGCTTATTATTTCTCTTGGTTGTATGAATTGAG
This sequence comes from Pinus albicaulis, assembly GCA_034641835.2. Taxonomy (NCBI): domain Eukaryota; kingdom Viridiplantae; phylum Streptophyta; class Pinopsida; order Pinales; family Pinaceae; genus Pinus; species Pinus albicaulis. Next base: position 1,215,781,165 of record CM076574.1, read on the forward strand.
GATGAGATTGGAATCTTTATTGCTATGGTTGTTGAATTGATAATTGCTGCAAACTGTTGAAATCATCTACTCTTCATTAATTCCTACTCGATGGCATAATTCTTATCTATATGAATAAATGAGTCGATTTTGAACATAGAAAGAAATTTTTGGATTACTGGTCATTAATGTATGCCATTAACCAACACGAGACTAATCACCATTTATTTCAATGAGATTCAATATGCTTAAGTACATATTACTAGGTACAAATACATGTGTCGAAGTCGAGTCGCCTAGAAGATTCGACAAATAGGGGACATTGATGTATTCCCATTGTTTATTGGCAAGTGAAGTTGTCATTAAGGCATGCAAGCCTCAAGGTACTTGAAAGATCTCTAGTCTTGATCCCAGATGATGTGTCAGAGTCGATGGGTCAAAACTTTTTAGAAGGAAGGCCTTAATGAATCCTCAATCATCTAACGCGAGTGTACAATAATATTTTGAAGGACTATGGATGAAAAATTTGCATTGAAGTGGGATCTATCTGACAGAAAGAAAAATGAAAATGGGGTGACTCAGCTTTGTAAGGGAGCTAAATGAATTTTTTTTTTTTGGGAAAGATGAGTGAAAATGATGCAGGAAAGGATGACAATTGTGAAGGAAAATGATTTTTTTGGTAGTAGGTAGATGGAAATTTATGGATCGACTGCGGGCTTGGAAAAATTGGTATTTTTGTAGTAGCAATGATGTAATGGATCGTATTTGGAATGAAATGATCATGCTCTTCTGAAAGAAACTTGGTATTCTTGTGCATATACTGATATTATTTCACTGTGTCCTGAAACCTACAAAAACTTAGCACTTTTTTTCTTCAATAAAATGCAAGACTATCGAGAGAGGGAGGTGATCAGTCTCTCTTCATCTTGATATATACCCAAAAAAAATTAGAAATAGTACCAATAAAACAAATTCAAGAAAAATTAAATGCAATTTTACCTATTTCTTACCAATTTTGAGCTTGAGACATCTTCTCCATACACTTAATGCTTCATCAATAGACCATAAACCAAATTTGCATAAGCTATTGAACTGTGTCGATCTGCAGCTACCAAAAATCTGGATCATTTACGCTTTACAACCTGCAATTAGACTTCGATGGTCATTTTTATGCAGGTCTAAGCCTATAACTACACTTTTCCTTTTTATTTAGTGCTCCACCCTTGTCCATGATCCCATGGATCAAGAAAATGTTCAAAATTAAAAATTCTTGGATTGGCTTGAAACTAGTACTGAAGCATAGATATCATCGTTCTTAATCTAACTCACTTCATTTCACTGAAATCCGACTTCGGATGCTCCCGAAATCGTGTTTTGATCGTTTTATGAAACAACTAAAAAAATGAATTATGAATTGCAGGTATGCCCAGTTAGCAGTCTGTACGCTAACATGGAAAGTTGACTACCTCATTGGCCAATGCATGATTTACATTTAGCACTACTTGGTTGTTTGACACGTGGTTAAATTTTATTGGTTAACAGGTTTATTACGGTGACCCAATGAGGAGGTGTCACGTGGACCAACCATTGGTTTCCACGTGGCATCCTCGTGGCGGCCAAAATTTATGTGAAGGTCAAAATGCCCTCCATAATATTTAAACTCAATACCTCATGCCAACCACCAAACCACTCTACCAATTGTGCTACATTGCCTCTTGTTAAACTATACTCATAAAAATCTATTTAAAGGTTAGGGGCGCACTTTTGGAAAGATGAGGATTAGCCCCTAATTTTCGGCCCCAAAGTCGCATGGCACCACATGACCAAGATTTTCAGACCTGGGGGATTATCTTAACTGTCCTACAATTTTTCCCGCTAGTCAGTAAGGCCAAATTCGCGCACCCTTCCCGATTTATGGGCGCACTGGCTGGGTTTGGGTTGATTTGTAGGCTCATTAACAACATAATTGGGTAGAATCTTAAAACAATCGTATCTTTCTCAATTTTTAACCAAATGAGGTGAAAAAAGAGTCAAAATAGGGTTTTTAACAGTGATGGATCCATTGGAAGCATTAGTTTGCTTGTTTGAGCTTTTTAAAGGTATGTAATTGTACTTTTGATTGCGAATTTAGATTTCTTTTGCAATTTTTGTTGAAAGTTTTTAAAACTAAATTGGTTCAATTTTCTTTTCTGATATTCCAATTCGAAGAGAGCGCAACATGAGAGAATACTTAGAAATATTGAAGCTCTTTATTCAATTGGAATGTGAAAATTAAAATACAAAACACAAGGATTTGATCTCTAAATTCAGAAAGTGGCTCTCAAAATTCTATTTGTTCTCCTCTTTTCTCAACTATTCCTTCTCTTTCTACATCCTCCTGTAAATCATTAGTGAGCTGGGTGGCTCTTACTGCACCACCAAATAAAATAAAATTGCAAACAACATGAAATTTAAAATAAAACTTGATTTTATTCATTAAGCACTCTACTCTACCGGAAATAGAAGAATTGATCAAGTGTATGCATATTTCCAGTGTAACCATGTGCGTAACAGGATTAAAATGATATTCATGCTAAGGTTAGAAAAATATGCATTAAAATCATCAAACCATGAAAAACTAGTTGTTTAGATAATAAAATTAGAATGTAAAGAAGGAATAACATTGTTTAACCTCTTAATTACTTGTGAATTACTCCAACTGGTTGATTTTTCCTGTTGCACACACAGATTAGTACATTTTTTTTTTTTTAATTTAATATGAAAAATGATTTTAATATGATTTTAACTATGCATCTAAAAATGAATGCAACTATAATGAATTTTCTAAAATTCAAAATAAACACCTATGTATACCTCCCCAGCAACGGCACCAAAATTTTGGGTGATTTAATGGTTAGTTAAATCTATGCCATTTAATTGTCAACCCGGGGTTTCGTAAACTAATGAGGTATACATGTACTATATGTACTAGGTGGTTATCTTTCAGATTATATTAATCTAAATTAAATTAACACAAATTACAAAACAAATTAAATCAATCTAATCCGAACTAAATCAAATCAAACATAAAGAAATGTAAATCACACTTGCATAAGGGAAATCACACTTGCTTGAAATTGAAATCACTCTTGTAGAATTGAAATCACTCATGCAAAATTGAAATCACTCTCACACTTGCTTAATTGAAATCACTCTTTCTGAAAGGAAATCACACTCACACTTGCATAATTGAAAGCACTCTTGATGAAAGGAAATCACACTCACACTTGCATAATTGAAATCACTCTTGGTAAAAGGAAATCACACTCACACTTGCATAATTGAAATTACTCTTGCTGAAAGGAAAAGCACACTTGCATAGAATAAAAACACACTTCCTGAGAAGAAATGAAATAACAAAATTATACTATGTTACCAATATGTACAAATGTATGCAAATTGGGGTTGATGGGGGGGGCTCCATTCCTCAGTAAGCACATTGAATAGCTATCACATCCTGGAAATCAAAGTGGTAGTATGTATTTCATAAAATGATTGCAAGATATTACAAGAATTCTTTCTCCTCATTTTACAAATCATATCTTGAATGGAACTTGGAACCTCCAACTATCAACTAGCCACTAGCTACCTCTAACCTCTAACAACTAACAATTTACAACCAACCATTTACTAGCCCTTGTATGAAGGGTGCACTCCTATTTATAAAAAAATTGAAGATAACTATATATCCTCAAATCTCTCCTAAATCAACATTTATCTCATGTGGTTACAACGAATCTCCTAAAAATATAAGATATAAATCCTCTCCAAATTATCCCATAGTTTTGATAGGGACACATATCAAAACATCCATGATTCTTCTCCTTTGAATGTGTTTAGCTTAATGATCGATATCTTCTTCAAATATTCTAAAAATCCTCATGAGTTGGAATTTGAAATTCGAATTTGTAGTTAGGAAGCCAAGTAAGACCCTTCTAGAGTCTCCAAGTGGGCCTACAATATCACAAAAATTATACCACTTTCATGTATATATAAAAATGGTTACTTAGTGTAGGGTTATGTAGCTACGGAATGAGGGATGAGCTACATAATGAGGTTGAAATGATGGAAATGTGGGTAGAAGTGGATGACATTTTTGAGACTCAACACTACCCCACCCAGCCATGACAGGAATTTCTTCAAACATGTCGTAAACATTGCATCTATAAGTGTAAACAACAAATTTAAAAATGGGGTCTCTTACAAGTATGAGAATGGCTAAGAATAATTTCTCCCCTACATCGTAAACTATAATAAATTCTATTTTACCATAAATACATTGTGCATTCATTTACAGGTAAAAACATAGATTAAGCCATACATCACCACTGATCAAATGCATTCTTATAACCAACATAATAAAAACAAAAATATAATGGATATAACAACAAATAAATCCATACATAAACCAATACATTTGCATACCAAATATGAGAGGAATGAGCTCTTCATTATTCAAAGTAAAAACCAACTGGAAATGGGACTTCCACGTTCCACCTGACCATATATTGGTTGAGCCAATTCTCACTTCAGCCAATCACCCTTGTGCCATTTTCCAAGCATGAATGTGGCACTTTATCAAACACGTCAATCAACACCAAAACACGGCTCCATAGACCAAACTGTCTCAACCCAAAAACTAGTGATTCCACCTCATAGCTGGCTCCAGAGTGTTTGTTCCAAATAGGGTTTCCAAGACTAGTAACTCAACCTTAACTGTTACAGGGCATCCAGGACTAGTAATTCAACCCCAACTGTTACAGGGCTTACAGGACTCGTAACTCAACCCCAACATCTACAGGGCTTCCAGAGTGTTTGTCCAACCAGGGCTTTCAAGACTAGTAGCTCAACCTCAGTTGTTTCCGAGCTCCAAAGCGTTTATCAAACCAAGGCTCCAGGAATAGTAACTTAACCCACCTAGGGATCTAGAGTGTCTGTCCAACCAAGGCTTCAGTACTATTAACTCAACACAACAATTCTCTGCAAAGCTCCAGAGCGTTTGTCCAACCAAGGCTTCCAGAACTAGTAACTCAACCCAGAGTTGTCCGTCGGGCTCCAGAGAGTTTGTCCAACCAAGGCTTCCGGGAACTAATAACTCAACCTACAGCTAAAGGAATCATGAGAACCAATCAGAAAACAATCAATGGAAATAAACCCACAACACCATGGCTATCCAAGAAATAGAAAGGCTAGGAAAATCCACATGCATGCACCATGCATGCCAAAACTAGTGAGGAAAACATACATGCAACTCGGTACTTGCTCTTAGAACCTATCGTAGATGTTGATCCCGATTTCCTCTTGCACTTTCCTACTCTTTCTTTTCCTTCTTGCTCCAAATCACCAAGTGTCCACACTCTCCACGAATGCTCCAAGAAAACTCTAAGTATCCAAGAGTATGAGAGAGAGAGAGAGAGAGAGTAATGAGAGAGCTCCACAAATGTGAGAAAAATATTACCAACTGATCCTCAAAAGCCTTTTTATTAATGAGGCCTCTATTTTCTTCATTTTCCATTATTTTCCATCATTTTCCTCCTCACATGCAACATGTGACCTTCCTTTTCTCCTCTTTTCCATTATTTTCAAATATAAAATGTCAATTAATGCCTCGTGCCTTTTCAAGTCCTTTTCCATTACCTTTTCCAATTTCCTTTAGCCATAATAAACCGAATGAACACCTGCTAGGATTATTTTCCCACGATTCATCTTGGAATACGTGTCCCGTCCACCGTGATTATTATTTTTATTACATGGAATTTTCACTAGGGTTGTTACATAATCCTTCCACCTTGCAACTTCAGCTTGAATTTTTCACGTCCGACGATTACGGCCTTCTGGTCATCCCTTAAGAAGACATCAACACCATCATATTTCTCATACTCAAAAAACCACTCCCTATGGGGAATGAAGTGAAAGGATGCACCTGATTCAATCAACCATGACTCGTGATATACATGTGTACTCGAAGAAGAAGCCAAGTACACATCCCGACTTGCATATGAGGTGGTTTTCGCCTCTACAGAAGGACCATCATCAGATCCCTTTCCTTTCTCAGAATATTTGGATATACAAACCTTTTTTTAGTGCCCTTCCTTTTTTCATTTCCAGCACACCTTTAAAGGTTTTCTTTGAGATTTAGATCTCCCACTAGAGGATTTATTTTTGTTTATGTTCTGGGACCATCATCATACATATAAGGCATCTCCATTCTGAATCTCCATATTTTTCCATCTCATCTCCTCTGACAGCAAGGATGAGACTATTTCATCAAACTTCAAAGTAGTTATATTGCTACTTGTTGTAACAACCAGACTATCCCACTAATCTAGTAGAGAAAACAACAAAATGATGCATTTATCTTTGTCTAAAATTTTAATATCAACAGATAACAACTGGCTTACCACGGTATTATAGGCATTCATGTGCTCTGTCATCGAGTCTCCATCCTTGATCCTCATGTTATACATCTTTTTTCGTAGGATAAATTTGTTCACCAGAGACTTAGATTAGTACAATGTCCTTAACTTTTCCCACAAATCCTTCATCGTATCTTCCCCTGATACATTCAACAATACTAAATCTGAGATACACAACCATATTGTGTTATTTTCCTTCGGATCCAACTTTTCCTAGTCTTCTTGATCAGAGGCTCAATATTTAGCTAAAAAATTAAAGTGCTCAGAAATGCTCCAAACCAAAACGACCGGATAGATCTCATCACCAGGATTCCAACACAACTCGTTTCATCAAAATCGGAGTTCGTATGAGTAAGTTAAAGTATGTTGTTCGTTTTCTCAAACATGTAAAAATTGTGCAGAACAGTGACAAACTGATGAATTGGCAGTCCAGTCAGCACCTCAGGAATCTTCAGGGAATATTCTCCAGTTTTTGGCCAATGACACTATGACAAGTGTCATCACCAGATTTGCCAATGTTGCTTGGGGAAGTTGAATTTTTCTCCTAATCCTAAGGTTACATTTCTTCTATGGTGGATTATTATGTTTTTATGGTAGATTTTTAGGCCAATGGAGAAGGGCCACATGGCGCAGCCGGAGGCTGCCACGTGCCCTCCCCCATCGCAAGGTGGATGGCCTGAATTATTATGGAAATTTTGAAATTCAAATCTGAATGCAAGGTTTGAACCATAGTTATGGGTGCATATATATTTAACTAAAGTTTGAACCATATACCATGGCAATGTATTATATATATATATATTTGCATATCAACATTTATAACCAAATTTTTATACTATGGTCCGAGCCGAAGTTTGCGTCAACAAAATTTTATAACGGGGGGTCAAGGTTGAACACACGACCACCCGCGCAGAGCTCCAACGACTTACCACTATTCCATCTACCATGATCCTTACCCCGTAAGCACTCTAGCGCTATTTGAATTGACATTTCTTGCGAGTTGGGGGTCAAGAGGGGGCTAGCCCCGAGGGCTAGCCCCCTCCCACATGTCTGAGCACTGAACACCATGGCCAAAGACTGCTTGAAGAAGTTTTTAAAACTTAATTAAGTCGTGTATTAACACGTTAATCTATGCTTTAACCATGATAATCCAAAATTAACGGTAAAATTTGGTTTGCGTTAAATGCGCCACTAATCACAATTCAACTCTACTTATATTAACATTATTTGTGTGCTTATCTCTAATTAAGTGTGGCTAAACTTAGCGACGGTTTTGGAAAAAGTGCCAGATGCGGTGGAAGCTCCACATTTAGTGGAGTTAACTGGCGTACTTCTAGAATTAGTGGAGAAAAACTAGGAAAAATTGGGTTTGCCATAACTGAGGCAATTTTCGACCAATTTTGGCTCAAGAAGAGTCATTCTTGGTAGATTTTGATTTTTTCGAGCCATTGGAGTAGGTTGGAGAGGCAACAAGAGACTTTAAACAGAAATTTTTCACAATTGAAGCTAATACAAAGGCCCACACTATGAAGTTGGATCAAGGAGATCTAGCCCAGGAGGGGTGAAATCCTTCATTAAAAACTTGTGTATTTGTCTTTGTTATTTTTTCTTGTTGTGTTTATATATGTTGTAGTTCAACATTGAGTTTCCATGCTTTTAAGTTCATGAAATACACTTAATCTCACCAAGTTTAATGAATTGTCAATCATAAACATAAATATAAAACCTTGCATAAGGAGAAAACCAAAGCACGTTCATGTTAATTATGAAACTAATATTAGCACAACATTAACTAACAATCAATTTCAAATCAAGTTGTTATCAGAGCACAAGGTTTCTAAAGGTTATTTTCTTGATTTTCTTGATATTGTGCAAGAATGGTTTTAATAGTTGCAAATTTTTTATGCTTACAAAGTTGAAGTTGCAGAGAGGAGAAGGGAAGATATTGGTTGTTAGTCCTGAGATTAGGACAAGAAGAAAGAGAGCTAAGAAAGCATCATCTTCACCCAAATTTCCACTCAAATCTGCACTTGAAGCACCTCAATTTCTATCTCCAACAGTTGAGATTGAAGAGGTACAAATTGCACAAGAAGCTGAAGTGATCGAAGAGGTAAAAGCATCAGAGGTTGAACTTGAATCCTTATCCATTATGTCAGGATTTGGAGAGACTCGTGGACATTCCGAAGAACAGGATGTCAAGAGAGACTTCAAAGACATACAAAGAATGGTTAAAATAATTTTTGATGCATTCACTGCAAAAAGAGCAGGAGAAGGTTCTAAGCCTCCACATGGAGAAGGATCTTCATATGGTAATAAGGATGAAGAGAAGAGTTTGAAAGGTAGTGGAGGAAAGCCACCTCCATCTCCACCATCCTCATCCTCATCCTCATCATCTTCATCATCGTCTTCATCTTCCACTTCCACCACAAAAACCACCCACACTCATTCAAAAATTCCAAAAGGAAAAACTTTATTACTCAAGTTTGACATCAAGTTTGAACTTCCCATGTACAATGGTGAGGTAAATGCAGAAAATTTATACAATTGGATCTATCAATTGGAAGTATACTGTAGAATTCAGAATCTACAATAGGACGACATAAAGATCCAGTTAACTTCATTAAGGCTAGAAGGAGCACCACTAGTTTGGTGGGAGGCAAAGACTCAAGAGGAAATGTGAATTCATGGTAAGATATCCATTTCTTGGGTTGAATTCATTTATTCCATTAAAATACAGTTTTATCCATTAGCCTATATGAAAAAAGCAATAATGATTTGGAAAAACTTTAGGAAACTCAAAGGCCAAACTGTTCAAGAGTACACCCAGGAGTTTAGAAAGAGGGCTTTTTTGTTAGGAGTAAACTTGAATTCACAAGACACACTCTTGAAATACATTGGGGTTTTACATTCCTACTTGATAAATACTATCCTTATGTTTAACCCAAACAATTTAGATGAAGTATGTGTGCAAGCCACACATCCTGAAGAAAGGGGAAAGAACATTCAGGAAGAGGGTAGTAAGGAGAAGCCATTTAAGGGTAAGGGAAAAGAGAAGGGAGGAAAATGGAAGGGAAAGAAGGGGAGAAAACTACATGCAAATATCGTTCCAAAGAGGGGCATGATGAAGCCCACTATTGGAAACTACATCCCCAACTAAGGCCAAAGAAACCAAATAACAAAGGGAAACAAAAGATGATTGCCACCACACAACAAAATCTTGGATCTAATTCAGGAGATGAGACCAAGATTGTAGCCATGGTTAAAAAAGGAAAGGTATCCATAGCAAGTACTATTTCCTCAAATAGTCACAACAACACTCCAAATGAAGACACGAGGATATAATTTTTCCATGCTGGAGTGATTTCAAATCATACAAAGATTGATGCATTATTTGATAGTGGGTCACAAGCAAACCTGATTTCAGAAGACTTGGTCAAAAAGCTTAACCTTGAAACCGTACCACATCATAAACCATACCCTTTGGGTTGGATAGTTAAGAATTCCAATTTACAAGTAACAAGGAAATGCATATTTTTATTTTCTATTACTGCAAACTTTGTTGATGAAGTCGAGTTAGAGGTCGTTCCACTTGACATTTCCAGGATTATCTTGGGAAGTCCATATTTATATGACATGAAAGCAGTGTTTTATCACCATGAGAACAAATATCATTTGATTAAGGATGGGGTGGAGTATATTGTGAGAGCTCATTGCAAAAAACTGAATATTTCTTTAGTTAATGCAGGGAAATTGAAGAGGCTAGTTAATGAAATTAAAAATTTTGTGCTTCTCATGATCAAGAAAAAGGATGATGTTGACTATGAATCTTTTCAAGGATGTGATGAAAAATTAAAATCTGATTTGTTTGATATGTGATGACAAAACCCTCTCCAGATATTATCTGAATATGATAACATTAGGATATATCCTAATAAATCTATTCAGGATTACTGTACTAGGTTTAACAGCATTTACAATGCAATTTCAGTGAATATCAAACCTCCACCAGGTCTGGCCCTAATTAAATTTCCAGATGGTTTTGACGCTGACATGTCCTATCAGTTAAGAGAAAGAAACCCTGCAACTTTAGAACAAATGCAGAGTGATGCAGTTAGTGTAGAAGCTAACTTATTAGCTAAAAGAGCTAGGATGAGGAATGAGAGGAGAGTGACCATTAAAGAAGAACCTTCCACTTCAGATGTTAAGATAGATAGTTTAGCTAAAAATGTAGAAAGAATAATGGATAAAATAGAGAACATGGAAATAAAACCTCAGTGGGAAAATCAACACGATCCCCAAATTAGAAACCCCAACTTTAGGAAAAATCCTAATACTAGTAAATCAAGAGAAGTTGTACCCGATCAACGGATTAGACCACCTTTCTAGGAAAATTATGTTGAAAGTTCACAACAGCATGAAGAAGACGAGGGCACCTAGATAAACTTGATGGGAGTAAACAATGAAAATGTTATTTTTCTTACCCAGGAAGAACAAGAGTTGTACATGTTACAGCAATTACAATTATAATCTGGAGAGTCCTTTGACTACAAACAAGGCTATGAATCTGCTATCTATGAAGTTCATAAACAGTATAGCCTTAGAAGCGAAAAGAACACAAAGGTTCCTATTAAGAAATTAGTCCACACCCAAACTAAGAAAACAGTAGAAGCTCCTGTGACCAAAATTCTACAAATTCTCCCTAGAGAAACTCAGAATGCTTCCACTCCAAAGATTTTAGAAATCACTTCAACTGCTACTCAAACCTTTCCTGACAAAGAAGTTGAAAACAAAATTGTTGACACACAAACTGAATTACTAACTGTTAATATAAGACAAAACCACACAAACCACAATTCGTAAAGATGAAATGGTTAAATTAGACAAAACTCAAATTCCATTCAATATCAAAATTGAGATAGCCAAATTAAAAATACTAGTCCCTTTAACAAAGCTGGTGAAAAATGACTCATGCAAGGCACAAATTACTGAAACATTAGACATAGGAGAAGGCGAAGATGATTTCAACCTCAATGATGATCAACCTGAGTTATTATTTGGTCTTGAAGTAAATGGTAAACATCAACAAGGGGGTGTCCCTCCATTCTATATTAGCCTAAACATTCATGATAAAATCTTACATAATGCTATGTTGGATTCAGGAGCATCTCATAACTTAATGCCTAAAGTAGTCATGGAAAAATTAAACTTAGACATCACCAGACTGTACAAGGACATGTTCTCCTTTGATTCTAGTCAAGTCAAATGCCTTGGCCTGATCAAAGATTGTGTGTAACTTTATTCCAGTGCCCAGCAAAGAGTATCATTATGGGCATAGTAGTTGCTGATATCCCTCCCAAATACGGTATGTTATTATCTCGCTCATGGGGAGCAAAATTACAGGGATCACTACAATTAGACATGTCATATGCTACAATTTATGTGTTTGGTCAGCAAATGAAGCTATATAGAGAAACCTTGATGAAATGCATGGTAAGTAGTTCAGACAGACCACAGAATTACCCTATCTATTCCATGCATTCTAATCTGGACTCATTTATCTTATGTAATTCAAACAATGACAAAGATAAAATCACACTTTTAGAAGAGAAACACAAAGAAGTCGATTATGAAAATATAACACATGAATCTATGTGGCATTTAGATTTTGATGGCTCTAGAAATAGATTAGGATCAGGAGCTGGATTATGGATCTACAATTTATAAAATGATCATTCAGAAGGACATTCTTACAGATTAAATTTCAAATGCACTAACAACATGGCAGAATACGAAGCATTAGTGCTAGGACTTCAAATCGTAAGCAAACTAGGAGCTAAAAGAGATTCCATCATGGGAGACTCAGAACTCATTATAAAACAAGTCAAGGGAGAGTACATTACAAATAACCCTAGACTTAGGTGTTACAGACAAACCATCCTAGACTTTATAATACATTTCCTTGAGACTGACTTTGTTGTTATTCCAATAAAGCAGAATATGCAAGCTCATAGCTTGGCCACTTTTTCCAACACATGCAAGTTACCCTTTCAACCAAATCATCAGTACGCGGCTGAGGTAATACATAGAGAAACCATACCTGATAATTTAAAGTACTGGAAAATCTTTTCATAAGACAAAAAAATCCTTGATTTTGTGAATTCTGAAGGAGAATTTCAAAATGGTAATATAGACACATATTGTACATTATATTACACCATAAATAATGAAATAGATGTAAATGATGTAAATAAGATAGAACCAACTAGATTCACTAAACTAGAAATATAACAATTAGAAACAGTAGAAATTGAGGAATTAATCAATGATGAATCAAAAGTTTCAAACCTCAAAGACAAAATTTTCCCTAAGGGATTAGCCCCACTAGAAGACCTCTTTGACTCCAATGATGTAGTTATAAAACCTAAAATGGAGCCTCTAAGTTCAGATATAAAGGAATGCAACATAGGAACAAAGGAAAATCCCAAGCTTATCAAGATATCTAAGAAATTACCTCCAGCTGAAAAATTGAAGTACATTAGCTTGCTTAAAGAGATCCAAGATATCTTTGCTTGGAATTATGAAGACCTCAAGTCTTATGATACTAGCATTATCCAGCATAAGATACCAATTAAAGAAAATCAAAAGCCCTTTAAACAAAATCTAAGGAGAATTAACCCTATTATTATGCCATTAATAGAGAAAGAAGTTAAAAGGAGGTACGATGCTCAAATCATAGCACCCATCAGATATTCTGATTGGGTCTCTAATTTAGTCCCCACTAGAAAGAAAACAGGAGAAATCAGACTTTGTGTTGATTTCATAAACTTGAAAAAATTATCACTGAAGGATAACTATCCCCTCCCTAAAATGGACCACATTCTCCAGAGGGTAGTAGGGTCTTCCAGAATTTCATTTCTTGATGGATTTTCTGGATACAACCAAATCCTAGTCCACCCTGAAGATCAAGCTAAGACTGCATTCACCACTCCCTAGGGAACTTTCATGTACTTGAAAATTCCCTTTGGACTGATGAATGTTGGATCAACATTCCAAAGAGCCATGGACATAGCCTTTCCAAAGGAAATCCATGACTTTTTAGTCATTTACCTAGATGATATCACAGTGTTTTCAAAATCAGATAATGAAAATCTAGATCATCTAAGAAGAGTATTCATAAAATGCAGAAAGTTTGGCATATCCTTAAATCCTAAAAAGTTACTTTTTGGATTAGAAGAAGGAAAACTTATGGGACACATTATTTCAAAATAGGGCATTAGAATTGATCCAACTAGAATAGAAGCAATCCTAAATATCAGTCATCCTAGGAACATTAAATAATTACAAGCATTTTTAGGCAAAATAATTTTTCTTAGAAGATTCATATCTAACTTAGCATAACTAATTAGAAATTTAAATAGCATGTTAAAAAAGGATTCAATACTTAAGTGGACAGTAGAGGCTAATTAGTCTTTTGAAACAGCCAAATAAGCCCTTACTAAAAACCTGTCCTCATAAGTCCTAATTTTAACATAGATTTCATGATTTTTTTCATTTGCTTCAGAGCACACCATTGCAGCAGTCTTGTTGCAAAAGAACGATGAGGGCTATGAACAACCCATTGCTTTCTTCAATAAAACTTTGAGAGATGCAACACTAAAGCATAATATCATGGAAAAACAAGCTCTTGCTTTAGTGAAATCCATAAAATATTTCATAGTATACATTCTATACTCTCACATAATAGCATATGCTCCAAACTCAGTTGTAAAGTAAATTCTAACTCAGAATGGGCCTGATGGAAAAAGAGGCAAATGGATTTCCACAATACTAGAATATGACATTGAAATAAGGCCTACAAAATTAATTAAAGGCCAAGGTTTGGCCAAACTCATGGTTGAATCGGATTTTCAAGCCTTAGACATAAAATTCATTGTTTCCATAAATGATCAGGAAGATATGGCACCTCCACAAATCATTGAAGCTTTCATAGATTCACCCTAGTATGCAGACCTTACATTTGTTTTACTCAACTTACAAGCTCCTCCTGGTTTATCTAGAACTAAAAGTAGATTCTTAAAAATGAAAGAAATGAAATATTGTATCTTAGATAATGTTTTATTTTGGAAATATCATGGTGGCATACTGTGAAATTATTTATTAAAAGATGAAGCTGACAAAGTCATGCAAGAATTTCATGCAAGAGATTGTGGGGGACACCTATACTGGAAAACAAAAGCTAACAAAATTTTGAGGGCAGGTTTTTACTAGCCCACCTTTGTGCCCTTGTTTACGTCTCTTCCTTTTTGGGTTCCATGTATCCTTTCCACCATTGTGCCCCCAAGATGTTTTTCCCGGAGACTCCAAGGCCTTCATCCTCAGTTTTCGTTAGAAATACTTACTCCACTACGTAGGGTCTGAGTTATTCCTCCGCTGAGTCCCCATTCCGACTCTGATTCTAGTTCATCGGGTTCTCCTTCTGTTCCTATCCCCAATTCTCCTCCACCTTTCACCTTCATCATGTCTAGTGCAATACCTACCGCTGGTGGTGGCCCGAGCTCTAATGCTGGAGCACTACTAGTGGAGCTGCAACAGGAACAGTCTCGGCTAGTCCCTTGCGTCCTTATATGGCAAGCCTAAGCCTTCCCAAGTTCAACCAGTTGATTAATGACCCTATACACCATGATCCAAGTTGGTCTGCTATGCCAACCAAGCTTCCTTCAAATATCCCTAAGTTTGAAGGAAATGTTGGAGAGGATCCTACCAACCATGTTCGTTCATTCCACATGTGGTGTTCGTCGAAATCTATCACTGATGACTCTATTTGTCTTTGGTTACTCCAGCATGCACTTACTAGAGAATCTTCCAAGTGGTATGTCAACCAGGCCATTTCCTCTCATCCTACTTTTGCGACCCTTGCAAAGGCATTTATGTCCTACTTCTAGCTTCCCCTTCGCTATGACACCGGTACCTAACTTTTTACTGCTTTCCGTCAAACTTCTGCCACCCTCCTATCTGGCCATGTTCGAGAATGGCACAAAAGGAAGAGATTATTTCGAGCTCCGATTTTCGAAGACCATGTCTACATGGACTGGTTTCTCAAATCCATTTTTCCCTCTATTGGTAAAGATGTCGCGTCTCATTTTCCTCAGACTGAGGAAGAAGCCCTCCAATTTGCGTTGAAATATGACTTAATCTACGCACAATATGGTTATGTTTATATCTTCTTACCTGATCTCCCTAGACCTGGTGGTGCCAACGCACCGGGGGCATCTCATGCCGCCGACAGTATCGTTGGATCCCTTTCACATTCGTACACTCATCCTCCTATGGGTTATGGTTTTCCTCAGGGGGGGCCAACTCCTCTAGCACTTTTCCCCCTCCCTACAGCATGTATCCAGGACACGACATGCCTCACACCTTTTTTCAACCGCATCCTCTGATTCCAAGGCATACTATTGCCCAACCTATTTACCCCAATGTTGCTCAACCTCCTTAATATCTGTATCCATATCCAGGTGCTCCAGCTCCTCTAGCACAAGCACCTCAGCCTCCCATGCCTTCTCAAGCTCTGCAGCAGCAGCCACCCCCCTCCTTAGGGTCAGGTGTATGCGCAGCAAAGTGCGACTAATCCTATCACCTCCAAAAAGAAGAGAAAGGCAACCAGAACCAACCCGCTTGAGGTAATAAAGGAAACAGTCCCCAATGGAATACATCTAAAACTACAACTCAGCAACAGGGCGATCAGCCCAAGAAAAACAGGCCTCTTCGTATGAATAAGCCTTGTTCTTGTTGCGGTGTCCATGGTCACTATACCCATTATTTTCCCCTTTTACCTTAAATGTGTCAAATGTGGGAAGCTCAAGCCACATCTTGAGGACATCAAGCCTCTGCTTTGGTTCCTCCTAATGTTGCGCCTACTCAACAGGTTGTGCTTACCAATCCTTCGCCCCAGCAAGAATATGTGGCTACCCAACCCCTTGAAGGTCAGGCAGCCGCTCAACCTCCTCCATCTAGTACCTCTGATTACAAGCTCCTTATGATGCAATATGACCAAGCCAATATTTTAGATCTCAACCTTCAGACTCGTTCGTGCCAGTACACTAAGCCTCCCACTACATCCGTAACCGAGCCCCGGGTAGAGGTACATACCAAGATATCCAAAGGATCGTTACGTTGAAATGTTGCTTCTGGTACAGCCGCCCACACATACAGTATAGTAGATGACTTGGCACAATCCCCTGTTGCCATGTCAATGTTGGAAGTCCTCCAGTTGTTCCCTTCACAACGTAAAGCTCTACTAACTTCCATGGGCGTTGTGGATCCTTCAGATGATCATTTGATTTTCTTCGATGTTGACAAGTCATAGCATCCACCCCTACCTGCATCCGTCGCCTTCCAAATAAATGTCAAGATATGGAATGCCAATGCCTCCTGATATATCATTAACGAGGGGGCATCCACCTGCGTGATGTCCGCTTCTATTTGGAAAAATCTTGGATCGCTCAAGTTTTCCCCTTCAACTATCACCCTTCGTACATGGGATGGCCACTCTTCCCAGCCCCTTGGCATGTTTAGCAACTGTCCTATTACTCTTGCAGGAAAAAATGTTTGTGTTTACATTGAATTCATTGATTCCACCTTAGACTACAAAATTCTATTGGGTCGTAGCTATACTTATGAAATTTTTTTTTTCCCATCTACGGTTCACTGTAAGATGTGATTTCCTCACAACGAAAAGATCACCACTATATATCAACTGACATATTACGAACCGAAGTCTCAGACCTCTCCAGAGTCTATTATTTCTTCAGTGGCTAATAAAAAACAGTCGAACCTCCGACCAGTGTCTCACCCGGAGTCTATAAAGATTCCTTTTTGCTTGGTTCATTCCCTGGTCTCCCCCCTCTTATCCCTAACCCTATCTTATCGAATTTTAGCATGATGTAATCGTCTCAGTCCGAACTCAAATGGTCTGGTTCAACTAGTCAGCAACCTAGCCCTTTGCAACCTGCTCCTAGGACTTCGACTCAGCATTTGGGCCTCCTCCTCAAGGCCCTTAATTTGTATTTGGTGTCTGTGATCCTCTTTTTCCTCATGGAATGTTTCCCCCTAGCCTTAACCATCTAGGAGCTATTCCGCCTGGCCATTACCCCTCCGGTCAGATACTGTTTCTTTCTCCCCCTTCCGGAGTATTTTCAGTACCTGTTATGGCTACCTTGACCATTCCCAACATGCCCCTGGGGATTCTAGTCCGGTACATTGATCCCCCAGCCAATACCCTGCTTGGTCAGCTCAAATATTACACTACTTTGACCCCTATCCAACCGATCGCTATGACCCATCCCTTTGCTTCTTTGCCTCAGCCGCCTCAGTAAAAATCTACTCCTGTTGCAAAAGCCTCAGGTGAGGGGGGCAAAGCCCGCAAAAAGGCACAAAAGGACAAGGTTGCCCAGAAAACATTTGCTCCTCCTAGGCCTCCAAAGTGTACACCTTTGTGTGCTTTGTGTGATGTTGTCGGTCATGCTACCCAAAATTGTCCCGAATTTCCTCATCTCAAACCCATGGTCAACGAAGGGTTTCCTGAGTCTATTATCCTAGAATTCCATGTTACTTTACTAGCTTCAGCCAAGAAACTCAAGAATTTGCACACAAATCAACCTTATGCTTTGTGTGATTTCCATGGCCATTATACTCACCTTTGTCCCTGCCTCGAAGATTTCCGCACCTCCTTGGAAGTGGTTCGCCAATTCGAGGCCGAGAGAAACGAGTCCACCTCTCCCTTACTTGTTAGTTTTGCTTCGGCATAACCAGAGGACACATCCACTCCCATTGACATACACCCTCCTAATGTCGAGATGACAAATTCTTCGGCCACTATCCTCTACCTATCATCATTTATGAGATCCACAGTGGAAGACCCCTCTAGGGCATCCCCTTTTGTTTCGCCTAACCTCCCTTTAGCGATCACCTTGGGCTCAACATCGGTAGATTCTTCATCTACTTGTTCTTCTATCACCCTCTGTGATGATGTGCATGTGAACCTCACTTCTCATAATGATGAGTCTGATAGGTTCGCCACGTCATGTGGTCATCCTTCCACCAGTCACCCCATCTTCTACTGTGATGAAGAAATTATGGAAGCATTTACCACCCCTGACTTTATTTATCAAGACCATAAGAAAAATGGCACCATCCATGTCTATGGTGACTTTCACAACCTGAGCACAAGTTGTCCCTAAGACAGGTCCCCCACACCATCCATTATTCAGTGTGTGGGGTGTAGAAATTCTACCCATAGCATTCCTCCTAGCAGTGCTTGTTTTATTTCTGCTTTGTGTTCAGGTTGCCAACATTGTTCATCATGATCTCATATGTTGTCTTATGGCACCTTTCAGATGGATCCCTCATCCACACCGTATATTGGCTATGTTGATGGTGCAAGTCGCTGCTCCCAAAATCTAGCCTCATCAGCGTGGGCCATTTTCACCCCCTTGCATTCGCTTGTCCTCTCTAACGGTGTATGCATTGGTGCTGCCACCAATAACTTGGCCGAATATGATGCAGTGATAGGTTTTTTAGCCGATGCCCTTGACTGTCACATCCTTCACCTTCATGTTCATTTAGATTCTTTGTTTCTTCTCATGAAATTGAATGGTGTTTATCATGTGCATAATCCTGTCCTTTTTAGAAGATATTTACGAGTGAAGCTCTTAATGCGTGAATTTGAAACCATTACATTCAATCATGTACCTAGAGCCCAGAATCACTATGTAGATAGCATTGCAAACAATATTCTAGATTGGAATTTATCACACACATTTAACACAAGACAATAGCCATAAACCATAAAACGTTGCATATCCATAATATGTGTCGTCCAAATATACAATGTTTTGGAGTTCATTAACTCTGATAGATATTCCCATAGCATGCTACAAAAAATCAAAACTGGGGGCACCTCATGCCCCTACATCTAATCACTATCTGGAGGGTCCCGGGCCAATGGCTCGGCTCCTGCATCCCATAGATAACGCATCCCCTGTCCAGCCATCGCTATGCATCAAATGACTCCTCGCCACTCTGAGGGTAGACTAACACATGGCTCTATGTATTGGTTGTCAAGGTCCTACCAACCGTGCTCAGAATCACCGGTCAGCAGCTTCTCACATCTACGGCGGAAATTCTCCAGGAGGGCCACTGCATCCTCATTTTGCATTCCCCTCAATCCACTAGGTTCTGCAGCTCCTGACACTGCAGTTCGTCCCATATACCATGCCGGCTTCATCGGTTATATATCTGCATACCAAAAGTAAATGAATTAGTACCATATACAATATTCTGAAACTTTAAAATGCACCATAAAATATAAGCAAATTTTCACTTACCGCCTGGCCCCCCATGCTCGACCTGGCGAAAGTGGCAATAGTCGTCTATGTATATAGGCATCCGATCACAATACGCACAAAAACTTAGGTTGGAACACCTGTTCGACTAACACACCTCCTCCTCTACACAGAAGCTCCCCCCCAGCGGCGCATCCTGGGCTCTTGCGAGCCCCCATCCTGGATCTGTATATGAGAACGAAGTGTAGGGATATTCTCAAAGAAGAGCAAGAAAAGAATCGTGCCATATGCACAGTCATGGTTCACCTGCCGCTTGCACAGCAAAAAATGTCATTTCAATGACGACAACATCATCTAGGCCCACCCATAGTAGGTCCCACTCATTACACCCTCAACCAACATCATCTACCCTCTGGTGATGTGGTGGAGTGCCTGGTTGCCCAAGATCCGCAGCAACATTGTGGCCACGGCACGAGTCTCTGGCCTCTCTAAATCTCCAATTGATATATGTGTGCCTTTCACATGGACACCTAGTCAACAGTGGCGCTCTACAAATTCCATAATGTTTCGCCCTCGTGGTAACACTGGCTGTGTGTTTCCCGCCATCTACAGTGGCAGGAGACTGGTCAGGAAATATATGTCATGAAATGTCAGCTCGATCCAATGCCCCTGCACTATAAATATCTCATGATCCAGGTCCCAATAGCTAACTATCTGGGCTAGCAAGGGCTCTCCTGCTTTCATTAATTGGTTCTCAAAAAATTTTGGGACCCCAAACCTGGCCAATGCAGTGTTAACTACATGATCCCCTCAGATCTCATAACGTAATGCATCCATGTCTCTCTCTCTCCAGTTTATCCTCAACTTTGCCATACCTGCACAAAACCATCATGTTTGTCAGCATACAAAAAGGAAAGATTGCATCATAACCATAAAATCCCAGCTCTCAGCCAAAAACAGCACTGAAACCCCTTTTCTCTGACAGTTCGCACTTTTCAGGCCATTTCATGGGACAGGTTGTAGTTTTATGCCCAATATCTGCCACCCAGGTCGCAGAACAGACCCCAAAAAGTGTGACCGGGCCATGAGGAGGAGCATAGGTATGTTGTTGGGCTCTGGGTGCCTAATCTGAAACTTTAATCCACTGAATTGAAAGAGTATGGTTAGGCCTCTTACCTGCAGCTAACAGATCTGGATTCCAATGGTAGGTTTGTCTGCTATGATTGCTACAAGATTTAGGGCCTTTTCTCCTCTCTACATTCACCACAACTACACTTTCAAATGAATCAAATTGGAGGGAAATTTCCTTATTAAAAGAAAAACCCCAAATTTTTCTTTTGCCAATTACGACCAAACCATAGCTTGATTTGACAAACTATTAGCACCGTTGGAAATCTCTCACCGAGCACTCCAATGGGTATCCTTTCATTGTTGGTGATTTGATACTCCACCCGAAAGCCTTTTTTCCAAGAAGGGTCACTTCGCCGCTTCTCAAAATCGAATTTCTTCACTTGCGACTCTTGTACTTGGGGCACCACTTTGCCTTCATACTTTTCAATGCTCGTGTCGATTTTTTTCATGAGTAACCATCTTTTACTCATGTTTTTATGGTCCCCACCGGGCCTATTCTCTGTGGCAGCATCATCGAGTCGCCCTTGTTTAGAGCATCCGAGTTGATTCATCATCACATCCATGGAGTCTGTCCTGAGTCCCTTTTATCTCCCGCCACAGTCTTCCATCCTTCATCGCTTTGTACCTATATCGTGTGGCACATTTTGGCCTCTAGTCATACTGTCCCCTATCCCCTCCGAAGTCGAGTCCATAGATGCCAAGTCATCCATGCCCTTTATGCTCTAACAAGGGAAGTTGTCAGCCCGCTACTCAGGATCCCCCATTCCATCATCATCCCTGGTGTCAGTCTACCAGTCACACTACTATTATCCCTCATGCCTTAGTTGAGGATTCCCCATTGCCTCACCTATGGCATACCTCCTTCTGTTGACATCACCTTATTCATTCTAGAAGACAGGTCTAGAGGGCGGTGTACCTTGGTTCTAGATTCCACTCTTGTTCAGTGCCTCAAATTAGGCAAAGGGACCCTTTATTACCCTTTGTCTTGGTTGTTTCTCAGTTCCACCTCCTTATGGCATGATCAAGATCCATATACTTGATAGTTCAGTGATGCAACAGATTGTACCAGTGATTTCTAGGTGTGTGTGAGATGTTTTAGACCTCATGAGGGGGTGGCCCTTCAGGTAGCCCCCCACATACTCGAATGACTTCTTTCTTACAGCCTTGGATGTAGCTCTGCAGATTTGATGGTTCTAGCCTTAGCCACTTGCAGTGCCTTTTTAGTTTTCATGTATCATTCAGATTTTCAGAGCCCTTTCCTATTTTACAAGGCCTCTTTGGTTGTTATTATATCTTATGTACTTAGATATTATTGTATAAGTCTTGGTTGTTGTCTCAGGCACAATATGCATGTGGGATCCATTATGTTTTTAATCTGTCCCATGTTTATGCCAACATGTACTATATAGCTTAGTCCCATGTTTGTTGGGCACACCATTATTCTTTGTACTTTTTCATATAGGTGGGCATAGGTATGCCTCCCCCACCTCATTGAGAACAGGTACTCACTCATAAAATAGACTTGTCGCACCTATAAGTCTCACCTCCTTAGGTTCTTATCCTCTCTCACTTCAGTCCATATTACATTTATATCTCTCTGACTCCCCTTCGGTGTCTAGTGATTGTGTTCTTACAACATACTTCAGTCATACAATTAGCTCCTAACGCTCACACGTTGAGGGGCAATTTGTTACACCAATTTTTGGTCATATAACCTGTTACTATTAGATGGACTAAAGTACACCATGTAAGACCAATTTTGTATAAATTTAATACAAAATACATGTATGTCCTATATTCTCTTGATCTAATAATAATATGCTACTGTTAAATACATAATCGCTTCTACAAATCTTTGCGGAATTTGAAACAAAATCACCAATCATAATATCATGAAGAAAGATCAATCACACATAACAGAGATAATTTTTCCGGGAAAGCTTAAAGCTAAAAACCCCACTATATTCTATTATGTATTATATCATGGATCATGAAACAATTACATACAAAGCTCTGATCCAAGAGCTCTCAGTACATGAGCTAATTGTCTCACACTGTCATACAAAAATTGGCAATTTCCTTAGCCAATTTATTGTCTCGAGACAACCTGCCTCCACTGCTCAATCCCTGATGGTAAAGAACCCTGAATGATTGATTACTTGCCTTCCTTGACTGCACAATCCCTAATGGTAAAGAACCCTGAATGATTGATTACTTGCCTGCCTTGACTGCGCAATCCTCATAGGCACATCCAATGTGTGTGTGGTTTCATGTGTGCAATCGGATAATGTCACAACTGATATTTTACTTCCCTTTCACCTAGAACTCAATTGGGTCTCCATTGGATCTCACATGCATGCAGTTAATAATAGTAAAAACATCAGTTTCATGTGAGACCATTGATTGTGAATTAATTAATAATTAATTCGCTTGATCTCTCACTAGAGTATCTTCAGTTACAACTAGCACAACTGACTTTAACTCACTTAACTGATTTAAACGGATTTACAACTTGCACAACTCATGCACCAATGCACTTCCAACTCTGTTACAACTAGAATCATTATGTTACAACTAAATTCAACCTGCATGTCCCACCAACCACCCTCTTAACTCGAAATTCCTTTAGCTAACTAATTTGCCACATCAATTAACTATTTCCAAGTCCACATTGAGAATAGATTACAATTTATTTTCAAATAATATTAAGGGATAATAATAGTCGACATGCATCAATAAATAGACATGCAATCTATAAATAGAACTTGCACATACATCTATATATAGACATGCATCTATAAATAGAATTTTCTCATGCATCTAGAAATAGACATCCACCCTAAAATAGCCTGTGTGGGCTCCACCTAGTGTAGGTGCTTAATTTTCACTAGGATCAAGGATGTTGTTTCTGGATGCCAATTTCATTGTTTCTTGTTGCAAACTTCAACAAATTTTACCATAGTAAAATTGCTTTCACTATGAGAAATAATTTAATAACCCATTGTTTATTAAATTATTTCTGGTCTAAACAGGAAACCCCATGAGGAATAATTAAATAAATCCTTATTTGTTTGATTTTCCTCTAGGGATAGTTAACTAAACCGATGTTTAATTAATATTCCTAGTCATATTTAATCCAAAACATGAGAATTAATTAGATAAATTATTATTTATCTTATTATTCTCTAGGAATAATTATTTAAATCATTATTTAATAATATTCCTTGTTGAATTTGACTAAATCATTTTTAAATAATTAAATAAATCATTATTTATTTAATTATTCCTTAACCTCGCCCTTGAAATATTAAATAAATCATCTATTTATTTATTATTTATAAATAAATGGATTTAACCAATTCTAAATTGATTTTCCCTCCACCAAAAATAATAAAATATTCTAAGTAAGTTGGATCTAGATTTGGTTAATAATATTTTAATTATGCACCAATATCTAGAATAACTCAATATTTTGTTATAAATAGAAGGGTTTTCCCATTCATTCACTACCTTTTTTATCACCTTTTGATCTATACTTTTTTCTGACTTTGATCCTCCATCATTGTCATATTTTTTCTACTTTTGCTTCTGAGCTCCCTTTGAGTTCTATTTTGTCAGGGTTTTCTGCACCATCAAGAGAGATAGAGATCTTGGATCTAAAGCGCTGAGGACATACAAGAACCCATCCCATCAAGGGGGACTGGTAACATCTTTCTATGTTCCATTCCCAGGTGTCATAATACAAAAAAATATTTATAAATTAGTGTCTTTTCTATTGGATGTATGGAGCAACTCTTGTTTATTTTCGTTGTTTAATATCCTTAACTGCATAGATTTGGATTTTTGTAGCATTTATTCTGCTCACCTACTACAGATATAAGGAAATTGATAGCCACATTTGATGTTAGGGTTATTTTTTATGCACAACTAAAGTGAGCTTTTTGCGTACACTTGCAATTAGAATTCACTCTAACATTACATGCTACATATCTTTCAGTTTCTCTATCAGGCTTGCAATGTGATGTTGTAAACCCAATATAGAAGGATCCTGTGCTGTTTCTCCCCCTTTGAATTCATGTGGGTATCCTGCCATAGATTCAATTCTCGTTTCTTTCTCTAAAGCATCCTACAACATATCAATCTTTTGTTGGGTTAACGGGGTTCTTGTAAGCTGCAGAAGTGCTTTGATGAACCAATCACGTTGATGGTTCAGGTCTATGGGGTAACTTAACTTGTTGATTGCATATTTAAACCTTTTCATCATCTCCCAAGTTGTTTCTCATTCTCGTTGCTTAATTTCCCACAGTTCAGACAATCCTTGTTAATTCGTCCGAGGGAGTTTGAATTCTTGTACGAATTCCCTTTTCACATCATCCAATTTCATATTCGGATTTAGCTCTGACCATAAATAAACCACCTCAAGTCTCTCTCCCTAAGCATGGTTTGGAATTAAATCAATTTGGCAACATCCGATGTTTGGCGGGCCCTCCATATGGCTTTGCAAAAGTACCAATGTTGATCCACATCATCATTCCCTTTCCATGAGAAATTTGGATATTGCGTGAATGACCTTGCCATCTCTAACTGTGCTTGAGGAAGAAGTACAAATCCTCTTGATCCAAGTTGT
This sequence comes from Pinus albicaulis, assembly GCA_034641835.2. Lineage (NCBI taxonomy): Eukaryota > Viridiplantae > Streptophyta > Pinopsida > Pinales > Pinaceae > Pinus > Pinus albicaulis. Next base: position 1,215,806,700 of record CM076574.1, read on the forward strand.
GATGATCCTTGCAGGATATTTCCCTTGCTAATGCTACTACTAGTACTAGCTTGAAATGTAGTTTGAACACTATGAACTCTAATGAATTTAATTAGCTTTGACAAAATTTGATCAGGGTTTTTGTAAAGTACCAAGGGAAGGTTGGGAAGGGTGCTACCTGGGCATAAGGAGATCGTACTGATTTGTATCTTGTACACTTCTCTTTCTGCAAATAATATATCCATCATGAAATGCATGTAGTCGTCTGAGTCATCTTTTGAGCTTACACCTTCCATTTTGTCTGACAATTCTTCTTTTATGGATCGGGATGGGCTCCTTTTATCTTATCAACTCTTACCTCTTCCGGAAGACTCTTCTTTTCTTGTCAGTCCCACTGTCACCTCTTCTTATATCGGCCTTTGCAACACCTCTCCTGCTTGGTGTGCATCCTCCTTTTGCCTATTGATCTCTCACATTTCCCTTTCCCACCACCTTTCCGCAGTTTGTGCTCTTCGATGCGCCCTTATATCCCTAGATTTCCTGGAGTTATCTATTTCCATCTTATCAATCTCCTCATATCTCATCGTCCCGTAGCATCCCTCCTTTAGGTCCTTCCCCCAGTACTAGGTGTTTAGGCTTCCATGCTCAGAACTAGGAAGACCAAAAAACCTTCTTCCACCATAAGAAATTTAATCCACAACTGAATATTCTTCAACAAATTTCCTCGCAACCTTGATCTAAATATTTCTTTGGCTTTTGAAAAGGACTGATGGATTTCTGTAGCAAATTCAACAATATATCCCTCTAGCGCGGATTGTACCCAGAAGATCATTGTTCGGGTTAGATCCATGTCTAACCGATGTAATGCTACAAGATCTTATTGCATCCAGGTGCGACGAGATCTGTTTTTTTCACCTTCTTTTCCTTTGATATGCAGCCTCCACAACAAATTATAAAGCTCTTCAGGGAATTTACCCCAAAATATCTCGTATTGATTACTCGCCGATTCTGAATACAAGATTTGTTCCTTCAAATTCCTTTCCTTTTGTTGTCTCAGTTGGGCTTGTTGTGAGATGAATCAATCTACATGGTTATCCCACTAGCTTCATATTTCCCTCTTATAGATCCTTAAGACCATATTCCAACTCTTTTTTAGATTTCAGGTCCCGACAACAGAACCATTTGTTGGCTAAAAATAAAAACCGAGTGAAGACTCAGGTTCAGGCACAAGGGCCAACAAGGCTCCATTGTAGTCTAAGACAACATTGGCATTTTCACCTTACCCAAGACTGAGTAAGGCGTCTCACCCGAGGCATGTCATGACCTTAATAAGATGAGAGAGTCAGAAATGGGAGATCATAAACACCATCAATCGTTACTTGTTAAACCAGAAGCATCGCAATTAAGGAATCCTTCCACAAGTTATAACCATACCATTAAGTGAAAAGGATTGGAAGATACATAAAAACAACAACAAAAATGAATTGCTAAAAATTCAGATGCTAACAGTAATCCAACATATACATCTGATATGGGCCAGCAACAGTTCTTTATATTAGATTTAGCACAGTACATTACATCGCTATAGAGTTGTCTCTCTTAGAGAACAATCGGGACTAACAATACAGAGTTGTAGAGAAAACCACATCCCAAAGCGGCTCTCCTCCTTTCCACGACCTGTCCTCTCTTCCCTACTTCCTAGTTTTCCTTCCTTATCCTCATGTTGTCCAAATGAACTGTCAGTCTCTGCTATCCTTCTGCTCGGCTACCTCCGTAACTCAATTGTCCTTGTTCTTTCCCGTTTACCTTCTTCCACTCGGAGTATACTCTAGATTACTCCCTATTTCTTCCGCAAAGTCTCTCTCGCCACCCACTATCCCTCCAGCTGTCTCAAAACTGCACTTTATTCCAAAAACAAAGGCACCAACAAAGTATGAAAATAAATGAGCATTTATGATAATTGGTTTTTTCCTAAAAAATATGGTAAACTAGTTTTAAAATGTAACCAATTTCATGAAACTTTTTAAATATTAAAAAAAAAACTAATAACAAAATACCTTAGGAACCAATTTATTGCATAAAAATATGTTCAAAAAGTGATATAAATTGGATTTATTATGGCCTGGATGGAGTGTTTTATCATGAAAAAATGTCGCCAAAATATAAGACTAACAGTGGTTGTAGACAAGGCATGCACTTTAGATTTGGAGGTCCCAACAGACATTTAAGATTGGTCGCCTGACTTATGGCATATAAGGGGAAGGAAAAATCAATATGTCCTTACCATTAATCTCTCTTAGAAACTCAAGATGCTACTCGAAAAAGTTATCATGGAGAGAAATGAGGCTAAGGAAGAGATATTTCTTATGTTGTACAAGGTGTTCATGAACAAGAAGGGGATGGGGATCCACCTCAATCACATTTAAAGGAAATTGCCTTAAGGCCTATGACCAAGTAGCCACTGCAAGGAGCGCCATAACCCCATTGAGGTGTATGCCTCAATTTCTTTGCAGTTATTTTCCTTTTCCTTACACATTTTTTATGGTTTTCCAACTTAGCTAGTAATAGAACTAATGAACAAAAAGGCATATCTAGTAGGCTCTGCATAGTTATGTGTAGAACTACTTTATTTCTTGCTTTACATTACATGTAACTTTGTTTTTTTATGACTTTCGGTCTTAAACTTGAAGTTGTTTTTAGAAAAAATTATTTATTGTTTTGTCAATTGTTTGGTTTCCCAAGTGGCAGAGCTTGAACTCTCAATTTCCTTATGATATAATATAACTTTAGCTTAAAAAAATAGAATGACCAATAAAGACATATCCATAAATAGACAAATTCTTAAGAAAACTATTTTATTAGCATGACACTTCTAGTGATGGATTCATTTACCTTTTGGCATATTTTGGGATGTCTTTTGCACATATACTTATGAATCATTATCTGAAGGTGGAAAATTCATACATGTGATAATAAACAATTTTGCAAACTAGACTTGTGAACATTTTCTTAAGGAGAGAAAAAGAAGATTATATAATAAATTTTCAATAAAAATGTGCCCTCTAAGTATTGAAATAAATAACAAGTGCACATGATATATATATATATATATATATATATATATATATATATATATATATATATATATAGTTTTTTAAAGAATAAATAAATAAAACATGTTGCTTAATCAACCTGATCTAATAAAATCAACATCAAGAGGGTTTAGAACAACTATATATATATATATATATATATATAGTTTTTTAAAGAATAAATAAATAAAACATGTTGCTTAATTAACCTGATCTAATAAAATCAACATCAAGAAGGTTTAGAACAAAAAATACCCATCACCAAAACATAACAACTTGGGTCTACAATAATACACACATCTTCATGGTATTAGAAGCATTTCAATAAAAATAAGTGCACATGACATTTTACTTAAAAAACAAAATAATAAATCAAACATATTGCTTAAGCAACCTAATCTAATAAAATCAACATCAAGAGGGTTTAGAACAATAAATACCCATCACCAAAACATAACAACTTAGGTCTACAATAATACAAACACATTTTCATGCTATTAAAAGCATTTCAAAATAAATAAAACTATCTTGCCGAATTAACCCACATCCCAGAAGGCACAAATATCCATGTTGACCACTCAAGCAGCAACTAGTATGGGTCATGTGGGTCATGTGGGTCAGTCATAATATTTGAGGGTTGATCACCATCGTTCTAAAACAAGTGTAGAATTATAAATTAACATCCATGAAACATCATTTCTAGGTTAAGGTTCCATAATGTGTCAACCTCGAAAATGATAAGAGCTAGCATGGAGTACTTTTATAGTGGGTACGAGGATTTGACCAACTATGATGTTCCTCTTTTTTTCCTTAATAGTATAATGAACTCAATAATGAGGCCTTTCCTCGTAGTAGTATTAGAGCTACTAGATTAGATTGAATATACAATAGAGACATATAGTCACTCCTTCCAATAACATTAATTAATTAATTAGCATTATCCATATTATAAATAAATAAATAAATCTTAGCAAGATACCTACTAAAAACATTAAAACCAACAAATTGGTTGTCAAGAATAACACATAAAGAAAAGTATGATGAAATATGGTTTAGTGGTTGAGATGATATATCACTATATAATAGACTTAGGTATAAACCTTGGTAGACATAAAACCCTTTCTTGTAGATTTATATAAGATTATTGGGTTTCTTAATAAAGTGAACAAGATACTTTTGCATATCTACAAAAGTGCTTATCCCAAGATAAAAAAGAAATGAAAAGATATAATGTTAAAATCAATTAGGAAAATAAGTGAATTCATAATATTTAGAAAATTCTAAACATAACATCTTGGATATAAATAGTTTATTGGTTCATTTTCCAAGGACAATATTTATTATTAAAAGGGTATTATTTTCAATGCAAGTTTTATTGGTTAGTCAAATAAGATGGTGATAGTTTCTCTACTAAGATTTGATTCATATATATATATATATATATATATAGTATGGATGTTTATATATATATGATATGAATGTTTAATTTTGTTATATTTTATAAGATATGAATGTTTTATTGGTAAATTAGATAAGATGCTAATATTTCTTTTACCAAAATTTCATTTTCCCATAATTTTGTGAGAAAACAAAATCTACCAAAATTTGATTTTCCCAATTATATGACATGAATGTTTAATTTTGTGAAAAAACAAAATCTACAAATTGATTTTCTCAATTATATGACATGAATGTTTAATTTTGTGGAAAAAAAAACATCTTTACAATCTTATTTATTATTAAAAAAACATTTATTCAATTTATATTTTATCAGTAAATATGTTTCGTTTACTAAAATTTGATTTTCCCACCCCCTCTATATATATACTAAAATTTGATTTTCCCACCCCCTCTATATATATATATATATATATATATATATAAATAAAATAAGCCTACGAAACTTTAAATAGATGGTAATTAGACCTATCTAAACCCATAAACGATCCCACCTATCTAGCCTAAAAATATATAACCACTTACGTAATTTAAACCTAACTTTTACTATAAACCATAACAATGTATCCCCATCCCCATCGTAGATATGAGAAATTTTAACCAAGCCCTCTATTTCAATCGCTTTACATATGGTGGGGAAACTGAAAGTTCAGATTATTAAAACTTACTGTCACTAGTGACAGAGCAACAGACCAAACACTCATGAGAAAGAATGATGGAATGCACTAAAAACCAAAGGTATCATGATGAAAATGAGCAATAATTTAAAATGGAGCCCATGTACCTTGGTGGCTTCACGTTGACATAATATCATTATGATAAGAGCTTGATCTCGATCTTTTGCAATGATTGGGTCCTTAATATGGAATTAACCTTATCCCTTGCCCCTTGGTCTATATATTATGTTAAAATCCACCCAAACATTGGATTGGTACGCCAGGTAATGATTTTATATGAATTTCCATATGCTTTGTCAAAGTCTTCTCACCAACTCTTATAGTGACATCATTCCTTCAATTAATTTGTATTAATTTGTACACTTCTTAGATAAAGGGAACATAATAGCATTTCACAATCTTGTCTTGAAAGCACTTCTTTTAAGCTAAGGAGTTGTAACTTCTTTGAGGAGGAACATAATAGCATTTCACAATCTTGTCTTGAAAACACTTCTTTTAAGCTAAGGAGTTGTAACTTCTTTGAGGAGGTTAGGTATATCAAAGTGTTTTGCTTGTTTTGGTTATTTTTTTTTATAGGTGAATCATTGAATACAAGTAAATAAGCAAGGTTATTTTTTTTTTTTATAGGTGAATCATTGAATACAAATATTTCCATTCAACGAGGTTATTACAATAGGGTATTTCTTTTTACTTAAGACTTGTTATTTTATTTTTTTAATTAAAAAATAATAAGTTACATGACATAATATTAGTTTTTCATTAAATTATAATTTAAAGAACCTTTTTATTATTTTATTAAAAAATAAATTTATATATATATATATATATATATATATATATATATATATATATATGAATAAATAATTAAATTGATTATATAGAATATTTTTATTAATTCTAAAACAAATATGTATGTATATGTATATGTGTTATAAGGTTTTATGTGTAATAAAAAGTTTAAAAGCAAATAAAAATAACTAAGTTGCTTTTTTAATTTATAAATGAAGGTGAGAAGTGAGGCATAACATAATTTTGGATGGAGGAGGACTTGGTTCACTGATCGACAAGGTAACTAATCAAGTCATAGTGTGCTCCCATTTGCACCAATAAACAAAGTTATGTGTACAATGATGTGTGAATAGCCATATTAATCATTTATCAAATATTGAATTAAGGGAGAAAAGGGTGATGAATGGTAATGTGATGTATTGTGCCATGCATCTTTGTTGAACCCATGTTTCCTTACAAAAGGAGCATTAAAACATGGACTTCTTGAACTATAAACAATGTTTTCTTTCTCATGTGCATGTAAATATATATAGTATCTAAGTTAGAGAGAACAAAATTCCATTAGGTTTCAAACTTGACAAACATTTTTACCCCACTATTTTTTATGAAATGGCATCTAATAAAAGTTTAATCTAAGCATTAAAAACACACACTAAGAAGGCCGTAAGGTGAAGTTTTGATAAATAGCATGAGTGTGACAAAAAGTATGTCTAGAATTCAACCTAAATAATGCACAATTTGATCAATGTTATAATATAGAATAGCATGCCAAAAGCACAAATAAGACACATTTAAAGGAGAATGATGATTTTCTTAGAGATGATAAGTAGAGAAAGTACAAATAAATATTGAGAAATGTAGAAGTAAACAAAACAAATCTTAGAAGAATGTATAATGTACAAAAAATAACGTTGAAATTCCAGCAAGAAAGTCTCAATTTTGATTTTTTCCTTAATCAAATTGAGGAAATTCGAAATTCCACATCAGTGAACATCTTGGAGGAGTTAATTGAGGTGACATGGCTCTTGTCACTCAGTTAAGAACACTTAATTCGATTTAATGAGTTGAATTTCGGTTTACTTCAGTTTATTCCTAAAAAAATAGGAGTCTAGATCAGTTAATTCGACTTAGGGATATGAAGTTCAGTTATGTGCAATGGGTTCCTAAATTTTAGGAGCCTAGGTTGAGTTAATTTAAGTTGTAGCAATTTAATTTAGTTAAATTGAGTTACGGTCAGTTAAACTAGTTCTAATTGTTGGAGGAACTAGTGGAAATTCAAGTTGTGGAAGTGGAACTTCAACCACACTTAGTGATCATCAAGATAACTAATCAATCATCCTAAATTAGCTCATGCATGCAGAGAATTCAAGTTACCCAGTTGAGATGGATATTCCAAGGCAGTGTACTATCATTTGTAGCATATTCCAATGTCTACAGGTGGTGCATGCAGATAGAGGAAGGACCTAAGGGAATTGCACAATTCAATAGTGGGAAATTCCTAAATAATAGGGGCTAATTTCCCAGAGGAATGACACAAGGAACTAGGACTTGGAGGGCTTGAAAATTGGCTAAGTGTTGGCCAGAGTCAATTAGGTAGGCAGAGGGATAGACTATTAATCTGATTTATTAAAAAGGTATTATTGACGTCTATGTGAGCAGCTTATGTTATTTAGTGCAATAGATCAATAAGATTGTGAATAACATAAACAACATAAGCAAATGAAAACACATTCAAACACATCAACACAGCAAAAATTTAATAACGGAGTTCACCAGACTTCTTGGCTACGTCTCCGGGTCCTTAGCTTCTAGCGTTGACCGCTTTATTTTGTCTTCAAAATTCTTTTACATGTATGAGCTCAAAAACAGAAGCTCAAATGAGAACATGGACCTCACCATTGCGACGTGTTAGCCCCCCTATAAATTTTTGACAAATCAAAGTAGGGGGCTAAATTATTTTTTGAGCCTTCAAGGAATGCATCTCCCCTGAAGACACATCATCCTTGAAGTCTCTTGTGCCTTTGCCTTTGATAAATTCCCTTTGCTGACTCCATTTATAAGGTCTCATTGTTTGCAGAAATTGTGCTCCAAAAGGTCTATATTTATCCCTTATATCCCTGCAACTATGTCCCTTTCACCTGTTATTCCCTTTATCAAAATCCCCTTAATCTCCCCAAATCCCCTAGAAAACCCACCTTCACCCTTTGTCTAGCCAAATTCTCACCTTTGTTCCCTATCGCTACCCTCCTTTGGCTTTAAAATGCACCAAAATGGATTAAAAACCCACTTTTAACATTATAATAGGGCTAGCACCTTTCGGCCAGCCCCTCAGCTTTTCTTCCACCGTGTGACCTGGGTGTCGAAACCAGATGCCAACCAAAAAGGTGCTTATCTCAATTGGTATCGGAGGCAATATCAACCGTCGATCGGTGAAGATCGGACTGTTCGTGTTAACTCTGCAGCACCCGTGGTCTACCCCGTTCATCGCCCCGATCGCGCCATCGTCGTCTATATAACCGCAGATCAACGGTCCACAATACATCCGTCCCGGTGGTCCCCGCCGCAAACACTGTACATAAACCACCTGGTTTCTATCACACCGCCTTCGGGCGAGGGGCGATATTTTCTGATCGCAGAGTGATTCCATACAGCTTCCGACGCATGGCATCAGTACGGCTGGAAAACCACCCTCCCATCATGCATTAAAGTTCGTCTGTGGACACACAGCGATATGCATATCAGCCGTCCGATCCAGAGCCCTCCATCCAACGCTGATAGATCCATGAAGTTGCGCACGCAATAGCCCATAGCAACCGTACCCCTGGCCCATTGTCCATCGCCCTCCAATGCATTTTACACCGTTGATCTCCGCCGAGATCGGACGGTCTAGATTCAATCACACGCCCGCCGTTGACCCGGGCCCGCCATGTCATTCGTCCACGTATCTTCATCGTTTTTCTCACCCATCCCCTTTATAATCCATTCAAAGATTAAATTTTAATGTTTTTTACATTAAACGTCTACCCCGACACCTTCCACTGTTTTTCGCCAACCTTCACCAGAGCATTTCCCCACCATTCCTCTGCATTTTTTCGCCATTTCTCCGTAGACCCACTATCATCCTCGCAGTCGCCCACATTATCCCACCCCCGTACATGTTTTCCGTAACAGGTTTTCGTGTTTTGCAGCATTACCAACAGTAAATGGCCGCCATGATTCAGGGTTTCTGTCACAGTGACAGAAAACACAGGAAAAGACCGTGTGCAGAGGCAGAAATCATAAAGAAAACTGGAGGAGGTCCTACGACAAGACTTGCATTAAAAGACCAGGGTTATTATTTTATGAAAATGTCCTGGCGGCATTATTGCACATATTTCACAGTCAGAGATTTAAATTAAGCAACAGAGAGCTTAAGGCACGCAAATGAAGATATATAAGCCTTATGTTCAAAGATTTAGAGGCAAAGTACCAGATTGAAGACCCAGGGATCACGCAGAAGGTACAATATGCAGAAAGCAATGCATATCAGGGTTTCTACAGCAGCAGAATGTTTTTCCTCCATAAATGACAAAGCGCCCATGCAGTTTTTATTCTACACTATGCTCCTGAAGAAATTTCCACCCTGACAACAGTCCGAAGCTACCAGAGCATTTGTTTCATAAATACGGCAGACTTCTCAATCGTTTATTTATCATTTGTTTATTCACCAAAAGTACCACAGAGTCATGCAGATCAAAGTACATCAAGAGACATACCGAAGTAAATAGAGGCCTGAAGAAGACCACTCTTCCATCCAAAGAGTGACAGGAATTGAATGCTCAGAATTTAAACAGAATGGGCTTCGGCCCTCTTTCTTTTCAGAAGTTTTAATACTACATTTAGTTCTTCACCTACCTCCTTTGCTTCCCTTCAGCTATAAATTCATGAAGAAACTCATTGTAAAGGTTGTTGATCAGTTATCAGAAGATTGCAAGTAGTTTCTTTTGAGACACAGTCTCTGTGTAAAGTTGTAAGATAGGTTGAGGAATATAATTTCAGATTGAGTATTCAGCTATTAGCAATGTTGTACTCGACTGGTATTGCTGCTTAATATGACAAGCACATTTCTTTGGATCCTGATCTAAAGCAACGATGATTTTTTCCTATCTTTGTGTTTAATTCATTTCATTTCGTTTCTACTGGCTTGCATCAGAATATTGGCATAGGATTTACCCTTGTTAGGTACCCTATGTTTCTGCTCTCCTTGCCTTTGATGTTTTCTGCTATATGTGTGATCTAAGAATTGATTTCAGATAATTTAACCAGTGTAGTGGATGTTATTTCCTGCTCTCTGATGTATGAATTAAATGAATTAGTTCTTAGATTTTTCTTGTTAAGGATTTAGCTGGAAGATTTGGGAACACTGGGGATTAGAGTTAGCCCTGTCCACTAGGATCCTTGTGCGACCAGCTGGTCTTTAACTTTGTGCCCTAAATCTGTGTTGTCTCCTCCTCTCTTACCATTCCATATCACACATTCGTCTTTAAGATCCAACGTTTTAGATGACTAGCCCAATTGAAAGCTTGCATGATTAGATAGTAAGCAAATCCTTTCCTGACTCCATTTCCCAATGGTTTTGAATATTTCCTGGATCATTTCACCTATGCCTTATCCCTCTTTTCTCATCCTTGTCTTACATTGAACCCTTCCTTCCTGATAACTAGCAACCAAACAAACAATCAAACAAACAAACTCCGAGCCTTATAACTAGCCTAACATCTTAACATTTGAGCTTTCGAAGACATAAACCTTTGCTTATATAGAGAGATCCCTCTCTATACCCAGGAGGGCTATATCTTGAGGTCTGAAAGTGGTTTTATGTTGTCTCATCTTTTGGTATTTCCAACCTTGCCAAAACATGGGAACCCCTTGAAATTTCGAGTAAAACGAGTATAAACTTGCATATATTCTGCCATTGTGACCTCTAGACCCCCTGGAGAAATTCAAAACCACCTCTGCCTTTCAGAAAACCGCCTCAGACTACGCACTGGTGGTTTACATAGGTTCAACACTGTGCTGAGTTGAATTAGAATTCGGTGGATTGGTTTACCAAGCTCCACCACTCGGCATGTTGGTTGGCGGACTTATGTGAAGGCGTTGTTATATATATATTTTTGGTGGGTCGGTGGTTTGAAACCCCCGCCCGACCCTTCCGCCATCCTGTCGGTTTTACCACCATATATGGAATCATATATATGATATATAAATGTGGCATTTAAAACATATGATAAGGTTTCAGCGATCATGGGGTTGACCCCGACCGTCCGGACCTTTTCCGACGGAAGATCCGATTCGAACTTAAATACAAATATTTTGTATTTAATATCAAATCAATGGTGGCTCATCCGGTGAGAGGACTCTAGAAAAAACGTTGGAATTCTGGGAGTTCAAGGGTTTGATCCTCCCTGATCCCCAAAATTTTGGAAATGAGGCCATATTGGGAAAAATTTGGGCTGCCATGTGTCAGCCCCGGATTGGCCCATTCCAACCAATCAAACTCCCACATGTCACTGATCTGCTGACATCACCCTAGACATGTGGTGTATTCCCAGGATGACACATGTCCTGGTGACATCATCCTGACTGTTGACTTGACAGTTGACTGTTGACTTTGACTTTGACTTTTTGTCATTTTCCCCTAATTTGTCATAAACTTTGACTAGCCACAACTTCTTCATGTGAACTCTGTTTTATGTGTCGTTTGCACTATTGGAATCCTGTCAACGAGCACTTTAACTTGATCCTTTTTTCATCTACATTTGAATACTTTGATTTGGAGACAAAACTGAATCCATTTTGGATCACTCCTCCCCACTGGAATCTTTTGGACCACCAAAATTTGGTTTTAGTTGTCGAGTAAGTGAGGATATGTTTCCTTCACTTTTCCAATTTCTATCCATCGTGATTTACTTGGATTTGTACATTTAATCCCAACTCAGAGATACTCAACATATCCTCGTCGTGAAGTCCTTATCCTCCTGTCGAGAATTGTGTCCTCTTGCAACTCGTTGAGATACTATGGTGAAAAATCTTCGATGGAAGGTACCTGAATTTGCTCTTTTGGATCTTCAATCAATGAAGGCTCATACAATTGCAAGTTTTCAACATTTGCGATGGAATAGATCTGCATATAAGCTGGTAGATCTATGTGGAAATAATTTTCACCAATTTTGTCAAGAATTTTGAAAGGACCGTATCTATTTGGTTTCAACTTTTTACCTTCCCCTTGAAGTATTTCTTTGCTAATGTATAACTAGACTTGATCACCAACTTGAAAACTATGCTCAACTCGATGCTTGTCGTGCCTCACTTTATACTTTTCCTGGCTCTTTTCCAGCTGTTACGGTATTGCTTGGTGAATTTCCTGGATCTTTTCAATGAACTTGGTTGCTTTGTCCACATTGTTGTGTCCATCAACTACTATGTCTTTACCAAAGACAAAATCCAAGGGAGACTTTGGTACAAAACCAAACAAAGTCTCAAATGGAGATCTTTGAGTAGAAGAATGTTTCGTATCGTTGTAAGCATGTTGCACATAACACAAATGCTCATACCAAAGCTTAGGATTATTGCTACAATAACCTCGAAGCAACTGTACCACTATCCTATTTACCACTTATGTCTAGCCGTCTATCTGCGAATGAAATTTCGTGCTCTTATTTAACTTTGTGTCCATGAGTTCCCATAAACTTGACCAAAATTTCCCGACAAATCGAGAATCTCGATCAGATACAATAGAGGTGGGTAACCCAAAATGAACCCATACATTTTGAAAGAACAACTTTGCAGTTTGTTCAGCTGTGACCTGTTTAGTACATGGTTTCAAAATACACATCTTACTGAACCTATCCACAACTACATACAAATAATCATGACCTTTTCTAGACATTGGAAATCCCCCAACAAAATCCATGGATAAACTTTGCCAAGGACGAGAAGGAATTGGAAGTGGATTATTCAAGCCTAATTTTCTGTTACTTGGCTTGCTTATAGCACACATAGTACGTCCTTTAATATATCTTGAAATTGTTTCATTCATTCGTGGCCAATAGCAGAATATTTGTAATAGTGCAATTGTTTTACTTACACCAAAGTGACCTGAAATTAGAGAAGTATGTGCTTCTTGAATCTATAATATTCCTAAATTAGCATGCATCTAATAAGAATATTATTTTTTTCTTTTGACACCTAGGAGATGAATAAATGGGTAAGGAGGCCCATACATTCCTAAAATAGGAATAAAATCCCTCATGATGTGAAAAGGGATCATAATAATAGCTGGATTTTGCACCCTCATGTGTGAACAGGGGAAAATACATGTGGATAAGGTCAAGTTTGACCAATTTAACAGCGCTGGAATGAATGGTGGAGATCATCTATGGAGACAACGCAGTGATAATGGGAAGAAGATTCCTTGGTGGTGGAAACCTTAATGAGGGGACCCAAGGTAAGAAGGCTCACACTTGTTTATAAGGAGGGAAAGGCAGCCATAGCAAGGCATGTTATTGATTATTGATTTTATGGTCGGCATGACTATTGTGCATTCTTCAGTTGTTTAGTTGAGATTGTTGTGCTGCTTAGCACAAGGGATTCTTGTTTAGGAATTCCATCTCCTTTCTTGAGAGGCCTCTTGAAGGAGCTTGCACTTCATTTCTCCACATCCAGGCTTGAGGCCAAGCTACCTCCTTCAGCTACAGCATAGTTTATGTTTAGAGCTGGGTTGTGTTGCAGGGTGTTGCAGTGGAGGGTTGAGAACACCACTTCCGGAGCTTGTTTTTCAAAGGAGGAAGCTTTCTTCCCTTTGGGAGATTAGTGAGGAAGATTCTGGAGCATATTTCACATCATGGAACTTGGCCAATATATTTTACATCACCTATAGTGCAGTACCTCTCCTTGACTACGTTATTTTAGTGAGTATTTGTAGTGAGGGGTTGCAGTGTTTGATCGGAGGGTGGGATCTTCAGTGTTAGGATCAGCCTTTCACTTGGAAGATCCATTGGAGGAGGTATATTTATCTTATGCATCATCTTCAGCCATCTCCATCCAGTTCTTAAGTTGAAGTTGCTACTTATCCCTAGGGCTGCACTCCAGCATTTTGTACTTTATGCATATTTCAGGAAATCCTTTCCGAATTGTCTTGAAAATGTATTTGAGAGCTTAGATCTTTACTTCCAACATTATATGAGCCATATATTGGTAGATATGTGTATTGACACTTTCCAGCAGCAGTTATACTTAATAAAATTGTGTTATCATAGCCTTCGGCATTATTTGTGTAGTAGTGTTCTTCATATTTCATGTACATGTTCTCTTGAGGCTTGTGTTGCCTAAATTGAGTGATTATTTCCTCAAGATATTGTATACATTTTCTGTTATAACATTAATATGATGGCTATATGTTCTTCTCACATTTTATGAGTTGATTTATCACTAATATTTCTAGTTTTATGTCTTGTATTGTTTCATTCCCCATTTGGGAATATTACAGAATCATATTAACTCTTTCATTTGTAATATTCTCTTCTTTGATGTCACATATGATAGGGCTAGGGTGGACTTCCAGAGTTAGGAGCAGACCGGTCACAGGTACAGGTTGGTGTCATCATTGGGGCCAGGGGATTTTTGGAGGAGTTTTGAGGAGTTTCCATGGTGTCCGGTGGCATTCGCTTGATATATTCCATCATCCGAGCAGTTTGGCTTTCGTTTCGGTGCATTCCAACAACTTTCGGAAATTTGAGTTATTTCTGGGCTTAAGTTAGCTGATTATGCTCAAGGTGGCATTCCGAGAGGAATTCATGATGGAACACCTTAGTGTAATAGCTCATTGGAACTGGGATGAGGATACCTACATGGTGGGATGTTTGGACACGGTTTTCAGTGAGTGAAGGAGGCATGGTAGCTTATTTACCCTTTTCTGCATTAAAAAGGAATATTTTAATAAGAGGGAAAAGTGCTCCATGAATAAAATAATAATAAAACAATGCTCTAGAAGGTCCCAAGATTTATATAAAAGAAAGGGAGGATGCCATTGAGATATATCTTTGGATCATATCATTTTCTTGTTTATGAGAGGTTTGAGACATGGTTCTCTACTTCAGCCGTAGCCCCAGGATGGAAACCCTCGGGTGATTTGTGAGTGTTGGACGGAAACCCAACTCTCTTTAAGGAGACTTCATTCAGAATTTTCGCAGAGCTTCAGAGATATTGGAGTGAGGATCATTCAGATCTTCAACAGGTGCTTCAGTGGATTTCGTAGTATCTGTTGCCAGAGGGAGAGTGCAGCAGTTCAGTTTTGGAGGCCATCGCAGTGTAGCAGTGCAACAGATTTTCTTGAGGCCAGTTGCAGTTATCTCAGCTATATTTCATTTTAGCATGTAACCCCAGTATATTATAATAAATCTGAGTTATTTTCTGCATTATGGAGTTATGGATTTGCATGAAATTATACGTTTATTTTACATGGCAATCTTCTGTTAAAAATACATGTTGATTTACAGCATAATTCGAGGTTTAGATTAATTTATGAAAATTTAGGAAAATATCCCATTTGGGGATATTACAGTGGTATCAAAGCCTTGGTCTTGGCTCTACCTACGAGGTTTCATATTAGAATGTTTTTCCGCAAACTGATTGCAGAGAAAATTAAGTTATTCTAAATTAATTGCTTGTGAAGGCCAAATTACAACAGAATTTATTTGGAGATGGGGCTGCGTTAAAAAATCCATACTGGGTCGAAGCTCTTGAGCAACCTTGTGGAATGAGGATTGATGGCTAAATGTATCTCTGTGCATGGGCAGCGAGGAGAGCTAGTCTTTTGGTCATAATTTCAACTCTCAACTGTATATCATTCACCTACAGTAGACTAATTGCCAACTATCATCATGGTGCTACTCTGAATTTTAAAGCTCAAAATCTTAGTGTTGATATATTACCGTATGAATTGTTGTAGCATGCTTCATTGAGCCAATTTCAGTGTGGTTGGGTAGCTGGAATGATATGAAATTTTTTTGCTGCTCTGGGGCCTTAGTGGGCAAATACTGTTGACATCAAATTTTATTTTGACAATGTATACACAATACACAGAAAATTTCATGTTGTAAGTCGACCAAATTCCTTACTGTGCATTGCTGGCCAGTTTTCTTCTCAAGAAACCATGAGATTCATTGTTGAAAAAGGAATGGGAGTGTGCAAATTCTAGAGACTGAGCTCTCTTAAAGTAGAAGGCAAATTTCTTCATTATTACCCATAGCCATGATGGCTGCAGCAAATAGAGAAATTCTGGCTTGACAGAGGGTCGTGGGCTTGTAAGGTGTTTTATGGTGTGTCCTAAAAAAAGACAACCACATAGTTGAGCCATATCTTCTTTGCTGGACGTGTGAACCTTCCTTAGAGTTGTGTACCATATCACGGGAATTTTCAGGGCAGTATTGTTGGGTGATTTGGCTGGACTTCAAGAGGAACCCGAATTGATAAATCAAGTTCATAAACCAGGTTCTATTACTCTATTCCCTTTGCAAACCCAACTGCATAGAAACTCAAGACTTTGTATTTTCCAGAATTTGTGTTGAGTTAATATTTGTAGTCCATATTTAAGTTGTGCAATTCTGGGTTTGACCATGGACTTGTCATTTATTTTCATATACCAGCATTATATTTTGTTATGAGCATGTAATGTACGTATGGGAGGAAGTGTTCTTTACTTCACTACAGATGTAATACTGAGTTTCAACAGCTCAGAAGTGCAATACTGAGTTTAGGCAACTCATAATTGCATGTGCAACATTGTGCAAGCAATCTGTTTGCTAAACACTTCACTGGGAAATATAGCAAACTCAGAAAATAATGTTCTCATGCAAACATTCTGTGATGGAGGAACTCCTAAATAAATTAAGAATATTGAACACATAAATTAATCTCTTAAACCATGACACACTCAAAAACTAAGCAGAATAGCAGACCTCTTTCAAGAGGGATTTCTACCATCCTTCAAAAAGGACAGCCAAAATATTTGCAGGGAACATTGGGGATCGGTCACAAAATTTTTGCACTTGGGACAGATCTGAAACACATGAAGATGTCATGGAGATTTTTTTCCAAACTAGAAGATTTTAATGAACTCTTGTCCACAATAAACAAAGCAGAAGGGAAGAAACTGATTTGGGCTCTAAAACCTACTATGATTGCTCTTATACAGCCCAAATTCTTGGAGGAACCTTGTGAAGGGGTCACACTTCCAGTTTCATCTTGCCTTAGTAACATCATGAAGTTGACCACGCCTATAGCTCCATACAATGATGATGTTATGAGGAGAATAATGAGATTGATTGTAGAGACTTTTCAGGATTTAGACAACAGTGCAGGCTCTACCTTCGGGAAGAAGCTTGAGATTTTATGGAGTATGGCCACATTCGAGACGTTTGTCATCATGTTTGATCTTGAGTGTGATGACTTGGTTCTGTAGATGTTCCAATGCTTCTTCAACATTAGGAGACATCATTCTGACATCGTCATAGCACATATGCAGTCCATCCTATCATCATTTATAAGGGACTGTGAAACCATTGGCCGAGAGTTGCAGACCAGGTTGTTGAGCATTTGGAGGAGAGAGCAGTTGGTCTCACCTATTGCTTATGAGCTAGCCCAAGGGCTAGTTGAGCATAACATTGAGCTTTTCCGGAGACAGTTGACCAGGGAGGAGCTGCTCCAATTTGGTGGATCTGGCAGCAGAAATGAGTTGATGAGGAAGAGACTTTGCTTCATCTATAAAGAACCTTGGGGGCCTGATCACTCATGCTTGAGTGATGCAGATAGTGTGGCAGAGGCAGAACAGAAGGGCATTCCTTCTGTATGCCAGGATGAGGACTCTTCTTCAGGTGAGTCCACGGGATCAGATGCGGATGCTTCTAGGGAGCGAGAGCAGTCATGTGGAGTTGATGGCAGTAGGTCAGAGCTGCATTCCAGTATGCAGGGTGAGCAGTCAGGGGACTCTACAGAAGATACTCTAGGTGATGAGTCACTTGTTACGGTTCAACTAGAGAAGCATATGATGGAGCTTGAGTTAGCAGAGGAGGATACTATGCACATCATTCATGATAGTCCTTTGGGGGAGAGCCAGATGGAGGATTACCTTGAGTCTATGATGGATATGTGGCTAACTGTGGGTTAGCCACTGAGGAGGAGCAGTAAAATGCACAAACATCGAGTACGGCGACAGCAGTTGCAGATCCATATCCTCTAGAGATGTTGGAGGTTGATGGGATAGTTCTGTAGGGGACTAGGGGACAGCAGGAGCTTTACATTCCCGATGAGAGGGATGAGTTGTTGGAGATGGTGGAGCATCCATATTTGGGCCGACACATTGATGAGGTACAGATAGATGTACACACAATCGGCTGAGCTACAGTACTTTTAGTGAGTAGCACTCTCCAGGAGTACATCGATGGGGCTTGCAGCATATCTTACCCACTTTGGCCCATTATAAAGAGGGGGGCTTCCTTCTATAGGCAGCTTTCATTGGCAGACAGGGCAGAACAATGTGAGTTGATTACGGGCTAGCGACAACACTCCAAGCGTGTTCCGTATACAGTTGTTGCTACATTAGATTCTTCTTCTAGGATGGATTGGTGGGAGATCATGATTCGGTACCCTTTTTATGGTATGATTTTCTTCGTAAGGAGCACAATAGAGCAGGGGCCCTTAGACATAGCAGATGTTACAGATTCCAGCTGGTAGTGGGGCCCAAGTCGTCATTTCTTCAGCACTCCATCCTGATTTCAGGAGAGCAGGTTTAGCATTGGATTGAGTCAGGACTTGGATAGGAGAGAGGTGATGAGTTGGTATGCAGTTGGTGGGGCAGCTTATATAGTTAGAGGTACGGCACAGCAGGAGCCAGGGAGCATTGATGCTTGATGACGGACTTCACTTCATGGGGCATCAGCTATAGCCAGAGGCAGTGCACAACCCGAGCCGTGGGACTTGGGCGATGATTGGCCATGGTGGCGTTGGGATCCGGGAGGATTTTTTGTTGACTGGTACAGTGAGAGACCAGTTTGGGATCCCAGCATTAAGGGGTCTATTCGGAATGGTTTGACACAGGTGCATAGCAGCACCCAGAGGCTTGTATGGGATCCGGGCATTGGGTCTCAGTTGCGGCGGGCCAACAGAGTGGCCCACATATTTCGATTGCTTGAGGGCAAGCAATCTTGGGGTAGAAGGTCTGTAATATTCTCTTTTTTGGTGTCACCTATGACAGGGCTAGGGTGGACTTCCAGAGTTAGGAGCGGACCGGTCACAAGTACAGGTTGGTGTCATCAGTGGGGCCAGGGGATTTTCGGAGGAGTTTTGAGGAGTTTCCATGGTGTCTGGTGGCATTCGCTTGATAAATTCCATCATCCGAGCAGTTTGGCTTTCGTTTCAGTGCATTCCGACAACTTTCGGAAATTTGAGTTATTTCTGGGCTTAAGTCAGTTGATTACACTCAAGGTGGCATTCCGAGAGGAATTCATGATGGAACACCTTAGTGCAATAGCTCATTGGAACTGGGACGAAGATACCTACATGGTGGGATGGTTGGACACGAGTTTCAGTGACCAAAGGAGGCATGGTAGCTGACTTACCCTTTTCTGCATTAAAAAGGAATATTTTAATAAGAGGGAAAGGTGCTCCATGAAAAAAATAATAATAAAACAATGCTCTAGAAGGTCCCAAGAGTTCTATAAAATAAAGGGAGGAGGCCATTGAGAGATATCTTTGGATCATATCATTTTCTTTTTTATGAGAGGTTTGATACGTGGTTCTCTACTTCAGCCGTAGCCCCAGGACGGAAACCCTCGGGTGATTTGTGAGTGTTGGATAGAAACCCAACTCTCTTTGAGGAGACTTCATTCAAAAGTTTCGCAGAGCTTCAAAGATATTGGAGTGAGGATCATTCGGATCTTCAACAGGTGCTTCAGTGGATTCCATAGTATCTGTTGCCGGAGGGAGAGTGCAACAGTTCAGTTTTGGAGGCCATCGCAATGTAGCAGTGCAGCAAATTTTCTTGAGGCCAGTTGTATTTCAGTTATCTCATCTATATTTCATTTCAGCATGTAACCCCAGTATATTATAATAAATCTGAGTTATTTTCTGCATTATGGAGTTATGGATTTTCATGAAATTATACGTTTATTTTACATCGCAATATTCTGTTAAAAATACATGTTGATTTACGGCATAATTCGGGGTTTAGATTAATTTATGCAAATTTAGGAAAATATCCCATTTGGGGATATTACACAGTTTGTGGAATGCATAATTTTTCCAAATGATATAAGATTTTGTCCTTTGTGAAATAATCCAACTCTTCTACCTGCTTGCCATGACTTAAAGTTGCATATAAATCCTTAAAATTTGTGTCTTGAGCATATTGTTCAATATAGCTTTCGTGAATTACTGAATTATGCTTAAGGATTGTGGATGCATCTATGATTGGTCTTGATAACATGTCTGCAACCTTATTATGTATGCCTTTCTTATATCTGATTACAAGATGAAATTATTGTAAGAAACCCATCCAATGATAGTGTCTTGATTGTTGCAATTTAGTGTGTGTGTGAATATTGTAGTGGTTGATGATCTGTATGTATGATTGTTTCTTTTCCAATTATGTAATATTTCCACTTTTTAACACTATGCACTAATGCATATAATTCCTTATCGTATGTAGGATAGTTAACTACTGCTAATGTGAATGTCTTAGAATGAAAGCATATAGGCTTTCTGTGCTACATCAACACTGCCCCCATGGCATATTCACTTGCATTTGTCTCGATCTCAAATGGCTGTTGAAGATCTGGCACTGCTAGTATTGGTGTTGTACTGATCCTTTCTTTCAATGTGTCGAAGGCTTTCTGTTGTTTGCCTCCCCACTAAAACACTTTTTTCACGCTTGTCAAAGCATGTAGAGGAGTTGCAATCGAAGAAAAGTTAGCAATAAACTTTTTCCAGTATTGTTTTTCCCCTAAGAAACTTCTAACTTTTGTAGCAGTCTTGGGCTTAGGCCAATTTACAATGACTTCGACCTTAGAGGGATCTATCGTCAATTCACCACCCCTTACAATATAACCCAAGTAATTTAAAGATGTCTTACCAAATTCACATTTTTACAGTTTTACATAGATATTTTCTCTTTTTAACACATCTAAAACCTGCTTTACATGCTTTATATGTCCATCCCATGTATTACTAAAAACAATAATATCATCTAAGTAGACTATTACAAAATCATCAATGAATGGCCTAAAAACATCATTCATGACATGCATGAATGTAGTTGGAGCATTGGTCAAGCTGAAAGGCATAACCACCCATTCATAGAGTCCTTGCTTTGTTTTGAAAGCAGTCTTCCATACATCTTGTTCTGAAACCCTGATCTAATGGTAGCCGCTTCGCAAGTCTAACTTAGTGAAGTAAACTGCATCTTTCAACTGATCTAATAAATCGTCAATGCGAGGAAGAGGATAACGATTCTTTATTGTAATTTTATTTAATGCTCGGAAATCAATGCACATTCTCCACGAACCATTTTTCTTACGTACCAACATAATAGGCGATCTGCATGGTGAAGTGCTTGGTCGAATAAACCCTTGATCGAACAATTCCTATACCTGCTTCTTTATTTATGCGTTCTCTAGAGCTGACAAACTGTACATTCCAATGTTAGGAATAGGAGCCTTCAGCTGCAAATAAATCTCATGTTCTATCTGTCGCTTGGGAGGAAGCCCTTTAGGCTCTTGAAACAGAATATCATAATCAAAAAAAACTTTAACTAAATCTGCTTTCTGTTTAGGATTACAGCCTTGAAAAGCATCCAATTTATCAAGATCCTTTGATTTTACTATCATAAGTAAAAAATGTTTACTTGAATTTATAATTCTTTTCATCTGTCTTGAATTTATGAGAGAGTAGCTATATTTGAGTTTATGAGCGCTTAATACATATTCGATTCTATCTTTAGTGATTTGATACTTATTTTCCCTTCGATAGAAGACAACATCTCTATCATACAAGTATGGAATCCCTAGTACAATTCCACATATATCCAATGGGACTATATCTAATTCAATCTCATCTACAAACTCCGATCCAATTGCGAAACAAAGTTTGCATTGTTTCGTAACCTGTAGTTTAGTTTTATCACGGACCCAACCCAATGGGTATGGATTTTTATGATGTTTTGTTTCAATACCCAATTTCTTTACAATTGATTCAGCAATCAAATTAACTTGAGAGCCACCATCAAACAATTTTAGTATGCTTGGAAACGACTCTAATATGAAATAGCTCATTTCTTTTCCTCTCATCATTTTCATTATCAACAAAATGTGAAGAAGTACTTGTAGATGCTTGATAATTTTAACCTTGTACATCTGTAGCTATAATTGTTGTTTCGTCTCCTGGATCTGATCCCAAGTCCTTTTGCATAGTAGCAGCATTCTTTCACTCTTTATTCCTGAACTTCTTAGGCTTCAATTCTGGATGCAGTGCCCAGCAGTGTGCCTCATCATGTCCTTATTTCTTTCTTCACGATGTTCGCTTTCCTTTCCTTCCATTTTTGTTTCTTATTTTCTCTATTCATGATTTCAATAGATTTAGATGACTTTCCAACATCATGAGATACATTTTTACCCCTAGCTTCTAGATGAGTTGTTTGAATTGATACATAATCTAAACTAGTCGAATTAAACATCAATATGGTATGCTTCAAATAAATATATAATCCACCTATGCATTTCAATAATGTTTCTGATGAGTCCAATGATATGCCTAGTGTCAAAGCTCTTTTACAAAATTCCTGAGTGTAACTTTGCACACTTTGACCCTTTAACTAACACAATGTTTTCCAACTCATCATATCTTTTTGCATATAATCCAAAGGATAAAATTGTTTTTTAATAGCAGAAACAAAAGCATTCCATGTAGAAATGATTTTACCATGTTTCTGGAGATCTGCTTGTGTCCTGCCTTCCCACCAAACAAGTGTGGTTCCTCCAAGATGAAGGCTAGCGAGTTGGATCTTCTTTCTTTCTGAAACAAATTTCTGTACCCTGCAATAAACTTCAATTTGTCTTATCCAATTATCAAGCTTTTCAACGTCAAGCTCACCATCATAAATTGGAAAATCAAATTTTACATATAATTTTATCAAAGAGGATTTATTCTTCTTCTTTTTAGAATAACTAGATTTATGAGAAGAAGACGATGATGACGATGATGGTGATGATGGAGATAATGGAGGAGGCTTTTCCCCCAATTCTTTGTCTGGTTTAGGTGATGAAGTGCCTTCACCTTTGCCCTTGTTAAACTCCTTATACATCTCTTCTACCATTGCACATATTGTCATGAAGATGTCCAAGAATTAAGCTTCAGATTCGAATATGTGTTCTTCCGTCATCTTCTTTTGTGAAAATACCCTTCCAATCTCTAGATTTGCTTCAAAAAGTTCTCCTTCTCCTCGTTTGAACTTTGACCTAGTAAGCATTCAAATCTTTACATGACATTGTCAAACCTTTAAAAATTAACCTAAAGCTATGATACCACTTGATCTGATTTATTAAAAAGGTATTATTGACGTCTATGTAAGCAGCTTATGTCATTTAGTGCAATAGATAGATAAGATTACGAATAAAATAAACAACATAAGCAAATGAAAACACATTCAAACACATCAACACAGCAAAAATTTAATAACGGAGTTCACCAGACTTCCTGGCTACGTCTTCGGGTCCTTAGCTTCCAGTGTTGATCACTTTATTTTGTATTCAAAATTATTTTATATGTATGAGCTCAAAAATAGAAGCTCAAATGAGAAAATGGACCTAACCATTGCGACGGGCTCTAAATTTCGAGTAAAACGAGTATAAACTTGCTTATATTCCGCCACTGTGACCTCCAAACCCCCTAGAGAAATTCAAAACCACCTCTGCCTTTCAAAAAACTACCTTCTCTACAGAAAACCACCTCAAACTACGCACTGGTGGTTTAAAATGGTTTGGCTCTACACTGATTTGAATTAGAACTCGGTGGCTTGGTTTACCAAGCTCCACCGCTTGGCATGTTGGCTGGTGGACTTATGTGAAGGCATTGTTATATATATATATATATATATATATGAGTGGGTCGGCAATTCAAAACCCCTGCCCAACCCTTGGCCATCCCATTGATTTACCACCATATATGGAATCATATATATGATATATATATGTGGCATTTAAAACATATGATAAGGTTCTGGCGGTCGTGGGGTTGACCTCGACCGTCCGGACCTTTTCCGACGGAAGATCCGATTCAAACTTAAATACAAATCTTTTGCATTTAATATCAAATCAATGGTGGCTCATCTGGTGAGCAGAATCTGGAAAAAACATTGGCATTCTGGGAGGTCAGGGGTTTGATCCTCCCTGATCCCCAAAATTTTGGAAATGAGGCCATATTGGGCAAAATTCGGGTTGCCATGTGTCAGCCCCAGATTGGCTCGTTCCAACCAATCAAACTCCGACACGTCATTGATCTGCTAACATCACCCTAGACATGTGGTGTATTCTTGGGATTACACGTGTCCTGCTGACATCATCATGACCATTGATTGTTGACTTTTACTTTGACTTTTTGTCATTTTGCCCTAATTTGTCATAAACTTTGACTGGACACAACTTATTCATACAAACTCGATTTTACACGTCGTTCGCACCATTGGAATCCTGTCGACGAGCACTTTAAATTGATCATATTTTCATCTACATTTGAAGACTTTGATTTGGAGGCAAAACTGAATCCATTTTGGATCAAATATACACTTGAAGGTTGTGCTCAAGCTTGAGCAAGAATATGTATTTCATATATATTCTCTGATTAATTCTAGATAGATAGTAAGGGGTTTTGAGCAGTTGTTTTCCCTTAGATAAAAATTTGTGCATGTGATGTTTCCTTTTGCATGTCTACGATTTTTATTCTAGATGCATACTAAATAATAACTGGTAGCTCTAACCCTTTTTCCTTCCCAAGAGCTATCATTGTTATCAAGATTCGATTAATGGTAGGGAGAAACTACCAAGTTGGGAGCACTTATGGTTTGACCTACTACAGGAGGAAATAAGGAGGAATACCAGATATGGGACCTCATCCAAAGAAGAGGAAGAGGAATTTTCATTATTCATCAAGGGAAAGAAGGCCAAGGGGAATACGTCCCAAGGTGAGGCTAATTCCAGCCAAGAGGGCAAGAATAAAGACTTGTCCAAAATCAAGTGTTTTCACTGTTATGAATTCAGACACTATGCCACGAAGTTTCCACACAAGAAGGCAATTAAGAAGGAGCTTGTATTAGCAGTAGTAGGTGAAGCTTTGGCTTTACAATTCAAGATTTACTTCACTCTCATCACATGTATAGCGAGCACAGTGATGGGGAGAATGTGGTACCTGGACAGTGGTGCCTCATTCCACATGACGGGGAATAGAGAGTTTTTCAGTGACTTAGAGGAGAAAGATCTCCAGGTAACATTTAGTTTGGAGATGAAAAAAGTTACAACGTGATTGGGATTGGTACAATCACCGTTCATAGGGAGTCGGGATCCCCTCTCAGACTCAAGGATGTGATGTTTTTTTTGGGTCTAAAGAAAAATCTCGTCTTCGTTGCAGTTTTGGAAGACCATGGTTACGATATGATCTTCAGCAAAGGAAAGGCTTTCTTGAGACACATAGCCACAAGACAGGTGAAGCAGATCGGGGTTCGATTCAAGAACCTATATGCACTTTTGTTAGAAGATGCATGCAAATCCTTGAGGATAAAGGCAGAGACTAGAGATTTGGTGGTTGAGAGGGAGCATGTTAGACCTCTCAACATGCATCCTCATAAGAAGCCTCAGGAAGTTGTGGAGCAGTCACAAATGGATAAGCAAAGAGAAGGCATAGTGGAGACATCCACCCAAGTAGATACATCCAGTAGAGGGAGATTTTGAGCCAAGTGGATAGCGTGAGCACATGCAGTTATACCTTTAGGAGTGAGGTGGAGCGATGTAGATCCTTAGTCCAAGAGTTGCATAAATTCGGGTAGGGTCCATTGAGGCATTCTTCTCTTGGATAATTACCTTGCTATAGGGACCCACAATATTCAGTGGTAGGAGGATCAGTGTCAGTCAAATACTGAGGAGTGCAAAGGAGTGTTGATAGCAAAGTAGGAGGCTCAGTCACAAAAGCAGTAGCAACACAATTTTCCCAGTAGATAGTTGCAGACACAGTTGATTCAGATTGTTTTTTTTATGCTTCTCCGTTGCAGATGTTGTAGTAGAAGCGATAATAATTATAGGTGTTTCATGCAGTACATTCCACAGGTGTGGGATAGGGTGGTTGATAATCCATTTCTTGCTAAGAGGGAGTGTTGAAAATGCAACAAGAAAGTCTCAATTTTGATTTTTTCCTTTTAATCAAATTGAGAAAAATTGAAATTCCACATCATCAGACAACTAAATGAGGTGACATGGCTCTTTTCACTTAGTTAATAACACTAAATTAAATTTAATGAGTTGAAATTCATTTTACTTGATTTGATTCCTAAAAAAAAGAGGATTCTAGCTCAGTTAATTTGAGTTAGGGACATGAAGTTTAGTAGTGTGCAGCAGGTTCCTAAATTTTTGGAGCCTAGGTTGATTTAATTTCAATTGTAGCAATTTAATTCAGTTAAATTGAGTTATGGTTAGTTAAACTAGTTCTAACTGTTGGAGGAACTAGTGGAAGGTCAAGTTATGGAAGTGGAACTTCAACCACACTCATCGATCATCCAGATAACTAATCAATTAGCCTAAATTAGCTCATGCAAGCAGAGAATTCAATTTACCTAGTTGAGATGGATATTCCAAGGTAGTGTACTATCATTTGTAACATATTCCAATGTGTATAGGTGGTGGATGCAGTCAGAGGAAGGACCTAAGGGAATGCGCAATTCAATAGTGGGAAATTCCCAAATAATAGGGGCCAGTTTCCAAGAGGAACAATGTAAGGTAGTGGGAGCTCGGAGGGCCTAAAAATTGGCTAAGTGTTGGCTAAAGTCAGCCAATCAAGCAGAGGGATAGACTATACAGTTTAACGTTGTTCTCAAGCTTGAGAAATCATATGTATTTCATCTCTATTCTTTGATTAATTCCATATAGATAGTAAGGGGTTTTGAGAAGTTGTTTTCCCCTAAATAAATATTTGTTCATGTGTGATGTTTCAATTTGCATGTCTGTGATTTTTCTTCTAGATGGTGAATTAACTTTCGCAGATAAGTAGAGTAGCTTCAAGTATTATGACTTAGTAAAATTTTATGGGTAGTTTTGATTTTACACATTAATTTCTATAAATAATGTGTTGGTTAGTGTGATAAGAGGAAATAATACATGAAAAGGAAGTTAAATAGATAAACGAAGCATATCACCAAAGGTAAGAAAGATAAAGAATTAGATAACCAATATAAATGATAGAAGATAAAAATTCAAGGCTAGACTAAACAATAAGAAAGGATCCAAACCATGAGAAGAGAGTTGGGCAATCGTTTCTTGACAATGAGGGGGAAAACAACTATTCAGTGATTGTACTTTTGTCAATTATGTACTTTGTATAATATTAATGAAAATATATCTATGAGTACTGTTAGGGCCTAAATATACCTCAGGCTGAGAAAGGCAGAATCTAGGGTAACATCAAACCACGCTTAACCTAGTAGCTAGCCCTACCAGGTCGGGAGAGGGCTCTCTCCTTGTCAATCTCAGCAAAAAATGATCAATGAGGCTTGAGATGACTAATGTGAATACTGATTTTAGGCTAGGTATGTGTGCAAAGGAGTTTTATTTATTTTAATGATGTTTTGTTGGCTCAAATGGAAAGGCAGATTTGGGGTTTGGGGAATCAGGCTCAGTTTTGCAGAGATCTCAATGGGGCAAGGTAGGAAATTGATTTGACACTTCAATTTGAATGAAATGGAGATATTTAGACAGGTGAGGAGTTGAAGAGGCTAAGAAAATTTCAGGGATCCTCTTCGAACAGCTGAAAACATAGATAACTAAGCAAACCCTAGGTAGAGCACTGCAATTTCAATGGATTCTACCTTTATCCTTGTTTGTTTTAGTTAAGAAGAAATAAGAGAGAAAATTGCATACATAAAACACCAGTAAACTTACATTTACAGAGAGAAACACAATATCAAATCAAAATGCCACATGAATCCCATAGAGTGTTGCAAACCCTGCTCTATTCCTTTGCCAAACTGTAGAGATGAATGTACAATGATGCTCAAAGCATTCCCAAAAGTCCAACCATGCTAATGATTGATAAAGCATAAGATATAGGCAAAAAAACACTCATCCTAGCTTCTAGAGGTCGAGCTCATGAGTTTAGGAGTTGTTCCAACAAAATCTAAACTGAGAACTAAAAATTAGGCAGTGGAACAGCTTGCCTCTAAAAACTAGGAAACTAATTCATTCAGTTGCAAACTACCTTTTGATGGATGAATCTACCTCTATGAGTGAAAATTTAGAAAAATTACATCAAAATCCATCATTTCACATTAAATTACATCATGAGTCTGACAATTAGAAGGAGAAAAGTCAAAGTGTGAAAAAACTAGGGAAAAATAGAGTTTTTGACCAAAAATGAGCAAAATTCCTCCAGCCGCGCTTGATTTCCCTATGCGTAGCGCCTGTTTGCAGCTGATTTTGGAGGCCTTCCCGGTGTCAAAATTTTCTCCAAGTGGGCTTGTTGGAAATTTTTGCCTATCTACTTTCCATCACAAGTGAAATTTTTGAATTTGGCCTCCATTTGCCCCTCCAAAACTAAGTTCTCCCAAGACTGCTTCTGGTGTGTCAAAAAAGGGGCAGAAAGGTCATTTTTGAGGTGTTTTTGACCTTTTTGGAAGCCCAAAACTTGTCAAAATTTCTTGGCCATTGGTAGGCATGCATATTTTTCCATGGAAAATCCAAAAATGCTGAGATTTTCTCAAAAGGAGGTCTCCATCAAAAGCGAGCGCCAAGTGGCGCAGCGCATTGGGCAGAAAAACCTGTGTTTTGGCCCAAAAATTTTAGAAATGCAAAAAGTGTCCCAAATTTTTTGAAATTTGGGCTGAGTGTTTTCCATCAACTGCTGTGTTGGGCCAAGGAAGCCTCAGCCAATATTTGAAGTTTATCATGCTCTTTTCGCCTCCTCAATGCCTTCTTCAACTTGGCCTTCAAAATTTTGATTCTTGCTTTGCACACATGGTTTCTCACCCAGTAATGGTTAGCCATATGCCTCAACATGTTTTTCTCTTTTTTGGCCTTCTCCAACAGCTTTTCCAAATGTATATTTACCCTTTCAAGCCAATTTTCACGATCAGCTTCAATTTCTTGCTCAAGTGGTGTCAACTTGGTTTTCCTTCTCTTGGCAGCTTGCCGATTTTCTCGTATGTTTTGCAGCTCCATAATGGTTTTTTGGTCCTCTAGCTGCTTGTTTCTTTACTCCAGGTATTTAATTGTCCATTTGGCTCTTTCTAGGTTGAGTTACAAAGCATTAATGTCCACCTGTTGCTCCTGAATGATCTCCCTGAATTTTGAGCTTTGTGGGCCCAAATCAGTGTCATCCTCCTGAATGAGGATGAAATCTGTCTCCTGTCCTCCTGAAGGCCCCTCATCATGTAATGGCTGCTTACCCTTGTCCTGTACCTGCTCTTCTGATGGAGGAAGCAAGACCCCTTCCACCCTGGGTGGAGATAATACTTGCTTTGTTGCTGCAAACAACCTTCTAGTGCCCTTTTGATAGGTGACAAACACTGGCACACTAGCGGTCTGTGTCTCATGACCCTCCTGCTGATGTGAAGGCCCACCTGTCTCATGAAAATCTTCTGGAGGTACCTGAGGAGCTATGAAGAACTCATGAGAAATGAAATCCTCCCATGAGATGTCCTACAAACCAAGCTGATGCATGACCACAATTTTGATGAGTGCAAAATGATATATACTGTTATACTGTTGCTGAGGAATCTTCTTGTGCACTAGGGTGGTCATCTTCTCAATATTTTGGCATATGAAGTAGCGGAGATTCATCATTCTCACCCTGGTAAAGTGCATCAACAATCTGATGTGATAGGCATATAAGCGAGAAAACCGGCCCTCACAGTTGAAATACTTAATTATGAATTTCATCAAAGGAGCATATGAGTCTTTCAGATACCGAAAGGGAAAAACTCTACTGAGTTGTCTCAAATAACCAGGCTTGATATATGGCTCATAATTTTCCCTGTCAATTTGCTGCCTTTTATTCCATTGTTCACCGACATTTGGAATGCCAGTTGCTAGAGAAATAGACTCCGGTCTCAAGGTGAATGTCACACCTGCCAGAGTGGCTTGGCCATTATGTAGATGAAGCACAAACAATCTAGCCAACTCATGATGATACTGGACTCTAGCAACTATCTTACAGAACTAATAACAAGATTGCTATTGAAAACATGTGACAGCAAGAGAGCAAGCCTGCAGCTCGGCAAGTGAAGTAGGCTCCTCTCGTACATGTTTACCACCCTTGTGAGGTCTCCTTGGTGCATGCATTTCTGTAGGAGAATCACTATGTGTCTCCTCATCTCGGCCATAGGAGGGATCAGATTCCATGTTTGCCAAATTTTGTGAGTTTTCTTGATGAGTATGGAGAGGTTTATGGTGTTTTTAGTTTTCTGCTACCAAGGATGAGAATTTATGAGGGATTGTGGAGAGAAAGGGTATGAGGGATTTTGGAAATAATATAGACAAGTTTTTAGGAATGGGGGTTTAGGGAATAGTGTGTAGGCTTAGGGACAGCAATTAGGGTTTAGGATAGTGGGATTCAAGGAATATGGGAATTAGGGAATGAATGGATGAAAGTGAAAAATGAATGGAGGAGTCAAAAAGTGAGGGAGCGATGGAGTAGATTTGGTAGCAAAAACACAAAGACAAACTCTAGGCCATTGTTTTTGAGCAAATTTGGAAGGAGGTAGGGTTTGAATTTTATCACACTAAACCACCATAAATCTTAAGAAAACTTCTTCACTAGCAATGAAAGGATCTTAACTTACTTTCACACCACGTATTTTGAGCAAATTTGGAACATTCGGGGAAGTTTAAGGTGAAATCGGGCTTTGAAACTTTGTGCGCCTCAAACCCAGTGCGTCGCGCCTGTGTGTTTCTTGCACTGTGGAGGGAGCTCCAATGTGCCTTGCCTGCTCTATTCACCGCGCCTCAAGCCCAACGCGTCGCGCCCTTGAAATTTGCACAATTTTCCCTCAAACTCGCTCCCTTTCTCCAACACGAATTTCTCTTGTTCATTTTTTCTTCTTTGAATGCCAATGAGATCTTTGAAGATGATCAAAGGGTTTATATACAAGAGCTTTTAATTTTCACTCATAAAACCCATTTTTATAATGTTTGCAATGTGACTTACTCTTTCAACTTTGTTTTGGGCAGTTTGCTTCATTTTTGCCTTTGATGAACTGAATGATTTGATTTTTTGGTTTGCCTCGCAGGGGATGGAGTCGCTGAAGCTTGGTAAGGTGACCAGGGTTGCCAATGAAGTTTCTTACATGGGAAAAACTTAAATTACATCAAATTTTATAGATAAAACCTAAAATACTTTGTTTTTCCTCAAAACAGGGTTTTGAGGAAAAATACATTTTTGAGCGTATGATGATAGAATATATTTGGTACTGGAACTTTATTCAACCTCCTCATGCGCCTGTTGGCCGTTATTGGAAATTTTGAAGACCTTTTTGATGAAACCCTAGACCTAATGAAACTGAAACCCTAGAAATGACTCTTACAAAGTTAAAGACAAAAAGTAACTACAGATGATCTTGATGAATAGAAGTAGGCCAGCAGGCAAAGGACATGAGGGAAAATTTACAACAAGCCACTACCGTCAGATGATCCATGATCCTAATGGAATGCAGCTGACTGAGCAAGACACCTAATATGCAATGCAACAAGATAATTTGATCACTGACAGAGGGATGAAGATACCGACACTAACAAGTACAATATGTTTATATTTGACTTTAAGTGGATGTGTGATTTTTAATTATATTAGCATCATTTATATGATGAATTAACTTGCAAGCCAATATGTTTACATGTTAGCAAATTTGGTGCACCACTCTCAATTTTGTCAACTTACTGAAACTTTTTATAATCACTTTAACATAGTTATGTTTCAATTATGTTTTTATGATAATGTTAACAATCACAACTCCAAACAACCAACTTGTGTTTGGAAAATATTAGCCACCATATAGTCTCTGACATCAACTTTCAAAAATATCATTATCAAAATCCAATTTTACAAAGACACCACCAAAAATTATATTGTGGTTATCTCTCGCACACACAAATATATATATAACTTATAAAAATTAAAATAAAATATATTATAAAAATAATTATTACATTGTAATACCCTGGATGTGGGTGCCTCGTAGTGCTCAATCAGCCTGCCACATGGCCTCCCCAAAGCCGAGCATTTGTCCTCGCCACAAGGCAACACATGGCCCTGGTGTGGGTGCCATCATAATATGAAATTATGGCTCTGCCTAGTGCCATTACTGTAATTAATTTTGACTGCTTTGAATTCATTCCCGCCCGTCCTCGATGCAGAGCACCATCACCATTTATGGGAAATGGCGTCGCCTCCCCTCAGCACTTCTCCCTCAATCTCACTGTCAATTTGGCACTCGGCTCTGATCATTCTTGTTGCGCCTCCACCCCTCACTCTGCCCTTCAAACTCTGTATGCCCACTCGCTCCACGCTGCTTACAGTTTCAATGCTTGCCCTCCTCACTCGCCTGGCTTGCATTCTCAAAATTCGGAAGCCACCATATCTCGTCGCCATCGCATGTGATTCCACAAAAGTCGGCCGAGGCTTGCCTTCTTGTCCTCCCATCCCTGCCATGGTGAAATGCTCAGTGGAATTCTCCTTGGATGTGGATTCATTGGAGGTCCTTGACCTGCAACATCTCTCAGCCTACATCTCCCTTCGCCTTCCTGAAGCTCATACCAGCCCATTTGGTTCGAGGTCCAGGAAGAGGATGAATCAACTATGTCACCGTCTCACCTTCAAAAACCCCGAAAAATGGTGGCTCTACCCGTCAAGCCTTCGGAGGATTCTTCGGACAGCAGTGGTAGCAGCAGCTCCGTAGAAGGTGGCAAAGCAGTAGCAGCGGCTACTCGTTCGACCTCCACGCCTGAGCTGGACCCCCGGATTTCCAAGCCAGAGGACGACCCCTCCAATTATGGTTGCTTCATTAAGGAAGAGCAGCCTCCCATCAAATTTAGGATGAAGAGAACCAAAACGCCTAACGCCATGGTTCCTCCTTTTCTTGTTTTCTCTAGCTCAATTATCGTTTCTATGTTTCTTTGTTTTTTGCAAAGTAAACTTAGATACTGGGTACTACTATTTAGGTTGGTTTCCCCTACAGGGACAGCACCCTTTGTACTCTATGGACTGGTTTATGGGCTAGTTTCCCCACTAGGGGCAGCTCCATTTTTGTATTTTTGAATTTCCTCTTTCCCACCAAAATTGACTAACTCGGCAATTCTAATCAAAATGTTAAACTGTATCACTATATTTTTTGTATAATATAATAGAATCTAGTCATATTTAATATATATATATATATATATATATATATATATATATATATATATATATATATAAAATAAATTATATTTAAAAACAATATAAAAGTGAACCCATGTATATTTAAAATTTGTCTAATTTAATGGAGATAAAAGATTAAAATCTATAAAACAATTACAAATTGATGGAGATAAAAGAAGGTTATAATTCTCTAAAGAAGGTCATAAAAAATTACAAGGAAAACCTTAAACTTAAAATCAATATCAATCATCTATTCTTCACCTACCCTTGAATGTGATATTGAAAGCAATTTCAATCATATGCTAAAAAGAAATTGGTAATGTGGGTTCATATTGTTTTTCAAAAAATGATGTTGAAACATATGTTGGTTAATAAAACAAATTTGAATATATACCTTCCACCATCATTGGATTGTACACTTTAGTGTAAAAATTACAAGGAAATTTTAGAATTGAAAGTAATATCAATGATCTACTCTTTAGGTGATGCTCAAAAGAAATTGATAATGTGGTTCATATCGTTGTTCAAAAAATTTGTTGCCACATAGGTTAGTTAATATAACAAATTTGAACTTGTACTTTTTAACAACATTGTATTATATTTTTTTAAAATTTAAGAGGATATATAAAATTTAAAGAATAATTTTATGAACTTTTGGAAAGGTTTTTTCTTTAAACATTATTTTTATTTTTTAAATTTTATGGAAAAATACATATTTAACAATTATATTTTTTTAAAATAAAGATTTTCACAATTTGTTTTTTTTAAGTTTGGTAGTACCTTTTATTTTTCTCTTTTTTTCACCTTTTTTCTTTTCTTTTCTTTTTTTACTCCATCTTCATCAACATGTCTAGATACATCACTCTGATCGAGGAAGGGATTGGGGTCTTGGTTAGATGGTGATGAGGCGAGCTGTTATAGCACTCATCACAGATTTTCACAATTTGAATTCATGCTACAAACATTCTTTTTTAGAAAAAACATGTGGAAAAATGCAGTTTCTTTATACAGTTTATTGGAAAAACTGTCTCCAAAATTATATTGTATTTTCAAAATGAAATATAACACAAAAGATTATATGAACTTAGTCATAATTTCATTTGAGAATCTAATAAAAAATATTAATCCATGAATTCAAGATTGTTAACTAAGTTTGTTATTTCATACTTATAATTGATTATATTTATAACTTTATAGATCATGAATGTTTTTTTCTCCAAAAAAATGGTAATTTTGCAATGTTCATGTTTCTGTGATTATAGTTGTTTGTTTGTGTATAAATATTCACATATATGAGTTTTATTGTTGACGTTTCAAAGCTACAATCTATTTCATGTACAAATTATATAAAATTACATTTTTTAAATACATATTGTTGCATGCATTCATGTAGGATCCAAAGGTCACATAAATGTATGACTTTTAGTCCTGTTTGAAACAAAAAACTTTCATAAGGCTTCCCAACTTTTACATAAATTTTGAGCATAAATAAAATAAAAAAATTCTTAATTTATATAGTTGTTTTCTAAATGAAACTAAAGTTGTATCTAAAAAAGATGTCATATATTTATCAGTTTTATGCAAGTTGAGTATTTGGATGGCCCCGCTTTCTATGATGGGCTTGTGGTAGAACTCATAATGTTAAGCTTATTTTGACTCTTTAATGAGTCATTTCCCATAAACAAGTCAAGCACCTTCTTTAGATAAGGAATATGTAATCATGTTGAGTTCCTTGCATACATGACAATAAGAAAATATATCGAAATCATTTTTTATACGAAGAAATTCCTCCAACAAACATGGAAATTGTTGATTATGACACCTTTGAACCCCTTTAATGCAATAAATAATGATCATGTAATCACCAAAAATTTGAAGAGATCCACAACCTTTTTCTTTTGCAAAAAGTAAGAGCAATTTTAGAGACATAAGTTCAACAAAATTATGTGCCCTTACCCAACCCCATTTTTATAGAGAAAAAGTGAATCTTAGGTAAATAAAGTACAACTCCTCTGCCATAGTCTATATCCTCACCTTGTGAGTCCCCATCAAAATATGCCCATGGCCTAGCTTTGTTAATAACTTCAAGAGAAATAACTTTTTCGCCATGGAGCCTATCCTTATGTGGAAGGGGGGAAAAGATAGTTAAAATTTGAGTTGCATATCTATTTGGCAAGGATAAAGAATCTAAAATTATTGCTTTATTTTGAGCTAGCCAAACTCCCTAACAAATTAAAAGAGATAAAGTGTGAAGTTTTTCACAACATTATTTTCAAACCATAAATGTTAGGCTTACAACATACTCCCCCCTTGTTAATCACAAAGTAGACCAAATTGGGCTTGGAAAATTGCCCATACACATTTTCTGAAAGAACACTCAATAAACAAATGATCAACATTATCCTCCTCATATTTGCAAAGAATACACCATCTAGAACCCTCCTTGTGTCTTTTTTGAATGCTATCCCATGTTGGAACTTTGTCTTCCATAAGACACCACATAAAAAGCTAATATTTTTCAATAATATTTAACTTCCAAAGATGTTTCCACCACCAAACCTGTTCTCCCCAAATCCGATCAAAGATTAGGTTCAGAACACATTTTTTTATGTCAAGTCTCCAAACATATATAAAGATCAACATAGTTCATCTTCCTTGTATTTCATACAAATGTGGAATGAGCGTAAAGCTATAATATAAACCTCCCATGCTTCAATATGATTGGAATGAATACCCAATTGCACAACTGATGTCCAACCTTGTGCCCAAATGTCGGTGAGATTCAGATCTATAACTTGATTTAGAGTAAAATACCATTTTCATTTATAAAAGCCACGAGATCTTGTGGGAGACAATAGGCTTCATCATTTCCAACCATGGGTCTAGACCAATTCTAACCTTACCTCCATTTCCAATTCTCCATAAAATACGTTCCTCGATCACCTAAAAGGATGCTAAAGCTGCCTTCCAAATAAGAGATACATTTTTGCGTGATTTATTGGGAGTCCCATCCCAGTCTGCGATTGAGCTAGAGTAACTATATTTCATATGTACCACTGAATTTCATAATCTTTGAGTATAAAGAATCCTCCACTCAAATTTTTCCATAAGAGATTTGGAAAATAGGAATTTTCTTTAATTCCCAACCACCCCAAGCCTTTGGAACTGCAAATTTGTCCCATTTTACCCAAATCAAAACAAAATTATCCAAAGATCCTGCCCAAAGAAACTAAAGACACACTTTACATAGCTTCTCCAAGATTCCTTTAGAAATATAGGAGAGATACATCCAATACTCATGGATGGCTTTAAGGGCATATTTGATAAGCACTAATCGACCTACTCTAGAGATCCATTTCGAACTCTGAATTTGTAATATTTTTTCTAGTTTTGCATCAAGCCAATTCCAATATTATTTTATGTAGGAATTTGGTTTTAAATGGAAACCCATGTATTTAATACCTTCATCAAAATGCATTAGGGTAAAAGGAAACAAGGATTGAAAATTAAGGACTTTAACATATTCTAATAATTGAATCGAGAGATTTTATTTAAAAATATTTATTTGTATATTCATGGCTCTCCGAAATAGAGCCAAATAGGAATGTAGAAAACCTATGTCTCGGTGGGAACCATTACAAAAGACAAGAATGTCATGATAAACAAACAATAGGTGCACAATTGACAGGTTTGCAACCATTTTTATTCCTATAAAGTCTCCCCTTCGCTTTGCATCTCCCAACATCCTATTTAGTCGTTTAGCCACTAGTAAGAAAAGTAATGGGGAAATTAGATGATCAGGAGATCATGTGTTATGCTCAAAATTGAAAGTGCTCGAAATACGTTCAAACCTAAGTGACCAGAAAGGCCTCATATTCGTGATTCTGGCACCGCGAACGGTTTGAAAAACCAATGTCGTATGAGGAAGATATCGCGTTCTGTTCGCTTTCCCAAATAGCAAAAATTTTGTGACTGGATGCCCAGTCAGCATGAAGGTATAGTCAGCAAGCATATTTCAGGAATATTCCATTTTTCTCAGCCAACCAGATCATGCCATGTGGCACGATATGGGTCGTTGATTTAGTGGCACGCTGACTTTTGTGGACCGTTGATGATTTTTTATGTGAGCCGTCGGATGAGAGACTCGTGGCAAGCTCGGAGGCCGCCACGTGTCCTCAGAATTATGTTGTAAAATTTTTATGGAGTCGGGGGAGGGTCAACCTCGTGACCACCGGCCTACACGCCCAAAGTCTTAACTAGTCCGCCTACCATTTAGTTCTTACAACTATAGGGTTGGAGGTTCCATTTAATGTTTAACAAAACTTACGACGGATAAAAAAAGGGGCCAGCCCCAACCACCAAAACCGGCAGCTATGACCGTGACCTTAATTTGAAGACCCGGCGGCTAATTAAACCTTAACTCTCGCAACGTGATACCATTCACATTACATGCAGAAAGTGTAAATGTAGTTAATGGTCGAATGGTGGTTTATCCGATGGAGTTTATTAAAGCAGTCACATGGGGAGTTATGACATGAAATGCGATTGTTTGAAATCGTGTCAGCTAAGGGTCCTACCCACCTTAACGTGGAGTTTAAAGCCCTCAACCGCGTGGTTTAAGGCGAAGGGTCGGCTTGTGACCACTCCACCTAACCATTTCACGTTAATGCATGCATTTTAAGTGGCGGGAACAATAGCGCACCCCTAAATTCTAGGGTTTTCATCAACTTAACTCCAGTTAAGTGCCTGACTCCACTTTTAGTGGAGCTTTTCTAGCTATCATTAGGAAAAATGAATTGGGAGGTCAATTTTCGACCAATTTTTGGTGAAAGAAGAGTCTACCTAGACTAATTTGATAATTCTGGAGCCATTGGTGCAGAGAAAACAGTCATTAGAGGCCTGTAAACACATGTAATTTACAATTTTGAGCATAATGACAAAGAGGGACATGCCATTGGGAGATGGACTAGTAGATGTAGCCCAGGAATGGTGAACTGCTTCATCATGTCTACTGTTTAAAACTTATGTGTGATTCTATTTCTTTGTTATGCACTATTGTTTAGTGTTTTTAAGGTTTATTTTCATGCTTAAAGTTCACTAATTCATCTATATTTCATCTTTAAAACTCTCATTCCTTAAGAAAACATATGGAGACAAATTGTACATGTTTATATTACTAAAAGGACACTTAGCACAGAAGAACTAATACACTTCTTTCATATCAAGTTGGTATCAAAGCTATAGTTTAATCTCTAATGTTTTATGTGCAAATATTTGTTTAACTGTTTGCAAGGGTTTTTATGCTTACTAGGCTTAAGCTTAAGAGAGGAGAAGGCCAATTGGTGGAAGCAAGAAGTTCTCAAATGGAGCTAAAGCAAAGGAGGGAAAGAGTGCCACATTCTCCACCACCTATTTCACCTCCAAAAGAAGAAAAAGAACCAATAAGCATGCCTCCAGGAGAAGAAGAAACCCATGAAGAGGTGGATCCCAAAGAAGAAGAAAGAGTGTTCAGGAAAGCATTCCCTGACATGATTGAAATGGTGAGAGTCCTTTATCAAGAAATTAATGAAATACTAGAAGGAGAAGGATCCAAACTTCACAAGGAAGGTCAGGGATCATTAGGAGGTCAGAAAGATGAAGATAAATCAAAGAAGGGAAATGGATAAAATGGAGGTAGTTGAAAGTCACCATCATCACCCTCATCTTCATCCTCATCATCCTCTACTTCATCTTTAGTATATCAGCCATCTAATTCAAAGAACACTGGTAAAAGTCCTTTTCTAAAACTTGATGTTAATTTTGAATTGCCAATGTTTAATGGTGAAGTCAATGTAGAAAAGCTTGATAATTGGATTAGGCAATTGGAGGTTTATTTGAGAATTCAGAACCTTCATGATGGTGACACCAAAATCCAACTAGCTTCATTGAGGATGGAAGGTGAAACTCTTGTTTGGTGGGAAGCCAAGACAAAGGAGGAGATCAAAAAGCATGGTAAGGTTATTCTATCATGGACTGATTTCATTACTGCAATAAAACAACAGTTTTATCCATTAGCTCATATGCAAAAAGCCATAATGAACTGGAAAAATTTTAGACAATTCAAAGGAAAAAATGTACAAGACTACACCCAAGAATTTAGGAGAAGAGCTCTCTTATTAGGGGTAGATTTGCAGAGTCAAGATGCTTTTCTCAAGTACATAGGGGGCTTACATAGCTACCTTAGACATACTATCCTTATGTTTAATCTTACAAATCTAGATGAGGTATGTGTTCAAGCCACACATCTAGAAGCAAGAGGGAAAAATAGTTTTGAAGAGGGTAGAAATAAACCCTTTAAGGGGAAAAACAAAGAGAAGACCTCAAAAGGAAAAGGAAAAAAGAATGCATATGTCAAGAAAGAGGGAGAGAAATTGGTTTGTAAACATTTTTCAAGAGATGGCCATGAAGAGAAAAATTGTTGGAAATTACACCCTGAAAAGAGACCCAAGTTTAACAAAAACAAAGGGAAGCAGAAAACTATAGCTACAGCTCAACATGACTTAAGAGAGGATTCAGGTGATGAAACTAAAATTACAGCCATGGGATTGAAGAACATGAGGGGGAAAGAAATTGAAACAAAACCCAATACTATTACTTCAAACTGTCACATAGAAGCTCCAAATGAAGAAGAGATAATTGAACTTTTTCATGTGAGGGTCATATCCAAACATACCAAGATTGATACA
This sequence comes from Pinus albicaulis, assembly GCA_034641835.2. Classification (NCBI taxonomy): domain Eukaryota; kingdom Viridiplantae; phylum Streptophyta; class Pinopsida; order Pinales; family Pinaceae; genus Pinus; species Pinus albicaulis. Next base: position 1,215,847,116 of record CM076574.1, read on the forward strand.
CTGTTTGATAGTGGTTCACAAGCGAATTTAATCTCTGAATACTTGGTCAAGAAACTTAATCTTGAGACCATTCCACATCCAAAACCATATCCACTTGGGTGGATTTGTAAGGATGCAAATTTACAGGTTTCAAAGAAGTGCATATTGCGCTTTGCAATAACTGCACATTTTGTTGACACACTTGAATTAGATGTGGTTGCGCTTGATATTACAGGTGTTGTGTTGGGCAGTCCTTACTTGTATGGCAGGAAAGCTATATTTCATCGCCATGAGAACAAATACCATTTATTCAAAGATGGAAAGAAGTACATTGTTAGAACACATCGCAAGAAGACAAATATTGCAATGGTAAATGCTGGATAGGTAAAAAGGTTGGTGAATTCAAGTAAGAAATTTTTTCTTCTAATGATTAAGCCTAAAGCTGATGTTAATCATGAGTCATTTGAAGATTGTGATCCTAAGTTGAAATCAGATTTATATGATGTAGTTGATTCACATCATGATATGTTTCAGGAGCCAATAGGATTGCCTCCTAAAAGGGAGATTCAACATGAGATTCAGTTTCAACAAGATTGTCCTCTTCCAAACATTGGCATGTATCGCATGTCGATAATGGAGAATGCTGAAATAAAGAGGAAAATCAAAGACTTGTTGGACAAGGGACTCATAAGGCCAAGTACTTCGCCATGCGGTTCACCTATAGTCGTCATTCTGAAGAAAGATGGGACTTGGCGCATGTGTGTCGACTTCAGATCTTTGAACAAGATAACAGTAAAGAATCGATACCCATTCCGAAGGATAGATGATTTGCTAGATCAGCTGAAAGAAGAAAATTATTTCACTAAGTTAGATTTACGAAGTGGATATCATCAAGTAATAATTGCAGAAAGTGGCATATGGAAGACTGCATTCAAAACAAAACAAGGACTCTTTGAGTGGTTGGTTATGCAATTTGGTTTGTGTAATGCACCAGCGAATTTCATGCATGTTATGGATAATGTTTTGCGTCCATTTCTTGATGACTTTATGATTGTGTATTTAGATGATATACTCATTTTCAGCAAAACAAGAGAAGAGCATGTCTTACATGTTAAAAGGGTACTTGATGTTTTGAAGAAAGAGAAATTATTTCTTAAGATGTCTAAGTGCGAATTTGGAAAGACAAGTGCGAATTTGGAAAGACTTCTCTGGTTTATTTGAGACACATTGTAGGAGGAGGCGCATTGAGAAATTATCCTTCTAAAGTGGAAGCCATTGTGAATTGGCCCACTCCCAAATCAATAACCGAGGTAAGAATTTTCTTTGGTGTAGCTCAGTATTGGAGGAATTTTATTGCTAACTTTTCCGCCATAGCAACTCCTATGCATGTAGTGACAAGTGTGAATAAAGGCTTCCAATGGAGAGGCAAACAGCAGCAAGATTTTGAAGCTTTAAAAGACAAGATAAGTTCAGCTCCAGTCTTTGCATTACCGGATTTGAGACATCCACTCAAGATACAAACCGATGTTAGTGATTATGCCATGGGTGCAGTACTTTTGCAGCATGGTAAGCCTATCGCTTTTCATTTTGAAACATTCAATGGTGTTGTAATTAATTATCTAACATATGACAAAGAGTTGTATGCATTGGTACAAAGCGTCAAGAAGTGGAAACACTACTTGATGAGTAAAGAGATGATTATACATACCGATCACCAACTGCTACAGTACTTGCAGTCGCAAACAAAATTTCAACAATCATGACATTTCAGGTGGATGGGATTTCTTCAACAGTTTCACTTGGTTATAAGGTACAAGAAAGGTATTTTCAATTAAGTTGCTGATATGATTTCAAGGCCAATTATAAGTGCTTCTACTTTGCTTAAAAATGATTCTATTGTACATGAGAGTTACATAGAACAGTATTCATCTGATGCTGATTTTAAATATGTGTATGCTAGTTTGAGTGAAGGGAATCAAGTTGAGAAAAATGATTATCACATGCATAACAATTTGTTGTTTCATTTGGGCAAGCAATGTATACCACAAGGAGAGAGACTTAGTGTCATGAGATAGGCTCATTCGTCTCTTATTGTTGGACACTTTGGATTAATCAAAATAATGGCGCATCTACAGAGGTATTGTTATTGGCCTCGCATGATAGATAGTGTGTCATGTTTTATAAGAGGATATTATATGTGTGTAACAAGCAAGCCTAGCAATAGAAATCTTGGGTTGTACACGCCACTACCAGTACCATCAAGGCCATGGGAGAGTGTCTCCATGGACTTTGTTGGAGGTCTACATATGTCAAGAAAACAACATGATTATCTTTATGTAGTTGTGGATAGATTCAGTAAAATGTGTATACTTATGCCATGTAAGAAAACCATTACTACTGAACAAAATGTTAAACTTTATTTTCAACATGTCTAGGTTAATTTTGGTTTTCAAACTTATATTGTTAGTGACAAGGATTCCAAGTTCGTTCGGAATTTTTGGTCCAATCTTTGGAATATTATGGACATAAAGTTGAAAAAGAGTACTTCTTTTCATCCGCAAACTGATGTCCAAACCGAGATGGTGAATAGAACCGTTGTGCATCTATTGAGAGGATATTGCAGTAAACATCCCAAGTTTTTGGATGAACAACTGCATGACATTCAGCACGCTTACAACCGGGCCAAGCACTCTTCTACAAATACTTCACCTTTTGAAGCCTACTTTGGGTATTTGCCAAAATCACCATTAGACTTCATCTATGATAAGGATGTTGAAATTGATGGGCATAGTGATATTGACAAGGCTCGAAAGTTCATTGAGAAAATTCATATTATTCATCAACAAGTTCAAGAATAGCTTGAGAAGAGTCAAAGAAAGTACAAGGAGTGGCATGAAGAACATAGATTTGATCACAAGTTTCAAGAAGGAGATGAAGTATGGTTGCACATAAGCAAAGAAAGGATGCAAGGAGAAGGTAAAAATCTCAAGCCTATTCGTTATGGTCCATTCAAGTTTATTAAACAAGTTGGTAATAATGCATTTCAACTTGACTTGTCTTCATATATGCAAATGTATTATGTTGTCAATTTGGAGAATTTACGTTTGTATGAGCCTCCTTTTATTGATGATCAAGGGAGTGATATTCAGTTGTCATCAATAGAATATTTCTCGCCAGAATTTCTGGATAGCTCAAGGAGGATTCCATCATTGACAGGAGGACACGCACTTCTAAGAGGGGAAGTGTCGATTATCTTCGGATTGGGCTCAAGGGAAGCAAACCAAGTAAGGAAATATGGATGGAAGTGGAAAAGGTGAGGGAGCTATACCCTCATCTTCTAAACAAGTGATTAAAGTATTTTGGGGTCTAAAAGCTTCCTAATGGGGAGGTGTGATCAAGAGATCATGTGTTATACTAAAAATTGAAAGTGCTCGAAACAGGTCCAAACCTGAGCGACCGGAAAGGTCTCATCGTTTCGATTCTGGCGCCACGAACGGTTCAAAAAATCGATGTCGTTTATAGGAAGATATTGCATTCTATCCGTTTTCCCAAACAGCGCAAATTTTGTGACTGGATGCCCAGTGAGCATGAAGGTACAATTAGCAGGCATATTCTGAGAATATTCCTTTTTTCTCAGCCAACAGGATCATGCCACGTGGCATGATATGGTCCGTTGATTTAGTGGCACGTTGATTGTTATGGACCGTTGGTTATTTTGTATGCGAGCCGTCGGATGAGAGACACGTGACAAGCCCGGAGGCTGCCACGTTTCCTCATAATTCTATTGTAAATTTTTAATGGAATTTGGGGGGGGGTCGACCCCGTGACCACCGGTCTGCACACCCAAAGTCTTAACCAGTCCGCCTACTATTTAGTTCTTACAACTATAGGGTTGGCGGTTCCATTTAATGTTTAACAAAACTTACAACAGATAAAAAAAGGGGCCAGCCCCAACCACCAAAACCGGTGGCTATGACCATGACCTTAAGTCGAAGACCCGGCGGCTAATTAAACCTTAACTTTGTCGACTTGATACCATTCACATGACACGCAGTAAGTGTAAATGTATTTAACGGTTGGATGGCGGTTTATCCAGCGGAGTTTATTAATGCAGTCACATGGGGAGTTATGACATGAAATGCAACGGTTTGGAACCGTGCTAGCTAAGGGTTCCGCCCACCTTAACGAGAGTTTAAAGCCCTCAACCACGTGGTTTAAGGTGAAGGGTTGGCTTGTGACCACTCCGCCTAACCATTTCACATTAATGCATGCGGTTTAGGTGGTGGGAATAGTAGCATGCCCCTAAATTTTAGGGTTTTCATCAATTTAACTCTAGTTAAGTGCATATCTCCACTTTTAGTGGAGCTTTTCTAGCTGTTATTGGGAAAAATGCATTGGGAGGTCAATTTTCGACCAATTTTTGGTGAAACAAGGGTCTACCTAGACTAATTTGAGAATTCTGGAGCCATTGGTGCAGAGAAAACAGCCATTAGAGGCCTGTAAACACATGTAATTTACAATTTTGAGCATAATGAAAAAGAGAGACATGCCATTGGGAGCTAGACCAGCAAATGTAGCCCAGGAGGGGTGAATTTCTTCATCATGCCTACTATGTAAAACTTATGTGTGATTGTATTTATCTATTATGCACTGTTGTTCAGTGTTTTTAATGTTTAAAGTTCACTAATTCATCTATATCTCATGGTTAAAACTCTCATTCCTTAAGAAAACATATGGAGACAAATTGTACATGTTTATATTACTGAAAGGACACGTAGCACAGCAAAACTAATACACTCCTTTCAGATCATTAGACATCCTTGTCTAAGACCCTTTTGTGTATGGAAGAAAGAAGATGTCGATACATTAATAAGGACCATAAAAGACACTGAATAAATGTGCCTCATAACCCATATAATAAAAGGCACTTCAAACCCCAAGTGAGTTAGAAGGAGGTGAATATATATCCAACTTACTCGATCATATGTCTTACACAGTAATTTGTCACCGTCCCTGTAATCCCCGTCCCGCACATTGGAGGGCTCATTCCATGACCTGTGAGTAGTGACATGGCTTGAAATCACTTTCATGACATCCCTCTGAACATGAGCTTTCATTTCCCTGAAGACAAATCCTTGTGAAAAACCCTAAAAATGACCCTTTTTGCATTGGCGTGGGCAGACAGTTCAGTACCCGCGCCAATGAGGAAAAAATTTCAAAGAGGTCGCGCCAATTGGCGCTCTGTCGTAGAGTCGCACTCGCGCCAGCCATTTTAAGGAGTGTTTTTTAAAAATAAATGGCGGAAGTTTCCTCCTAACTGATCCAGAAACTGGTATCTAATTTGAGTTGGGAGGTTTGGCTCCGGATCTCCATGTAGAAGAAGTGGTTTGCCACCTCTCATGGAAGCTTCCTTGAGGATAGGGCCAATCCCATGATTATAGGGATCCCAACTCCCCTTCCTCCATCTATAAAAGCTTGCTCATCTCATTTGCAAGCTAGTCTCCAAGTTCCCAAGAGCCTTATACTGCAAGAGCCTTTATTCATTCCCTTAAGGCCAAATCCAAGCAAGGAGATTATTGTCGAGACATCCGAAGAGAGAGGTTTGTCCCATCCCCGACAGGCTTTTTCGAGACGTGTTCCGCTAGCAACCCTCCGAAGGAGAATTCAACGTCAGGGCTATGGTTGTATTCTTCTTTGATTGATTAATGATAAGCGACTATTGGTTATGGTTCCACTCTTGTTATTGATTATGATGATGAGTTATGTCTTCTCTGACTGACATATAGTTGCATATACTGGATTTTATGCTTGCGTTTGTTTTTTTTCTTGTGTGTGCAGGTGTCCGATCACGGAGATCGTGAGGATTGTGATCTGCCAGAGCTAAGGAACGAGAGAACTACTTTCTCTACGAGCGACAACATTGGATTCCGGGTAAGCCTTCATCACTAGTTGGTTTATTTTCAATTAGGAACCTGCACTGTAGCGTGAACGATTGTTTCTAGACCCGATCTGGGCTAGTAGGGATCGCCTTTGTCTGCAGAGGGGATTTACCTCCACAACAAATTGGCAACTCCACTGGGGATCGTTGGCTTGTTGTTGTTCTGATTTGTAAGCTACAGACAGAGCCTGAAGTTAGCTAGATAGCCTTCAAAACGTTATTGCTCTGCATTAGCGAAGTAGATCAAAGCCGCTTCAGTCAATCTCCAATTTAGTTTATGAACTGAACACTGGGAGTATTGTCTTGTCTTTTCGTTTGTTTCTCAACTCTTCTTGCTCGATCAGCTCTTTTGGATGGCTCTTTTTTGAGTGTTTGGCTTTGGTTCAGCCCCAGAGGATCAGATCTGACCTCTGCTTTTCTGAATTTTCACCTTTTCATAGTTGGCTTGATTGGCGCAGCTTCCACCCTGACAGTCGCGCCAATTGGCGCGGGTTGCCAGTTCATCACTCACGCCATCCCCTGTCTGGCGCGGATTACAGCCAGACAGTCGCGCCATCTTCTGTAGGTGCTAGGGTTTACCCTTGTTCGGAAGCTTCTTTTTGTTAGTACTTTGCTTCTGGGTTTGTTTTGGATTCTGCTTGAAGTGATGAGTCTGGTCTTGGTTGGGAGAAATTCTTTTTTTTTCATTTTCAGGCGTTGGCGCTAGTTGTCAGTTAGCAACCCGCGGAAATTGGGCATTGGCGCTAGTTGTCAGTGAGAAAGTCGCGCCAGTTGGCACTAGTTGTCAATGACAAAGTCGGGCCAATTTCAGGGTGTGTGAAAATTGAGATTTTTTCCCTAAATCCTTCACCAGTGTGTCTTTCCCTTCCGGTCTTTTCTCTATATGAGCATAGATTACATTGCTCATTTTTTGAAATGTCTTCTTTCCATGATTGTTTGATGTAAAATGGAATGAACGCCTTGTTTTGATCTCTTGCTTTGGAAGTCCTCTTTGTGTTTGACCTCATATGTCTTGTCGCCTTTTGAAGGATTTCGTGACCAAGTGTTTGGAACAACGATTGCATTCTTAGTGTTTGTTTACATCTCTTTTGCATTCATCCTTCATTAAGGAGATTTGTGTTCTTTTAGTTTTCGTCTCATAATTTTCTCTTCATTAAAATGCATTAGATCACATTGCATTGGAAAGTATTTTTTGAGATCCATCATTGAACTTAGATCACATTGTTTAATGATTGAAAACTAGAAATCGCTTTGAGTGCATTCTTATAATTTGAAAAGGAAAAGGAAATTGTGCATAGATTACAATTGCATAGTTTTCGAAAAAGAGGATTTTGCATAGATTACATTGCATTATTCGCATCGTTGAATGCTTGAAATGACTTTTGGATAGTGAAAGTCATCTAGTTTGGAAAATTTTCGTTTTCAGTGTTGTTGTTTGTTGCATAATTTTTTGAAACTCTTCCCTTAACTAGATAACATTCATCGAATTGAAAGATTTATTTTCTCATATAGCTGCATATAGGAGATTGTCATATGACATGCGATAGGGCCTTGAAACCGAAACATATTTGAAGACAAACATTAAAATTTATTCATTTTACACCAAGGCAGCATTGAAACATTAACGCAACATTTAGTGGTCTAGACTAGAGACGTGTTCCGGCGTCTTTAAACCTAGTAGCTGTCGTTCGCCTCTTGGCTTTAGACAGCACTAGTACAGACTTGTGCTCCCCGTACCGTCGCGTATATAAAGGGAGACCCCACTAGGTTTCTATCCTTTATCCATAGGAAGCCGAGTCTGCCGCCCTATACCCGTGATACACCGAACACAGCATTTGGGGAGATTGCCTGCACGTACGTCAAGTCCTTGGTTGATTTCTCTTTCATTTTTGAAACCAAGGTGTATATTGCAGTTCACGGTTATTTGGTACACCCTTTGCCTAGTATTCGTGAGTAGTCATTTGATCTTTTCTGACTCTTTAAATTTGAAAGGATCACCAAGCGCTTGTCCTTTCACGCTTGCTTCAAAAATGAAAGAGATAGAGTCACCTTTCATCCGTTTCTCGACTCTTAAAACATGAACCAAGAAGTTTGAAGTTTCAATGTAGAAAATAAATCACCCATGATCACTTCGTTAAAATTCAGAGCAATCTACACGGATTTGTGCTTTTATTTTTTCCCGTGTGTAGTTTTGATTTGTTGATGGCAACTTTTCCAGAGTTTACCAACCAAGGAATCCCCTCTGATGGGAATCCTGGTCATTTTCCTCCTTTTGGGAATGTTGGTGCTCCTTACATGGCAACGTTGTCCCTTCCTGGGTTAACTGTTGGGTTGCCTGTGTGGTTGTTTTCAACCTCTGTGGTTCTGAATGTCTCAACTATTGTTCAATCAGTTCCTCCGCCTGAACAACATCATGTTGATTCCAAGGTGGACCTCTCCCCTTCTTCGCCTGTTTCTGCGTCCTCCTCTTCTACTTCGCCTAGTGAAATTCTGGATTCAAGTAACCAAGTGGCTAAGAAGAAGAAGAAGAAGTCCGGTAAAAGAGAGGCTAAATTTGCCGCTACTGTTTCTGACACACCTCCTTTTGATAAACCTCCCAACCCTCCACGAAAATTCAAGTTCCCTTGCATGTTGTGCACGGGAGACCATATTCTTCGAGACTGCCCTGACATTCCCAAGGTGCTCGAATTATGGTCCAACGGTCGCCCACCGTTGACGTTGGCTTCTGGGAGTTAGGTTGGGGACGCGTCTTCAATTGGTGCTAGTAAGACTCCTAAGAAGCAGGTTAAGATTACCAATCCCTGTAAGTTGTGTGAAGGGCATCATGCCATTCACCTTTGTCCATATATGGATGAAGCCAAGAGAGTTTTGGACAACTTGACTATTTATGTACTGTGCCTTCTGGCTAGTTACAAACAGCTTTCTTTGAGTCTTCCACTAGCTGATCCTATGATTGCTCAAGAGTCATCCTTGGTCGATCCCGCTCCCTCGGAAATTCAAATTCAGGAATCCATCCCTTACCAACCATTGGTTGTGGGGTCGGTTGAACTGGCCCCGTCTACGGTGCACCAGGTCTTTTCCGTGGAGATTGAACCTCACATCCTTCAGGTTCTTCTTGTTTCTTCAGATTCCTCGGATTTGGAGAAAGATTCTCCTTTCCCTATATCTCAAGAAATTGCTCCTCCACCTCCTGTGATGGAGGTCTTGGAGGATACTCCTCCTGCCTTCGAGATGGAGGTCGTGGAGGATGCTTCTTCTACTTCCGTAACACCAGGAGAAGACCATTTGAGTTCGATGGTAGCCCCTCTAAGTAGTTTGGTCGCTTCCTTTGATTGGAGTCGATTTGCAGGATACTGCCTTCCGTCTTATGTGCCTTTCGAGATAACGGTACAGGATTTTGGTCTGGTCGTACCCAACACCATTATAGATGAAGGCACATCTATTATTGTTCTATCCTCAACTACTTGGAAAGCTTTTGGCTCGCCGCCGCTTGCGCCTGTTACGTAGAATCTGTTGGCATTTAACAGAAGAACGAGTCAACCGTTAGGGATCCTTCCAAAGTTACCTGTTACTTTGGGAGGTAAAAACATCCATATGGACGTGATGGTTGTTCCAGGCCCCTTGGATTTCAATCTACTCTTGGGGCGCGATTACACCTATGCCATGGGAGCACTTGTCTCCTCCCTTTTTCGTGTGGTCTGTTTTCCACATGAAGGACGGATCATGACCATTGATCAGCTTTCGTTCTTTGGTCCTGATGTGGCAACTGGCCCACCATCATCCCTTCCTGGTTTTTATCCACCCATTGTATCTACCCCACCACAGGTCAACTATGTGGCTACCTACCCCGTGCCTATACTCAGTGACAATGCCGTCGTGCATAGTGTGCTGGGGGCATTGGGTCCTGACTTCCAGGATGTTTTCCTTTCATCGGGAGTGGAACTCTTGGAAGCGATGAATTCTTGTTCATTATGACAAGGTTTGTTGGAGCAGAGTTCCTTGTCTTGTGTCAAGCTCCTTAAAAAATGAAACAAGTTTGTCGGAGCATGGTTCTTTTCCTATGTCAAGCTCCTTAAAAAATGAAATCAGGTTGTCGGAGCATAGTTCCTTGTCTTGTGTCAAGCTCCTTAAACCGTGAAACAAGGTGTCCTGAGGATAGTTCTTTTAATGTGTTAACCTCGTTAAAATAATGAAACACGTTCCCGTTCAATTCAAGTCTTTGATGAGATCTCGTAAAATCCCAGTCGAGTCTTTCTCTTGGTCTCGTAACTTGAACCTTCACTCCATCTGCCTTTCATATGGATTGAAGCTTGGGGGGCATGTACCTCGAATTGAGTCACCATGCTGGGGGCATGCTTACTTTTTCAAGCATATTTTGTTTCCATTTCAAGCTTGTGTAAAAATGAAACCGGTTTCAAGCATAGTTTATCTTTATTTCAATCTTGTGTAAAAATGAAACCTTTCCCATTTTACCTCTTGTGATTGTCATTTTTGTCAGCTTATTTTTGCCAGATGAGCCTTGGTTTTCTTATTCCATCGTCACTATCTGCCTGGCCGATCATATGCCTTCACTTGGTTGTTTTACCCGTTCCTGAGGAACCACTGCGATGAGTGGTCTTGTTAGCCAGCCTCTTGACTTTTATCATGTTTTGAGCAGTTCCACCATTACCGGAACCAGTTGCTACCCTTTATAGCACTCGTTCCTCCAGGAGGAGTCAACTTTCAGCTCTTTTCTGACTCTCTAAACATGAAAATATTGTGGAGTTACTTGTCGTTTTGATCTCGTTAAAGTAGTTACAAAATGACATCTACCCAGTATACGTTTACCCCTTTTTCGGGTTGGGATAGATTATTTACGAAAAAGGAATACCCTAGCCTATCGCGACTAGGAGGTTCTCTCGGATTTTTTTTTTCTACCTTTTCGGGTCTGGGGGACTATTTACGAAAAGGGACCGTCGGAGTTTAATTTTCTGCTGTCTTTTCAAACTCTCTAAACATGAAAAGACGTCGAGTTCTTCCTTTGTCAGACTCGTTAAACCCTGATGACATTGGATTCAGTCGCAATGACGGTATCCTACTTCCTCCTTCCTAAGGCTTGTAAAATGTACTAGGATGGGCTTATACAACAAGCATATGGTATCCTCTTCAATCTTGTGTAAAAATAAAGAGGTACTCGCCAGAAATGGTGGGGAAAATGGAACCAACATCATTGTCGTGTCGGCAGTATGTCGCTCTTGAACATGGCACTTGTCTGCATTCCTGTCGGGTTGGGGACATCTCATCTCGTTTTTCACTTGCCTCCATGGGTTTGGGTGATCCTTTTTGACCTCTCATCTGCCCTTTTTCTTGTCGCCATGACCTTTGATCCGTTGATGTCAAATACTGCCAAACTCATTGTCGTGTCGTTTATATGTTCAAGAGAAGTTGACCTCTGCAAATACAACCTTCCTCTGATTCTCATCTGATCCTAATTCACAAAACATTGTTCCTCTGTCTCGTGTCGATGATGTGGAAAACATTATGGCCCACCTTCGATCAAGGTCACTTCCTGTCGACTTCAGCGCATTATCCAGGAAGCTGATCTAGAGACTCCCTTCTGGAGCCTTGGAGCCTGCATGCCTCAATGGCAGGTTCTTTGCATTCGATGTGAGGTTTTCATCATTGGCCTCCGATCGAGTGATTCTATGAGTGTTCAACGCCAGCTCATTGATTCACATGCCGTAGATTGTACCTGTAGTACCTTGAGGGCCATCGTCATTATTGGTGGTACCTCTCGCGTCTGTTAACATCTTTCATCATTGGCTGGTAATCAGATGATGTTCTTGCATGTTCGACTTTAGCTCATTTATTCACATGCTTGGACTTGTACTGTGTTCGGGTCAAGATGGAGCGCAAGACCCTGGATTGTGTCTGTTGTAATCCAGGCTGCGATTTTGTGGATTATTATGATTAGTTACATGACTCATTTACTAGATGGATGCGACCATACCTGAGTCTATTTATCGATCCTCACTGGATGGCTGCGTCCATGCCTTGGATCTAGATTATTGTATACTCCGTTATGGATGGTTGCGCCCATACCGCATATATATCATGTATCTGAGATATCAGTTGTATTTCTCCATGCAGGTTTTCCGACGCTGAAGTTTTCAATTGGACACGTTCTCGTAAATCATTTCACCCCTCTCTCTCTCTCAGGCCTCGTGCTTTAGGGGGCATATGTTACATAGTAATTTTTCACCATCCTTGCAATCCCCGTCCCGCACATTGGAGGGCTCATTCTGTGACCTGTGAGCAGTGACATGGCTTGAAATCACTTTCATGACATCCCTCTGGACATGAGCTTTCATTTCCCTGAAGACAAATCCTTGTGAAAAACCCTAAAAATGACCCTTTTTGCATTGGCGCGGGCAGACAGTTCAGTACCCGCGCCAATGGGGAAAATCTTTCAAAGAGGTCACGCCAATTGGCGATCTGTCGCAGAGTCGCACTCGCACCAGCCATTTTAAGGAGTGTTTTTTAAAAATAAATGGCGGAAGTTTCCTCCTAACTGATCCAGAAACTGGTATCTAATTTAAGTTGGGAGGTTTGGCTCTGGATCTCCATGTAGAGGAAGTGGTTTGCCACCTCTCATGGAAGCTTCCTTTAGGATAGGGCCAATCCCATGATTATAGGGATCCCAACTCCCCTTCCTCCATCTATAAAAGCTTGCTCATCTCATTTGCAAGCTAGTCTCCAAGTTCCCAAGAGCCTTATGCTGCAAGAGCCTTGATTCATTCCCTTAAGGCCAAATCCAAGCAAGGAGATTATTGTCGAGACATCTGAAGAGAGAGGTTTGTCCCATCCCCGACAGGCTTTTTTGAGACGTGTTCCACAGGAAACCCTCCGAAGGAGAATTCAGCGTCAAGGCTATGGTTGTATTCTTCTTTGATTGATTAATGATAAGCGACTATTGGTTATGGTTCCACTCTTGTTATTTATTATGATGATGATTTATGTCTTCTCTGACTGAAATATAGTTGCATATATTGGATTTTACGCTTGCGTTTGTTTTGTTTCTTGCGTGTGTAGGTGTCTAATCACGGAGATCGTGAGGATTGTGATCTGCCAGAGCTAAGGAACGGGAGCGCTACTTTCTCTACGAGCAACAGCGTTGGATTCCGGGTAAGCCTTCATCACTAGTTGGTTTATTTGCAATTAGGAACCTGCACTGTAGCATGAATGATTGTTGCTAGACCCGATCTGGGCTAGTAGGGATCGCCTCTGTCCGCAGAGGGGATTTACCTCCACAACAATATGCTTTATATAGGTCAATATTTAGAACTAATCCTTTAATATTCCAAGTTTTAAGGCTATGGAGGCCTTTTTGCACCACCCCAATGGCCTCATGAAATTTTTTTCCCTCCAAGAAACCAAATTGTTCACTTTAGATAGCTTTGGATAAAATGGGGTTGATTCATTGAGCTATCACTTTATATATGCAGTTACATAGAGAGATTGGTTTTGAGTCATCAAAAGTATGAGGGTTGTCCACCTTTGGAATTAGGGCTATAAATTTTGCGTTAAAAGATGCCAAAACATGTCACGAGACTCTGGAATCCTCCAAAACCCTTAAAATATCTCTCCTAATCAATTATAAATCCATAAGAATAATTCCATTAACCAACCATCTGGCCCAAGGATCATGTCCTTTTGAAAACCATGGAAAACCTTCTTCAATTCATTTTCAGAGACCTCTTCTATCAGATAAATATTATCTTTATCATCAACAAAACTTGGGAAAAATTGGGCCATCCTAATCACCCCTGCAATGGAGATACCCTATTCTTCTTTTTAAAGAGAACCAAAGTGATTCTTTCCAAGTAGGGCCAAATCTTCAAGTGTAGAGGCATGAGTACCATCCTAATCTTCTGAACTCCAAATAGTGTTATTCATTTTCCTTCCCTTAGAAAAATTTAGTACTTTCATCCCACACTCCAGCTAGACGTCACTACTCTTTAGCCTCCAAAAGGCTTAATTTTCCTCTAGTAACTTTCTTTTTCAATCTTCCAGCTGCAACAACCTATCTTTTGAGGAAACATAAGAGAAGCCACCCTCCTCTGTATCCAAAAGTGAACTAAGTTCCTCTTCCACAACTCTTAACTCTCTATCATCTCTCTAACCCTTGAGAGCTTCCCACTGGAGGGAAGATATTTTTAGCTTTGAGAGGTTCACAACAAACTAGAAAGATATATAAAGCCTAGAGTGAGGGTTATATGTGTTGGCATGTTTGTGTTGCAATTGATGTCACCTACTGTAAATCATGTATTCATGAGTCACTATGTATCATCTTAAGTATGTTGTATACTTGTTGAAGGTTTTCATGATGATGTAAAATGTTGTCATAGTATCATAAGGTCTATAAAAGAAGTGTCATGATGTAACAAGACCTCATCTAAAGCTGAGCTACAACACTGCTAGAGGTCAAGTTGATGTTGTGTGTTGAGTCTTGTTGGGTCATGTAGATGGTATCATGATTTCAAGATGATCTTGGAAGGATTCTTTGCAAGTCATACCAACCCCCTGAAGCTCTGCTACAAGTTTGAGGACAACATTTTTTGCTTTACATTATGCTCTACCCTAATCACATGGATGATCATTTATGCGCGTGGTTGAGAGGCTTTGACAGCTCTACGATAATTTTCTGCATGCGGTTGTAACTCAAATTTTGCTCTGGATTTCGCATGCACAATTCATATTATTTTGTATTTGGCAAAGCTCATGATCAAAAATTTCCATAAAAAGGTCAAGAAAAGTCGTGGGGCCTCTATAAGTTGATTAAAGTTGAAAATATATAATTGTTAGTAAAGTAGGTGGATTGATTAAGTCAAGAATCCTATCTCAATCAAATCAGAAACATGTGAAAAGGTTTTGGGTGAGCTCCATCATCTAGAGAATTTATTAACTTAACCATTTCCAAAAATTACAAATATGAGAAGAAAAGTTTCTCATTTGGTTGGTTCTCTAGTAGTGTGAGTGAGTGAGTGTGCATGGATAGAAATTGCACAAACCAATGATTGTGGCCGAGATTTCAGATCTTCAATATTACAGTGTGCTTTAGAAATTATTCATCAACAATGTTTCAAAGATGTGTGCAAAGATTGAATATTAGAGGAGGGAGAGTGTGAGGATATTTGTTCTCTCATTTTAAGTGCGGAGTTGTGAATACCAGACGTTCTTATTTGTTGCTATCCTTATACTGTGGAACGATGTTTTAAGTTACAAATCCTATTGTCTTGATTGTAGAATTGTTTGCACTTGTAGTAGGGGCTTTAAGCTAAGTGTATGTTGATTTTCTATTGTAGGAGTGGGTGCTCCAAGTTGGTTGTGCCCAACATTTCTCATTCCAGTCAAGGAGTGAGTGATCCATTGCTAGTGGTGGATAGCTTATGTAATGTAAATGAGAATATTTTGAAGCAATAGATAATAAGATGAAGCAGCAAACAATTCAGTGGTTTTTTGCCATGGAGGGGGGTTTTCCCACCTAAAATCCGAGTGTCTACATGTGATGATTGATTGTGTTTTTCTTGTGCATGTGAATGATCTTGTTATAAATTTTGAAGTGAATTTATGAATAAGTTTTATTTTCATAAATTTTATAATGTTTATTTAAAATTGATTCATCCCCCCTCCCCCTCCCATTATTACTTGTTTCTAACAATATGGAGCCCAATTTGAATGAGCCAAAGCAATAAAATCCTCATATTTTAACCAAAATGCATTAAATTTGAAAGGTTCTGCCAACTTCTTTATAATAGATTTGATTTCGAGGAAAATAAATTAGTGATATAATTTTCCCCCAAGACCTACCCATTGAAAATTCAAAGGTAATCCCTCAACCAACCCTCCAAAAATAAAGAAATGATCCAACCACTTTGCAACCCTAGCATCCCCAACTCTCTTGTTTCTCAAAGTCGATTTCATCTTGAATAACTCAACAACAATGAGTATGCAAGAGGGCCTGGTTGCACATGCAACCCCTAGACTTCAACAACACCTAGAGAGAAATTTAAGTCCCCTCCAAGGATTAAGTTCTCTGAGGAGACAAGATAATTTTGAATCAAAACCTCTCATAAACGACATTCTCTCCAACTAAGGATCACAAACATTGAGAACCATCAGCTCCATACCTAACTCAACCAAAATAACTCCATATCTCAAGACCCTAGGGGTGACTTAGATTTATAATTTAATGGTTCAAATCAATAATCATGCCTCCTGATCTACCACGACCATCATAACAAGAAAAACACCAGCCCTTAAAGATAGACTTCATAGCTTTAGTTACACCATCCACATCTCCTAGACTCTCTTGGAGAAGGATAATATCTAGACGATTTGTTTCAACAAATCTATGCAAGGAAAATTTTTTAAATGATCTTGCCAAAATCTTGCAATTGAATGAATGTATAATCATGAGGAAACTCCTCCTAGGGATTTCACTGCTCCAAGCGTCCCATCAATGGACAATTGTTTCCTAATGACCACATCTAGATGGGCCTTGTCCCAAGCTTTGGCTAAATGATATTTTCAACCTCGATCCTTCCCCTCATGGGTGTTTGAAGGGATTTTCTACAAACCCCCAAAAATTTTATAGTGTAACCCTAAGAGATTCGAGGATGAAGGTTGTATTGAGAAGCTAATTCAATTGAATCAGTTGGGCACCCTTATTTCGAGGAGACTATACAAGGTGATATAATCATTGAGGTAGGAGGGCACAAACATATAATTGATGTAGGTTTTGGATAAGGAGGGAAAGTAACTTTAGTGGACTTATACCGAGTGGAGTCGAACCATCCCTTACCCAAGTAAGAAAAAGAAACAACCATATGCAAAAGAGAAGGAGAGAAGGAGGAAATACTTAAAGAAGGATCTAACTAATGCATAAACGACATTGGATCAATTTCTACAGGATTTTCGCCTTCTCTACTACCTCTATCTGCATCTCCCACCCAACCTATGAAATCACTGGAGGAGGGTGTGGAGGAAATCAGATAGCTCGTGCCTTCTCCAACTAAACCTTAATTCCATCTATGGGTGTCGTCTTGACTCCATAAACCTCCACTCATGATGGACCCCTCTTTTTTGTAGAAGGGTATGTCATTGTTGATTTTTTTAGCTACCGTCGGTATTCAAAGAGAAAGGAAAAATATTTATTTTCTTTAGTTCATGTTGGCTCTAGGAGGACAGGTCAGCCCCACTAGTGAATGGGCTTGACCCTTGGTCAAAATCAACATGGATTGACCATTAAATATAGATCATTCGACCTCCCTCTTTGGCATCAAATCAATTCGGATTATCAAGTCAAAGATTTTTTTGTTCAAAGGAAGAAGAAGGAGATCTGAAGTTGACCAGTGTTGACCAAGTCCTGTTCTTATCTATATGATCGATTCTTTGATTTTCCTATCTTGATCGAATCTTTGAATGTCTTGTTTTGGCCAAATTTATGAGGGTTGACTGAACTTCATTCTGGCTTAGTTGATCACAAAATTGATCAAACTTCACTCTAACTGAGTTGGCTATAGAGTTGACCAAACTTTTGAGTCAAAGTTGACTCGGATTTTTGGGATCTATTTCACTGAAGTTTAGGCAGAGTTGACCGAATTTTCTTGGGTAAAGGTTTGACTGATATTCTAGGTAGTTTTTTGGACCAGGTTTAACCTAGCTATTTTTGTGGTCAGATGACCAAGTTTTATTGAAAAAATAGATTGTTACATTTGTTGCAATGAAGTATAGTTTCTACTGGAAAATATGGTTGGGTTTTCTCCCAAGGTTGGGTTTCCCATGTGAAAAAATTGTGGTTTCTATTGTGCTATTGTGATCATTATTGTTCTATTGCA
Source organism: Pinus albicaulis (assembly GCA_034641835.2). Lineage (NCBI taxonomy): Eukaryota > Viridiplantae > Streptophyta > Pinopsida > Pinales > Pinaceae > Pinus > Pinus albicaulis. The sequence continues at coordinate 1,215,864,912 of CM076574.1, forward strand.
TTTATAGTTGAGTTTTATAAAGTGTAATTAATTAATGATAATTTGAAAAGTGAAAAAATATCATTAGAAGCAATTATCAGTAGACAAAAATTGTGCTTGTTCTCGTAGCACTAGAAAATCAACATGGTATCAGAGGTTTGGGAAGGAAAAGGGAATTGAGATCACTTTTAAAGGAACCTGATTCTACTATCTAGTTTTGTGATCAGATATTTGACCATGGGTTCATCTACTAATCCAGAGAATAAATTGGAAGGTGATGCAAATTTTAGGGCATGGAAGTCAAGGACTGACCTGATCCTTTAAGAAAATGATGTTATGTATCATGTGAAAGGAAAGGTTATTGGAAAATAGTACATTGAAGGAAAATTTAGGTACAAGAAGTTTGAAATCAAAGTTAAAAGGATTCTTGTCCAATCCATTGGATATCACTTGATTCCATATGTTTTAGGGTTGGACACTTCAAAGCAAATGTATGATTCCATAGTAGGATTGTATAAAATCAACAACATTGGTCAGAAAATGATCTTGAGGAACCAACTTCATGATGTTAAAATGAATAGAGATGATAAGATGGCCTCATACTTTGTGAGGATCTTTCAATTAAGAGATCAACTTTAGGCTATTGGAGAAAGCATTGAAGAAACATAACTTGTGACTACAACACTTAATGGTATATCTGATTCATGGGATTCTTTGTATCTAACATTTGTGATAAAACACAAATTCCTAAGTTTGATCAGTTATGGATGATATGAACTTAAAAAAGAATGCAACATAATGCATATATAACCATAAATACAGATATGCAACAGAAATAACACTTCATTTCATTAATATCAAAGAACTAAAATATGCTTACAGACATAATGGAAATAAAATAGCTTGTGTGATGGTAACTTATCTCTGAGAAGAGATGTGGCAGCTACATGCCTCTGAACTATGTTATAATGAGGCTCAAGTACCCTTTTATTATTGAAAAACAATCTATAAAACCCTAAACAACCAAAACCCTAACCCCATGAGATGGAACGCCAAGATTTTGTGGGCCCCATTGGGGTTAGTTGGGAAGCCAAATTCCCGAGGATGTAACTTGGTCATATTATCTTCATTTGGCGCGCACGATACCTCGTTGGAAATATGTCTTCAAGTACTACAAGCTTTACCATGGGCCCCTAATTATGGATATAGACCTGCTGCGGACCTAAAAAAATGTTTTTTAGGGGGTCAAAACTGCTTTGGAAGTTCAAGACTCAAAAAACTACTAAAAATAGTAAATGTTGTTATAAACAAGGAAACTGATGAAACCAACTAGATTTCTAGGTGAAATAGATGGGTGGACACCAATATCCACCTGGATGAATCCTCCCTCCTTAGGAATCAATGGTCCCCATTGCGTGTAGAGCGTCCATGAGGTGAGGAAATTTCTGTTGAACCTGGTCCCTAGTGAACCACTTGCCCTGGTGAAGGAGTCGGCCTGCTTTGATAACTCGATGTAGTTAGATCCTCTATTGGTGAGTGTTCTTGATCTACATTTCCATGATATGATCAGTTTTGTCCTGTTCCATGCAATATGGGTTTAAATTTTTTGTTGGTGTGAGTTGTTCTGCAATGTCAGATGTGTCTAGTAATGGTGGAAAGTATGGCCGAAGGCGGTCCACATTTAACACTAGGTGCATGTCAAGGAATGGTGGAATGTTGAGCTTGAAGGCATTGTCCCCTATAGCCTTGGTGATGGTGTACGACCCATATCGAAGTGGGTGAAGTTTGCAGTGGGGCCTAGCGAGGCGCTCCTTCTGCAAATGTAGCCAAACATTGTCGCCCACCTGGAAATTGTGTGGCACCTGATGTTGATCATGTCGTTGTTTGTACTTATCATTAGCTTTGACGAATATGTCATGGAATTGTTGGCAGATGTGTTGAATATGCTCAATGAATTTTTTAGCCCTATCAGCTTCGAACTGGACATGAGCCTAATGTCCCTAAGTAGCTGCAAATGATATCGCCACATCAATGGGATATAGTGGCTAGAATCCCAACCCTACAAAAAAGGGGATGTGGCCAGTTGAGCTATGGAGAGATTTTTTGTAGTTGTGTTGGAAATAGGGGAGGATTTCATCCCACATGTGTGGATGATTTGAGTTGTACAAGCACAAAATGTGTACGGTCATCCTTTTGACGACCTCTGTTTAGCCATCAGTTTCGGGGTGGAAATTCGTGGACTTGGTGAGTTTGGTATCTAGCATCGACCAGAGACTTGACCAAAATGTACCTAGGAACCTATTGTTTTGATATGAGATAATGGATTGTGGGATCCCAAAGTGTACCCACACTCATTCAAAGAAGAGTTTAGAACCGGATTATGTTGTGATACTCTCCTTGCAGGGCGCCAAAATGGCCATATTAGAGAGTCTGTCGACGACCACGAAAACACAGTCATTGCCATGCTTAGTATAAGGAAGGCTCAACATGTAATCCATGGAGATGGGTTCCCAAGGTCGACTAGGTGTAGCCAGAGGAGTATATAGGCATTGCTTCTTCATGGTCGGTTTGGTCATGGAAGGGTAGTGCAATATCTGATGTACTTCCCAACATCCTATCGAAGGTTCAGCCAATAAAAATACTTATGTAGTAGTGCCACTATTTTTTGAGAATGCAACAAGATGACAGAGCTTAGTGGAAAGGAGTTGCCTTCACTAAGTGGACCCGCAGGGTATTTTTGGCGCAAATTCTATTTTTAGACATGTGGATCATGATTCTATGAGTTGCAGGATGCTATTTGTGGAGGGATGGTCAAGTTGGAAAAATAGATGGACTTCTATTTTTAGACATACTAGGCAGAATCTATTTTTAGATTGCCAGTCTAAAATTAGATATGTCGAATATTATTAGCCCTTAATAATATTTGGACTCTAAACATTATCTTATCCTCTTGGAGCACTTCAGTTTGATACCTGGATGTGGGACATGCAGCTGACAGAAGGAATTACACTATTCCTAGGGTCTAAGTGGAGCTATTGCATGATGACTTCAGTTAGAACTCATGTGAGTGAGTTTGGTGGAGTTGATTGAGGAGTTGATGGATTTGTGTTCAGTTTGACTTAGTTAAACTAGTTGTATTTAGTCTAACTAAGTAATACACTAGTAATGAGTGGTGTAAATTAATTATTAATTAATTCACTACTTATTAACTCATAAATCAAATAATGAACACATCAGTTAACTTCAGTGCATGGACAGTTTCAGTGGAGATCAGTGATGGAGGTAGGTGAAAGAGCAGGTTGACTATCAGTTGTGACTATACTGGTGCATTAGATTTGCACACACATTGATTGAGATTGCCAATGAGGATTGCGCAGTACAAATTGGTGGGATTTGAACCTTGATCTCACAATTATCCATATTGGATTGCGCAGTAGAGGCTGGCTAACAGGTGGAGGAGATTTGAGCATGTGACTTGCTTGGTCTGAGCTTGTGTAGTGTGTAGCATGTGAGATAGTGTTGAGAGCTTGTGAGGAGCCTTGTGCTATTATTGTTACATTTTCTCTATCATTATAATATACAGATAGTTGGGGGTTTTCAAATTTAAGCTTTCCCATAAATACTGTGTTTATATGTGTGATTGTTTGTGGTTTTAATGTGCGCATGCGATTGTTTTTAATTCCGCAAATTGATGATCAATAGTAGAAGAGGTTATGTATTATGCATGAAGCCAAATAGTGTGTGATCAGGATAATCTCGGTGAATAAGTGATCTATTATTCAAATTTCTACACTATTTTCTCTACCCCAAAATGTCCAGCGGCCCGACTGTAGTGTAGAAATTATACAAACATATGTATAGCAATGGATTCAATCCAATAAAGAAATGTACTAAAGCTAGATATTGAATCCTTCTACAAATCAATTGTGGAAAATAAAAACGATCGCCAATCACAACAAGTAAAGAAAGAAGCAAATCAAACCACAACACAAATATTTTCCCGAGGAAAGCTTGCTACTCAAAACCCCTCTATCTTCTATTATATATTCACCATGGAATCATGAAACAATTACAATGCACTCTTCTCACAAGAGTCTCCTACACTCTCACAACTGTCTCACACTAACTCGAACAAAATCGACCAACACTTAGCCAATTTCTTGCCTCTAATCAGCCTGCCTTGCTTGCACAATTTATGTGGAATGCAATCCCTATTCTTTAGGAAATTCAGCCTTCCAAAACTTTGAAATGCTCATGGGCAATCCAATAGTTGTCTTGCTTCATGCGGGCAACCTACTAATGATACAACTGATAGTTAACATCCCTTTAAGCTTTGTCTCAACTGGGTCTCCACTAGAACTGACATGCATGCAACTATTAATAGTAAATCATCAATTGCATGGCAGATCACTGCATGTGAATTAAATCTGATTTAATTCACTTGATCTCTCACTAGTGCAACAAGCAGTTACAACTAGCACAATTGAATTTAACTCAATAAATTGAGTTCATTGATTTCTCATGCATTAAACTAATGCACTAACTGTAACTTGAACTCCATAACTAACAGAATCACTCTGCATGCCTCACCAACGACCCTGAACTTGAAATTCATGAGCTAACTGAGTTTATCACACTCAGTTAATTATTACAAGTGATTATGAGATAAGATTACATTTTATTATCCAATTAAATTAAGGGAAAATTAAATTAGACACACACTTCTTGTTGACTTTTCAACATGTAGTGCACCTCCCAAATCATCTTGGCATGCTCGCTTGAAGGAACACAGAGGCGTCAAGTGGCATAACAGTGAATCCTGGAGGTGATAATCTGGAACTTGCTTTCCTTCCAAGAGTGTCTGGTATGTGTTTCTAAATTCTGGGTCGCTCTTGTAAAGAGTGGGCCATCTCCGAAGTCTCGTGCCCACAAAGAATAGTGTTCAGTGCCATAACCGATGTTCGATTGAGGAAGTCTACAAAATTTTTGGTGTTTCCTTCTGCTACTTAATTTTCAAATGAAATTGTTGCAGGTATGTGGACCATTTCTGATGGCGATCGTTCCGCAACTTCCCTTGTGTCTATATGAACTGCAAGGGTCGATGGTCTGTGTGGATGACCGTTTCCTCCCCAAAATGTAATGCTTCCATTATCGACAGTCCTGCACAATGGAACATATCTCCTTGTCATATGTTGGATACTTTTGGACTATTTTTGAAAGTGTCTCATTGTGATATTCCATTGGATGCCCCTGTTGAGTAAGAACTACACCAATGGCATAGTCGGAGGCATCTGTCTCAATCTCAAAAAGTTATTGTGGTTCTGGTAATGTGAGAAATGGTGCAGAACAGAGACAGTGCTTCAACTTGGAAAATGCTTTCTATTGGGACTTAGAAAAAAAGAAATTTTCCTTCGCTTTCCCTTGGTGACTTGACTCAAAGGCCAAGTGATATGAGAGAATCCCAACATGAACCTACGGTAGAATTTGGAAAGACCTAGAAACTTGTGTAGCTCTGTTAGAGTCGTTGGGGTTGGGAAATACCAAATTACCTGTATCTTGGATGGGTCTACATGCACACCCTGCTCATTAATGATGCACCCCAGATATTGAACCTGGGTCATACCAAAAGTGCATTTCTCCAAATTAGCACACAACTTCTGTTGCTGCAAGGTTTAGAGGACTTGTCGCATATGGTGGAGGTGTTCTTCCCAACTATGGTTGAAGATTAGGATGTCATCCAAATACACCACTACGAATGACTTATGAAAGGGTTGCAAGATATCGCCCATCAGCTTCATGAAGGTTTTTGGGGCATTAGTCAACCCAAAAGGCATGACCAACTATTTGAAATTTCCCTTCTTGGATTTGAAGGCACTCTTTCACACATCGAAGGATTCGATTGGTACCTGGTTATAACCGAACTTCAAGTCAATATTTCTGAAATATTTGGCACCATTGAGCTAGTCCAAAAGGTCATAAATATGTGGGATTGGATACATATTTCAGAAAATGATCTTGTTCAGCGCCTGATAGTCAATAAAGAGTCTCCAAGTGTCATCCTTCTTCTGTACCAACACGATCGGGCTCCCACAAGGTGATGAACTTGGCCTGATGTGCCCTTTCTGAAAAAAATCTTGAATCTACCTCTTGATTTCATCGTTCTCCAAAATAGAGCATTGACAGATCAGTCAATTGGGTAGTGGTGCACCCGGGGTTATATCGATGGAGTACTTGACCTGACAATGTAAAGGTACCCCTGTGGGCGAGGTGAAGATGTCCCTGTACTCCTCCACGACCTTGTCCATGTATTTTTTTTGCGCGGGGGAGCCTTGTATGGAGGCCATGGCCACAATATTCTTCTTGCCCTGACGGTGAATCATAAGGAAAACAAATTTCCCGGTTTGGGACATGATCTTACTACACTGCTTCGCAGTGATTAAAGATATGGCGATAGGCGATGCTACCTTCACTATCTTGTACGATTTATTTCCCAAAGTAATCATAACAGTGCGAGGCCTCTACTCATACATAACATGTCTCTTCCACAGGTATGGTTGGCCTAATAATACATCACAAAATTCAAGAGGAGCAACGTCACAAAATACCTCATCTGTGAAGGGCTTGAAGCAGTAGGGAAGGTAACACTATTGGATAACGCGAAGATCTTATCCTTGGTGAAGCCACCCGATGGTGTACGGTTATGGGTGTGATGCGGTCGGTAGGCCCAAATGCTTCATGCCCTCTGCTAAAATGAGGTTGTTTTGGCTCATGTTGTCGACAATGAGCCTATTTGGTATGGATCTATAGGAGGAAGCTTCTCCCGATGCCACCATGTTGATGGGTCTGAATGCCCCCATCAAATCCAACCTGTTAGAGAAACTTCATCATGAAATGCAGGCGACGAGTCAGAGTAGGCCTATCCACACTTAGCACTACGGAAAATTGCAATGGTTCCTACCTAGCCTGGACTATAGCAGCACTATAGTGGTTGTGCACAAGGACTCAATTCACTAGTCGGGACTTACCCTGCCTGCCTATTGACGCTTCAACATGCATATTTGTTGTGGCTAAGGTTCACCTATCCACTACCTAATGTAGGAATATTTATGCTCGTTACTAATACTAATACCTAAGGCAGGAATCTCTATGGACATCAATATCATTTACCTATACCTACTAATACCTTCCCAGTTGATGAGGGACATGTATTGATACGATAGGGCATCCATTTTTTCCAATGATTGAAGTTTCAAGAGGGAGATAATTATGTATAGCGATTATCTCAGATGTGGGACAAAGGAAGAAGATGTATTGACAAGATACAACTAACTAATGGATATAGGTGATGCTCTTAAGGCTTTTGAGAATTGGCATAGAGTCCATAGTGAATAGCTACGTCCGATTGAACTGAAGGGGAGAACCCTTCACCCACATTTGGGAATGGAAGAGGTGCACCCCCTCCTCTGGATATTTGGTCTCATCCTTCTATATCTTGGTGGTGGAAATGGTGGCATTGTGTTGTACGTCAATAATCTGCTTCCCTTTATCATTCCCCTTGTCAGGTTCAGACTCAAAGTCGAAGCATGCATTTGATTTGGAAGCCTTCATCTTGACCACCAGTGACTGCTTGTTCCGACACTCACTTGTGTTGTGAGTGGGGCTCTTATGGAACTAACACCACTTTCCCGTGTCCTTCTTTGTCTTTGTGGTGTTGTTATTTACTTGCGGCTTTGACGGGGTGTCCTGGGTCGCCACGCCTTGGATTTTTCCTTTGTTTAGCAGTTTGGGGGCACCTTTCCCTTACTTCGGATTCACAGATCCAAAGTATCACTTCTTCTATTTAAATTTTTGCTCGATCTTGGCAGCGTATCAACATGCTACACCAAGCGAGGAGATCTTGAGGAACTCCATTTCCTCTTTGATGTATTTTTGTAAACAAATGAGGTACTTAAGCACCAAATGTTTCTTTGAATCTTTGATGCCCAACTTTGTGCGCAGGGTATGGAATAAATTCGTCAGCTCATGCACATCTTGATTCCTTTGATGCGAAAATGTATTCCATTATATGTACTTGTCCTCATAGCTCCCCACAGGTTAATACTGTTCCTTGATGGCATCTCATAATGAATTCCAAGTGGGTGTGGTTGAAAATAGTGAGGGTTCTCTCTCGTCCATTTATTCACAGTAGGTTTCCCACCAATCCTTGGCATGGGGGGAAACTTTGAGGAGCACACAAGTAATATTTTCCCTATTGGAAAAATCATAAACTGAAAAATGTCCTTCCAACATATTTAACCATATATATATGGCATATGCATCTATCTGGCCTTCAAATATGGGAATGTCAAAGTTGACTTGTACCTTGAAGGGAGTGGCACCTCTAGAGTGATTGTCGATGAACATGCATCTCCTGTGGGCATATGCTGAAGGGTCTGGGAAAAGTTGTCCAATATTATCGTGTTCCTTTGTCGCTTGAGGGATTCTTCAAGAAATATTTTGAAAGGATCTCCTACTCCATCGTTTTTATTTTCTTTCACCATGGGAGGTCATTTAGGTTTGCGAGGTTGGTCTTACAAAGTTTCAACCAATTTGATCCATAACTCCTTATATCCTGACCTCGTTGGGGACATGCAAAGAAAAATAGAGAAAGAGAAAACTAATATGATACCATTGATCCCAAATTAAGCAAGAACGCAACATAATACAAATATAACCATAAATACAAAGATATAGCAGAAATAAAACTTCATTTAATTCATATCAAAGAACTAAAATATGCTTACAGACAGAATGGAAATAAACTAGCTCGGGCGATGGTAGCTTATATCTAAAAAGAGATGTGATGGTTGCATGCCTTTGAACTGTGTTACAATGAGGCTCAAGGGCCTTTTTATTATTGAACACTAAGAGAAAACCCTAAACAACCAAAACCCTAACCCCAGGAGATGGAACACCAAGATTTTGTGGGCCCTGTTGGGGTTAGTTGGCCATCCAACTTCCTGGGGTCATAATTTGGTCACATTATCTCCATTCGGCACGTACAATAACTCGTTGTAAATATCCCTCTAAGTACTACAATATTTGTCACATGCCCTTCCTATGGCTATGAGCCTAGAGCATACCTCAAAAAAACATCGTTTAGGGGGTCAAAACTGCTCTAGAAGTTTAGGACCTGAAAAACTGCTAAAAATACTATATGTTGCTATAAAAAAGGAAACTAATGAAACCGACTGGAGGTCTAGGTGGAATGGGTAGGTGGCCACCAATATCCACCTGGATCAATGGACCACATGCACTCAAGGAGAATCTAGATTAATATCAAAAGGAAAAATTCAGAGACCTCAAGATGGTGAATCTCAAGAATTTGCAGTTCATGCAAAGAATAGTAAAGGGAGAAGAAAATTTGGAAGATTTCATAAAAATAATATAGGTAAGTACCTGCTCCCAATCATGAATTAAAGAATAAATATCTGTCAAATATTCAAAGTTTATTTTGTCACAAGATTGGTCACTATAAAATCCAATACACTGAAAGGAAGAATGATAAGAAGAGGAAATACAAGTAACATGCTTCAACAACAGCCAATGATGGTGCTGAACATCCAAATCAAAAGAAATTAAAAAATGAAAGTGAAGAATATTTTGTTTTCTTTTCTGCTCTTTCAGGTACCATTGCAGATCACAGTGATATCTGGTTAGTATACAATGGTGCTTCCAGACATATGACAGGTAATCATAAAAATCTCACAAAATTGGTGGAGAAGAAGTCAACACTAAAAGTGGAGCTTGGTGACGATGGAAAATATGAAGTCAAAGGTGTTGGGTCAACATCAATCTAGCATGAGTCAAGAGGAAATTTTTATTTAAATGATGTGTTATATGTTCCAGGTTTGAGAAAGAACCTAATATCTACTTCCTCTTTGGAATACAAAAGGTATGGGGTTGCATTTTTTATGGACAAGTTCAAATCTAGAAAAATGGCTCAAGCATAGACTCTGCAAAGGTGATTGGTGTTCGAGAGGGAGGCTTATACAGACTCCTAGGCCGATCAACTTAAGCATTTGTACATAATGACACCAATATATGTGAGCTATGGCATCTTAGATTTGCTCACATTAACTATAAGGCTTTGTTAGTATTAAGGAATGTGGTTACAAGTCTTCCAGAGCTCCAAGTACAACATGAAGAAGTTTGCAAACGTTGTGCACTTGGTAAGAATTTGAATGGATACTTCCCAAGAAGTGGTAGTAGATCCAAAGGAATATTGGATCTAATTCATTTAGATGTATGTGGACCAATGACAACAACATCTTTGGGTGGTTTCTTGTATTATATGACATTTATTGATGATTTCTCCCAAAAAACATGGATCTGCTTCATGAAGACAAAAGATGAGGTATTTAGAAGGTTTCAAGAATTCAAGGCTTGGGTAGAGAACTTGACAAGGAAGAAGACTTTAAGGTCAGATAATGGAGGAGAATACACTTCCAAGGAACTCATTGATTTTTGCAAAGAAGATGGGATTAAGAGGGAGTTGATAATCCCTTTCAATTGTCAACAAAATGGGGTAGTTGAAAGAAATAATAGGACTATTGTTGAAGCTTCTAAGGAAACGATTCGTGATAAATATTTTCCAATGTTATTATGGGGAGAAGCATCCAAGAAAATATTTTATGTGCAAAATAGAAGTGCTCACCTAATTTTGGAATTCAACATTCTTGAAGAAGTTTTCACATGTGAGAAACTAGAGGTTGGACATTTGAGAATATTTGGTTGTCCTATTTACATTCATGTACCCAAGGAGAAGGGAATGAAGTTGGAGCCTTCCGAAAAGAAGGGAATATTTGTTGGTATAGTGAGTCATCAAAGGCTTACACAATTTATATTCTAGGACAACATAATATTGAAGTCATAAGAGACATTACCTTCGATGAGGATGTAGCCTTTAGGAACTCTAAGGATGTTGTTGATGATGAAGAACATGAAGCTCCCAAGGATGTTGGTTTAGGGCTTTTTGAACCTGTAGAACATATTTTGGATCATCAAGAAGAGCCAGAAGGGAAAAATGACCTGGTGGACCCACCTACGGTTATTTTTCTAGAACCCAAGAAGAGACCAACATGGCTTTGAAGTACATTTCAGGAAGCATAGGCAAGTGCAACTCCCCGTGACACTTTCAGAGAAAGAAAATGTCCCAAGACCTATTCATGATATGCAACATTCATGATTCGCATCATTGATTTCGATCCATCTAGTTATGAGGAGGAAACAAGTCAGAAAGTTTGTAAGGATGCCATGATGGAAGAATATAAGTCCATCATGAAGAATGATGTGTGGCATATTGTGTCGAGAACTAAGGGGAGATCAATGATTACTTCCAAGTGGATCTACAAGATGAAGCATGCGGTGGATGACAACATAGAAAGGTATAAAGCAAGATTTTTGGTAAGAGGATTGTCCCAGAAAGCCTGGGGGAGGACTATGAGGAGACATTTTCTCTAGTTTCCAGGTAACACTTGTATTAGAACTATTATTTCTATTGCTTCTATTTTGGGCTGGAAATTGCATCATATGGATGTGAAGACAACTTTCCTCAATGGAGTGATTTAGGAAGAAGTGAACATAATACAACCTCAAGGTTTTGAGGTATATGAGAGGGAGACTCGTTTTTGCAGACTGAAAAAAGCTTTGTGCAAACTCAAGCAGGCACATCAAGCTTGTTATTCTTGAATTGATGGATACTTGATGAGTCTTGGTTTCACCAAGAGTGATGATGATCTCAATATTTACTACAAGATTACTAGAGTTGATATTGGGATCTTGTTATTATATGTTGATGACTTGTTTCTGATAAGAGTAGAGAATCTCATTGATCAGTGTAAGAGGGAGTTGAGTTCTGAGTTCGAGATGAAGGATCTAGGCTTGATGCATTACAACTTGCGATTATAAGAATGGTAGAATCTAGGAGATATCTTCCTTGGTCAAGGGAAGTATATCATTACGATCCTTTAGAGATTTGGGATGATGGAATGCAAGTATATGTATACTCCCATGGTGAAAAACTTGAAGATGCTGAGAGAATCTGAGTCATATTTGTTGGATCCTTCTGTGTATCGACGATTGATTGGTTCATTAATGAATTTGGTTAATAGAAGACCTGATATTTGATTTATAGTGAACACCTTGAGCCAGTTCTTGGTAGAGTCGACGTATGTACATTGGGTTGCTTCTAAGAATGTGTTGAGATATATATGCAGTACAGTCAGTTATGGTTTGAGATATGTTTCAAAAAATGGAGTAAAACTGCAAGGATTCTCATACTCCAATTGGGCAGGGAGTTTTGAAGACATGAAGAGCACATCATGATGTTGTTTCAATTTGGGTTCTACTATGATATCTTGGATGAATAAGAAGTAGACATCTATTGCAATCAACACTATAAAGGTCAAGTATATTGCAACTATTTTGGCAAGTTGTGAAGCATTATGGCTTCATAAACTACTTGCAGAATTATTTGATCAGGTGCAATTATCGACCATGATACATTGTGACAATAAAGCTGTCTAAATATTTTATAAAATCCAATTTTCCATGATAGGCCAAAGCGCTTCAATATCAAGTATCATTACATCTGAGACATGGTACAGAAAGGAGTAGTGAAGCTCTAATACATTTCTACAAACGAGCAGGTTGATAACATTCTCACCAAGCCTCTTCCCAGGGTGAAGTTTGCATACTTTGGGGATAAGCTTGGAGTGGTTGGGAATGCCTCCCTTATTGAGAGGGAGTGTTGATGTTGTAGCATCAAGGAACAACATTCACCTAGGTCAAGGGAACTTACTAGGTTTCCATGTAATGTGGTTAAGGAGAATGGTCTTGAGATCATCAGGGCACAGAGTGCTCCATATTGGAGTGACTGCCAAAATGGTCCAGAGACCATCAAGGCCTAGATTGCTCCATATTGGAGTGAATGCATTTAGCATCAGGAAAGTGTATTACCATTCAATTTACATGCATTAATGGTAATTTCCCAAGGTTTCATCATTGGTCACATGTGTTAACCAGGTTCCAAGTGCTGACTTTAATAATTGGTGATTAGGGATGATTAGAGGCTTGGTATTTAGCTCAAAAATGAAAGTGCTCAGAATTTATTAGAAACTAAACGAAAATGACCGACCCATCGCCAGGAATCCAACGCAACTTGTTTCGTTGAAAACCGACTCCGGATGAAGAATTTATAGCCTACTGACCGTCGTTCATAACATGCAAATTTGTAAAAAAAATTACAGAACAGTCACAAGTTGATGACATGGAAGCCTAGTCAGCATACATGGAATATTCTTCATTGTTTTCCCAATGGGACTCTGACAAGTGTCACAACTAGATTCACTATTTTGGTTTGAAGGTGATTTTTTTAAGGATTTCTCTCCTAAGGTTGAATTCATTTTTTTTTATGTGGGAGGAAAACCAAACTAGGGGCCGCCACATGTTCCCTCTAGTGGACCCCCTCTCTAAGGTCTGGTTCGAATTTCATTTCATGTGCTATGGTTAAATTTCAATTTTGTTATATGATGGTCTAAAGTCCGCATGTTACCAAGCTTCGAATATATCAGTTCAAAGGTTGGTGGACATGCATATATTATACTCTAAATTTTTATTATTATTAAAGTTTAAAGGTGGGTCATACCCCAAGGTTCGGGCTTTAATATTTATAGGAGCACATTACATTGGATATAAACTGGTGATCCCTGGTATTGCACCAAGAGTGTTGCAACTCCTAGGGGCCGCCCTACTTTACTTTATCAACTCGGGGTTCGTACAAACTTGGAGGAGACAGTGCTATATACACAACATATGCACTCTGTTCATGTCATCCTCTTCTGCTTTACAAAAGGGTGCTATTTCTTAAACTATGACAAAAAATTAAAAGTAAATTTCTAAAAGGAAACTAAACTAAATTGCTGAAAAGAAATGACAAGAATGAAACTAATTTAATTTGCAGAAAAGAAATGACAGAAAGGAAACTAATTTAACTTGCTGAAAATAAATCGCAGAAAGGAAACTAATTCTAAACCACACTCAACTTGGACAAATTGCTAAATGCACTCTATTTATCCTATGGTCTATCTACCATGCTTATATTCATGCAACTAACCTATCCATGACTTAACTCTAATTAAAAAGAGTGTTGATTTGCAGCTTGGAGGAAAGAAAAAGGGCTAAAGAGGCTAATGGAGGGCTTAGCACATGAAACGGGGCTTAGAAGTGGAAAGCAGGGGTTTAAAACTTATAAAACCTTCTAATATGGCACAGAAATGGATTTGGAGAGGAATAATGTGAAATATGCGATGGCGGAGATGCAATGGAGGCAAAGGTTGCGATATGCAATATCACAATCTCAACTTCGCAAAATTGGAGCGGTAAGTGTTAAAAAAGAAAAAAAAGAAAAAAACACGATTTGCGATGCGCGATGCGACAGCAATATCGCATCAGCGTTCGGAAACAATAAATGTTAAAGGAAATAGGGAAATGTTGTTGTGAGCGATTTGTGACGCGACAGCAATACTGCAATCGTCGGGAACAAGCAGTAAGTATTAATGGAACCAAATAAAAAGTGCGAGATGCGATTTGCGCTAGGGATAAAATGACATAATGTGATTTGTGATAGGGATGATGTGGCGATGGGACCGACGGCGAAGCACAATCGCACTATCGCAATCGGCGGAAAGGAATCGGTAAGTCTTAAGGAAAAGGGAAAAGTTTGCGGCGTGTGATTGCGATGCAGTGGAGTTGCGGTAAGTTGTAAAGGAAAAGGATGAAGGTTGTGAAATGAGATATGTTGTATCGCAATATCATAATCGGCAGATGGGAGCGGTAAGTGTTAAAGGAACGACTAGACATTGTGATTTGCGGTGAGCGAAGTACAATAGCAGGGATTTCGAGGAGGAAAGGCAAAAGTCGAGTTTGAATGGTTTTTTAACTTTTTTTCATTAAAACGAGTAAAGGAAACCGTGAATAATAAAAACAAAGGAATAAGGTGGGCTGGAGCATTTGAATGTTTGTGGGAATAAAAAGGTGGGTGCAGCAATTAGAATAAGCAGAAAATATGAGGGAATGGAGGCGCACCAGTAGTGCTCAGAAGTGTAACACAGCTACGGATTCATGCACGGAAAACAGACAACAATGCATGATAAAAACAGTGAAAGAGAGACTCAGACTTGGTAATGCAATTTATTCCCTAAACTCAAACATAAATCAATTTTGGGCCTGTGGGAAGGTCTACCCTGCTCGAACTCTATTAACAGAGATGAGAGGGGGAGGCTTGACCACAACTTTTGCAGTTTTTCCTCTATTTTTGCTACTCATAAGAAAATGAACTACAACAGCACACTGGAAGCAAAACTAAACAACAGTGAAACTATCAGATGTAGATCTAACTAATGGTAGAAGAAAAACTAGCTAAATGGCAGAAAGGAAAAGATAGTAACAACATAGAAGCTAAGGCACATGGATTTGGCCCTAACCCATGAGCCTAGCTCTCTAAAAATTAAATCAGTGAAATGAAATCAAACTGCTCATTTCATAAAAGAATAACCTCATACATCTCTGAAATTTTGATCACTAAAATAATAAAAAGCTCAATAACTTGCAACAAAGTTCCCACTAGAATCGACTAGAATTAACTAAATCTTCCTATCTCTAGCTCTTCCTATTGACTGGAGGCCTTTGAGAGTTAAGGAGGGTGGACAATCCTCCTATAATTTCTCCTTGTTGTCTCCTCCAAGTCTTTATGATAAAATATTTATAAAAATGCTTAATAAATCATGATTTGCTGCACTCAACCTCATATTAGGCACTCAAAGTATGTTAGCCTTAGTCACCACCTATACTAGCATCATAAAACCAAATAATAATAAAAATTAAAGAAAAAGAGATCTAAGAAGGCAAAAAGGTGACCATTAACCCCTCCAAATATGTCTAATGATGGAGCTCATTATCACCCCTCTACTGAATGGTTGCTCATCCTCTGACCAACTAATCCTCCTCCTGCATTTCCTTCAAGGTTTTGACAGCCCCCCTGATTTCCTGAGGAAGAAGTGTGGGAGTTTCCCCAAGGGGGTAAAAACCATTATCCTTTTCTACATTCTCTCATTCTTTATCCTGTGCATTTGTGTCATTTTCATCATTCAGCCCTAGCAGCAAAGGTGGGCTGAGCTTTAGTCCCAACCATTTGATATTTTTGGCCTGCATGGCCCTCTTGTATAATGGTGCCTTTTCCAATGAACACCTCAGTCTTTCTGGAGTATGGTACTCCATGTTCTTGAGGCTGTGAGGGAGTTTTTTCCATATCCTCTGGCTGGCCATCATGCACTCATCTTCTATCTGCCTAGAAACATCATTAAAGTGGACTATTACCCGTGTTTGAGTCTGAAGGTAGCTTTCAACTAGTGCAGGGTCCCTTTCAATCTCTCGACGGTTAAGGATGACTCCTCTTGGGCTGAACAATTCTGGTTTGATATATATGGGTACTCTAGTTCTTCTTCCCATGAACCTCCATATCTCTTTTGCTCTAGTGTCCTCATTCACCATCCAAGATACTAGAGCCATCAACTACATATCCCCCATTGTAGGATTGGGGTCCCAAATATCCAGATTTGTCAGCACAAGGTCATGCACATAAAACTCTGACATCTTTGCCTGATCAGCCATGTTAGCTTGCTTGTAGAAATTCATGAATTTTCTACAATCTTGGAAAGGTAGTGATCCATGGGAGGCTAGATTTTTTACTTTAACTAGAAGCCATTTCTCCTTGAGGTACACAACATATGAGTTAGAATGGAATCTGTACTGAAGGGCTTCTATGCATAAGTCTGACATGGTGGCTACTTGCTCCCCTTTTTGCTGCAATTTCTCCTCCAGTGCTACATTCTCTGCCTGTGACTTATGCAGCTACTCCTTTAGAACTATTTCTTCAATTCTTTCCTCCTCCCTTGGTGATTCCTCAATGATAATCAGGCTCGCGGGAGGAGTTTCTAGCTCTCTCTGACTTATACTCTAACTCTTGTCATCTCTGAAATACATAGAGGTTTGCCTTTTTCTCTTTGCGCTCAGAGGAGCTATGGTGGCAACTTCCTCTTTGTATTGAGGGGACGTGGTGTTGTGTTGTGAGTCTATTTGTTTCCCACTTTCTGCTATCTATATGACTTATATGGCCATCTCTTCTGTTTTTCCTTGGCCCTTTGTCTCTTCCTCTTCTTCCTCTTCTGATTCTTCTTCTAGCTCTTCTCCTTCTTCTGGTTATTCTTTTGGCTTTCCTTATTCTTCTGGTTCTTCTTCCTCTACTGGCTCTTCTTCTGGTTCTTCTTCATTTTCT
Source organism: Pinus albicaulis (assembly GCA_034641835.2). Classification (NCBI taxonomy): domain Eukaryota; kingdom Viridiplantae; phylum Streptophyta; class Pinopsida; order Pinales; family Pinaceae; genus Pinus; species Pinus albicaulis. The sequence continues at coordinate 1,215,882,265 of CM076574.1, forward strand.
CTAAGGGTAGGAGTGGAATCCTGCCTTGCTTTGGTTTCTATAAAAGCTTCCCTGCTCATATTTACGAGAGAGGACCAGGCCATGGGTAGGGTGACGTCATTCTATTGTTGTCGCTGCATGTTGTCCCAAAATACACGACTGAGGCTCACCGTTGTTGCGTTGTGGGCTTCGTCTGTCTCTCTCCCTTTTATTTTATTTTTAATTTACTGGTTTGGATAAGACGTCCCCTCTTTATTATTAGACTTCACAATTACTTCTGGAGTGCTTATGTAACTCGGCCTTAGCTCAAGTTTTCATTAGAGACCGTTGTTTCCTTCTCCCTGTTAATTCATGATGGACTGTGTGTTTCCTCCCCTCGTTCTCCTCAACTCCACTTGATTTAAATTCTTCTCTTTTGCATGCCTAAGTGGCGTGACTTTGCAGTTCTCCCTAGTCATTCTTCACGATGGTGGCCAAGCTAACTAGCCACCTTTCTTCCCCTTAAACTTTGTGTCTGCAAATTTAATTATTTATGGCTATTATGGATGCATCAAGAGGGTTTAGAAGCTATACCTGAGTTTACCTGTCGTTTTCAAGGCGTTTGCAGGAGCTGGATTGAGGAGACAAGCCTTTAAGATGTTGCCTTCTTCACTCTCTTTTTTTCTGTTCTCTGAGTGAGCAGCTTGCTGAGTGAGCTGCTGGTCTTTTCTTGTTGTTTCTTCCTGCTGGAGATGCTCCAGATGCCATGTTTGGCACTCTTGTCTTGTCTACGGTCTGATTTGTTAGCTCCTCTCTTGTTTTTCTTGTTGTTCAAGAACAAGCTCTTGCATTGTAGGAATTCCCTGATGTCTGTAGGAATTTCCTTGCTACATTGTGCTCAGGAATGGAGGAATGTGGTGCATGGAGATGATGGAGGAAGTTATGAAGATGAATGGAGTGAATGATTGGATGGATGGTAAAATAGAATAAGGGAAAAGAAGATGAATGCTTCCCTGTGTTTCCAGAAACCATTAATAACCTGCAAAACAACAAACACAAAAAACACAGAGATGCAAATATATTATTTTGTTTTGTTTTGTTTTTTTTGAAAAAGTGGGCTGCCTCCATGGAGGTTTTCAACCCACAGACTTGCCTTGGGTGCCTCAGAGAGGTTTTCACCCATGGATATTTATTCTCTTTTTTCCTCTCTTTTTTTTTTGAGCAAGTGAGCTGCCTCCATCGAGGTTTTCAACCCACAAGCTTGTCGTGGGTGCCTCAGAGAGGTTTTCACCCATGGATCTTTATTCTTTTTTCTTTTCTTGTTTTCAGGAGGTGTGGGAAACTATGGACTTTCCCATCACATACACCTCTCTTATTATTGAATTTATGAACTCTGCCCTTGACAAAGGCTTCTTGTAAATTTTCATTCTGTGATCATTGACAAGCAAGGGGATTCCTTCCTCATCTATGGTTCTAATTTAAACTATGCCATTATCAAAACATTTTTCCACTGTGTAAGGTCCTAACCATCTTGTCATCAGCTTGCCTTTAAAATATTTAAACCTTGAATCATGCAAAATCACCCAATCTCCTTCTTGTAAGGTATTTTCTTTGATGTTCTTGCCATGCCAGGCCTTCCTTTGCAGCTGAAATACATATGTGTGAAGACGTGATTGCATTATGAACTCATCCAATCCATTTAGTTGCAACAAACTCTCTTTTTGGGCATTTGATAGATCTAGATTTAATTCAGCTTCCATTCGTAAAGTATTGAATTCAAACTCAACTGACAGTAGAGCCTTCTTACCATAGACTAGTTCATAAGGGGTGAATCTTGTCGTTGTCTTCCAAGTAGTGTTGTAGGCCCAAGTAGCTTCTAGCAATCTGTCTACCCAATATTTTTTGTTGTTTCTCACAACCTTGGTGAGGATTCTCTCTAAAGCTCTGTTAGTTACTTCTACTTGGTCATTCGCCTAAGGGTGATAGATAGTAGAAGTTCTATGCTTAATCTTGTGCTTCCTCAAAATATTCTTAATGAGTTGAGAGGTGAATTGTGCTCCCTGATCAGTGACTATTTCTCCGAGGTACCCAAACTTGTAAAACACATTCTCCCTCAGAAATTTTGCTACTTTCTCCTCAGTTGCTACCTTCACTGCTTTTTCTTCAGCCCACTTTGTCAGGTAATTAGTGTAGACTATGATATACTTCTTTTGTCTGAATGGTGGATCAATAGATCCAACAAAATCCATGCCCCACTTATCAAATGGCTCAAGAGCCACCTGAGGGTGTAAAGGAATTTCATTCCATTGTGTGGGTTTCCCCATCCTCTAGCACTGGTCACACCTGCTGGTGTATCTTCTAGAATCTTGATGAAGGGTAGTGTTACGTAGGTAAATCCTCTTTGTGGACAGAGACGATCCCTCTAGCCCTAGGGTGGGTCTAGAAATAAAGGGACACGCTAAAGTTTTGCTTCCTAGTTAATGAATCAACAAGAGACATGGTAGATCGACCTACCTGGAATCCAATGTTGTCGTTGTTGTAGAAAGAGTAGTAGCCTCTCAATCCTGCCTTGGCAAATCACAATCCATTCACTGTTACGCCCGGATACCTGCACATAGAACAAGAAAAAAAAATAACATACGACATCATAGTTTCACTCATAACTATTAACCAGTCAAAGAGGGTTAAACATGTCGTATTACACAAACACCATAACACAATAGTGGAACCAAATAGTAGTGATGTATATAAGTGAATAGAAGGAAGAGTTACAACCAATGCTTTGACTTCGCAGTCTCCTCTAGCGGGGTTCAAGCGAAGCACGTCTCAAATGTTCGTCAGGGAATTTGGATGGGGTGAAGGCATAGACTCAAGCTCTCCTCAACGTAATTCCTTCTATCTATCTTCTCTATTCATTCAACTATAGTATCAGTTCTCCAAGTTCAGCTAGCTTGTACTAAGAGAGATAGTTTCTTTTATAGAAGAAAAGGAGGATGTTGGGATCCCTACAAAGGTGGGAGGGAGTCCTATCCTTTAGGAGAGTTCCAAGGGAGGTGGAAACTACTAACTAAAGGAGGGATTCCATGATTGTTTCAGTTCAACCACTCCCAATGACTCATCCTCGAGGTGGTTGGAATGGAACCTCTGCCTCTATTTTTAAAAAACATTCCATAAAAATCTTGGCGCGGGCACTTAACTAGGACAGAGTGCCAACTGGCACGAGAGTGTAACTGGCTACTCGCGCCAAGGCAAAAACAAGGGTTTTTACAGTCCTGCTCAGGGAAATGTCAACAGGAGGAATATTGCTTTCATGTAAAGGGATGCAATGATGGTATTTGAAAGGCATGACACTACTTATTGGTCACAGAAATGACCCTCCAATGGGAAAGATGGGGATTGCAGGGACAGTGACAAAATGTTGTGTAACAGATTCCCCCTAAAGCATGAGGTTTGAGGGAGAAGGAGGAGAAAAATTCTTTATGAGAATGTGTTCGAACCAAAAACCGTTGTCGGAAAACCTCCAATTACAAATACAACTGATATCTTTGATACATGAACATGTGGCATGGGTGCAGCCATCCATAATAGAGTATATATAAGAACTAAGATCTGAGGTATGGACGCAACCATCCAGTAGTAAGGATCAACAAATAGACTCAGGTATGGTCGTAGCCATCCAATCAAAAGAGTCATGTAATAAGTCATAACAATCCACCAAAATCTGCAGCCTGGACTTTATCAGACAAAATCCAAGGTCTTGCGCTCCATCTCGACCCGAACAAGTACAAATTCAAGCATGCGAATATATGAGATGAAGTCGAACATGAAAGAAAATTACCTGATTACCAGCCAATGATGAAAGTTGTTAACATGTACGAGAGAAACCACCAGTAATGACAATGGATCTCAAGGTACAACCGGTACAATCCACAGGATGTGAACAGTGATCTAGCGTTGAACATTCACAGAATCACTCGATCGAAGGCCAATGATGTGGACCTTGCGTTGAATGCGAAAAACCTACCATTAAAGCATGCAGGTTCCAAGGTACCAAAATAGAGTCTCTCAATCAAATTCCTAGATAATGAGCTAAAGTAGATAGGAAGTGACCTGATCGAAGGTGGGCCATAATGTTTCCCACATCATTGATACGATACAGAGGAACATGATAATAGTGAATCAGGACCAACATAGAATCAAAGGGAGGTTGAAAATTGCAGAGGCAAACTTCTCTTGAACACATCAGTAGCACGACACCGGATTTGGCAATATTTGACATCAAAGGATCCGAGGTCATGACGACGTGGAAAAGAGCAGATAAGAGGTCAAAAGAGGTTAACCAAACCCATGGAGGCAAAAATGATGAAATGAGATGTCCCCAACCCGACACGAATGCAGACAAGTGCCATGTTCAAGTGCGACATATTGCCAACATAACTAAAACTTGGTTCCATTTTTCCCCCACCATTTCTGGTGAGTACCCTAATTATTTTTAAAACAAGCTTAAAGGGGATAGCATATGCTTGTGTTGTAATTTTTTCCTTCGGAAAAATCCATCCTAGTACATTTTACGAGCCCTAGGAAGGAGGAACTCGAGTAATGTCATGGTGATGAAATCTGATGTCAATAGTGTTTAATGAGTCTAACAAAGAAAGAACTCGACATCTTTTCATGTTTAGAGAGTTTGAAAAGAAGGCGGAAAAGAAAACTCCAAAAGTCCCTTTTCATAGGTAGCCTCATAGATCCGAAAAGGTAGAAAAATGTGCTTGTGAGAACCTCTTAGTCGCGATAGGCTAAGGTATTCCTTTTTCATAAATTATCCATCCCAGCCCAAAAAGGGTTAAACGTATATTGGGTGGATATCGTTTCGCAGCCATTTAATGATTTCAGAACGACAAGAATCTCGACAATCCTTTCAATTTTAGAGAGTCAGAAAAGATCTGAAAGATGACTCCAATAGTGACTTTTTCGTATTTTTACCGAGTCTGAAAAAGTATAAAATATAACTCGTTACTTCATCATTGTTGCATAAAAACCTGTTGCTGCACAAGAGACACATACTGTAGGGGTGCCCAGCCAAATTCACCGTTTGCTGAGGCGGCTTGTATGGGCAGTGACATGTTATGATGAGCACCATGCTGATTAGACACCTAGGTTTTATTTTCAATTTGCATATTTTGAGAGACATGATGTCTCAGGATGTAACAGAAACACACATATATTTTTTTGAAGTTATGATGCACTCAGCTGCAAACATGCGATATATATATACATCTATTTTCCTACATGGATCTTTTACATGTGATGATGATTTTACAAATTACGCAAATGTCTATCTACTACAATGTTAGCCACTGTATCAGTTAATGTATTCATTCGTCTAGGGATATGTTGATGTTATAAACCAAAATTTCTTTCTATAAAACGAATACATAAATAAAATCTCAGAATGTGCGGATTTCTAACTGAATAATGAATATTGAGTTGTAGAACAACAAGCTATGAATCAAGATTTCCAAGCAATGCGCGTATGCTGAGGTTGATTGCTTCGGTTAATAGCTCAATAACAGTGCTATATTCAGTGAAATTGTTTGTATCTCATCCTAGACAAATACCTTGCAGATCTATCAACTCACCAGTAGGATCATAAATTACCCAGGCTGTCGAAGACAAATTCCTAGTACTGCGGGAAACACCATCCGCGAAACCGACATAAGGGGTAATAGACATCTGCACCATAAGCAAGCCCTAATAAGTAGGAAAACGATCACAAAGCACATCAAACATGTACAAAAAAAAGAAAATGACACCTATGTACACCTATTACATATGGATGACTCATGCATAATATTTAGATACAACCCATTTTTGGGTTGTTCAAGAGGATGACCTTCGTAATCAATAAGCTCATAGGTTCCATTCTACAATGCACGTTTAATGATGTAGGGCCCATGCCACATAGGTTGAAATTTTCCTGCCCCCATCTTATCATGAGCTTGGTCATACAGGAGGACGATATCTCCTTCAAAGAAAGAACGAGGGGAAACTGATTGGTCAAAATGAGCCTTGACCCGCTTTTTCTGCGCTTCGATAACCAAAGCATCAAAGCGGCAGGTTTCATCTAGTATTTCTAAATAAATGAGATGTTCTTCCTCCAGCAAAGTATTCGGCAGTAATTCAACAGCTGACTTGAGCGAAGGTATTTCACATTCAATCGAGAGAGTAGCTTCCAGGCCATAGACCCACTGAAAAGGACTGAACCCGGTTGCACTCTTAACTGAGGTTCGATATGCCCAAAGAGCCGAAAATAACATGAGATTCCAATTTTATTTATGGATCCCAATCGTACGTTGAAGCATAGTGACAAGAACTTTCTTCATAGCTTCAACCTGGCCATTGTCTTGAGGGTAGTATGGCGTTGAGCTATCGTGACACAGACCCAACTTAGAAGTCAACTTCGCCACCATATAATTCCGAAAATGGGGACCATGATCGGTAACGATGCCTTGTGGGACACCAAACCTAGCAATAATGTGATTGAATATGAACTGAGCAGCTGTATTACCGTCGGCGGCAAGTGTAGGCATTGCTTTGGCCCATTTGGTGAAGTAGTCCACGGCTATTATAATATAAGCATGCCCCCCGACCGAGTGAGGGTTACACGTCATAAAATCAATGCCCCACTTTTCAAAGGAACCAACGGTAATAACAAGATGAAGAGGAACGGGTGGCGCATGCATCTTACGTTGGTAAATCTGGAAATCATGGCATTTACAAACTGCAACAATGCAATCTTTGAAAATAGAAGGCCAAAAAAAACTAGCACGAAGGATTTTTTTAGCAGTAGCATAATCAGACATATGACTGCCACAGGCATCATTATGACATTCATTTAGGGCTTTCTCAGCCTCCTCGAGGGTTAAACATCGATGGAGTATAAAATCGACTCCAATATGATAGAGTGTATCTCCAACTATTCGATAAGGTTTTGACTGATGGCAGATGCTTTGTCAAGCATCCTTCATCAACTCAGATCTAAAATACGAAGTCTGGAGATAGACGATGATATCACCATAACAAGGATCGAGGGTGCTAGTCAAGAAAAGCGAATCACCTGGAATGGATTCCTCAGAACGAAAAGGAGCGGAGTCAGAAGGGAGAGAACAAAGAAAATCAGCAAAGACTAATGATTTCTTAGACCTGGCAGTAGTAAATTCCAAATCAAACTCTTGGAGGATAACAATCTATTTAGACTATTTTTCCCCCAGCAATTGTAGAGACAAGATGTAGGTCATGGGTTTGCAATCAAAAATCACCGTCACTGTGTGTAAGAGAATATAATGACGAAAACGTTGGACTGCTTGAACTGCAGCTAATGCTAACTTCTCGACATGAGCATAACGAGTTTCTGGGTCGAGAAGGTTACGAGACAAGTAATAAATAACATGCTCATGACTGTCATCATCGTCTTGTACCAAAACCATGGCAATCATGCTGAAAGAGACAGCTAAATAAAGGGAAAAATCACGATGATAATTTGGAGGGCGAAGTATAGGAGCATTAACAAGCAATGTCTTCAACGCATCAAAATATTTCTGAGCGATTTCATCCCAACAGAAAGGGACGCCCTACTTCAACAATTGTGTGAATCCTTTAGCTACTTCAGCATAGTTAGGTATAAAACAACGTAAAAAATTAGCTTTCCCTTGTAAACTCTGCAACTGGTGCAATGAGGAAGGAGAGGGGAGATTAATAATAGCCTCAACTTTGAGAGGATCGAGGTGAATTTCATCTTTGGACACGATAAACCCTAAGAGTCTACCTGAATCAATGTAAAAGAAACACTTGTGCGGATTAAGCCGTATGTTATAGTGTCTACAACAAAGAAAAATCTGACGAAGATGGTCAGGGTGATCCCGACGCTTAGCCGAATGAGCCAGAAGGTCATCCAGATAAGGTTGCACGATGTGACGAATATCATGAAAGGCGTAGGACATCGCGTGCTGAAATTTGGCCCCAACATTCTTTGGCCCTGACATCGTGCAGCCTTATCTGGATGACCTTCTGGCTCATTCAGCTAAGCGTCGGGATCACCATGACCATCTTCTTCAGATTTTTCTTCGTTGTAGACACTATAACATTCGGCTTAATCCGCACAAGTGTGTCTTCTGCGTTGATTCCAGTAGACTCTTAGGGTTTATCAATGAAGTGAGGAGGTGCATCTCGGTCTCATAGTGGACCGGTCACTGAAAATGTGTAAGGAATGCCATAGATAAGGAATTTAAATCTTGAAAAACTCCACGAGACAGCTCAATGTACCACTTTGCAGTGGCACCAATAAGATTTTGCTGGAAAAGACAGAGCCGAATAGAATCCTCAACCCAAGAGTTAGAGGAACACCACAAGTGGTAAGTCATAACATGCGTTTGGGGATCTTTGCTAGGTTTACCCTTAAATTTAGGACAATCACCAGGAATCTTGGTCGGAATCAGAGGCCAATACAGATTATGAAGAATAGGATAATTTGTCAAATTTAACACATCAGGTAATTCCAACGTAGCAAGAAATGGTAATTGAGTATTAAAAGTCATCGGAGGTCTTTGATAAGGACCCGTGTGTACATTCCACCTAGTCCGAGCGGGATTCTGTCCCTGTATATTCTATCCCAAAAGATTTGGATCATAGGGATTAGAAGCAGGATAATTCGGTTGATACTGGGGTTGAAGACCAGGATATTGAGTCGAAGTAGACCACGGAGGTCCTTGCTGAGCAGTATAAGGATTCTGCTGTGGAATGTAAGCATGGCTTTGAGGTTGATGATACATAGGTTGAATTTGAGGGTAAGGAATCTGGGGCACGCTATATACCGATGGATATGAAACTTGAGGGTAGTAAGCGCCCTGCGGTTGATCAGGTTGACCTTGCGGAGCAGGTTGACCAAGCTGCTGAGCAGGGTAAACAGGTAGAACCGGTTGCGGAACAGAAGGAATCTGCTGGTGGGCAGGTTGAAACAACTGTTGAAATTGTTGTTGGGGACCACCAGGTTGTCCTTGATAACCAGTTTGACCCGAAGAAGGAGCATAGGGTTGTCTTGGTTGCACAATATTTGGGTCATACTGAACGTGCAACTGTGATTGAGGTGCAACAGGTTGTCGCTGTGACGGATGATTTTTCCCCCCAGAACCAAAAGATGGTCCTGGTTGATTCAAAGGGTGACCCGAAAGACCGGAGGTTTGTCCATGTTGGGCCAAAGGCTGACCTTGTGAAGTTTGGCCTTGTGGACCATATGGTTGTCCCTATGGACCAGAAGCAGGGCCCTGCTGAGCTAAATTTTTTCCCGATAAGGGTTGTCCTTGCAAGCCAAAGGGTTGTGCAGGCAGGGTAGGTCCCAAATGAGTAACAGTCTGATAAGGATCATAAACAGCCTGATAAGGATCAATAGGAGGCAAATAGACTGAATTACCATACACATAATAATGGTGCAGATATATATATACGAGATTACCAACATCATCATAGTGATGGAATCGAGGATTGCCATGAGCCTGAGACTGCTGAGAACCCTGAGAACTTTGTTGTTGAACAACCAATAGATATTCTTCAAAAGTAAGACCACCAGGAATCACAGGAGTAGTGGAAACAACACTAGAAGCAGGTGGGGCCTCCGTGGCACTAGATTGTGATCTACTAGGACTGGGATTAACAAGCCACGTTGGATTGAGGAAAATAGACCTGTGGGTGTGAAAAGATCCAAATGACTGATGGGTAACAATAGGTGTGGATGAAGCCACACAGACCGTCAGTTGAACTGGAATAGATGTAACAGTAATCGATGAAGCAGGTGTCGAAGGCGATAGTCCTAATGAAGGTAAGACCGAACTCTGAGAAGGAGTTTCTGTACTGGATTGCACAATGGAGGCAACTCTATACATAATCTGACTTAAGGACCGATATCCAAGCGGAAGTGACACCGATGGTGGAGAATAGTGGATAGAGGCACGAGAGAGATCTTTAGGAAAGAGTTGATATTATCTTGTGGAAACAGGCATTCCTTCACTGCCAATAGGACTGGAGGAATCCATACCTGATTCCACTGTAAGATCTTCGAAAAGACTACGGGGGGACTAGGAGGTACTGTAGCAGCAACAAAAGGCGATCCTAACGTAAGAGGAGGAAATTCTCCTTCTTCCCAAAAACCAAACCAAGCACTTGAAGGAGGCCAATTGAACTCAATCGGCTCATCAAGCGGAGATCGAGTAGCAAGGGGATGGATAGATGGAAGAATAGGCTGCAAAAACTCGACAGACCTAGTGGATTGAGGGATTTCAAAAGAAACATCTGGAAAAGAACCACCACTAGGAGGCAGTGAGGACGACGAAACTAGATGTTCCGCCACTTTGGTTGTATATCAGGACAAGAAGGAAAAGAGATAACCAATCGAAGGTGCCAAAACAAGAACCAAGGAAATTAATCAAGCCAAGTAATAAAATTTTAATAGGCGTGTGATCATAGGTGATTAATTTTTTAATAATGAAACCAAAATTCATTGTTTCGTGTTTTAAGAGTCAAGAAACAGGCAAAAGATGACTCTAGTCACTTTCAATTTGAAACGAGTGTGAAAGGACAAGTGCTCAATGATCTCTTCTCTTGTTTAAAGAGTCATGAAAAGATTGAAATCACTACCCAGGAATTCTAAGCAAGAGGGTGTACCAGGTTTCCATGAACTGCCATATACACCTTGGTGATCAAATGAAAAAGAAATGACCAAGGACTTAACATATGTGCAGGTAGTCTCCCCGAATGCTGTGTTCGGTGTATCACGGTTACAAGGCGATAGACTCGACTTCCTATGGATAAAGGATTGCAACCTAGAGGCATCTCCCTTTATATACTCGAAGGTACATGGAGCACAAGTCCGTACGAGTGCTGTCTGAAGCCAACAGGCGAGCGACAGCTACTAGGTTTTAAGACGTCGGAACACGTCTCTAGCCTAGAGCACTAGAAATGTTGCATTAGGCTTCAATGTTGCCTTAGGTTCATTGAGTAAATTTTAAATTTAATCTTGGATTATGTTTCAATTTCAAGGCCCTATCGAATTTGGAGCTCATCTTCCTAAATGCAAACTATATGAAAATGAACATCATTTCAATTAGATGAATGCTAGTTATAAGAAGGATAGAAATCTTACAAACAATAACAAACAAGGAAAGTATACGAAGAAAACTTCTAATGACTTTAATGCAATAATTCGAAAATGAAATTCCTTCCTAGATGACAAAGGCTAGTTATGCAAAGGAATGTTTCAATTTCGATGCAACGAAAGAATGCAAAACATATTTTTTGAATTTTCAATGGAAAAAAGCACATAATGTAATAATTCAAATGGAAAACAAAATAAACACTAGTTTGAGTTTTGCGAATGTGGAGATTTAAAATTGAATGACTCAACCGAAGTGAAACAAACACATAACATTCAACTAATGCAGCAACATTTTAATCAAATAGAGAGAATTTCCCAAATCGACCCAACACAAGCAATGTAATTGATGCCTGGAGCACTAAGGGGAAGGATCAATCGATGAAACGAAAAGACCATTCAACCAAAATAAACACTTAAAAGGATCAATAAAAACTCAGCAAAATTACACAAAACGAAACGAGGCTGACAACAATCAAAGAGACTTGAATTTCAAACAGAAGGCTCAGTGTACAAGAACACTTAGAAACCTTAAGACAATAAATGACACTAACAGGAAAATGGACAAACAACTGAAAGAAATAATTCTACAGTAGTCAACACAGTTCCAAAGGCTAAATCACACCCAAAAAATAACCCAGAAGCAAGCACAATTGACCAAAAGACTCATTAAGGAGGCCAAACCAAAACCTACAGGGGTTGGCACGACTGTAAGGTTGTAATTCGCGCCATACAGGGGTTGGCGTGAGTGCAAAAAGAGCAACCTGCGCTAATCGGCGCGACTGTTTAGAAAAAAACTGCACCAAACTAGATACCTATGGGAAAAAGAGGAAAAACCATAACTTAATGAGTAGAGGCCAATATTGACACTCTGGAGCTAAACAGAGGATGTAAATTAAGCAAAAAACCAGAAAAAGATAGAGAACGAAATCGATAATTGAAACTGAGCCAACAAGATGAAACGAAAAACTCGCACAGGTCCCCAACGGAGTCGCCAATTTTTTACATAGGTAAATCCTCTCTACGAACAGAGACGATCCCTCTAGCCTTAGGGTGGGTCTAGAAACAAAGGGACACGCTAAAGTGTTTCTTCCTAGTTAATGAATGAACAAGAGACATGGTAGATCAACCTACCTAGAATCCAATCCTGTCATCGTTGCAGAAAGAGCAGTAGCCTCTCGCTCCTGCCTTGGAAAATCACAATCCGTTCGTTGTTATGCCCGGATACCTGCAGGTAGAACAAGAAACAAGAACAACATACGACATCATAGTTTCACTCATAACTATTAACCAGTCAAAGAGGGTTAAACATGTCATATTACACAAACATCATAACACAATAGTGGAACCAAAAAGTAGTCATGTATATAAATGAATAGAAGGAAGAGTTACAATTGATGCTTTGACGTCGCAGTCTCCTCCAGCGGGGTTCAGGCGAAGTGTGTCTTAGATTTTCATCAGGAAATTTGGACGAGGTGATGGCATAGACTCAAGATCTCCTCAATGTAATTCCTTCTATCTATCTTCTCTAGTCATTCAGCTATAGTATCAGTTCTCCAAGTTCAACTACCTTGTACTAAGAGAGATAGTTTCTTTTATAGAGGAAAAGGAGGAGGTTGGGATCCCTACAAAGGTGGGAGGGAGTCCTATCCTTTAGGAAATTTCCAAGGGAGGTGGAAACTACTAACTAAAGGAGGGAGTCCATGGTTGTTTCAGTTCAACCATGCACAATGACCCATTCTTGAGGTGGTTGGAATGGAACCTCCACCTATTACACAACATTTTTTCACTGTCCCTGCAATCCCCATCCCGCACATTGGAGGGTCATTTCTGTGACTTCTTAATAGTGTCATGCCTTGAAAGTAACATCATTGCATCCCTTTTTATGAAGGCAACATTCTTCTTGTTGACATTTCCTTGAGAAGAGCAGTAAAAATCCCTGATTTTCCTTGGCACAAGTAGCTAGTCCTACCCTCACGCCGAAGTGGAATATTAACACTAGGGCCCGTGCCACCTGGCGCTCTGTCCCAGTGTAATGCCCATGCCAAGATATTTATGAAATGTTTTTTAAAAATAGAGGCAGAGGTTCCATTCCAACCACCTCCGGGATGAGTCATTGGGAGTGGTTGAACTGAAACAACCACGGGCCTCCTCCTTTAGTTAGTAGTTTCCACCTCCCTTGGAACACTCCTAAAGGATAGGCCTCCCTTCCACCTTTGTAGGGATCTCAACCTCCTCCTTTCCCTCTATATAAACAAGCCTTCTCCCTTTATGAAAACTAGCTGAATTTGGGTAGCTGAACTTGAAGAAATGAACACATTATAGTTGAATAACTAAATTATTTAGAAGGTAGAACAAGGATAAATCCATCGAGAGGTCCCTTATCCCATCTGAATTCCCGATGAGCTTCACCCGAGCCCCGCTGGAGGAGAACACAACGTCAAAGCATGGTTGTATCTCTTCTTTCTACCTATTCATATAAGTGACTATTGTCTAGTTCCTGTCTTGTGTTTTGTATCGAATGCAATATGCTAATCTTCTCTGATTGATTAGTAGCTTTTGGATGAAATTAGTATGTGGTATGTGGTTGTCGTTTTCTGATCTCCGTGCAGGTGTCCAAACGTGATAAGCGGAAGGGTTGTGACTTGCCTTCGATCAAGAGCGGGAAGTTTTCATCATCACTACGAGTGTCGACGACAGCTTTGGACCACAGGTAGACCATCTTATTTGCATCCTCTTTCATTCAAATATCTAGGAACCTACACTCTAGCATGATTCCTTGTTACTAGACCCACCCTAGGGATAGAGGGATCGTCTCTGTCCGCAAAGAGGATTTACCTACATAACAAGTTGGCGACCATACTAAGGATCAGTGTGATTTTTTCTTGTTGGGTCATTTGTTGGGTTTTGGTCTTGTTGTTTACTTTTCTGGTTGTTTAACTGTGTTTCAAACCCTTGTTCAGCCCCAGAGTGTCAAGATTGACCTCTGCTCTGTTGAGTTTTTCCCCTTTTCCTTAGTTAACTGGTTTGGTGCAGTTTTTCCCTAAACAGTCACGTCGATTGGTGCATGTTGCTTTTATAGCACTCACGCCATCGCCTGTTTGGCACTGAATACCACCTCACAGTCGCGCCGACCCCTGTGAGTTTTTTGGGTGTGAGCTTTTCATGAGTTTTTGGTCACTTGTCTTTGTTTATGGGTTCTTCTTAAGAGTAATTGAGGTGTTTTTGAATGTATTTTATTGTTGGAGGCTTGTTTTCCTCAGTTGTTTGTCCATTTCTCATCAGTGTAGCTTGAGGTCTTAGGGTTTCTGAGTGCCTTGATGCACTGAGCCTTCTATTTGGAAATCAAGTTTCTTGATAAGCTGTCGAATTCACTCCCTGTTAATTTCTCTTGGTCTCTTTGATCCTGTTGAGTACATTCATTGGTTGAATGGTCATTGCCTTTCTCGTTTTGATTTTTCTTCCTCTTACTCCAAGCACCGATTACATTGCTTGTATAGGTCATTTTCGAGATTTCTCTTTGATTTGAAAAGTTTGTATCATTGGTTTGAGTGTTGTCATGTTTGTTTTATGTTGGAGGAGTCATTTCTTTTCAACTTTTGCATTCTCTCTCTCAAGCTAGTGTTTAGTTTTGTTTTTCATATCATTTAATGCATTGTTTTCTCTATTGCATTGAAAAAACAAAAAAATATTGCATTCTTTTTGCTTTGAAAATGAAACGTTCCTTCGCTTAATTTGCATTGTATAGGCTAGGAAAGAATTTTGTTTTTCGCAGATTGCATTAGATGCATTAGTGGATGTTTTCTCATGATTTCATTATTTGCTACAGCTTGAAAGTTTTCTTTCCTTCTCGTAGATTGCTTTCACTGAATGAAAATTGTATCCTTCTGCATGTAGTTTTGCATTTAGGAAGATTTCCGATTCGACATACGTTAAGGCTTGGAAATTGAAACCTAATCCAAGATCAACGTTAAAATTTATTTCAATTAACCTAAGGCAACATTGGAACCTAACGAAATATTATAGTAATCTAAGTTAGATACGTATTCTGGCGTCTTAAAACCTACCAGCTGTCATTCGCCATCTGACTTCATACAACGCTAGTACGGACTTGTGCTCCTCATACCGTCGAGTATATAAAGGGAGACCCCTCTAGGTTGCAATCATTCTATCCATAGGAAGCCGAGTCTGTCGCCCTATAATCGTGATACACTGAACACAGAATTCGGGGAGACTACCTACACGTACGTCAAGTCCTTGGTCATTTCCCTTTCATTTGATCACCAAGGTGTATATGGCAGTTCACGGAAACTTGGTACACCCTCTTGCTTAGATTACTTGAGTAGTCATTTTGATCTTTTCGTGACTCTCTAAAAAGTGAAAAGATCATCGAGCTCTTGTCCTTTCATGCTCGTTTCAACCTGAAAGTGATAGAGTCACCTTTTTCCTGTTTCTCGACTCTTAAAATATGAAACGACAGAGTTTTGTTTCAATGTCCTAAAAAATTAACTTCCCACGAAATATTCCTGGTTAAAGTTATCTTCCTTAGTGTTTTGTTTTACGGTTGTTTCCAATGGCAACGTTTCCAGAGTTTACCAACCAAGGAATCCCCTCCGAAGGGAATCCTAGTCCTTTTCCTGCTTTTGGGAATGTTGGTGCTCCTTATATGGAAACATTGTCCCTGCCTGAGTTAATTGTTGGGTTGCCTTTTTGGTTATTCTCGACCTCCGTGGTCTCGAGTGTTCCGTCCACCGTACAGCCATCTCCTCCACCAGAACAACATCATGTTGCTTCTAAGGTGGACCTCTCTCCTTCTTCACCTATTTCTTTGTCCTGCTCTTCTACTTCGCCTGGTGAAATTCTGGATTCTAGTAACCAGGTGGCTAAGAAGAATAAGACAAAGAAGAAGAAGTCAGATAAGTAAGAGGCTAATGTTTCAGTTATTGCATCTCATAAACCTTCCATTGATAAACCATCCAACCTTCCTCGGAAAGTCAAATTCCCTTGTATGTTGTGCAAAGGAGACCATCTTCTTCGAGACTGCCCTGGCATTCCCAAGGTACTTGAAGCATGGTCCGATGGCTGTCCGTCGTTGCCTTTGGCTTTTGGAAGTCATATTGGTGACACATATTCGACTAGTACTGATAAGACTCACAAGAAATAGGGTAAGATTATGAATCCATGTAAGTTGTGTGAAGGGCATCATCCCATTCACCTTTGTCCATACATGGATGAATCCACGAGAGTGCTGGACAACTCTATTGTTTCTGCACCCTACCTTCCAGCTGGTTACAAGAAGCTTTCTTCGAGTCCTCCACTAGTTGATTCAACGATCACTCAAGAGTCATCATTGGTTGATCCCATTCCCTCGAAAATTCAAATTCACGAATCCATTCCCAACTAACCATTGGTCGAGGAATCAGTCAATCTAATCCCGCCTACAGTTCTTTAGGTCTTTTCTGTCGAGAGTGGATCTCATCCCCCTCACATTCCTCTTGTTTCTTCAGATTCCTCAGACTTGGGGAAATATTCTCCTGTCCCTGTAGTTCAAGAAGTTGCTCCTCCTGCTCCCATGATGGAGGTCCTGGAGGATACTCCTCTTGCTCCCGTAACACCAGGGGATGACCATCTCAATTCGATGTACCCCCTCCAAGTAGCTTGGTCACTTCCTTCGATTAGAGTCAATTTTCAGGATACCGCCTTCCTTCTTATGTGCCTTTTGAGATCACGGTACATGCCTCCCATGTGGTCGTACCCAGCACCATTATAGATGAAGGTGCGCCCATTAGTGTTTTGTCTTCAAATACTTGGAAAGATTTTGGTTCTCCATCGCTTGTGCCTATTACGTAGAATCTGTTGGCTTTTAACAGAGGAACCAGTCAACTGTTAGGGATCCTTCCGAAGTTGCCAGTTACTTTGGGAGGGATAACCATCTATATAGACATGATGGTTGTTCCAGGCCCCTTGGATTTCAATATACTCTTGGGGCGCGACTATACTTATTTCATGGGCGCGGTAGTCTCCTCCCTCTTTTGTGTGATCTATTTTCCACACAAAGGTCGGATCATGACCATTGATCAGCTTCCATTCTTTGGTCTTGATGTGACATCTGGTCCACCATCGTCCCTTCTGGGTCTTTATCCACCGGTTTTATCTTCCTTTCCGCAAGTTAATTATGTGGCTACCTGTCCTATGCCCGCATTTAGTGATAGTGCCATTGTGCATCGTGTGCTAGGGGCATTGGGTCCTGATTTTCAATATGTTGTTCTCCCATCAGAAGCGAACCTCTTGGAATATATGACCTCTTATTTGTCGTAATGAAAGGTCGTCGGAGCAGAGTCCATTTTTCTTGTGTCAAGATCCTTAAAAAATTAAACAAGCTCGTCTGAGGATAGTTCGTCTTCTATTTCAACCTTGTTAAAAAATGAATTAGCTCATGAGGACAGTTCTTTTAATGTGTCAACCTCGTTAAAACAATGAAACACGTTCTCGTTCAATTCGAGTCTTTGATAAGATCTCGTAAAATCCCAGTCGAGTCTTTCTCTTGATCTCGTAATTTGAACCTTCACTCCATCTGCCTTTCATATGGACTGAAGCTTGGGGGGCATGTACCTTGAATTGAGTCACCATGCTGGAGGCATGCAAATCATTTCAAGCATAGTTTGTTTCTGTTTCAAGCTTGTGTAAAAATGAAACTGGTTTCAAGCAAATTTTCCTGATTTCAAGCATGTGTAAAAATGAAACCATTCCTATTTTACCTCTCGTGATTGTCATTTTATCAGCCTGTTTTTCAAGATGATCCTTGGTTTTCTCACTCCATTGTCACTATCTTCTTGGCCAATCATATGCCTTCACTTGGTTGTTTCACCCATTCCTGAGGAACCGTTGTGATGAGTGGTCTTGTTAGCCAGCTTCTTGACCTTTACTTGTTCTGAGCAATTCCACCATTACCGGAACCTGTAGCTACCCTTAATACCACTCGTTCCTCCAGGACGATTCAACTTTCAGCTGTTTTCTGACTCTCTAAAATTGAAAATATTGTCGAGACTCTTGTCGTTTTGACCTCGTTAAATGGTTGCAAAACGATATCTACCTAGTATTTGTTTACCCCTTTTTCAGGCTAGGATAGATTATTTACGAAAAAGGAATAGTTTAGCCTATCGGGACTAAGAGGTTCTCTTAGACACAATTTTCTACCTTTTCGGATCTGTGAGACTACCTACGAAAAATGGACTGCTGAAGTTTTCTTTTCTGCCTTCTTTTAAAACTCTCTAAACATAAAAAGATGTCAAGTTCTTCCTTTGTTGGACTCGTTAAACTCTAATGACATCAAGCTTCGTCACCATGACATTATTCGAGTTCCTCCTTCCTAGGGCTCGTAAAATGTACTAGGATGGATTTGTCTGAAGGAAAAACTTACAGTGCAAGCATATGATATCCCCTTCAAGCTTGTTTTCAAAAATAATTGGGGTACTCGCCATAAATGGTGGGGGAAAATAGAACCAGATTGTAGTCGTGTGGGCAGTATGGCGCTCTTGAACATGGCACTTGTTTGCATTTGTGTTGGGTTGGGGACATCTCATTTCGTCATTTTTGCCTCCTTTGGTTTGGGTAATCTCTTTTGACTTCTCATTTTCTCTTTGCCACATCATCATGAACTCAGATCCTTTGATTTCAAATACTGCCAAATCCAGTGTCGTGTTGCTGATATGTTCAAGAGAAGTTTGCCTCTGAAGTTTTCAACCTCCCTTTGATTCTTTGTTGGTCCTAATTCACAAACATCATATTCCTCTGTCCCGTGTCGATGATGTGGGAAACATTATGGCCCACCTTCGATCAGGTCACTTCTTGTCGACTTCAACTCATTATCCAGAAATCTAATCTAGAGACTCCTTTTTGGTACCTTGGAGCCTGCATGCCTCAATGGCAGGTTCTTCACATTCGACGTAAGGTCCACATCATTAGCCTTCGATCGACTGGCTTTGCGGGTGTTCGACGTCAAATCACTATTCACATTTCGTAGATTGTACCTTTTGTACCTTGAGAGCCATTGTCATTATTGGTTCCTCTCGCGGCTGTTAACAACTTTCATCATTGGCTGGTAATCAAACGATTTTCTTGCATGTTCGAATTCAGCTCACATATTCACATGCCTGAATTTGTACTTGTTCAGATCGAGATGGAGCGCAAGACCCTGGGTTTTGTCTGATAAAATCCAGGCTGTGAGTTTTTTGTGGATTATCATGACTTATTGCATGACTCTTTGATTGGATGGTTGCGACCATACCTGAGTCTATTTGTTGATCTTTGCTACTGGATGGCTGCATCCATACCTAGATCTCAGTTTTTATATACTCTTTTATGGTTGGCTGCGCCCATGCCACATGATCATGTATCAGAGATATCAGTTGTATTTGTAATTGTAGGTTTTTAGACAACGGTGTTTGGTTCAAACGCGTTCTCATAAAGCATTTCACCCCTCCCTCTCCCTCGAACTTCATGCTTTAGGGCGCATCTGTTACACAGCATTTTGTCACTGTCCCTGCAATCCCCATCCCACACATTGGAGGGTCATTTATGTGACTTCTGAATAGTGTCATGCCTTGCAAATAACATCATTGCATACCTTTTGATGAAGGCAACATTATTCTTGTTGACATTTCCTTGAGCAGAGCAGTAAAAATCCATGTTTTTGCCTTGGCGCGAGTAGCCAGTTCTGCCCCCGTGCTGAAGTGGAAGATTAAAACTAGGGCCTGCGCCACCTGGCGCTCTGTCCCAGTGTAATTCCCGCGCCAAGCTATTTATGAAATGTTTTTTAAAAATAGAGGTGGAGGTTCCATTCCAACCACCTCCGGGATGAGTCATTGGGAGTGGTTGAACTGAAACAACCATGAGCCTCCTTCTTTAGTTAGTAGTTTCCACCTCCCTTGGAGCACTCCTAAATGATAGGCCTCCCTTCCACCTTTCTAGGGATCCCAACCTCCTCCTTTCCCTCTATATAAAAAAGCCTTCTCCCTTTATGAAAACTAGCTGAATTTGGGTAGTTAAACTTGAAGAACTGAACACATTATAGTTGAATAATTGATTTATTGAGAAGGTAGAACAAGGAGAAATCCATCGAGAGGTCCCTTATCTCGTCCGAATTCCCCGATGAGCTTTGAGACGTGCTTCACCCGAGCCCCGCTAGAGGAAACTGCAACGTCAGAGCATGGTTGTATCTCTTCTTTCTTCCTATTAATATAAATGACTATTATCTGGTTCCCGTCTTGTGTTTTGTATCGAATGCAATATGTTAATCTTCTTTGACTGATTAGTAGCTTTTGGATGAAATTAGTATGTGGTATGTGGTTGTCGTTTTCTGATCTCTGTTCAGGTGTCCAAACGTGATAAGGGGAAGGGTTGTGACTTGCCTTCGATCAGGAGCAGAAAGTTTTCATCATCACTACGAGTGTCGACGACATCTTTGGACCATAGGTAGGCCATCTTATTTGCATCCTCTTTCATTCAAATGTCTAGGAACCTACACTCTAGCATGATTCCTTGTTACTAGACCCACCCTAGGGCCAGAGGGATCGTCTCTATTTGCAGAGAGGATTTACCTACATAACACCACCTCTATTTTTAAAAACCATTCCATAAATAGCTCGGCGAGGACGCTTAACTGGGACAGAGCGCCAACTGGTGCGGACTCAATATTAATTTTCCAACTCGGCGCGGGAGTGTAATTGGCTACTCGCGCCAAGGCAAAAACAAGGGTATTTACAGTCTTGCTCAGGGAAATGTCAACAGGAGGAATATTGCTCTCATGTAAAGGGATGCAATGATGGTCTTTGCAAGGCATGACACTGCTTATTGGTCACAGAAATGACCCTCCAATGGGCAAGATGGGGATTGCAGGGACAGTGACAAAATGATGTGTAACAGGTAGGCCAATAGTATCCTGCCTGCAAAACTTTGTAAGCAAATCTCTTTGCAGCAAAGTGGCCTCCACATGGGCTATCATGACATGCAGAGAGGATATCAAAAAAATCTTCCTCCCTCACACATCTCCTGAGGATTTGATCAGGGCCTAGCTTGAAAATATTTCCCCCAATCCATGTGAAATGGGTGCTTTTTCGGATGATTCTACTCCTCTCCCTGAATGAAATATTAGGAGGGAGTTTTCCAACAATCGAGTAGTTGGCCATATCATCACACCATGGTGAGAGTGTTTATATAGCAAAGAGGTGTTCATTAGGAAACTGGTCATCCACCATTCCTTCTTCACCTATAAGGAGAGCTAACCTGGAAAAAAAATATGCAACAACATTCTCCTTTCTAGGTTTATCAACAATAGTCAAATCAAATTGCTGCAAAAGTAACAACCATCTAATTATCCTAGCATTTACATATGGTTTGTTCATTAAATACTTGATGGATGCATGGTCAGTGTGAAAAAAGGTTCGATATCCAGTTACATAATTTCTGAATTTGTTCAAAACATGGACAATGTCTAACATCTCCTTCTCAGTAACAGTATAATTTAGCTTGGCCTTAGGCAAGTTCTTGCTAATGAAATAAATGACATAAGGGATTTTGTCCTCTAATTGTCCTAATGTTGCCCCTACAAATTTTTCGGATGCCTCAGTGTGGATTTGGAAAGGCAAAGTCCAATTTGGACCTCAGAGGATGGGGGCAATAGTCAATTGTTCCTTAATGAGCTTGAAAGCCTCTTGACAAGGATCAGACCAAATAAACTCAAAATCCTTGGCCAATAACCCAAATAATGGCGAAGCCATCTTGTTGAAATCTTTGATGAACCTTTTGTAGTAACCAACTAAGCCTAGGAAACTCCGACATCTTTCTGCTTTTGAGGAGCAGGTACCCTTTTGATGATAGTGATTTTGTTTGTGTCTACCTGTATTCCTGCTTGGGATAGGGAGTGTCCTAATACAACCCCTGATTTCTTTAGGAATTCACACTTTTCTAGGCTCAAGGAAGGATGCATCTCAATGCACCTTCTTAGTACTTTACCCAAATTGGAGAGAGCTTCCTATAAGTCGTCCCCATATGGTGTGAAATCATCCATGTAGAGTTCGACAGAGTCATGGACTAACTCAGAAAATATGCTCAGGACAACTCTTTGGAAGGTAGCTGGGGCATTGCACAACCCAAATGGTAGGACTCTATAAGCAAAGGTACCCCAAGGGCAGGTGAAAGTAGTCTTATCCTAGTCTTCAGGGCTAATTTGAATCTAATTGTACCGACTGAACCCATCTAATAAGGAAAGGAAATTATTCGCCACAAAGCCATCCAAGACTTGGTCTATAAAGGGCAAAGGGAAATGGTCTTTCTTGATGGCTTTGTTAAGTTCTCGATAATCAACACAAATTCTCCACTTCCCATTCTTCTTCGAGACTAGGACAAGAGGATATACCCATTCACTATCAGATATAGGATATATGAACCATGCGTCCAATAGATTCTGCAACTCTTCTTTGACAATGTCCTTCAGAGTCGGGTTCATCCTTATTTGGGGTTGTCTCATAGGCTTTCATCCCTCTTTGATGTAAATGTGATGTCTTCATACTGGAGGATGAACCCCTTTCATATCCTTGTAATCCCAAGAAAATGCTTCAATATTTTCTTTCAAAAGCTGTCATAACTTCTTCTCTTCTTCATTCAAGAGGTTTGGGTTGATTTTCAGAGATATGGATGGGCCAAACTCAATAGCCTTGATGGTTTCAAAGGTTGACTCAACTGAGTGCACTTCCATCCAATGTTGGCTTTCAGACTCTTTGACTAAGGTTTCGAGAGGAATACTAGTGGACGACTGGTTTTGAATTTCATGGTCGATGAGTTCATCTTCATTATTAGTAGATTTTTGGCTTCTGTGATCCATCAATAAATTCTGAAGAAATCTTTCGGTAATAATCACATTATCATGAATAAAGTCGACGTGTTTCGAACCAACCAGTGTGGTTCATCATCAGGACTAGGTGAGAGATCAGATCAGTCGTTAAGTTTAAATAGATGTAGGAGATGCAAAGAAAACAGATATAACAACTATTTTGACTAAGAAATCCACAACGGCTAGTTTTAATAATTAAAACAAAATAATAAAAATAAAATAAAAGTAGTCTACTAATTTAAATATTAATTACAATTTGAAACGGCTAGTTTGAATATTCAAATTAATTATATATTATTATATTAAAATTCTACTAAATATATTTATTTATTTATTATTTTTATTTTAAATAAAAATAAAAGTAATAAAATAAAAACAAATAAAATCAAATAATAAATAAATAAAAACAAAACTAAAAATAGTTAAATCAATAAAATTAAAATTAAAAATGGTAACAACTAGTAGGATATATTTATTTATTTATTTATTAAAAAATATAAATAAATAAATAAATAAATAAATAAATAAATAAATAAAAAAAAAAAAAAAATTAAAATTAAAAAATAAATAAAAAATATTAAAAAATAAAAAAAAATATATATATATAAATAATAATAATAATAATAATAATAATAATAAATATAAATATATATATATATATATATATATATATAAAATAATAAAAAATAAATAAATTAAAATAAAATTTTTATTTTTCTAATATCGACTATTCATTCAAAAATAAATAAATAAATAAATAAATAAATATTATATATATATATTAAAAAATAAAAAAATAAAAAATAATAAAAAAATATATATATATATATATATATATATATATATTAAGAATATAAGGCAGGAATCCAACACCTGCTTATATTCCAACCATCATCTCTATTGAGATTTACGGGCCTTTTTTCAATTTCAAGGGCCTCTCTTAACTTACGATGATGAAAATGATCAATCTTGGCCTATAAGAATAAAATCTACGGTACACATAGGGGCAGTCTTATATAACTCATCTTCTTCATCCTCCAACCATATAGGGAGATCATGATCAATGGAAGACTTGGCTGGAGGATATAACACTAGCTATTTAGACAAAGGCCCATTTTTGATAGTCATGTTTCCGGCCTGACAACTAATATAAGCATTTGCAGTGGCTAACCAAGGTCTCCCTAAGATGAGGGGATAACCATTAAACTTGGTTTTGGGTTGCAGGACCAGGAAATATGTGGGATACTCCCAAGAGTCAATGGTAACCATAATATCCTCAACAATTCCTTCCGGAGTTACCGTGGACCGATCTGCAAATTATAGAACTATTGTGTTTTTCCTCAAAGTCCCTTGGAGATTGACTTTCATCATAGTTTCCTTGGTCATGATATTTATGGTATCCCCTAGATCAATCAGCATGTTGGGGACTATGACACCATCTATATGCACATCAACAACTGGACTACCAGGGTCCAGGTACTTTGGAAATATCACCTTCCACAGCATCATGTCAGGCAATTTTCCTACCACATTGATGGTGGGGGTATCTCTCTTCCTTCTCCTAGGTTTATTGAAGCACTTTTCTTTGATGGGCCTATTGTAGATAGGGAAATCCTTAATGGCCTGGAGAAGTGGCATCTTTACACACAAATTTTCCAATTCTCCTAGGAGTTGAGTCCCCTATGGGGTGTGCTGACTAGGGTGGATCAAGCGCTCAAGAAAAAGAGGCTGTTGGATCTGAGTGTTACATTCTTCCTTTTCCTCCTCAACCTCTACAGGTGGAGATGGAGGATGGTTGTCTAGGAGTACTCTTCCTGACCTGAGATTAACCTCCTGTATCTCCACATCATAAACTAGATGGGATGTTTCTCCACCGGGAGCCTGTTGTGCCTGCCTGTTGTTCGGGTTTGGATTGGGTTGTGCAGGTATATGTAGCCTAGGTGGAGCAGCATGAGTAAGCTATGGTTGAGGTTGGGGTGGAAGCATTAGAGCAGGTGGTTGATTTTTTTGAGGCCTCCACCCTTGGGATGGATTATTCCACTGAGGTTGTTGTGGAACATACTGCTGAAATGATTGGTTTACTGGCTGAGGATGATATGAAGGGTTGTAAGTCCAAGTAGGAGGTGTAGACCAGGATGGAGGAGTGGGGGTGTACCAAGGTTGCACGGGTGTGCTCTGATTGTTGTGATAGTAAGATTAAGTTGCACCTTGCATACCTTGCTGATATGATCAAGGGCCTTGAGGCCTTCTCTGGTTGATGAAATAGAGTTGCTCTAGCATTGCTTCCCCACCTTGATATATAGCTTTAAGTCCATGTAAGAAGGGACATTTTTCTGTGGCATGATTCTCCTCACAGACTAAGAAAACCTCTATGACATTCAGTGGACATTGATTTCTTGGGTGCTTCCTAGCACATCTAGGACAAAATATGGCCAGGGCTCTATCTGCTTCCTCTTGCTTCCTTTTTATGTGCATTGTGTCCATTTTAAAAGAAAAGGTGTGCAGCATGTCACTCTTGAAGTCCTATAGCATGTTTCCAATCTCATGTTTTATGAAGGTGGAAGAGGAAGGGGTATTGGATGTACTTTGGCTAGCTCTAACCTTCTTCCTAAATGCCCCAGATTGGTTCGAGAAGACAATTTTGATTGTTTCATAGGGTTGTTGGTAGATATCTCCTCCTGTTAACATATTCAAGGTTTCTATCATCTCTTCACTGATCCCTCAAAGAAGTACAAGTTTAAGTTGTCTCTCTTATAGTTTAATTTAAACCTCTCTTCATAGTCCTCTAGGGATTCATCAGGTCCTAGAGTCATCCTAAATATTTCATCCTTAGTTTCTTTGGACCTACAATAGTCTTTGTATTTGTTGTTGAAGGTATCTTCCATCTGTGCCCAGGAAGTGATGCTATCCCTAGGCAGACCCATGAACTAGCGCAAGGCTGCATCCCTAAGGGTGGATGGGAATAGCTTCAACTTCTGATCATCAGAGGTGTAGTCATAAGTCCTATAGACAACAACAAATTCAAACATGAATGTGTCAGGATCCTCAGAGGGAAGTCCATGGAAGTGTGGAAGAGATGAGGGGCTAATGTTTTTCTTCTTCGTTTCCCCATCTGCCTCTCTTGTAGGAAAGACTCTCTGGATCCCAGCCATGGTTAAGATAGGTGAAGCAAGTCCCTCAATTTAAACAGGGTCTTCTTCTTCTTCCCCAATATGATCCTCAAAATATTGAAAAGGCTCTCCTATGGGGGGTTCAATCTCACTGCCATTGAAGAAGAGTGAAGGGTGGCTTAGGAGGTGATGTGGGGTTTTAGGTAAGATTTATCTTCGAGTATTCCTAGTCCTACGAGGCATGAAAATCAGATATTTTTTGTACGTTTTTCAATATTTCTGAAATGACATGAAAAGAAAGGAAAGTAGAAAAGAATGCTAAAAACAAAATCAAAGCATCTACTAGACACCTCCCTAGCAACGGTGCCAAAAAGTGGTGAGCCCTGGTATTGCACCAAGAGTGCTGCAACTCCCAGGGGTTGCCCTACTTTACTTTATCAACCCAGGGTTCGTACAAACTTGGAGGTGACAGTGCTATATACACAACAGATGCACTTTGTTCATGTCATCCTTTCTGCTTTACAAAAGGGTGCTATTTCTTAAACTATGATAAAAACTTAAAAGTAAATTGCTGAAAGGAAATGACTGAAAGGAAACTAAACTAAATTGTTGAAAAGAAATGACAAGAATGAAACTAATTTAATTTGCAGAAAATAAACGACAGAAAGGAAACTAATTTAACTTGTTGAAAATAAATGACAGAAAGGAAACTAATTCTAAACCACACTTAACTTGGCCAAATGGCTAAATGCACTATATTTATCCTATGGTCTATCTACCATGCTTCTATTCATGCAACTAAGCTATCCATGACTTAGTTATAATTAAAAAGAGTGTTGATTCTCATCTTGGAGGAAAGAAAAAGGGCTAAAGAGGCTAATGGAGGGCTTATCACATGAAACAGGCTTAGAAGTGGAAAGTGGGGGTTTAAACCTTATAATATGGCACAGAAATGGATTTGGAGAGGAATAATGTGAAATATGCGATGGAGGAAAAGGTTGCGATATGCAATATTGCAATTGCAACTTTGCAAAATTGGAGCGGTAAGCGTTAAAAAAGGGAAAAAAAAAAAAAAAAAACCGAGATTTGTGATGTGCGATGCGGCAGCAATATCGCATTGGCGTTCGGAAACGATAAATGTTAAAGGAAACAGGGAAATGTTACGGTGATAAATTTGCAATGCGGTGACAATACTGCAATCGGCGGGAATGAGCGGTAAGTATTAACGGAACCAAATAAAAAGTGCGGGATACGATCTGCGCTAGGGATAAACTGACGGAATGCGATTTGCAATAGGGATGACATGGCATGGGACCAGCGACGGAGCGCAATCACATTATCGCAATCGACAGAAAGGAAGTGGTGAGTCTTAAGGAAAAGGGAAAAGGTTACGACGTGCGGTTGCGATGTGGCGGAGTTGTGGTAAGTTATAAAGGAAAAGGATGAAGGTTGCGAAATGCGAAATGTTGTATTGCAATATCGCAATCGGCAGATGGGAGAGGTAAGTGTTAAAGGAAGGACTAGACACTGCGATTTGCAGTGAGCGAAGTACGATAATGGGGATTTCGAGGAGGAAAGGCGGAAGTCGAGTTTCAATGGTTTTCAAACGTTTTTTGTGTTAAAACGAGTAAAGGAAATAGTGAACAATAAAAACAAAGGAATTAAGCGAGTTGAAGGGTTTGAATGTTTGTGGGAATAAAAAGGTGGGTGCAGCAGTCAGAATAAGAGGAAAACAGGAGGGAATGGAGGCGTACCATCAGTGCTAAGAAGTGTAACACACCTGCAGATTCATGCACGGAAAACAGACAACAATGCATGATAAAATTATTGAAAGAGAGACTCAGACTTGGTAATGCAATTTCTTCCCTAAACTCAAACAGAAAGCAATTTTTGGCCTGTGGGAAGGTCTACCTTGCTCGAACTCTATTGACAAAGATGAGAGGGGGAGGCTTGACCACAACTTTGGGAGTTTTCCTCTATTTTTCTACTCATAAGAAAATGAACTACAACAGCACACTGGAAGCAAAAACTAAACAACAATGAAACTATTAGAAGCAGATCTAACTCAATGGCAGAAGCAAAACTAGCTAAATGATAGAAAGGAAAATATAGTAACAACAGAGAAGCTAAGGCACATGGATTGGGCCCTAACCCACAAGCCTAGCTCTCTGAAACTTATCAGTAAAATGAAATTAGTCTGCTCATTTAATAAAAGAATAACCTCATACATCTCTGAAATTTTGATCACTGAAATAATAAAAAGCTCAATAACTTGCAACAAAGTTCCCACTAGAATCAACTGGAATTGACTAACTATTCCTAGCTCTAGCTCTGCTCTATTTGTTCTATAAGATAGCTACAAGCGACTCCCTATAAAATAGTGATTGAGTCCACTTGACTCCAAGTAAACAGAGATTGAGTGCTCTCGTCTTTGAGTTGCTTTGCTGCCTCTAGGATTCGAATTGCTGGAGAGAATCCTTGGGATCCTTTGGTTTCCTTTGGGGTTCGAATTGCTGGAGAGAATCTCTAGGATCCTTTGGCTGCCTTTGAGAGTTAAGGAGGGTGGAAAATCCTCCTATAATTTATCCTTGTAGTCTCCTCCAAGTCTTTATGATAAAATCTTTATTAAAATGCTTAATAAATCATGATTTCTGCACTCAACCTCATATTAGGCACTCAGAGTATGTTAGCCTTAGTCACTACCTATACTAGAATCATAAAACCAAACAATAATAAAAATTCTAGAAAAATATATCTAAGAAGGCAAAAAGATGACCATTAACCCCTCCAAATATGTTTAATGATGGAGATCATCATAAACCATAGTCCAAAGTTTATTAATGTGGAAGCGCAGACCATAGTCTGAAGTTTATTAATGTGGAGAGTGCAGACCATAGTCCGAAGACCATATCCAAAGTTTAATATATGTATTGGCACGTATTTATACGTTGACAAAATGTATACAAAGGATGTAGAGGGCGGGTCAAACTTGTGACCTCCCGTCCTATTTCCACGTCTTTACCAATGAACCACGGGGCGGGGCTTGTAAAGCCTCCGTGCCCGATTTATATTTGAAGTATGCGCAGAATCCCTGATGGCGGAAGGGAGGGGGCCATCCCTCCTCCCCATATGACTTTACCACATAACCATATATAAGGGCTCCCACTAAACGCGCTTATGCGCAGTTAAACACACCCTTAATTGATGCTTAACTATTAATTAAACACAGAGTTAAGTTAGCGGCATATTCAGCGGTCACCCCATTTTTAATGGACCTGCTATTTTGGGGGGGCTATCTGGAGTCTTCTCCAGATTTGGAGGAGAAATCTAGGGAAAAATTGAATAGGTCATATCTTGAGCAATTTTCGTCCAATTTTGGCTCAGAAAGAGTCATTCTTGGCAGATTGGCATGCTCTGAACACATTGGAATAGGTTGCAGAGGCATAGGAGCAATTATACAGGTTTTTTTTCACTTTGAAGAATTTTTAAACCTAGGGCCACCAGGAAAGAAGGCCATGCCTAGATCAGATGAAGGCTAAATTGAGTGAATGAATAGTCAGTTTTGATAGATTTCGACATTCATAACTCAGTGGAGTATGTTTCAGGAGAATTTGATGCATGTAAACAACAATTTTTTCACTATTGAGGTATTACAGAGGCCCAAGCCATTGAAGTTGGACCAAGGAGATGTAGCCCAGGAGGGGTGAAATCATTCATCAAAACTCTGTGTTAATTGATCAATTGTGATGGTTTGTTGTTATTTATGTTGTTTTTGTTCATCATTTTAAATTCATACTTTATGCTCTTGAATTCACTCATAAAAACTCAGTTAAATTACTTGTTTGACACACATAAGCAACAAGGAAACCTATACATCAGGCATAATATCAATAAATAAATTATAAATCTGAAAATGAAATTAGCACATCAAAACTAACATTCATACTCAGATCAATGGATTGGTCTTAATTATAGAAATCCAAAAGGTCAATGGGACCTTAGAAGGCCTTTTGGCTAGTGGGTGACTAGATCTATTTACAAAGGATATTTGACCAGCAGGCAACCAAATACCTTCACATGATGTTGATTTAGGATGATTTCCACATGTAGTGGATGGATACATAAACATAGTTAGCTCATTCAATATTTTATAGAGAAGAATAAATTTTCAATAAGATGGACATCTAAAGAAGTCAAGATTAGTACCTCCCTAGATAAGAGGAAGTGTTGATTTTTGTAGCTATGGTCAGTATTCAAAGAGAAAGGAAAGATATTATTTTTCTTGAGTTCATGTTAGCTTTAGGAGGACAGGTCGACTCCACCAGTGAATGGGCTTGACCCTTGGTCAAAACCTGCATGGTTTGACCACTATATCTAGATCATTCGACATCCCTCTTTGGCATCAAATCAATTTTAATCATAAATTCAAAGAGTTTTATGTTCACACGTGCGAAGGATGAAGAAGGAGATCTGAATTTTACTAGCATTGACCAAATTCTATTATGATCTGTTTGATCAAATATTTGTTTCTCTTGTTTTGACTAAATTTATGAGGGTTGACCAAACTTCATTCTAGTTGAGTTAACTGTAGAGTTAACCGAACTTTTGAGCCAGATTATTGATTGAATTTTCTGAGTTGATTGTAGGTTGTCTAAGGCTACGTAACTAAACCTTTTGAGGCAAATTTGATTGTAGTTGACTGAGACTTTCTGAGGTAGATTTGACTGAGATTTTTGGGCACTGTTTGATCGAAGTTTGGGTAGAGTTGACCAAGTTTTCTTAGGCAAAAGTTTGACTGATATTATGGCCATTTTTTAGACTGGGTTTGACCTAACTATTTTGTTTGGTTAGATTGACCAAGTTTGATTGGAAAAATAGATTGTTCCATTTGTTGAATTGAAGTAAAATTTATTTTAGAAAATATTGTGGGGTTTTCTCCCAAGGTTGGGTTTCCCAGGTGAAAAAATTATGGTGTCTATTGTGCTATTGTGATCTCTATTTTGTTCTATTGCATTTATAGTTGAGTTTTTTCAAGTGTAATTGCTTAATGATAATTTGAAAAGTGCAACAATTTCACTAGAAGTAATTATCAATATCATAAAATTGTGCTTGTTCCCTTAGCACTAGAAAATCAACAATCATGTCCTCCTTTTGACCACAAAAAGGAAGAGAAAAATATTTTGAAAAATGGCCATGTTTGTGATGCCTCCTACAACAAAAATGGACGCCTTCATAGGAATGCCGAGGAGACCTAACTCCATATTTTAAACAAGACCATTTCGAATATATAGGGTGACTAAGATACGCACAACAATCATCACCGTAGTGGAGCAGAAAGACATACTAGCCTCCAGAAAATGCCCAAGTTTATTGCCAATGTCTCGAAGAGCCTTCGAGGACTAATATTGTACAGGAAGACTTGAAAAACAAACTCAAATGGGGGCCAAATCCAATCATTCTCTACTAGCCCCAAATAAAGATGTCCATTTCTTCATAACCACCGAGGATGAGTTGATATTCTAATTTTGTTCGAGGACCCATGTGATGGCTTCCCCCTGAGCTGGAAAGGAGAATCAAATAACCTCGAACTAAGGAGGCGACCGAGAGAAAACACTTTAGATGTTGACCCCATGCATGTGCAACCCACTCCTTTAGGGTTTTATTGTTGAACCTTTGACCCTTGGCTTGACCCACAACCGCCAATTCTGCCATATCTATAACCTCATGAACAAGAACACCTTCCCTTATAGCCATATTGATCTATCCTCCTTTGATTTTTTCACATTGGGTCTTCCTTCTTTTGGCTCCTGAAAATATATGACCACCAGAAGTCGATGACTCTATCCGAGCCAATCTAGAATCTCCTAGTGAAGAAACCCTATCGTCGATTGACCTTAAACCCGACAAACCTTGAAGAGCCTCTTTCCCCAAGGTCGTTGCAATAAAATTGTTATTAAAAAGGAAGAAACATTCTTTAGTATGGGGCAATGACTTAAAGGACCCTTGCAAAAATGGTCTCTCCAAGGAAAAACCCTCTAAGGCTGAGACCCCCAAATCACTATAAAAAATGGGTTATGATCAACAATATTGTGAAAACCCCTCCAAGACTGAAACCCCTAAAAGGAAACCAATCATGACCCACAGTCTTTCAAAACCCTTGAATCTTCCAAATCATTAGCCGAAAATAACCCCAAAGAATCCATCCTTATGGAAAGGAAGGGAAATCAACAAAAATGGAGCATGGGGAGAAACTAGAGAGTCCCTTACCATACTCTAGTCCTGAAAATTTGGCATAAAAACCCCCTACAAATGTTGATTTTGCAAGCAAAAAAAGGAAACTAACTTACCATATAATCCAGAGGAGACTGTCTGCATCAACGATAAACCGCCCACTATTGTTGAGATCTGGTCCCAAGCTTTATTTGAATCTCCAACAACATAAACCACACCACTGTCAACTAAAGGCTTGTTAGCTAGCTTTGGCCGAATTTGGAAAAATTCACATGGGTTAGGAGGGTATTCAACTAGAATTTCCTCCATTTGTATAGCTACAACTAGATTTCCCTATTGTGTTATCTTTGAGTCTTTGAACAATCCTAGTGAAAAACGATCCTTTAAACACTTAAACTCTTTTCATATATTATAATGCATATAATTATAGAGTACAAAGTGCAGGTTATTGGCGAATAATTTATCTTCTTTAGGCTCAAGGAAATTGGTTAATGAACCAAGACATAGAGGGATTTGGAAAAAGTAAAAGTCCGCCCCCCTTACACACCACTAACAAGTCATTGCAAGTGGCATGGTTTTTCTTGAATTAGAGCGATTAGTCAACTTGCATTTGTGGATACTACCTAAATTCATTGTCCTTGTTGTTGGTTGATAAATGAATTATGATAGTTTGACCACCGTGAAAAGGGATATATATATATATATATATATATATATATATATATATATATATATATATATATATATATATATATATATATATATATATATATATATATATATATATATCAATCACAAGTTTATATGAATTAGACAAATACAAATAAAGATATGACAAAGATCATGTAGATTAGGAGATGGTTTGATTGCATCGAGATTAGCGATATATGTTTACAATATAATATGATAAATATGTTATAACGTACATACGTAACACTTAGATGTCAACTTAAGGAAAAAAATACATATAACAAATAATAATAATGTTATACGTTAGCCACATAGATATAAACAAAAACAAAAATATCTCACTATATATGAAACACAAAGATTTTATACGTATACTTGATATTATCATTGTTGTATAGAGATATAAAATTAGAAATTTAGATTTACAAAATCCTTGAAAGTTAGATGTAAGTTTGCCATATGTCAATGAAACAAGTCTTGAGCTTGGCAAGTTGTAAAGGACCGGTGAAACAATGGTAAGTGGATAAAAAATCTCAACCAAATATAATAGATTTGGAAATTTTTGTTGTCACAAAAGCACCTAGTCTTCTAAACAAAAATACTATAAGTATAATATTTACATAGAAATGTTGATCCATAAATTTCCTTGGATATTTCATTAGACAATTCATCAACACATATCTGATAAAATTATATTTAAAAATTCGAAATCTACACTATTACCATTTTATTTCTCTTTAAAATTTTGGATTTGTAGATTATTGTTAATCGCATATTCATGCAAATTAAAATCATGCATAAAATAAATAACAATGAAATAAAAAATCACAAACCATGATTTGACACAAGCTATAACCTAAGAAACCTTTTGGGAAAAACCCAATTGGAAGGTGATTTCACTCTGTTTTCTTTCTTTGAATAGAAAATGGATACGAGTACAAAGAAGTATGGACTGTGGCCTGTAGCTACTACAGTGCACAAATCCTCTTTGTGTGCTATATTTCCTATCCCTCTTGGCTATTTTTTCTCATCTACGGAACAAATGCACTTGAAAATGATGGAACACATTTTCCTCTTAGTGGCCTGGTTATAACACAACCCAATAGCCTACTAGTGGTTAGGTTTGACTACCTTAACTCTTAACTAGAGCTACAATATAGAATCTTCTAGAGTCTTCTTCATCATAATCACATGGCTAGCCCATTTTCTACGAGTTATTGGGGTTGACATGGAATCCTATCGAATTATGGTGGTGAAAACAAGAAGGTCAATTTTTGAGTAGCATAAATTTTGCATACGAACTCTGATTGAGGTGGTTCTTGTGCCATTGGAAGGTCTCTGTGTGTAGAGTATGAAAAAAAGGTGTTGTGTTGAGCGACAAAATTTACCCCCAAAAAATGTCATTTAATGCCTCTAAACTCTCTCGAAAGGTTTCAAACCCTGGTTTTCCAAACTGGATCTTACCGGTAAAAATGGTCTTGTGTGCTGATTCCTCCACTTATTACCCTATTAAAGCAACAAGATGGATGACAAACAATATAATGATCCAATCCAGATCAAATGTTGTTACCGTTCCCTTCGTCTACTCCAAGACCCATTCTAAATGATAAACAAATTACACTTCAAGAGATTTGATCCCTATCAACACTTCATAAATCTAAAACTAAGATGAATTTATGCTACTCGTTAGGTAAAAACACTACGAAGGCCTTTGAGTTTGTCATTCACATTGATTGTTAGTAGAAAAAAATTTGTAAATTTTATTTCACATATTTTTTATATTTATCCTTATAAGTAATGAATTTATTGTTCCATCCTTCGAGATTTGATAACCCAAACTAAACTATCATGATTAGCAATGGGGAGAAAGCATAAGGAATGGCCATAACATTTCTCCATGCTTGGGGATTTGATAACCAAAACTAAACAATCATGATTGCCTGATTGGTAATGGGAGAGAAAGTATAAGGAATTGCCGCAACACATTAAGTGTTAGAGAGGTATTAATGAGAAGAGGTGATTGCCTTATTGGTAATGGGGGAGAAAGTATAAGGAATTTCCACAACACATTAAGTGTTAGAGAGGTATTAATGAGAAGAGGTTTCTGCTTATTTAGATTTTAAGATCGTTGCAGTTTAACGAGGCCACAATTTTGCTCGGAAAAAAAATGTAAATTTTGACACAATTTTGAAAAAATCGGTGGAAAATTTTAGAAATCCGGGTTATAGTTGTCAAGCTTTAGAATTTTGGGTGCCCACCAATTTTTGATGGTGCTGAATCTATTTTTATCATCAAAAAAGGGATTCAAACACTCCCAAAATTAGCTTTCTTGAAAATATTCACACCAGATTCCGACGAGAATTTTGCCGAACAAAAATGTGACATAATTAGACAACGCCTTTTAAAATCTTTGGCCTGTGTGGAAACTCAATTCCATAAACTACAACCAAAGTTATGTAATGAAATAAATATTTCCATGATGTGATTAGATCTTTTATATCATTTTCTTGATTACATTAACTAGTACATGGTGTGATTAGATTTTTATATCATTTTCCTATTGTTTAGGAGGTTAAGACAATGACAAAATAAAGAATTACAACTATAAAATATTTTTAAGATGCTATTTATGTCACATCAAATCTTATGTTAACATATTTAATAGATAGACATTATAGAAATATAAAAAAAAGGCCAAATAAACGAGCATTTTCTCTTATTTAGCTTTTAAGGTTGTTGTAGTTTAACGAGGTCACAATTTTGCTTAGAAAAAAATGGAAATTCCAACACAATTTTGAAAAAATCGGCGGGAAATTTTGGAAATCTGGGTTACAGTTGGCAAGCTTTAGAATTTTGGGTGCCCACCGATTCTTGATGGTGCTGAATCTATTTCCATTTTCAAAAAAATGATTCAAACACTCCCAGAATTAGCTTTCTTGAAAATATTCTCACCAGATTCCGACAAGAATTTTACCGAGAAAAAATGTGGCCTAGTTAGACAATGCCTTTTCAAATCTTTTGCGTGCATTGAAACTCATTTCCTTGATCTATAACAAAAGTTATATAATGGAATAAACATTTCCATGGTGTGATTAGATCTTTTATATCATTTTCTTGATTGCTTTAACTGTACATGGCGTGATTAGATCTTTTATATCATTTTCTTGATTGCTTTAACTGTACATGGTGTGATTAGACCTTTTGTATCATTTTCTTGATTGCTTTCACTGTATATGGTGTGATTAGATGTGTATATGGTGTGATTGGATCTTTTGTATCATTTTCTTGATTGCTTCATGAGATTAAGACAATGACAAAATAAAATATAAAATTATAAATATAAAATATTTTTAAGATGCTATTTATATCACATCATATTGTTAGTATAAATAGACATTACAGACAAAAGAGAAAAAAGGCCAAATAAACTAGCATTTCAATCTTGATTGGTAGTATCTCATCATATTATTAAGAATAGTAGTATAATTGTGAATGCCTCTTGTGACATGACATGTTTGAAATTTTTAATATTGTAAACTAGACCTTATACTGAAAAAAAAAAATGTGAATACCTCTTGTGACATGACATGTTTGAAATTTTTAATATTGTAAACTAGACCTTACAACTATTAAAGAGTATTATACTGAAAAAAATAAAATGTGAATACCTCTTGTGACATGACATGTTTGAAATTTTTAATATTGTAAACTAGACCTTACAACTATTAAAGAGTATTATATTGAAGAAAAAAAAAAAATCCAATATCCAAATGAAGGGGACCATATTACTCGAGAGTACATAAATATTTATTTTCAATTCCTTAATATGAGGTTTTTTAAGGGGACCATATGTACATAAAAAAATTTATTTTGAATTCCTTCCAATGAGGTATTTGTTTGTTTCATCACGAGAAGAAAAGAGGGTGAGGGGGTGCCCGTGAAGTGTGATGTGTGACCCCCCACTCACGGGGCAATTTAGCGACAAACTTTTAATGTTCTCCTTTGTGGTGATGCCACTCAACACACAGAGGTTAATTACATGTCATCTCTAATGTCTTCGTCCAACCAACATGGAAAGTGAAACGCCCAAAAGCGATGTTCTACGACCCTTTTTTAAGATGTCCAATGCACTTCGCCAGATTCGAACTTCGTACGTAGGGCATGTGACTACTCTCTGCCGCCGCCATCACTAACTCCTCACCCACTTGAGAGTGACGCCACACAAGGATCACAGAGAGTGTGCGTCCGGAATAACTTCGCATCATAACGGTTGGTACATTACATATAGGTGGTTTATAAGGTATTTATTTGTATTAAAAATAAAAAATAGATTTGGTCAATAGTATGATAATATTTTATTTTTTTAATATTGGTTTGGTTAACCATTTCCCAAAACCTTAAAAACATTTTTCTAAAGTGGATCTATTTTTCATATATATATATTTTTATATTTTCATGATGAATCAGAGTGGATGGTTTTAAGGTTATTCTAAATCAAAATGAATGAAATGGATCCTAAATATCTATTACAACAAATTAATTATAAGTTTATAATAATAACATTATTTTTTTGAAGTTGGAATTTGTTTCAAATCATATTCTCATATATATATATACATTTAAATAATTTTATATTTATTTAAAAAGTTTTGTTATTTTTAATTTTGACAAATATTTTTAT
Organism: Pinus albicaulis; assembly: GCA_034641835.2. Classification (NCBI taxonomy): domain Eukaryota; kingdom Viridiplantae; phylum Streptophyta; class Pinopsida; order Pinales; family Pinaceae; genus Pinus; species Pinus albicaulis. Next base: position 1,215,920,022 of record CM076574.1, read on the forward strand.
GTAAGTAGTCTTGAAGTTTTTTTGGGGTCAATATAATAATTTTGCCAAATTCAAACTGAAATCATGCATCACTTTTATATTAAAGAGTGTAGAATGCTTAATTTTTAGTAATTTATATTTATTAAACTTTGCATCTGAGTTTTCAATATGTAACACTTCATCTCCACCATTAAACATCATAGCTTTTAGTTATTAACATGACAACACATCATTTTCATCAATCCCAATCCATCAAAATAGTGACACCTCATCTCCATCATTAAACATCAAATCTTAAACCCATCAATATATGACAAGATCTCACCTTCACCACTAAATATCAAACCTGAATAATCTACATGACAACATCCTATCTCCACTTCGAGACAATCCCCCATCCACATGTTAGGTCAACTTTCTTTTTCTTCTTTTTTGTTTTTTCTGCTTTCCCCATCTCCACCACTAAATCTCCAATCCTAAATCCATCAATATGACAACACCTTATCTCCACCACTAAATATTAAATATGTGAATCATCTACTTGGCAACACCCTATGCCCACTACTAGACAACTATACCTTATCTCCAGCACTAAATATTAAACTTGTGAATCATCTATCTACTTGGCAACACCCTATGTCCATTATTAGACAACCGCCCATTCACGTGTTAGGTCAACTTTTTTCTTTTTCTTCCTTTTTATTTTATTTTACTATTTTATTATTTTATGTTTAGAGGAATGGGGGCCACTCTTGTACTCGAGTGACACGAGGTTGATTTTAACTAACACCACCATAACTCCCAGGTGAAGGTCGATTTTAACTACTACCACCATAATTCCAAGGTGAACCACGCTACCCCCCAAGACATGGCCACACATAAGCAACCGCATATTTGAACATGGAACTTTGTACTCACATTTACTTTATATTTTCAGAAGCTTACATGGCCACACGCAAACAACCACATATTTGAACTTGAAACTTTGTACTCACATTTACTTTATATTTTCACTAGCTTACGAGATGAGCTCAGTCCAAGTGTGTTATTTAATGTATCTTGTTTTACTCAACATATTTGTTTGCGCTTTTGAACCATACACATGTAAACATATAGCTACTTAAAAGATTTAATATTAAAATAAATTTATGCTACTTTTATTTTCTTTAATGTTTTCTTTCCTTCTTTTTCTTCATCTCCCTTTCTTTTTTATATCAATTTATATTAAAAATTCTTTTATTTCAATGTTTAGCCCCTTCGTTTCTATATCTCTATCCTTATGTCTCTCGTTCTTTTTCCTAATCATTATAATAATCATTGTAATTTATTGTTATTATATGTGCTAAGTTACATTATGTTACACATTTTTATATTAGAGATTTGATTTGCAAAGTAATTTTTTTAATGAGTTTTATATACATTTAGAATAAGTTTATTTGTGTGTAATCTAACTTATAGATGAAATAACTTTTTTCATGGAAATTTAATGATATAATTTCAAGCAAGAATGTGATTTTGTTATTGTTTAAAATACATTTTTAAATGCATAAATAGATCTAGCGTCCTCAAAATTTTTTTGGGCACTTGAATTATAACAACTTAAACTCAAGTTTTTAAATGATTTTGATTAAAATTAAACAAATAAAATGTCATAAAAGATCATTTTCTCTATAAGTAAGATTAACTAACTAACTAACTAACTATATAGCTTCGAGAGAAATTAAATTAAATTTTAAAATAAACTAAAATAAACATAAAATTTATAATTACAATTATAATTAGTAAATAAACTAGTTAAGAGGGATCAAATCTCTTTTCACTCTAAAAGAGGTTTGTATCAAGAAAATTTTTCCCTCTCCGTGTTAGGTAGATCTGAAATTAAAATGGATATAAGTTCATCATATTTCAAATTTCATGTACAATGAAATGGCAATATAATTTTTTTTACCAAAATTTCAATTAATCAAATATCTAAATCAATAAACATTAATTTTTTATATGACTAAATTTCTAAATTAAAAAACCAAAAATTCTAGGTCATTAAATTTAAATATTTATATTACTAAATTTCCATAAAAAAATGTTTCAAAGTAGTTTGTTACATAAAAGATAATAATTGTACATAATCTGTGATGAAAATAAATAAACAATTATTTTCAGTTTTTTTTTTTTTTTTTTTTTGAAAATCATACATTCTTAATTTTTTGATACATTTAAAGGGTATACCATACAATTTCATCCAAAAGTAACCAAATACATCTATATCATCCATAATTTTACATTTATAAAATTAATATATATATTTAAAATAAAACACATATATATATAAAATAATAAAAATAAAAAAATTAATAATAATGAAAATTTAACCATTAAATTAACATAAAATTATCTTACTTTTATTTATTTTTAATTGGTATTGTTTATATTTTTTAATATTTTAACTAGTGATATAATTTTGGGTTTACACTATAATTTTTTAAAAGTTGGGTAAGACTACATTTCATTATCATGTTTAAATATATTACTTAAGTAGGAAATTGAACCAATTACTTCAAATTAAAAAATACTTTAACAAGACACCAAATCACTATCTATCCAAAACTTCTTGGACAGTTTTAATAAATCTATATAATATTGATTAAATAAAAAACTAAAACATAAAATAATAAGACTACACGTCAACATGTTTCTAACCAACATTTTGTCATTAAAAATATACAATTTACTTTTAATACTTAATTAATATGAAATTAAGATAAATTTATTAACTCATTAAATAAAACCAATAACATTTTTTTGTCCACATGAAAAATTACAATTTTATTTTTAATCATAATATTTAATTAATATCGGTTAGAATAAATTTATTAATTAATGAAATAAAAACATTGATTTACTAAAATTTTATTATTATTATTACCATTCAATCAAAATTCATGAATTTCAATAAAGAGTTGCGTAAGGGACGGGAAAATAATTAAAATTCCGGTTAAATTTTGACAAAATCTTAAAATTCCGAATTTTTTTGAAAATTCTCCCATAAAAATAAAAATTTAAATACTCCCAACTTTTTTTGGAAAGCGTCCTCCGATACCTTAATTAATAAAAAATTAAGGTATTGGAGGACGTTACAACTCTAACCTTAATAAAACTTCTAATACGCTTCGCTAGATTCGAGTTTAATTATTACCGTTTATGAGCAGACATCAACTGCTCCATTGAAGCAGAAGACTCGCCACATTGGCCCGGACAGGACCCCGCGGCCCCTCGAGCCACGCTTCCCATGCGACCGGGCGGCGGGGGCCCCGGCCGATGCTGACCCGACCTCAGTCAGTCAAGCGTATCATGAGACTCACGATGATGATGATTCGCTGTGTGATGGCCACCGCCGGACAGAGCACGTTGAAGTAATCCGTCAGCCATGTGACGGCAATCCAACCCTGTCAGATTCCATGAGAAAAAAGCCTGGATACGGCCAATGGGGGCCGCTAATTCGTAGTTTGCAAGTCTTAAATTTCATCAAATCACAATAATAATTTAATCATATATCGCCTCACGTTCGTGCGTGGATTTGGCGGGCTATCAGTTTTAATTTCTGTTAGCAATGGCTGACGCGTCGATTTCTTTAATCCTCTCCGGGCCCCGGTTTTATTAAGACAAATTACCCAATTTTCTGTTTTAATTCCACTGTCTTGCGTCCTGGTTAAGCATAATTCTTAATTATTAATTGATTAGCAAGTAAGTCCAACCACTTCGACTCTCCATCTTACTGAACTTTTCTGTGACCAGAATATCCGGTGGCTTAGCGTTAAAGGCGACTGATTCTTGATCTGATCTACCTTTAGAGGCCTGTCAGCACCTAATATTTATTTATTTATTATAATTAATAACAAATATTTGACTGACTGGACATAAAATTTTAAAAGTCCAGGGTATTTTATTTTTTATTTTTTTTATTTTCATTCCGGAATTCACACTTCTAATGCTGTAGAAATTGCTTTACTTCGCCTCTTCTGCAAAGATCCGGGGGTTTCATTGCGGGAGGAAGGGTTTCATGGCCTGAGATCGCAGAAATGCAGTAAATACGGGTTCTTGAGGAACGGCATTGGATTTTCTTTGCTCAGGCGCGATGATGCACAGGGCAACAAAATGGAAGGCCGAGAAGAACAAGGTTAAGGTTGTCTTCAGGTTGCAATTGCACGCCACACAGGTACTTTTAATGTTTGCACATTACATTGATCTAGTGTGATTTTTGCAATTTATGCTTATACATACTCTGTCCACATTTGATCCGGCTTGAGCTCCGCCCGGGATTTGCGAAATTTAGACCAGATTCCGCGTTTTAATTTAGCTTAAATGACTAGTTTTGCGTAATTTCCGATTTGGACAGTTTTAGTGCGAGCCAAAAAAAGTGCGTTTTGGTTTGTTTTGAATCTATTTGTATTGAAAATAAAAAATTAATGGGTAATTCCTCAACCACAATGCAATGCTTCTCTAGGAGTTATTTTGAACCTTAGTAGTCCTATTTCTTATAGTTATTTTGAGTTATTTCACCCTTGAATTGTTTGTTTGTTTTCTTTTAACATCCTTTTGAGATCTGTCTGGTTGGTCGATACGGCCTCTTGCTTGTTAGAACCAAAATCGAGAGTTGATTTAATCATGACAGAAAACAACATTTTAGCAGCATGGCTATTTATAAGTTCATGTATCAGAGCACCAGGTGCACCTATGGCAAATTAAGGCATATGCCATATTAAGATTAAACCTTTTCGATGGCCTTTGCGCAGGAGGCTGTAAAAACTTATGATTTGGTATGGATAAGTTTCCGTAGTTTTTATTTTTTGCAAGTGTTTTAAACAATACCGCTATTTAATTAAAGCTGCACTATTTGAAATAGCCGGTTTCAAATATCCGAGGCCATCTTTATCTTTTTGGGTGGATGCTTCTGGTCAACATGAGCACGGGCATTCAGACTTGTGAAAGCAAGCCTTTGACTAAGCTGCTGCGACTGGGGATATCTATTCTGCCAAATTCATCCAGGATTTGCACCTGGCTCCAACTGCTGTTGCAAGTACTAGTGTATAATAAACACGAGCATAAGCTCAAGCGTGCCCTAAGTGATACTTGAACCCTGGTGGGGGCTTAAACAGTGCCTCGCTTTCACCAACCTGGCAAGCCACAGCTGTCATATCCTAAGCTATCTGCTGTTCTAAGCAGTAATTTATGTCTACGTTTACTCTTTAATGTCCTTTGAGACCTACCTGCTAACTCTTCTTAGAATCAGATTGAAAACTATATTAACAGATTTTTTAGCTGACGTACTGCATCGGGACTGGTTATTGCTGTAAAAGCAAAATTACTGTATTGGCTCTAGTTATGTTGACATAAACAAACTGATCAATCTACGGGTTCTGATTAATTTATTTCCGTGACAATAAACAGAAATATAGGCCAAATAATGGCTGCTTTCAGGGTGATTCTTGAAGGGTTCTTTCGTACCTTCTCGACCAATTCCTGCCAAGAGATTCTGAAATGCTAATTACTGGAGGGCCTTTTATGAGAATAGTCTTTTATCGATTGCAATTTAATATAATAGTTGGACTTTAAGTATCATTGCGCTGACATCATTCCAAACATATCCAAGACAGGCTAGTATTTGACAAATAGCATAGCATAATATATTAAAATTTCACTAATTTTTTGCGGTAGAAAGAAGGCTTTCATTATATCTGTGATGCAGTACAGTAGAGTTATAGAACACCCCGTCTTTGGTTTTGATCAGGAGGTGTGTAATAGGTGGCCACTCTGTTAATAGTATTATAGTCTTAGAAGGTGTTACTACCCTTTCATTATATTTGTTTACATGACTTTTTCTAACTCCAAAACATAATAAAAAAAATGACTGCTATTCCTATGCTTGGTGCCTTTCAGCCAGGGTTGAGTGTTGGTGGGACTGGTTGCGGGAGGCTGAGTGGTGTGGTGTCATTGTTGGGCTTTGGCCGTTTTCTCACTGACTGTTGACTGCTTTGTTTTTTCTTGCAATGTCGATGCGGGCTGCAATCTCCATTTCAATGTTGTGAAGGCTATCACCATGAGAGATTATTGTGTGGAAGTTCTTCATAGCATTGAATTTACCGAGAAGCTTTTCACCATGCTTTGAGGACGCTCAAGCTCTCTTGGCAAGCTCTGTCGTCACGATTGCATGACTTTTGTCAAAGCTTCTAGGATCACTTCATGCCACCTAGTGTTCCACATTTGCTTTTATATAGTGCATTGAAACGCTGCCAGCATCTGTTTGACCTTGAGTTTCAGGGGAATACAGTCATTCTGTCTGTTTTTCCATTTCTCTGCCTGATTCTGGGTCTGGCTGTATCTGATTCCCTGCCACCCTCTGGTTACCTTTTTAAATCGATTGATTTATCAGCTCTAGGCTCAGTTCAGAAATAGTAATAATAATAATCTAATTTTAAGGTCACGGCCAAGCCAGACACCAAATTGGTGTAGGAGACCCACAAACAAGTGAACCACCTCCACGTAGCGATTTGACTGCTTAAGTCTACAAGTCTACAAACGCATACATACTCTACCCCTTTGGTTTTGAACCGATGGCCTCTTACATGGAAACACATACTCTTAGCCATTAGTGTTCTCCATATACCTCTGAATTTGATTGAGCATAGCAGCATTGAGGATTAACCTTCTTTTATTGTAATAGGGCTCTCTAAAGGATCCTTCTCGTGTTTGGGATTTCTTTTAGTTTCTGTTCAAGGCATTGGACCACAATGAGAGACAGAGTATTAAAGAGATTGGGGCAAGAGATTGTGCAGGACAATGTAGTTAGAACTGGACTGGTTCCAGCAAAACTGTCTGGTCTGAGTGGTTCTGGGGCTGTACTGGTCTTGTTGAAGGATACGAACTAGAAATAGCTGGTACTGTACTGGAACTGACCGTAAATACGCAAGCTGGCTGGTTACTTATGGAACCTACAGTCGGTCATGGAGACTACTTAAAAAAAAAAAACCTAACCCTTGTCAGAGTTCATTGTGGAGACTTGGCTGGTACCTTTAGGGCTGGGCAAATCAAGCTAGAATCCCATTTTTGAGTATAGTTATGTTGAGGATGTAGATGATGAGAATTGAGATGATTCTCTCATCTGATTAGTTTGTAGAGTCTAGACTATATTTATCAATTAGTACTGTGCTTATTTTTGGATTTTAGAGGCAATTTAGAGCCTCTTTGTTGATGGATTTTGGTTCAGACGTGGATTGTACTTGGTTCTATTTTGGTTATATGCACCCTTTCTTGCTATATACCTGAGAAATTTTGCATATTTGTGGATAATATTTTGGATTCACATGTATATGCATGTGCGCACACACATGTATATTCAAAAATTGAAAATATATATATATATATATATATATATATATATATATATATTTTTTTTTTTTTTTTTGTCTTAAGTTAATTTTTTCAAAAATATTTTATGTATTTTTTGGTTGACCGATTTTGTGGTCTGGTTTTGTTTTTGGTATTTGTCTGTTTCTGGCCTGGTCCCAGTTTCCGGGGTCAACTGGTTTGAGGATTGGTCCAGTTCTGATAACATTGGTGTAGAAGTGCAGTTGGGAGGAGCTAAAAATAAGGGAGCAGGAGAAAAGAAGGTAAGAGGGATGGGGAAAAGGGAGCGTGCCAGTATGTGTGAGAGGTGCATAATGTAGGACTGGGTAATCCACAATGCAATAGTGAGAATAATGGTGGTAAGGAGAGTGCAGTGCTTTGTCTAACTTTTTTCCTAGCTTTGAAGGTAGTAGCAGTCTAAGCTGGTAGTTGAAAAGAGAATTGTTGTTCATGCATGTTGGGGGCTCACTATCAAGCATGCTAATCATGTCATGGAAGCGATATGGGATTTACACACATTTATGTAGGGAGGATAAACAAGATGAAATAGGGGAGTGAACGTGTATTGGTTAATTCATTCATGTGCAATATCTCTATATATAGTGAAGGTTGGAGACATACATTGAGTACGCTACATGACTCCCAAATACCTAATCTCCTAATGACTTACTCTATTTATTAATAAAAAGGAAACTAAGTCATTTATTATGGCTTTATTCATAAATGCCTAAATACATACCTATTTCTAAGTATGATCATCATATATAACCAGTGTTCCACGGGGTTGCATCCCCTCACCTGGGAATCAAGATTCCTCGCTCCCTCCCGCTTCGGGGACTTCGGGTCGTTTCCCCACGCTCCCAAAAACAAGGTATGCATGGAAACTTCAAAGGGGGTCATTTCCTCAAATTTCGGGGCCGTTTCCTAGGCAAAAGGGGTCGTTTCCTTGGAGAAAATCGCAATTTTTTTAATAAAACATTTAAATTTTAATTGTTATGAAGCGCGGAAGGGTTTCATTACTATGAAGCGGCGGATTGTGAAAATTTTCATTAAGTCGCGAGAGTCGTGGAAGTCGTCAAACCGTTGCAGCTTGTAAGAAATCGCTATTGCCCTCGTCGAAGTTGTGGAAGCTGCTATTGTTGCTGCTCTTCCACATTCTCTTAGTCGCCGTGGCCCGCTACTGCCTACTCTTAGTCTCTCAGCATTGGCCATTGTCGGAGGGGAAAATGAGAAACGCTGCCGCTACCCAGCTAAAGCCTGAAACCGTGAAACGTTGCCACTACTTAGCATTTGTCACGACCCACTCAGCACTTGTAACCGCCAGTCGAAGTTTCGAATAGGCGAATACCCCTATTTTGTTGCCCTTGACTGTGACTGGTAGAGGAGGCTCTTTCTAAGCCTCTCGACCCACCAAACTTAAAACTTGGTCCTGACTCTCCCCACTCCCGCTGCAACCTACTATAAATTTCTTATGGTCGAGAATAGAGCCATTGGCATAGTACATAGTGCACACAAATACAAGCACAAAGTGTGAACATTTCTGAATCTTATACTTATGCAAAAATCTTACTCAGCCAAAATTAGGCCCTAGAAACCCCAGCGCTGCCCCTGAAGCCCCTGTGTCAGCCTCTGAAGCCCTTGCGTCCCTCAGCGCTGGCTTGGAAAGGGCTGCATTACCCCATACTGGATGACGCAGTCCTTACGCTGCCCCTTAGGGTCTCTACGTAACCCCTGAGGGCTTCTAGTTGAATCACGCTGTCTTGGGAGGGACTGCGCAGCACCTGTGTAGCACAGTTGCTGCCCTCTCTGCTGCTGCTCTCCTGCTTCTCTGTGTTGCCTCTCTTAGCTGATCTCTTTGCCTCTTGCTGATTCTAGACCCTGGGATCAGATCATCCCCTTGGCCTAAATTCCTCTCTCTGCAGCTGAAACACTTCTGAGAATTCTTAGCAAACCTGCCCTAGAATCTCAGCTTAGCTTCAGTGCTCTGCCTCTATGTCTTTACAAATGACCCCAAGCCTTTCCTTTATACCTAATCACTGGATACTCCTAAAATGCCATCGAATCCCCGAATCCCTGTATCGGACACCTACCCGTACCGGATTCGGCCCCAATTCAAAGGATACGGCATATCCGTACGGGGTACGGTCGGGATACGGCGTGTCCGAAAAGGGATACGCTGTATCCCGACCGTACCCCGTTGGATACGCCGTATCCCGTATAGCCAGGTACGGCCGGGCCCGCGGCAAGCAAAATCGCGCTATTTTTTTTATAAAGTGCGGTTTTTCTTCTCTATTTTCTCATCCATTTCATTTGTGAAGTGAGAAGGAGAGCTAGTGTGAGCAAGGAGAAAGGGAGTTCTTTCGAAGAGATTCGAGCATCCAGTAAGTGCATTGTCCCTCTATATTTTGCATTTAGTTTGTTGTTAGTGTTTGCATGTGCATATGTTTTATATATTTAGTTGTTTTTGTTTATTTTTTACAGTATTCATGGCTCAATCAAAGGCAGCAACACAGGGGCAAAGAAAGGGGAAGAATGTCTCCATTGGAGATGCCCCTCCTGTCCCTCTTTCATCGGGGTCTGCAAGTATTCCATCCATTGGAAGTGGGGCTGCAACAGTAGCTTCAAATGTGCAGGGAAAACAAATTGTTGACCCCAAATACCCATTGTGGAAATATGCGACAAGAGAGGAAGGGGCAGCAAAAAAGGGAGGAGGAAATTGTTCATGGAAATGCAATTTTTGCAATGGCCATTTCAATGGCACATATTTCCGTGTTAAAGCTCATTTGTTGGGTATTCCAGGTTGTGGCGTTAAATGTTGTACAACAATTGAATCGCTATATAGGAAGAAAATGGAGAAAGAGCAGAGTATTGGTGAGGCAAATGTGGCAGCAAAATCAAAAAAATCCAAGACTGATGACCCCCTTCCATTCTTGAGGAAAAGCAGCAGCAAGTTCCCTTTTGAGACTTCTAGTAGGGGAGAATTAGCAAAGAGAAAGGCAACTGCAGTTGGTCCAATGGACAAGATTTTCCAAAAAGAGAAAAGGGAAGAGCTTGACCTCACCATTGCATTTTTTTCTATCAGAACTTCATATCCTTTAATGTTGCACGATCACCTCTATTTATTGAGATGTGTCGAGCTCTTTGTCATGGGGCTCCATCAGGGTATGTGCCTCCTGGGTCAGAGAAGCTCAGAACCACATTGTTGACAAAGGCAAAGAAAGAGGTGGACAAAATGCTTGAGCCTATTAAATCGGCATGGCCAACATCTGGGGTTAGCATTGTTTCTGATGGATGGACAGATCCAGCACGCCACCCACTCATTAACTTCATGGTGTCATCCACGAATGGTGCAGTTTTCTTGAAATCAGTGGATGCACTTGGACAGTACAAGGATGCACAATATATGGGTGAGTTATTTCTCAAAGTTATTGAAAGTGTAGGTGTGGATTGTTGTGTGCAAATCATTACGGATAATGCACCTGTTTGCAAGGCCGCTGGCATGATTGTGGAAGCAAAATATCCACAAGTATTTTGAACACCTTGCATTGTCCATTCATTGAACTTGGCACTGAAATCTATTGCTTCTGATGTGCTTTGGATTGGAGCCATTATTGAGGATGCACGACATATCCGCAACTTTGTAACAAACCATACAAATGCCCTCACTATCTACAAGGAGTACAACAATCTATCATTGTTGAAGATTGCAGATACATGGTTTGCCTCTTCATTCATCATGTTGAAGAGGTTGAGGGAGGTCAAGACCGCTCTTGGGTCTATGGTTATTTCAAAGTTTTGGTCTTTTTGGAGAAAGACGGATCAAGCAGCCTCAAAGAAGGTGAAGGACATAGTGTTGGATGATATATGGTGGGAGAAGGTAGATCTAATTATTCAGATCATGGAGCCTATCATTTCCTTGCTCAGATTTGCAGATACAGACCAACCCGTCCTAGGAGAGGTTTATGAGGGATGGGATTCCATGATTGAGTCTATGAGGACCATTATTTTACAGAGTCAGTGCCCAGAGTATGAGACATCACCTGAGGCCTTCTTCACCGTCATACAAGATATTCTTGTCAACAGATGGGACAAGAATTGCACACCTTTACATTGTTTGGCTCACTCCTTGAACCCAAAATACTATAGCCATGAGTGGCTGAATGGTGGACCTTCCCGCAGATTCCCTCCTCACATGGATGCTGAAATCTCACAGGGGAGGAAAGATGCATTGAGGAGGATTTTTCGGGATAGGGCATCCCTTGATGAGGTGGAGGATGCCTTTGCAGATTTTTCCACTGGCAGGGGGCGATTTGGAGGCTATGATTTGATTCGAGACAGGGGGGCTAAGAAGCCCCATTCTTGGTGGGCAACTCATGGGGCAGCAAGCCCTCCTCTACAGCAGTTAGCCATGAGGCTCCTCTCTCGGGTGACTTCATCCTCTTGTTGCGAGAGGAATTGGAGCACATATGGGAATTTGTATAGTGTGAAGAGGAGCAGGCTTGAGCAGTCCAGGGCAGAGACAATGGTGTATGTGCACACCAACCTTCGTCTCATCTACAGGCAGAGAGAGGAGTGGTTGAAGGGAAAGACAAAGATGTGGGATGTCTTTCCTGATGATATGGGTCTGGACAGCAGTGTTGAGTTGGCATTGGCCAACTTGGATCTCAATGCGCCAGTGCTAGAGCCTGTCAGATTTGATGATGGATTAGAGGGGTCATCCTCCACACCAGCAGATGCAGAGATGATAGAGGAGGAGGATGCATCAGAGGCAAAGGAGAGCAGTGGTGAGCATGATGATCAGGATTTGGACAGTGATGTTGATTATGAGGATTGATGACTCTAACTCATTGAGGCTTCAGGCTTGTAGTCTTGTACACTGTAGTTGATTTTGTATTTTCTATTTCTATTTACCATTGGCAGTGTTCTTATGTAACACATTTTGATTCTGATGACTTAATGAAAAAACTACAGTATCTTACTATCTTCAATCTTGTCTTTCTGAGTAATTTTAACGATTGTATCATGTATGGTGTATCAATGTATCATTGTAATTTGTATTATAGTATCAATGATGATGTATGACTCATGAGTATCTAATATCTATGTTTGAATCAATGAATTTTGTATGAATTTGTGCAAAAAATATCTAATTTTTAATATATTAATATATATATATATATATTTTTTAATATATATATTTTTAATAAAATAATATATAACGTAACGTATTCCAGAAGTATCCTGTTCCGGGGTCACCGTACCCGTATCCGATACTTTGAATCCCGGTATCCCCGTATCCCCGTATCAGGTGACTTAGCTTTATACTTTTCTTATTGGGAAACCAACGACCATGATCAAATCTTGAATCAATGGCTAAGATTAAAAGAAAGCTTGATCTGTGTGACTTAAGACAATTTCATCACATGTTTAATTTAATTAACTCTAATTATTTCATTTTCCTAAGTTTAGACTTAGGAAATACATTAAATAATTAATTAATTAAATATCTCCTAAACCAGATGAAATTTCCCAAATCCTTTTTTGGGTCTTGTAGCTTAAGTGTACTCTAGTCCCTCCACAAAATTTGGGAGCTAGAGCACAACTGATGCTACCCCAAATACACAAAATCTCAACACTCCCTCTTAGCATCAAGTGTGTGCTCTAGCAATACATCACACTATGCATTACAAGATTTTGGGCACTGGTTCTGTGCTGTTGATGCTTGGCCTGCTGCCACTCAACTCTGCACTGCTGCTGCCATTCTGTACTGTTGCCCATGACTCTGCCACTGCCACTGCAACATCTGTACTGCAGCTCCCTCTCAATTTGTTGCACCTGTGCTGCTCATAGCACTGCCACTGCTGATCTGCTGCACTACAACTTCAGTTGTTGAGAGAAGCAACTGAATCTCCTGCCCAATCTTTGACAGACAAGTCAGTTGGGCTGCATCCTCATCACTAAAGCTCCATAGGTTGCTGATCTGTGCTGCCATCTAAAGGATGATGCACAACAACAGCTCTGCACTGCGTAAGCAGACTCCCTCTGCACTGCTGAAGTCACATCAACCTCTTGTGCTGAAATCCCTCATGTTGTTGCTGTGCTGCGTTGTCCTCCTGAAGCCTCCACGCTGCTGCAGCTTTGCTCTGTGCTTCTGAAGTCACATTAGCCCCTACGTTGCTGCTGCCTCTACATTGCTGCTGCATCTGCATTGCGTTTCTCCTTCCAACCTTTAGATCTGCCTCTGCTTCATCCATGATCTATGCACCCACTGCTCCACAGTCCACTTGTCCTGCTACTGTCTTAAGGTTGCCGTAGCTCGCATGTGATCCAAGAGATGAGCTTCTCAAGGATCCCGCCCTCCATTCTGTAGCTCCTCTATAGATCCATGTCGCCCCACTTTCGTGGTTCATGAGCGCTCATGGCTGCATCATATTCCGACCCATCATCCGCCACAATAGCCGTGGAAGAAGAAGCTTCCTTGTCCCTTTTCTTTTGAGGACAATTGCTGGCAAAATGTCCCATTTCACCACTGGAAGCGCTTGATCTTAGACAGATCCTTCGTCTTCTTTCTCTGCTGCCTCTTTGATGCCAAGGTTGCATCTTCTTCATCTTCCTTCTTCACTCTGCTCAATCCATAGCTGTACTGCTTGGTGATTTTGCTGAGTTCTTCTTGACGCAGAATTGCCCACAAGCTGTCCCAATCTGGGAGGTTTGCTTTGCCCAAGATACTTTGGACAAAGGTTTCCCACTCATTTGTGACTGCGTTGAGAGCAGTTGTAAATTTATGTAGATGTTCTATGCTTGACGCAACTTTACTTTTCACTACAACAATCACATAAACAATCAAGTAAAATGCTGATAAAACATACCAGTGAATCTACAGAAGACAAACCAGAAACAGAAAAATGTGGTGGTGCGTTACGACGGTCAACAGGATGCTTCAACCAACAAAGTTTCCTTGGTCAGCCAACCCAGCATGCGTTACAACAGTGCTCAAAACAACCACACGGTCAAACCAAAGTCAACCCCAGAAAAAGTCAATGCATGATAGCAGCAAGAAAGTCAACTCAGCTCGGTCTTCAGTCAACCTTTTGACCTCGGTTCTTGTGCCAATATGTATGGCCTTCCAAAATCGAAGTCTCCACCAAAATTCAGCGTCTTTGGACCATGCATTGACCAAAGTCAACGCTGATCAAACTTGCGTGGAAACCCTAGCTGCAGTAAATTCGTCCAAACCCTAGCTGCAATAAATTCGTCCTTCTTTCCCACGTGTGAACCGAAACTGCTTCCAAGGAGCTCGTACTAAATCAGAGGAGATGACGTTTGAGGATGAGATGAGTGAAAAAGTCCTCCAACATTGACTCTATTTATATCACTGAGGTGTGTGACACATGTGCTGGGGGTGTAAAACCTTAAGACCGACCTGCACATATTTGAAATTATTAAAAATAAATTCAAAATAAATGTTCTGCTCATCGGATTAAGATCAATTTTAGATCGATCTTCCACCTCTCCAAAAGAGGAACCCAATAAAAATATTGGTATCTTCATTTGAGCATCACAACATGGAGTTTGGACCTAGTTGTCCAATTTTAACAACAGTCCTGACTATCAACTCATCTTCCGCCTTAGCACCTGTTGCAGTCAACTGATCTCTGATCGACTACAATCTGAAGAGGAAATGTTCCATGTCTTCACCCTTGGTCATCATGAATGACTGCATATGAGTCTCCAACATCATCTTCCTTTGGACAGACTTTCCCTCATATAAGGAAGTTAAGGCCTTCCACATCTCATTAGCTGTCTTCTTTTTAGCTATGTGTGGGACATATGGTCCTTAATTCCATCCATGATTAGCCGCTTGGCATGCCCAATAGCTTCATTATGCATCCATAGGAGATTTGCATTGGTCAGTGTGGCTAGAGTTTGCTCTACATGGTCTCTTAGATGATATGCCTCAAGGACTATCAAGATCCTAGCCTTCCAAACTGAGAAGTTGGAAAGTCCATCCAATCTGTCCTGATCATGCAGTCCTCTGCTCAGAAATGTGTCAGAACTTCCCTTTCTCTTTGCTAGAGAACTGGATCTAAGGCCCTTGGCGAAACATGCATCTTCTGCTCCCTTTGACAACTGATTTCCCTTCTTGGAAATCTGCCAAATCAACAATGATTCAACTCTCTTTAATCCTCTGATCAATTTGTAAGTTTCCTTGGCTGGAAACTCTCTGAGAAGCTGATCTCTTCCCACTCTTTGTCACTTGTGCTTAGGCTAAAAATCTGAAAACTTCAGAAATTTAACCCCACAAACACTTACTGAATTTCTGCAGCTAAGCTTTAGTCTTTTCTGGATCTGACAGATTTAGATCTGTGTTACACTGGCTGGCTTTTGACAATCCCAGCGCTATCTCTGGCTGTCTCTGTGCAGTAATTGCGTGGGCTTGCTGTGAGACAGCGTTGGACTGCGTCACCTTGCCCTCTGCGTAACTTCTGCAGCTCTGAAAACTGCGTTATCCCTCCAGATCTGCCCTTCTGCTACCTTTTCTTGCTGCTTTCTGCAGCTAGAACCTTCAGCCTTCTGCTGGTGACCCTCCTAGATCTGCAATTGCTCTGTTACCATGTGAAAATTTCTGAATCTTATACTTATGCAGAAATCTTACTGTTAAATCTGGTTATGCTTCTCCTATTTAAGTTATTAACTGAATAAATTCAGATTAACATCGAAACAAAACACATAACAGACCTTCACCAATCCAGATCTAGAAAAAGTACATGCACACATAGACAAAGTGACACAGTGATTTTCTGGACAAATAGTCCCCTGAAAAACCCAATGCGGGAAAATCGGTTTGTTGGGTGCTAGAGGGTTTTATTATTAAGAATTTTCTGAATACAACAAATCTGGGTTTCAAATCTGGAAAACCTGACAGAGATATAATAGATCTACAGCTCACTGGCTGTTCTGACGCCAAAATAATGACTGATCCACACCTTCAAACGGGATTTACAGGACTCAGCCAAAATTAGGCCCTAGAAACCCCAGCGCTGCCCCTAAAGCCCCTGCGTCCCTCAGCGCTGGCTTGGAAAGGGCTGCGTTACCCTAGACTGGGTGACGTAGTCCTTATGCTCCCCCTTAGGGTCTCTGCGTAACCCCTGAGGGCTTCCAGTTGAATCATGCTATCCTGGGAGGGACTGTGCAACACTTGCGTAGCACAGTTGCTGCCCTCTCTATTGCTGCTCTCCTGCTTCTCTGAGCTGATCTCTCATCAGATCTTGAATCAATGGCTAAGATTAAAAGAAAGCTTGATCCGTGTGACTTAAGACAATTTCATCACATGTTTAATTTAATTAACTTTAATTATTTCATTTTCCTAAGTTTAGACTTAGGAAATACATTAAAATAATTAATTAATTAAATATCTCCTAAATCAAATGAAATTTCCCAAATCCCATTCTGGGTCTTGTAGATCAAGTGTACTCTAGTCCCTCCACAAAATTTGGGAGCTAGAGCACAACTGATGCTACCCCAAATACACAAAATCTCAACACAGAGCTTGTAAGTAAACTCTTCAATGTATAATAAATTAATAATGGCTGTAGGTTGTGCATTTTTTAAAATTTTAAAATTTTCATCTTTAAATTTTGAGCTTCAATACTATCAAATTTTCATTTATTTTCTTTAGTTTCAATTACTCTTGTAGTTCTAATAATCACTTGGAATCACTGTGTAATTTTGCATAAAAGTTTTATTAAAATTTAATATTTATAATTTTATTGTTTTAATTTTTAAATCAATTCAAATTTCAAAATTGAAAGCCCTTGTTGCCTACAAGTTTCAAGTTACAACTATGAGTCAGAGTTATTCTGGGAACAATGGGAACAATGACAACAACTACAGTGGTAGTGAGTCACATGATGCACAAGAAGAAATTGAAAGCAATCACAAGAGGGCATGAATTAGAATAGGCCTTTGCATGGTGTAGATTCTGAAGGCCCACCAAGAGATTTGGCAAAATTTGCAAAGGGGATCTTTAATCCTATAAAACTGCTTCTAATCTATGTAACCAAACTTCCGAAAATAAATCCAAAAGTCAGTGGTGGCTCACGTGATTGGCTCTGAAATATTTGTGGGCATCACTTTGTTGGTAGATATACCAGGGTGAAGCAACATATTTTGGCTATTACAGGTAAAGGAGTCAATATGTATCCTTCAAAGAACTTGAATCCAACTCAAAGGGAGCAACTTTGGTGGCTAGAAAGGGAAGTCAGTGGAAAATGACTGTTTTCTAGCAAAAATGTTAATCTATTCAGAAATATGCCTCCATCCCAAGGTTACTTGGGAGCGGGAGCGGGAGCGCGGAGCGCCATTTTTAGAAGCTTCCGGTCCGGAGCATTTTCGGGAGCGTTTATATATATATATATATTTATATTTTTTATATTTTGATGCATATATGTCAACAAAAACATGTAGAATGATGAATTAGACATAAAAAAACATAAAAACATAGTTTGAATCATATAACATCAATCATCTAGAAGTTATAATCTTCATCGACCACGCCCACAAGTTGGAAGCATACAACATATTGACTCTTGAGTCTTGCGAATCATCAATCTGAAGGTTTCAAGCTTTCAAAATTCAATATATAACATTTATCATCATTGATTTCAAATTTCAATATCTAACCTTTATCATCATTGATTCATTGATTTCAAAATTCAATATACATTTATCATCATTGATATATAACATTTATCGTCATTGATTCATTGATTTCAAATTTCAATATATAACATTTATCATCATTGATTCATTGATTTCAAAATTTAATATTTAACATTTATCATCATTGATTCATTGATCACCATATAACTTTCATGAAGCATCATATTCATAATTCATAATGACTTGTAAACTTATAAATGCCAACTTCAAAGTTTCACCTTTCAAATTCAAACTTCAAACTTAAATTGTCATTAAATATATGAAAGAGTCAAGTTTCAACTGTTCAATTGTCAACAACAATTAGAAAAGACTAGTAAACAACAAATCTATTTTATCTACTGGCTGGCCCCTTGCCACACCCACGAGAAATGTCTAATTTGTGCGAGCCACGAGGAAATGGTGGTCTTCTAGTACTCTCGGGAGTACCACGACCATGACTAGAAGGTGGAGGCTAGATCTGCAAAGGAACAATAGTGTGATATCGAGAACTGGCACTGGCACTGGCACTGGCACCCGCACTGCTACCAGTAGATGGTGGGACTGGCCCTGTGTGTGGCGGTGCTGCTGATGCTTCATCATCATCCCTAAAAAGTTCTGCTTCCAATTCTTCCAGATGTAACGTGCCGTCCTCCAAATTATCATCCTCTGGGTTGTTGTCCCAAACTCTGTATGATTGATCCTCATTTGCCCGATCACAGTAATGGCTCAACAACCTCAAGTTATAATGCACATAAACCAAGCTTTCAGCTCAGTTTTCATTCAGCCTGTTTCTTCTCACATTGTGTATGCAGCTGTAGGTGCTCCAACACCTCTCTACAGAAGAAGTGTTCACAACCTGTGAGAGAACTTTGTTAGCCAACTTTGGCAAAAGTCCCATGCCGCCATATGCTTCCCACCATGTGATAGCATCAAATCTGTCCCCGTCTTCCATTGCATGGAAAGAACCAAAGTTAGCAGTGCAACTGAAGTATTTGCCTAATTTAAGGCGCAATCTAGCACACTCCTCCCTGTCAGGTACCAACTTGTCCAATGCCCTCATGTACCCCTCTTGTACTTATGGATTTGTGTGAGCATAGTTATTAAAACCGAAACCGGTGACCGGACCGGTGGACCTAATGAACTGGGTTTCTAACCGGAACCGGTCTAACCGGGAGAGGTCAGATCTCAATGAACTGGATTTAAAAAAAATACATTAAATAATTATTTTTTAATAAAAAAAATTATTTTTAAGATTTGCAACCATGATTCCAAGCCAATAGAGATAAAATATGCAAAGTTTGCTCATTTATATACCATGCAAAGGTGAATATATCAAAATGGCACCGAGTGCAATACATATCATCGAAAAATACATAAGCAATGAGGCTCCAAATGGCCCATAAAGTCCAAAAACAATGCTACGAGCTATGAGGCCATTGGCCTAATACAAGACTACATATTAGTGATCAACAACATGATCACTCCTCATCATGATCAAAATCATCACCACTACTAGACAAGGGATCATCAACATGAGATACATAAATAATATGGCTCAAAGTTTGAGGACTCCTAAAACTCCTCTACAACTTTAGTAGTAGTAGTAGTAGCAAAAATAGACATCAAAACTACAAATCAACGAGCAACATGGTCTCTCATGAAACTCATCATTGATTCATCGCTACTAGAAATGGGATCATCAACAAGAGATACATAAACATCATCTAGCTCAAAGTCTTCGGACTTGGATTGCTCAACCTTATAACATGATAGAAATTGAAAAAGTTTAACATGCCTAACCAATGATTTTGGTTTGAGTGAAGGGTTCATTTCCTCAACCTTAAAATGCGATAGAAAAAGATTAGCATGTCTAACTAGTTGTTTTCCTTTGATTGAAGGGTACATCAAGGTTCTTAAAGGACTTCCTGCTCTTGATCAAATGCCAATATCATACCCTTACACATGGTAGAATCAAATGGAAACATTGCAAATTCCCAAACCATGAAACCCTGAAAACCATTAAGTCTGCTGAATTTTGAGTGAAACCTAAAATTCTAGTTTCTCCATATGAAATCCAATGAGGTCGAAACCACTCTTAAACATCCTGAGTCATTTCATGGTAATGTTAAAAATTTAAGTAAAAGGATGAAAATGAAAAATAAAGGAAATGTCACTTTTACTTTATTTTTTATTTTTCATTTTCATCCTTTTACTTTAAGAATTTAACATTACCATGAAATGTCAATGCTTCTCTTACCTCCACATCAGCCCTAAAACCCATTTCTGGCCCTAAACAAATCGTTTTTTCATTGAAAAAAATTTCCGCCCAGCAGGAAGCGTTTTTTTGTTCTGGGGAGCATTCGGGAGTGAACGCTCCTGAGCGCTTCCGGCGTTTAAAAAATGCTTCGGGAGCGTTTTTTAAACGCCGGAAGCGCTCAGGGAGCGTTCGCTCCCGAGCGTTTCCGGGAACGCTCCCGAAAAGGCAGGGAGCGTTTTAACAGGTTCGGAAACGCGCTCCCGAAAACACTCCCCTCAGGAAGCGTTTTCGGGAGCGCGTTTTCGAACGCTCCCAAAACGCTCCCGCGTGGAGCGCGTTTCGGAAACGGGAACGAGGGGGGGGACGCTTCCCCGCAACCTAGCTCCATCCAATGCTTCATCAAAAAAGACAAAGGGTTCTATTGGTGCATCTCGTTCTTGTGCAATGGGTGCTACAGTGTCTGGGATGTACAATGTTCTAGATCAAGATGACACAGATGATGCAATTGGAAAATTTCTTTTTGCTAATGGAATTCCCTTCCATGTTGTTCGTTCTCCTTATTACAAGGAAATGGTCCAAGCAATTGCAAAAATAGGGCCTTCCTTCATATGTACCAGCCGCAGAACATAATCTAAGAACAACAATTTTAGATAGACAAGTGTCCAAAATTAATGTGCAAAAAGAGAGAATGAGACAAACATGGTTGAGGTTTGGTTGCTCTATTGTTATGGATGGATGGACTAACATTTGAAAACACACACTAATCAACATCATAGTGACATATAAGTAGAAGGTCCATTCTTTTTGAAAGTTGTTGATTGTTCTTGAAAGCGCAAGGATGCATATTTCCAATTTGAGCTTATTTGAGAAGCTATAGAGGATGTTGGGGCTGATAGTGTGGTGCAGGTTGTGACAGATGCAACAACAATTTGTAGATCAACTGGGTTATTGATTCAATGCAGGCATCGACATATTTTTTGGACTCCGTATTGTGTGCATGCACTCAATAATGCACTGAAGGACATTGGCAAAATTTAGTGGATATCAAACTTAGTGACAACTGCTAGAGATGTGCAAATGTTTATTTGCAACCACCACATCTCCTTGGCCATGTATAGGGCTCACACAAGGAAGGAATTCCTCAAGCCCACCGATACTAGATATGCTAACTATTTTCTCTTATGGGAGGAGATGCTAGAGGTACAAGCACCACTAAAATCCTTGGTTGTGAGTCTAGAGTGGGGAAGGTGGTCAGAATCAAAGACAGACTTGGGGAATAAGGACAAGCATCAGGTGTTGGACAATGATTGGTGGGAAGATTGTTCTTATTTGGTGTCATTCTTGGTCTCTTTTGTGGAGGTCATTCGTTACACTCATTCAGATGCTCCTAGTCTTGGAGAAATCTATGAGACCTTTGATAGCATGTTGGGTCATGTGGAGGCAATCATGCAGCAGAGGGAGCCCTCATTAGAGTTCTATACATCCCAGATTCGACGCATCATTCAACGTAGGTGGGATTGCATGAACACACCTTTGCACATGGCAGCATATGCATTAAACCCAAAATGGTATGTTGAAAGGCCTGGGAGAGTGCCTCCTATTGATGATCCTGAGGTAAAGAATGGCTTCCTAGATGCAACTGCAATGATGTACAATGAGGAGAGGGGGAAAAACTTCGAAGACAGTTTGTTCAGTTTGCATATCTTAGTGGTCCCTTCAACACATGTGGTGCTCAGGTAGATCACATAGATCTAGCCCAGGATGACCCAATTAGTTGGTGGAGGATGCATGGGGATGGTGCTTCAGAGCTCAAACATATAGTTATGCGTTTGTTGTCTCAGATTGCTAGTTCCTCTGCAACAAAAAGGAATTGGTCCACATATAGCTTCATCCACTCTATCAAGAGGAACAAGCTTACTTCTAGAAGAGTTGAGAAGTTAGTTGTTGTGCACAGTGCCCTACGTCTTGAGCATAGGAAGACACTTGAATATTTGAAGGGACCAACAACACCATGGGATGTTGATCCAGAGGACGATGCACAGGTAGATATGGAGGAGTGACTTGATGAGACACAGATGGGGTTGGTTGGTGTGCCACTTAGCATGTTTGAGAATGTAAGTGATTTTGATTCAGATGGTGACATGGTTGATCTTGATTTATTCATGCAGCAATTGGATGTGGAGACTAGCGGGGCATTACCTTGAGCAATTATGCTCATTTGTCGTTTGCTATGTTGCATGAGTTTCTGGTACATGGGTATTTTGGGTATGCGGGAACGAGTATCTGGCATGGCTAGAATTTTTGCCCAAATTTACAAGAAACGTCAAGTTGGGAGCGACAATAATATAATATATTAAAATTTAATATATATTAAAAATAAAAATAAAATAATTAATTTATTTCCATCCAAATCTTGTCAATTAGGATTGACCAGGGGATTCATCTTCATTTGGATAGAAGGGCTTTCCATAAACGGGTTGTTTCGTTTAGTTCTGGACCCATATCCAGCTCTAGACCTAGCGACATACCCATTCCTTCCCACAGTTTTATTAGTTTAAGCAACACCCAAGCTGGTAGCATCAAATAAACTTAAGTTTGCACTTATTCATTGCAGTAAAGCTCCCAAAACGTAAAAATTTGTTGTAGTGAAGCTCCCGAAAAACTCCAAAATACTCGTTAAAGCTCCCAACAGTTTTGGAGCTTTTCTACCAGCTCCCAAGCTCCCAAGAGCGGGGGAGCTTGGGGTACATGCTCTCCAATACCCGAGAGCGGTACCCGTGTAACTATTGTCATTTGATATGTTCTTATGTTATTAGCTAATTTTGTTTTCTGTTTCAGA
This sequence comes from Pinus albicaulis, assembly GCA_034641835.2. Classification (NCBI taxonomy): domain Eukaryota; kingdom Viridiplantae; phylum Streptophyta; class Pinopsida; order Pinales; family Pinaceae; genus Pinus; species Pinus albicaulis. The sequence continues at coordinate 1,215,943,199 of CM076574.1, forward strand.
CTTCAATTTGTTTTGAATCTTGATATCAAGGTTACTTGGAAGCGAGAGCGGGAGCGCCATTTTTAAAAGCTTTCGGTCTGGAGCGTTTTCGGGAGTGTTTATATATATATATATATATATATTTTTTTTTTTTTTTAAATTTTTTATTTTTATTTTTATTTTATTTTTATTTTTTATATTTTGATGCATATATGTCAACAAAAACATGTAGAATGATGAATTAGACATAAAAAACATAAAAACATAAAAACATAGATTGAATCATATAACATCAATCATCTAGAAGTTATAATCTTCATCAACCACGCCCACGAGTTGGAAGCATACAACATATTGACTCTTTGAGTCTCGCAAATCATCAATCTGAAGGTTTCAAGCTTTCAAAATTCAATATATAACATTTATTATCATTGATATATAACATTTATCATCATTGATTTCAAATTTCAATATCTAACATTTATCATAATTGATTCATTGATTTCAAAATTCAATATACATTTATCATCATTGATATATAACATTTATCATCATTGATTTCAAATTTCAATATCTAACATTTATCATCATTGATTCATTGATTTCAAAATTCAATATACATTTATCATCATTGATATATAACATTTATCATCATTGATTTCAAAATTCAATATATAACATTTATCAACATTGATATTATATAACATTTATCATCATTGATTCATTGATCACCATATAACTTTCATGAAGCATCATATTCATAATTCATAATGACTTGTAAACAGTAAACTTATAAATTCCAACTTCAAAGTTTCACCTTTCAAATTCAAACTTCAAACTTAAATTGTCATTAAATATATGAAATCAGAAAGAGTAAAGTTTCAATTGTTCAACTGTCAACAACAAATAGAAAGACTAGTAAACAACAAATCTATTTTATCTGGCTGGCCCCTTGCCACGCCCACGAGAAATGTCTAATTTTTGTGAGCCACGAGGAAATGTTGGTCTTCTAGTATTCTCAGGAGTACCACGACCACGACTAGAAGGTGGAGGCTGGATCTGCAAAGGAACAACAGTGTGATATCGAGGAGTGGCACTGGCACTGGCACCCGCACTGCTACCAGTAGATGGTGGGACTGGCCCTGTGTGTGGCGGTGCTGCTGATGCTTCATCATCATCCCTAAAAAGTTCTGCTTCCAATTCTTCCAGATGTAACGTGCCGTCCTCCAAATTATCATCCTCTGGGTTGTTGTCCCAGACTCTGTATGATTGATCCTCATTTGCTCGATCACAGTAATGGCTCAACAACCTCAAGTTATAATGCACATAAACCAAGCTTTCAGCGCGGTTTTCATTCAGCCTGTTTCTTCTCACATTGTGTATAAAGCTGTAGGTGCTCCAACACCTCTCTGCAGAAGAAGTGTTCACAACCTGTGAGAGAACTTTTTAGCCAACTTTGGCAAAAGTCCCATGCCGCCATATGCTTCCCACCATGTGAGAGCATCAAATCTGTCCCTGTCTTCCATTGCATGGAAATAACCAAAGTTAGCAGTGCAACTGAAGTATTTGCCTAATTCAAGGCGCAATCTAGCACACTCTTCCCTGTCAGGTACCAATTTGTCCAATGCCTTCATGTATCCCTCTTGTACCTCTGGATCTGTGTGAGGTTTCACCCTAACCCCACCTCCAGGTGCAGGTTGGCCCAACCAAGATGGAGAGTAATATTTTGGCGTAAGGATATATGCCAAAGCATGTAGTGGAACATTAAGTTTATTCCACCGTGCACACACACAGTCATGAATCATAGCATACAAGTTGGGATCATTATCCTTAACAATATCTTTTATTTGCCCCAACATGCTATCCATCTGCTCATAAACCTCTCCAATCACTGGTTTATCAGTATCTGCAAAGCGAATCATCTTATAAATGGGCTTGGTAAAACTCAAAATTTCCCTCACACGTGCCCAAAACAGATGGTCAAGGGCGGTCTCCTCCACATGTTCGAAACCTTGCCTGTCAACTATTGTTGCTGCCCTGTCCTTTAATAGCTGCCAGTGTGGGCTTGATACCATTGCAGCGAATGACTCTCTTACCTTCAAAAGGCGCTTGAAGGTGAGGTAATAGCTAGCAAATCTAGTTTTTGCTATCTTCAACAACTCCAATTTGGAGTGAGTACGGAAAAACCCATGGGTATTGCTATGATTTGTAATAAATTTTATCATTTTTTTACCTCTCTTGTACAAATCACCAAGCCATTTGAATTGAGGTTGTTTGTTTTTGATGATATCATGCATCAAAAGGTTCATTGTGTGAACCAAACACCTAGACCAAAAAATGTTGGGGTATTTATCCTCAATAATTGCTCCTGCTGCCTTACAGTTAGCAACATTATTAGTGATGACCTGTATGACATTGTATGGCCCAGTCTTTTCAATTATATCAAGTAATGGTTCTGCAATGTTAATGCCGGTTTTGAATTTATCTGAATAATCATATGCTGCCAGGAAGATTGCACCACTAACCGACACAGCCAAAACATTTATCAATGGTTTTTCTTTTACATTGGTCCATCCATCAGAGACAATGGACAACCCATGCTCATTCCACGAACTTGTCATTCTAGCCAAAGAATTGTTTATTTTAGCTCTTTCATGATCAGGACCCACGGTTCTGGCCTTGTCATACCCAGGGCTTTTGTATCCTTTGGGGGCATCATTAATGGCAGAAACCATTTCATGCCAATAAGGTGAGCGAAGAACATTGAATGGCACCCCACATGCATATAGAAACCGGTAAACTTTTGAATCCACATCATTCCAACACCCTTCGTCCAGGAAATCGGATATGGTTCTACGCCTTAATTCAATGCCACTGCCTCCAAAACCACTGGCATGGGTGGAAGTTGAACTTGTTTGTCCATGATGTGTTGGGCCTGAATCAACGAAACCCCTAGATCTTTTAGACGATCTCTGGAGGGCAACCCCCTCTTCCTTCCTATATATCTCTCTTTGTGGTGCTGGCACAAAAGGACAAACTTTGATTCCAATATTTTTAGTTCCATCCCCTGGCATTATCTCACAAAGGTGCCTTCTCGCACGGGTGTATGAACCATGGTATCGTTTATTGCAATGGGGGCAAATAAATTTAGTGGTTCCACCACCTTTCCCTCCTTCCATTTTCTGAACATATTTCCACAAAGGTGTCTGAGTTTGGTCTCGTTTAGTTGGGGAATCTGTGTCTTCAGGTTCTCCACTCCCCACTTCCTCCTCAGCATAATCCTCCTCCTCTTCAGGATTTTCTTCAGATCCACCATAACCCTCCTCTTCATCCTCCTCTTCTTTGATTTGCCTCTTTCTTCTAGCACTCTCCAACACCATTATCACAAAGAAAGGAACCAACATGAGGAAAATTCCTAGCCATATAGCCATGATGGAAACAAGTTTCAAGTTTCTAGCCTGCAAAACAAATGGAAAAATGCCAAATAGGAATAGGAAATGCAACATAGGAAAAAAACAATTCATTTTTAAGTTTTAAATCCAATAAAATGCAACATTCAAGAAAAATTCAAGTTTTCATTTTTAAACAATTTAACAATCTACAAATTCATCCTAGAAAATACAACATTGGATTAGAAGGCCTACCTCTTTCTTGCAATCCTCCTGTCAGCCTTGCTCCTTGCTCTCCCGTCAGCCTTGCGCTCTCCTTGCTCTCCTTCTTGCGCTCTCTCTCAACTCAACAAACAATAAAATGCAAAATGAAACCCCCCCCCCCATTATAAACAAATCGATTTTCACTTAAAAAAATTTGCGCGCAGCGGGAAGCGTTTTTTGTTTCGGGGAGCATTTGGGAGCGAACGCTCCCCGATCGCTTCCGGCGTTTAAAAAATGCTCCCGAAGTGTTTTTTAAATGTCGGAAGTGATCGGGGAGCATTCGCTCCTGAGCGCTTCCTGAAACTCTCTCGAAAAGGCAGGGAGCGTTTTAACAGGTTCGGAAACGCGCTCTCGAAAACGCTCCCCTCAGGAAGCGTTTTCGGGAGCGCGTTTCCGAGCGTTTCCAAAACGCTCCCGAACGGAGCGCGTTTCGGAAACGGGAACGAAGGGGGTTTGAAGCTTCCCCGCAACCTAGCTTGATATATGATATATTAGACTTGACTCTATAAAAATTTGACTCTTGATGTGTCGGACTTGACTTTTATTTTAATATTCAGTATTCATGGTTAGAACTTCAATATGGTTTAAAACTTTAAACATTTATTTTCATTGTACATTGTTACATTGTACAATTACAAACTTACATGTATGATGTATGATTATATCATGCTTTTTGTTTTAAATTTGTTTCAGTTATATGATTCATTGATTTATCCTTCATGATGTAAGTGTTATATATTATATAATGATAAAGACAATTACATTATAAAATTTCAATGATATATCATATATTTTATATTTATAAGTTTTTAGTATTTTTAGTATGCCAGGGCCCCATGTGTTAAAGACCCCGACGTTCCCCCACGTTTCCTAAAAATTGGTGGGGAGCTTTTGCATAGGCCACTCCTATGTATCCCCATTCCCCGTCCCGGAAACTTGGTGGAACATTGTATATAACACCCTCCCATATTGGTCACATTACATAGAATTGCTTGCTTCAAAACAAGAAAAAGATGTTTGGACCAAGTAAAATGTCAACAACTTGCTTTTGAACAATGTCAGCAATACACAGTTGGAAGTGCATTGCAAGACTCGATCCCAACGTGGCTAATGTAGAACATTTTATTTCACCAACCATTGATATGTTCATTGATATTTGGAAGAGAGTCACGGTTGGTTGATAAATTCAACCTTACTATCATTGCTATAGAATTTGGAATGTTTAGTGAACCCCTTTTTTCCACACGTTGGCAGCTAATCAAAAAAGAGTTATGATTTTGTTTGTTTGTCAAAGCTTCCTCCTATTTCAGTGCTGAAGTTATTCTGACTTCATTTCATGAATGACAACATATCTGACATCGTGGATTTGCTGCTTACTTTCTCATCTTTGTCCACCACGTGGCCATCTGTCCTTTGGTAGTTGGTTGAGGAACCTCTTTTTAATATCCCCAAATAGAGATACTAGAGAAATAACAATATTTCCAAAAAGAGGGCACCGCAGAATCTGATCTTTTATTTGCATATAAAAATAAGAAATTAGAAATATGAAGATTACTTGCTGAAATAAACACAAATCTGAAACTGTCCTCTGAATTTTATGGCCATATCGATCTCCAAGCCTGATGAATGATTGCAGCCCAGAAAAGATGATGTGCTAGGGTCTCACAAACCGAAGCTCTTCCACCGAAACACACCCTTCTGACTAGGGGGAGCCCATATGTCTCTCTGAAATGTGGGATACTCAAGGTTGTCAGACCTTAAGCCCAAAATTGCAGCAGCATAGAATATATAACTCATAACATACAGCTCACAGCTACCAAGACAACCTTCTCATTTAATCAACTATCGAAGTTGAATTATCCATGCAAGATTCTGTCTTCAACCCATGTGCATTAGTGAGACTCAAGCTGATGTGCAGGTGTGCCTTGTCAACTTGAGGGCAACCCAACGTAAAGTGTTCAAGCGCTGGAGTTAAGAGAAGGTTACAAGGAGATGCACATTGTTAACTCTCTAGTCTTCTTGGAGTTCTCTTCCATGCATTTCGGTTAAATGAGGCTGAACTAGGATGAGATGGCCATGCGTAGGGTTAAGGAAGTAAACTTGAGTTCAACTGAAGTAGAAGTGGAGAGAAGCAGTCTGCACTTAATCTAGTGGTGATACTCTGGATCTAACTCATGGCAAATTGCTATGAAGTAGGAGAGAAAAAGGCATGACCCTAGTTGAGCCGAGAGGCTCATTCTACAACCCAGTGTGAGGGGGATGTGCAAGTCTGTCTGTTTGTCCATTGAGTTGACACGTGCCTCTTTAAAATAAAAATAAATTATGCTCTAAATAGAAAAATAATGTCTGCTATAGTAAAAAAATTATGTATATATCATGGATTTTTTATTTTTATTTATTATATATATATATAATATTTTATTTTATGGTTAAAATGTTTCTTTGGTCCTATATATACTTTATATGGCATTCAAAAATACAATTTAAACAATGAAAAATTACACATTGTATTTGCACTCTAAAGAAGTTTACACGTGAAGAAATTTGATTCCTCTCGGCTCATGTTAGATCTGTATTTAAGATGAATCTATGCTGGTTAACTAGACTACACTTTCCGTTATCTCCCCATGCATGCATGCGCTGTAGTTAACTCCAAGAAAAATGCCAACTCATTCCTAAATCAGTGCATGCATCCCATTGTTCTTTAGTTCACTCATGCATGCGCTCCAAATGACTCCCAGCCACGCTCAATCTTATATATGCACGCTACTCCACGTGCATGCACCCAAAGCCAATGTGGCTCTGCATCCTTTACCTCTTGGGTAAGCCAAGGAAAGGACTACCGATTTGCTGTTAGTTTTCATGGTTTGAGTTGGGGACATTACACTCTTCCAACCACATACGCTCTAGGGTTTTATAGAACCACTTAGGCCTTTTCTTTTCTCCTCGGCCCCTCAAATCAACATTGTTATCGTGTTGATTTGTATCAGTTTTAGAACTCACGTCACTGAATTCATAGTGTATAACAGTTCCAGAGGATTTCCCTTTCTTGTGAAGTTCTTTTCTATGCATCATAACTGCTATTTTTGTCATTATGCGGTCTTCACTGCTGTTTTCAATTTGATTTTGGATCTGAAGTTAACTGAAAGTACCTTGTACTTTTATCAACAAGTAATTCATGAGGGAGCATCTCCCTTTTAGTGTTTACATCAGTGAAACAATAGCCTTTGGATTGTTTACTGTAACTGATAAATATCAATCAAGCAAAGTTTTTGTCATCAGAATTCGTAACACATCCAACAGAACCAAAAACATTTAAATGGCTCACCTGCAGTTTTTTCCAGGCCCTGCCTCCTCAGGGTTGATACCTTGCAGTGGTTTAATAGGAGATTGATTTAGCAAGCAATAGTTTTTATTATCTCTTCCCAATATCTATTAAGCATTGCCTTATTCTCCATCACGCAATTTGTTATCTCTACTATATGTGATTTCTTCATCTTATTACTGCATTTTGTTGAAGGGTATATTGAGTAGTGTTTTGTTGTCAAGTTTCTTCTCTTTTGCAAAATTCACTGAAGTCATTGAAGCAAAACTCCCCATGATTATCACTTTGGAGAATCTTAATATTTTTAAGAGGTTCTTAACTTTAAACTTCTCAAATCCAAAAAAAACTCTCGAAAGGAATATGTAGAAATTTTAGCCCAACCCCGGATTCAGTTTCTCCTTATTACTCCCATGTGGTTTAATGCTCATTTCCATAACCATTCATTCAACAAGCTGGAAATAATAAATATTCTATGAAAATTCAAAACACAAATTCTGGAAATTTCATAGCGCTGAAAATGCAGAAATAAAAACTTAGAAAATATATCAGCGACACACAGAAAATGACACGCTTATTTTTGGTCAAGGTGACCCTGAGAAAACCCCCTACAACTCTTGGGGAAAACTAGTTCGAAAGCTCTTCTTTATTTATGATAAATAACTTTTACAGTGAGATAGAAATACACAGAAAATTTCAGCGACCAAACAAATACAACATATCTTTTTTTTCGTGCTTAACCATTGCCTCGGAAAATGTGCAAATAGCAAAACAGGAACAACAATAAATGCTGTACGGACTCCTTGAATTTCGTGCCCAAAAAACACAGCAATAAATGTTGCTGTACGACCTCCTTGAAAAGCGTGCAGAACAACAATAAATGCTGCTGTACAACCTCCTCAAAATGCTGCAGAGAGACATCAATAAATGCTGTACAATTTCTGCCTCGGTTTTTGTGCACAGGGACAAAAACCCACTGTACGGACTGCCTCGAAAACTGTGCCTCAAAACTAGCAATAAATGCCCTCGAAATCTGTGCCAAAATTGTTGTATGGCTACATTGAAACTCGTGCCAAAGCTGCTGTACGGTTTTGCCTTGAAACTCGTGCCCAAACTGCCTTGACCTATGTGCCAACCTTACTGTATGGATTTGATGAAATGCTACCTCGGTATGCGTGCCAAGGTTCTGCTCTCCTTCACCTCACTGCTCAGAAATCTCCTTGCTCTCTTCTCCTCCTTCTCTCAATCTGCTCATGAAAACCTGAATGATCTTTTCCCTCATTTTCCTCCTTTAACCTAACCCTAAGTGACTTTTGGGGAATCCCTAAATCCAATGGCTGAGATAGCTTTAGATTTAGGGCTGAGATTAAATGTGCCTTTAAATTTCACTTTCTATTTTTTAATTCACCCCACTTTAATAAAGACCCTCTTAGTCATTTATTTCGAAAGTCACTTTTCACTTTCTAATTTCACATTGACTTTATTAAAGTCACTTTAAAATTAGACTTAGTAACTTTATCACTTATAAAGTCACTTTTAATTTAGATTTGACTTTACCACTTATAAAGTCACTTGAAGAGAAAAATTAAATTCTTTTGGACACTTTTCCCTAGGCCAAAGATCAAAGCCTTAGGAAACCACTTGTCTTCTGATACCCAAATTTCACCACTCCCTTTTACCGAGAAAAGTGTTCCTCATCACACCCATCTTGTCTCTGAAGTAGACATGCTTGCCCCGTGGTAAGGCTTTGATGAATATATCTGCTACCTGCTCATGTGTGGGAATATACTCAAGCTTCACAACTCCCTTTTGAACATAGTTTCTGATGAAATGATATCTGATCCCGATATGCTTTGACCTGTCATGAAATACTGGATTCTTCGTGAGTTTAATGCAACTCTGATTATCACAGTAAATCACTGAAGGTCTCAACGACTGACCAAATAAGCCAAACAACATCTTGCGAAGCCATATTGCCTCACAACTAGCTAGATTGGGTGCCATGTACTCTACTTCCGTTGAACTCAATGCTACTGACTGCTGCTTTCGGCTGAACCACGACACAACTGCCGAATCCAACCCAAAACAAAACCCTGAAGTGCTCTTCCTATCAGAAGCACAACCTGCCCGATCAGAATTAGTGTAACCTGCCAATCTCACTCCTTCTCCCTGCCTATAATCCATACCATAATTCACTGCCCCCTGCAAGTACCGCAAAATGTGTTTTGCAGCAACCCAGTGCACTCTCTTGGGCTCACACATGAATTGGCTCATCTTGTTGATTGCAAAACATATATCTGGTCTAATGTTGACCAAATATATCAAGGAACCAATCATCTGTCTATACAATGTGGGATCCACCAACTCGGAATCTGAAGCGTGAAGCTACTTCTAGTTAGTGATCATAGGTTGACATGGGTCTACAATCCTCCATGTGGAATCTGCTAAGGATGTTCACAATATACTTCCCCTGTCCCAGGAAGAAATGCCCCTTCTCTTGACACACCTCCAAACCCAAAAAGTAATGCATCAAGCCAATGTCCTTCATCTCTAACTCCGAGGCAAGATCTCTCTTGCAACGCTCTATGAGTCTCTCTGCACCCGTAATGACTAAGTGATCCACATACAACATCAGAATGAGAGGCTCCTTACCTATCACAATAAAGTATAGGTTTGGATTTGCATCATTTTGTAGAAATTTCTAAATCTTATATCTTATGCAGAAATTATTACTGTTAATTCGGTTAAGCTCCTCCTACTTATATAAGTTATTAACTGAATAAATTCAAGTTAACATCGAAGCAAAACACATAACAGATCTCTACCAATTCAGATCTAGAATAAGCACATGCACACATTGACAAAGTGACACAGTGATTTCTGGAGAAATAGTCCCCCAAAAAACCCAAGGTGGGAAAACTGGTCTCTGGTTGCTGGAGGGTTCTATTAGTAAGAATATTTCTGAATACACAAATCTGGGTTCCAGATCTGGAAAACCCGACAGAGAAAACACTAGATCTACAACTCTCTGGCTGGTCTAGGGCCAAAATAATGACTGATCCACACCCTCAAACAAGATTTACAGAACTTAGCCAAGATTAGGGCCTAGAAACTCCAACGTTGTCCCTAAAATGCTCTGCGTCAGCCTTTGAAGCCCTTGAAAGCCTTTGCGTCAGCCTTGGATGGCCTCCAAACCCTCAACGCTGCTTTGGAAGGGACTGCGTTACCCCATAATGGGTGACGCAGTCATTACGCTGCCCTTAAGGGTCTCTGCGTAACCCCTGAAGCGTCTCCTGAAAATTACGATGTCCTTGCTGCTGCCTTCCTTTGCACTGTCCTTGAGCTGATCTCTTCTCTGCCTCTTGTGTATTCTAGACCTTGGGATTAGATGATCCCCTTGGTCTAAATTCCCCTCTCTGCAGCTGAAACACTTCTGAGTATTCTTAGCAAACCTTGCCATAGAATCTCAGCTTAGCTTCGATGCTCTGCCTCTGTGTATCTTTACAAATGACCCTAAGCCTTTCCTTTATACTTTTCTCGTTTAAAAATCAATGAGCATGATCAAATCTTGAATCAATGGCTAAGATTAAAAGAAAGCTTGATCCGTGTGACTTAAGACGATTTCATCACATGTTTAATTAAATTCACTTTAATTATTTAAGTTCCCTAAGTTTTAACTTAGGAAATACACTTAAAATAATTAATTAATTTAATATCTCCTAAACCAGATAAAATTTCCCAAATCCATTTCTGGGTCTTGTAGATCAGGTGAACTCTAGTCCCTCCACCAAGTTTGGGAGCTAGAGTACAACTGATGCTACCCCAAATACACAAAATCTCAACAGTCCCTCTTAGCATCAAGGGTGTGCTCTAGCAATACATCACACTATGCATTACATGATTTTGGGCAGTGGTTCTGTGCTGTTGAAGCTTGGCCTCCTGCCACTCAACTCTGCACTGCTGCTGCCATTTTGTACTAATGCCCATGACTCTGCCACTGCCACTGCAACCACTGTACTGTAGCTCCCTCTCAATATGCTGCATCTGTGTTGCTCATAGCACTGCCACTGTTAATCTGCTGCACTGCAACTTCAGTTGTTGAGAGAAACAATTGAATCTCTTGCCCAATCTTTGACAAACGAGTCAAATGAGCTGCATCCTCATCACTGAAGCTCCATAGGCTACAAATTTGTGCTGGCATCTAAAGAACGATGCACAGCTACAACTCTGCTTGCGTAATCAAACTCCCTCTGCACTACTGAAGTCACATCAACTCTTTGTGCTGAAATCTATCACGTTGTTGCTGCACTGCACTGTCCCTCTGAAGCTCTCTGCGCAGCTGCAGCTCTGCACTGCGTAAGCAACACTGCTCTGCGCTGCTGAAGTCACATCAGCCTCTGCGCTGCTACTGCTTCTACGCTGCTGCTGCTTTGCTTTGCGCTGCTCCTCCCAGTCTTTAGATCTACTTCTGCCTTTGCCTCATCTGTGATCTATGCACCCACTGCTCCACTTGTCTCGCTAATGTCTTAAGGCTGTCGTAGCTCGCTTGTGGTCCAAAAGATGAGCTGCTCAAGGATCTCGCCTTCTTCTATGTAGCTCCTCTACATATCCATGTCATCCCACCTCCGTGGTTCATGAGCACTCATGGCTGCATCATCTCCTGACCCATCATCTGCCATAGCTGCCTTGGAAGAAGATGCTTCCTTGTCCTTTTTCTTCTATGGACAATGGCTGGCAAAATGTCCCATTTCACCACACTTGAAGCACTTGATCTTTGAAAGATCCTTCTTCTTCTTCGGTTGCTTCTTTGATGCCAAGGCTGCATCTTCCTCCTCTTCCTTCTTTACTTTGCTCAATGCAGGGCTGTGTTGCCTCCTGGTGAATCTACGTAGTTCTTCTTGCCGCAGGATTGACCACGAGCTGTCCCAATCTGGGAGGTCCGCCCTGCCCAAGATACTTTGGACAAAGGTTTTCCACTCATCCGTGACTGCATTGAGGGCATTCCTGACTATCACTGCAAACATCTACGGTTGCACCCATTGCAGTCAGTTGATCCCTGATTGCCTGCAGTCTGAAGAGGAAGTGTTCCATGTCTTCTCCCTTGTTCATCATGAATGACCTCATTTGGGTCTCCAACATCATTTTCCTTTGGACAGGTTTTCCCTCATACAGGTAAGTCAAGGCCTTCCACATTTCGTTAGCTGTCTTATTCTCAGTTATGTGTGGTACAATATGGTTCTTGATACTGTCCATTATCAGCTGCTTGGCATGCCCAACAACTTCCCTATGCTTCCGTAGGAGATCTGCATCTGTCGGTGTGGCCAGAGTCTGCTCTACAAGGTCTCTTAGATTGTACGCCTCAAGGACAATCAAGCTCCTTGCCTTCCAAACCGAAAATTTTTAGAGGCCCTCTAGCCTATCTTGATCACGCAGTCCATGAGGAGCCATCTGCTGAGAATGTGTCGGAACTTCCTTTCTCTTTGCTAGAGAAATGAATCTAAGGCCTTTGGTGAAACAGGTGCCTTCTGCTCCCTCTGACACTTGATTTCCCTCCTTGGAAATCTACCAAATCAACTATGATTCAGCTTCTTCTTTGATCCATTGATCAATCTGCAAGTCTCCTTTGGTAAGAAACTTCTTGAGAAGCTGATCTCCTCCCAATCTTTGTCACTTGTGCTAAGGCTAAAAATCTGAAAACTTCAGAATTTTAACCCCACCAGCTCTTCTGAATTTCTGCAGCTTTTCTGCAGTCTTTTCTAGATCTGACAGATTCAGATTTGAATCACATTGGTTGGCTTCAGACCCAACCAACGTTGTTTTTGAGCTGCCTCTGCGCAATAATTGCGTGGGCTTGCTCGGACACAATGCTGGACAACATCACCCTTCCCTCTGCGTGAATCTGCTCCTGAAAACTGCGCTGTCCCTTCAGATCTGCTTCTTTGCTGCTTTTCTAGTTGTTTTCTGCAGCTAGATCCTTCAGATTCTTTAGCGGGTGACCCTCCTAGATCTGCAATTGCTCTGATACCATGTAGAAATATCTGAATCTTATATCTTATGCAGAAATTCTTACTGTTAATCCGGTTAAGCTCCTCCTACTTAGATAAGTTATTAACTGAATAAATTCAAGTTAACATCGAAGCAAAACACATAACAAATCTATACCAATTCAGATCTAGAATAAGCACATGCAGACATTGACAAAGTGACACAGTTATTTCTGGAGAAGTAGTCCCCGGAAAAACCCAAGGTGGGAAAATCGGTCTTGGCTGCTGGAGGGTTCTATTATTAAGAATATTTCTGAATACACAAATCTGGGTTCCAGATCTGGAAAACCCGACAGAGAAAACACTAGATCTACAACTCTCTGGCTGATCTAGGGCCAACATAATGACTGATCCACACCCTCAAACGAGATTTACAGAACTCAGCCAAGATTAGGGCCTAGAAACCCCAACGTTGTCCTTGAAATGCTCTGCGGCAGCCTCTGAAGCCCTTGAAAGCCTCTGCGTCAGGCCTTGGATGGCCTCCAAACCCTCAGCGCTGCTTCGGAAGGGACTGCGTTACCCCAGAATGGGTGATGCAGTGACTACGCTGCCCCTAAGGGTCTCTGCGTAACCCGTGAAGGGTCTCCTGAAAATTACACTGTCTTTGTTGTTGCTGCCTTCCTTTGCGTTGTCCTTGGGCTGACCTCTTCTCTGCCTCTTGTGTATTCTAGACCCTGGGATCAGATCATCCCCTTGGTCTAAATTCCCCTCTCTGCAGCTGAAACACTTTTGAGTTTTTTTAACAAACCTTGCCCTAGAATCTTAGCTTAGTTTCAGTGCTCTGCCTTTGTGTATCTTTACAAATGACCCCAAGCCTTTCCTTTTTACTTTTCTCATTAACAAATCAACGACCATGATCAAATCTTGAATCAATGGCTAAGATTAAAGAAAAGCTTGATCCATGTGACTTAAGACAATTTCATCACATGTTTAATTAAATTCACTTTATTTATTTAAGTTCCCTAAGTTTTAACTTAGGAAATACACTTAAAATAATTAATTAATTTAATATCTCCTAAACCAGATGAAATTTCCCAAATCCATTTTTGGGTCTTGTAGATCAGGTGAACTCTAGTCCCTCCACAAAGTTTGGGAGCTAGAGCACAACTGATGCTACCCCAAATACACAAAATCTCAACAGCAAGTACATATCAATCCTAGAGTACCAAGCTCTAGAGCTTGCTTCAGGCCATAAAGTGCCTTCTTCAGTCTGCATACATGGGACTCCTTCCCATGTACCTCAAAGCCCTTCGGCTGCTCAATGTACACCTCCTCCTATATGAAGCCATTGAGAAATGCGGTCTTCACATCCATCTGGTGGATCTTCCTATCCATCTTCGCTGCTATCGATATAATGGAGAAAATGGAAGTATATCAAGCCACGAGAGCGAAGGTCTCCTCATAATCTACTCCCTCTACCTGAGAGAACCCTCTAGTCACAAACCTTGCCTTGAACTTCTCGATGCTGCCATCTGCAGCGTACTTTACCTTGTAAAGCCATCTAAAGTAACCACGGATTTTCCCTCAAGCCTCGGCACCACCTCCCAAACATCATTCTTCATGATAGAAGAATACTCCTCTTGCATGGCCTCTCCCCAGACCTGCTGGCCAGCTGCCTCCTCTTAGCTAGAAGGCTCAGAGTCAACGATGTTGGCAACCATTGCCATATAACTACAAAACCTCTCAGGCGGTCTGCTCTCTCTGATCGGTCTCTTCGGCCCAACAACAGATGTGGCCTCTCTCAAGGTATGCTAAAGCCACTTGGGCTTCCTCTTCCCTGAGCACACTTCTCCCACTGGAGAATGAAACTCCTCATCCTCATCAGAAGCCTGAACTCCTGAATGTCTGTCTGCTGTCCTCCTGCTTGAACCTGTACCTGTAGATGCTGAAGTACCGTGTGAATTGTCCATTAGTGGACTACCTAGTGAACTGCTCTGTGGACTGCTCTGCATGCTGCCCGAAGCACCACCCCTCTGACTCTGCGAGCCACTGCTCACTGATGGACCTGACATCATAATCGATGTACCTCTTGATCCCAGCCCATTGGATCCCTGTGACTGACTGAGCTACTCTTGAGGGTCTGGCCGATCCAGATACTCTAACTCCCGTGACCTTCTGAAAGCCCTGTCCTCCTCGAACTTCACATCCCACCTGACAACAACTCTCTTTTGTGCAAGAATATAAATCCGAAAGGTTTTCGAGGTCTCACTGTAGCCCACAAAGATACCCTTCTCTACGGTGGGCTCTAACTTGGTCCTCTTCTCCTTGGGTACGTAGGAGTATGCAATACACCCAAAGATACGAAAATGACCAACATCAGGCTTTTTCCCAGAAAAAGCCTCCTCAGGAGTCACATGCCCCGAGGCACGATGTGGACTCCTGTTCTGCAAATACACAGCAGTGTTGCAGGCCTCTACCCACAAAAACAATGGTAACCCCTGATCATGTAGCATGGCTTTGGCAGCCCCAATGATGGATTTGTTCTTCCTCTCCGCAACCCCGTTTTGTTGGGGGTTGTAAGGAATTGTTAACTCCCTCCTGATGCCTGCCTCCGCACAATAATCAACAAACTCACCAAGGGTGTACTCCCCTTCATTGTTCGACCTGAGGGACTTGATCTTCCAACCTGACCGAGTCTCCACAAGAGCTCTGAACTACTGAAACCACTTGAAGTCACTCTTGGTCTTCAAGAAATAAATCTAGGTCTTCCTGGAGTGATCATCAATGAATAGAACATAATACTCATGTCTACTCAAGGAAACATGAGACATTCGACCACTCACATCGGTATGAATCAAATCAAGAATTACAGTTGATCTGCTGTCATTGCTGGGAAAAGGGGATTTGGCAAACTTCCCCATAGCACATCTTCTGCATGTATCTAGGTGATCAGAACTGAAATCTGGCACACCTGTAGTGATCCCCCGCAATGTCCTCGAGGCCCCATGATACATGTGCCCCATCCTGTGGTGCCAAATCTTGCACAACTCTGAACTGCTAGCTCTACTGTCAGTACTACTGCTCAATGCCAAAAGGGGCTGAAACGCAAACTTGTACACCTTTTCATGGCGTACACCAATCACTCTAGCTGAATCAGTTGGAATGCCCCTGGGATATATAAGCACCTGTCCTCTCCTGAACAATCTCATACCCTCTGTCCTCCAATGCTGAGATGGATATGAGGTTCTTCCTCATCCCTGGCAGATATAGAATATTTGACACTTTCAAGGGAGGTTTGGGTTCCCTGTCAAATTTCAATGTCCCCACACCCACAGCTTTAACAATGCTTTCGTCTCTGAGTACTACCTCTATATCAGTGCCACTCTTTGAAAGCTCTGAGAAGTACTCATGGACTCCTGTCATGTGACGTGAAGCCCCACTGTCAACATACCACATGCTTGAAGATGCTCCGCTAGTGGAGGGAAATGCACACTCCCTCTCAACCTCCGTGGCAGGTGATCATGCACTAGTAGACTCACAAGCAATGAATCCAAACTTCCGATCAAAGCTCTCCGAAAAGTCCTCTATCTCTGCTGATGCTGCCATGGTCTTGTTCTTCCCCTTCTTCTTCTTCTCCGGATACACAACTGCATAGTGTCCCATCTTCTGACAATTCCAACACTTAACCTTGGAATAGTCCTTCTCCTTGTTCAACTACTTACTTTTACCTTTGTCTTTGCCCCCACCACCACTTGTGGAAGCTTGCTTCTTTCCCTTGCCTTTCTTGCCTCCTGCTAACAGGGCTACATTGTCATCTTCCTCAACTGGTTTGGATGCCCCAAGCTGGTTCTTTCTAATTTCATTCTGTATGCAATCATCCCACAACCTCTCCCAAGTGGGAAGGGTCTCCAGTGCAACAATCCCATCAACCAAGTTCAGCCATGTACTGGGAAGACCATTCACTATAATCCACACCAACTCAGTGGGTGGAATGACTTCTCCAACTGCTGCCAACTCATCTCTCACATTAGTGATCTTTGTGAGATATGCAGTAACACTATCAGTCTTTACCATCTTGATGGCCTTCAGCGTCTCCCTTAGGGCCATTTTTCTGTTCTCATTGGTACTCTGGTAGAGATTGGTCAATGCTGTCCACATCTCATGAGCAAGTCTCTTTCCTCTCACATGAGGAATGCAATGGTCTTTAATGCCATCCAGAATCAGTTTCTTACCCTTGTTATTTTTCTTGTTAATGTCTGCCAACTGAACAACATCAGTAGACACATATACAGGGTGTTGTTGGGTATGCACCATTATACCCCAGACTTCTGCCTCCTCAAGGATGCTCTGCATTCTTTCCTTCCATGTACTGTAGTTGCTATGCCCATCCAACCTATCCTCCACCTTCAAGCCCAAAGACATGCTTACTGTCGTAATAAACTGAAAATTTCACTACTGTTGTAAAGGTTCAATTTTCTGTGTGTAAAATCAACTTGCTGTAATTTTTCCTTTGTTGTCCCAAACTAAACTTTTCAGCAAACTGGCTTCGATACCATGTAGAAATTTTAGCCCAACCCTGGTTTTCAGTTTCTCCTTATTACTCCCCTGTAATTAAATGCCCATTCCCATAACCATTCATTCAACAAGCTGGAAATAATAAATATTTTATGAAAACACAAATTCTGGAAATGTCACAGTGCTGAAAATGCAGAAATAAAAACTCAGAAAATATATCAGCCACACAGAGTAAATGACACGCTGATTTTTGGTCAAGACGACTCTGGAAAAACCCCCTACAAACTCTTGGGGAAAACCAGTTCGAAAGCTCTTCTTTATTTCTGATAAATAGCTTTTACAGTGAGATAGAAATATACAGAAAATTTCAGCAACCAAACAAATACAACTTATCTTGTTTTTCGTGCTTAACCACCACCTCAGAAAATGTGCAAACAGCAAAACAGGAACAACAATAAATGCTGTACGGACTCCTTGAATTCCGTGCCTAGAAAACACAGCAATATATGCTGTTGTATGACCTCCTTGAAAAGAATGCAGAACAGTAATAAATGCTACTGTACGGCCTCCTCAAAATGCGTGCAGAGGGACATCAATAAATGCTATACTATTTCTACCTCGGTTTCCATGCATAGAGACAACAACTCACTGTATGGATTGCCTTGAAAACTGTGCCTCAAAACCAGCAATAAATTCCCTCGAAATCTATGCCAAAACTGCTGTACAACTACCTTGAAACTCGTGCCAAAGCTGCTATATGGTTTTGCCTTGAAACTCGTGCCCAAACTGCCTTGAACTGTGTGCCAACCTTGTTGTATGGATTTGCTGAAATGTTGCCTCAGTGTGCGTGCCAAGATTTTGCTCTCATTCACCTCACTGCTCAGAAATCTCCTTGCTCTCTTCTCCTCCTCTCAATCTGTGCATGATACAGGGCTGAGATTAAATGTGCATTTAAATCTCACTTTCTATTTTATAATTCACCCCACTTTAATAAAGACCCTCTTAGTCATTTATTTCCAAAGTCACTTTTCACTTTCTAATTTCACATTGACTTTATTAAAGTCACTTTAAAATTAGACTTAGTAACTTTATCACTTATAAAGTCACTTTAAAATTAGATTTGACTTTACTACTTATAAAGTCACTTTAGGAGAAAAATTAAATTCTTTTGGACACTTTTCCCTAGGCCAAAGATCCACTTGTCCTCTGGTACCCAAATTTCAACAGAATAAAGGTTAGAACATAATTTTTTGGAATAATCATCTACAAATAATAAAAGTACCTAGCACCATAAGGTGATCTGTCCTCATTGGAACGCATATATCGGTATGAAGCAATTCAAGCTCTCCAAGCTCGTTTTCCCTCAAATGACATCATATGTTGCTTCCTTGCAAGACAGGCTTCACATACACATACGGCCTCTTTTTGATTTTGAATACTTGGTAGGGTATTCATTGTATTTTCTTTTGTCAGTTATGAAAGATAATGAAGGTTTAAATGCCCATACACGTGATGCCAAAGAATGTTGATGTCTTGTCCACTTTGGGTCACCGAGGCATGATCCTTCCCCTCTCTATCATCCAACAATCTGAACAGACCATGTTCTTCTACACGAATAGCAATTGCCTTTTTGCTACTTCCATCAACAATGTAGCATTTGTTATTGCTGAAAATAACATCTTGATGGGGCTATATTTGATAATCTCATTGACATGAAGAGTATTCTTGTCTAATCATAGAACAAACAATATATTTAGGAAGAGAAAATTTCTAACTCTCATTGGATTGGCACAATGCCCTTTTCTTCTACTCTGTATTCTTCTTTGCCACCAAAGACAACATATTATGTTTTTGACATGTCTTTACCTGTCAAACCAGGAGGTAACTCCTCAAAATCAGAATGTGTATTAGCTGAAGAATGCACATGGATTTATACATGGAGGTGAGGCTATTGGGATTCATCTCCCAATGACTCTTGGCCTTCCTTATTTCCTAATATTAATTAATATACAATATTAAATATGCACACCCATCCATAGGATTAGGTGTCAACATTCCCCCCTTTAATCCGAAGGGATGTTGGTGAGTCCAAGCATCGATCTGAACTTTTCAAACTTTTCTCTTCCAAGTGCTTTGGTGAAGATGTCGGCAGTTTGCTCATTTGTGGAACAATGATGTAGATGGATGGTCTTGGCCTGAACATGATGTCGAATGAGATGGTACTTTGTATTGATGTGCTTTGTTCGATCATGGAACTTTGGGTTCTTGGCCAACTTTATTGCAGAAGTGTTGTCGATCATGAGTGGAGTGGAATACATTTGTTTCATATGCAAATCTTCCAGGATTTTCCGGAGCCACACAATTTCCTTTGTTGCTTCAGCTGTTGCCACATATTCTGCCTCGGTCGTGGAATCTGCTGGAACTGACTGTTTGCGTGATCTCCATGAGACAGCTCCTGATCCAAGACTCATGGTGTAACCTGTAGTAGACACCCATGTTTCTTTGTCGCCATCAAAGTCTGAATCAGAGTATCCGGTCAAGTTGAAGTCGCCTACCTGTGTATATTTGAGTCCAAAGTCTTGAGTCCCCTTCAAGTACCTTAGTACTCTTTTTGCAGCAGACCAATGTCCTTCACAAGGTTTTTGCATGAACCTTGAGAGGATTCCAACGGCAAATGAAATGTCAGGTCTGGTGGTGGTCAGATAGATAAGACTTCCTACAAGCTGTCTATACTTAGTTGCATCCTCAAATTCCTTCCCTTCAATAGATGTGAGCTTCAAGTTTTGTTCCATTGGAGTGCTTAAGGGTTTACGGTCATCCATGCCAAATTTGTTCAAGAGATCTCCAATGTACTTCTTCTGAGAAAGAAATATGAATTTAGGATGTTGAATTACTTCAATACCCAAATAGTAATGAACATGACCCAAATCAGTCATTTCAAAACCTTTCTTCAACTCTTTCTTCATGGATGCAATATAGATCTCATTGTTTCCTGTTATCAAAAGATCATCTACATATACCACAAGATATACAACTGTTTTTCCAACTTTCTTAACAAACAAAGTTGCATCATCAAGATCAAAGTGTTTGAAATCAAGTTTCAGAAGATGCTCAGTCAATTTCTCATACCAGGCTCGTGGTGCTTGCTTAAGGCCATACAAGGATTTTACAAGTTTGCAAACTTTGTGTTCTTGACCCTTTATCACAAATCCTTCTGGCTGGGACATATAAACTTTCTCCTTTAGATCTCCATTCAATAAGGCTGTTTTTACATCCATCTGATGGACTTTCCATCCACTCTGAGCTGCTAAGGCAAAGAGAGTCCGGATGGTGGTCCATTTTGCTGTGGGAGCAAAAGTTTCTTCATAATCGACTCCTTCTTTCTGTGCAAATCCTTTTGCCACAAGCCTGGCCTTGTGCTTGTCAAGTGAGCCGTCTGCTTTGTACTTGTTCTTGTAGACCCACTTACAGCCAATTGGTTTCGTTCCCAAAGGCGGATCAACCAGCTTCCAAGTGCCATTCTTTATCAAGGCATCATACTCATTCTGCATCGCTTCTTTCCATTCATCATGAGAAGCGGCTTCTTTGAAGGAAGTTGGTTCATGATCTGTAGACAAACTCAATTCACAGTTATAAGCAATATCCATATCAACAGGAGAATCACAATTATCTACATCACCTTCGATTTGTTGAGTGGAACTTCTTGTTCCTGTTTTTCCAACCTCATCAGGATGAACATTCTCCAGTGTCTTTGTCAGCCATTTGGGAGGACCTTTCTGAGATGGCCCAGGCTGGTCATTTGACTGAGTTGGGATTGATTCAAAATTCAATCTCCCAATTCTGTCAATCACATCATCCAATGTGTCATCCGTGGTTGTTTCTTCATGTGGGGGAGAGAGTGCTTCAGGACATGATTCCACAGTTTGATTCAATATCGGAATCCCCCCTTCAAGATGTGGAATCACATTATCAAATTCTTGGAAAGACTTTGCATGTGTGAATCTATCCAAGCGATCAAGTTGCCGCTCAACAACCTTGTCACTCTTGGAAGATTCAAGAAATATGACATCTCTTGCTATCACAAACTTCTTATTTGTTTCATCATAGAGACGATATCCTTTGTAGGTATTGGAGTACCCCAAGAAGATACATTTTCGACTTCTAGCACCAAGTTTGTTCCTTTGACCCTTGGGTATCAAGGCATAACAGGTGGACCCAAAGATCCTGAAATGCTTTACCGAAGGAATGTGGCCATACCACATTTCAAAAGGAGTTTTGTTTCTAATTGAACTTGAAGGACACCTATTCTTTATGTAAACGGCACATAGAACTGCATCAGCCCAAAACATCAATTTTACATTCTTGAAAAATAACATGGAGCGGACCATATTTAAAATAGTTATGTTCATTCTTTCAGCTACACCGTTCTGTTGGGGATTATATGGCACAGTTGTTTGATGTTTGATTCCATGTTGGCGAAGATAATTTTCAAATTCGTTTGAAGTGTATTCTTTTCCATTATCAGTACGTAGAGAGCCAATATGTGTTTGTGCATCATTTTCAATCCATGCATGAAAATTCTTGAAAGTTTGAAAAACATCAGACTTATTCTTCAGTAAGTAAATCCAACACATTCTGGTGTAGTCATCAATAAATGTCATCATGTATTTGTTTCCATTTGCAGAAGCAATAGGCATAAGGCCACATAAATCTGAATGAACAAGTTCAAGTTTCCTATGTGCTTTTGAGTGTGAATCATGAAATGGTTGTTTGCTATGCTTTCCTAGAATACAAGCATCACATTCCTTAGGTTTTCTAGGAATTGTAGGCAGTCCATCAACACCATTTTTCTTCAACAAACGAAGGTTGTCATAGTTTAAGTGTCCAAATATAGCATGCCATAAAAGACTTGATGGAAATGTACCTTCATCATGATGTGAACTGAATGCAAAGTTTTGAGCATGAGCGGATGAACCTTTCAGCTTCAAGAGTCTCCCTTCTTCTATTCCCTCCATGACAAGTGAGTGATCTGATGCTTTTCTGACCTCTGCCTTGCCATCAAACAAGTGAATTGAGTGTCCTTGCTGCCGGATTTCGACCAGGGACAGCAAGTTTCTCTTCAACTCGGGGAGGTATAGAACCTCATGTAGGATATGATCAGGAAGACCAGGCAGTTTAAGCCTGACTGTGCCAAGCCCTGATGGCTTGAGTTTGGATTTATCTGCGAAATATACTGCTCCATCAACTTTGTCATTGAATTCTTCAAAAAAATATTTTCTAAATGTCATGTGACATGTTGCTCCTGAATCTAGCAACCAATCATCTCTCCATGAAGTAAATGAAACATCAAATAGGTTTTCAGTTACTCCATTGTTACAATGTGCTAGAACAGAATGAGCTGATTCAGTTGGTTTACCTTTGTCTTTGTCATCAGTTTTACCTCTGTCTTGATTTGTTTGCTGCTGAGCTTTAGATTGTCTGCCCCCCTTTTCTCTGAAGTTTCTTCTTCGTCTTCTGCCTTCTCTTCCTCTGTATGGACCTGAAGCGTGTCTCTTTTCTCTCTGTGCCAAGTAGGCAGCCTCTTTAGAAGATGAAGGGACTGTCATCTTCTTTTGAAGGAGGAGAGAAAAAAACTCTGCTGGAAAATTTCTCTTGAAGGAGAGAAAACAAAAAAATCTTTGCTGGAAAATGTACTGAGTTTAAAAGGACAGAAACTCTTTTTTTTGCTAAAAGACTGAATTTGAAAAACACAAGCTCTTTGCTAAAAAACACTGATTCTGCACCAAAAAAAATAATTTTTTTTTGTGTTTGAAAAAGAATTGTATTTAAAGTATGGTTTGGGGGGGGGGGGGGTATATGACTAGGGAAGCGGTATGGAATATAATGAATGGTGGTATTATGAAATGGTGGTGGGGGGGGGGGGGGGTTATAAAGTGGAGTGGTAAATAAGAGTGGAGGGGGCGGTAATGGGAGGGCGGTAATAGTGTGACAGCGTATTAGAAATGTATTAATGAAAGGGCGGTATCACCATAAGCGTAAATGTTATTACACATTGTGGTAGCCCGTGGGACAGTTAGCGAGGACGGGGAGATGGACAATGCAAGGGCGGTGTGTATTGGACAGCGTTACATGCAATTTGAAGGCGGTATTGTATGTATGAAGAGAAGGCGGTATTGTATGTTGACTGCGCGGAATGGTAACACATATGCTGCGTTGCAATAGTGGTAGCGTTAGTGATGTAAACAGCGTGGACAGACAGCGTATTATACCACGATGATAGCGGGAGCGGATAGGCAGCGTTGTGACTGCGCGTTAAAACGCTGGAGGGGCGGACTGTATATACATATGACTGTATATAAGTAATACAATATGACAGAGCGTTTGAATGGAGTACCTGACAGAGCATTTGAATGGAGTTAAAACAACATTTTATATTGCAGCGTATGAGGTATGAGTCGTTGCAGGTGGAGGGAGCGCGGTGGAGTGATTGTAAACGCAGGTGGAGCGCAGCGTTGGATACAAGTTTGATAGCGCTTGTGATGTATGCAGACTATTGTGTATTATAACAGTGATAGCGTTGATATATCAATGGAGATAAATGCAGGTATTGAGGGGCGGTATATGACAGGCGGAGGTTAATGAATATGAGTCGACAGACAAGCCACGAAGAGAGTCGAGGGCGTCGCTGTCTCTGATAAAAAATATAAACCACAGCGTTTGGACAGAGGCGGTATATAAACGCAGACAGCTTGATATAGCAATGTGGAGAGTCGACTTGTATCACAATGGAGGCGGGCGGTGTTGCATAAGGAGGAGGCGTAGTCGTTGTGAATGTGTATTGAATGGAGCGTATACACCAGGGCGTTGTGAGCAGGGAGGGAGAGGGCGCAGAGTAGTGAGGGAGAGGGAGGTGATCGATGGTGTATGCGTGAGGGAAGTGTGAGGAACGTAGGGAGAGAGCTGAGGGAATGGAGTGAGGGAAGTGGGTGAGTCGATGGAGAATGGAGGATGGAGGAGGCCAAAAGGCCGTTACAAAATTTTGAATGACAGAGCCTGCAATTTGCAGATTGACAGAGGAGCCTGTAGTCTTCAGGAGCTGCAGGAGCTGGAGCTGCAAATGTCAGGACTATATAGGGAAAAAAAATGCAGAATAACAGTCTAGCAATTAAGAGCAGCAGAAAACTATTAATAAAATTGACTGAGCAAAGGAGAGGGAGTTACACCACAGGCAGAAATGCCAATAGTGGAGCTGGCTCTGATACCATGTCAAACCAGGAGGTAACTCCTCAAAATCAGAATGTGTATTGGCTGAAGAATGCACATGGATTTATACATGGAGGTGAGGCTATTGGGATTCATCTCCCAATGACTCTTGGCCTTCCTTATTTCCTAATAATAATTAATATACAATATTAAATATGCACACCCATCCATAGGATTAGGTGTCAACATTACCAAATTAATAAACCAATATATTCGATTAGTAAAATGTCTGCAGGTTCATGAATTAATGTACCAAGTATCAGACTTGCCTTCTTTTTCATCCTTGCTTCCTACTATGAAAGCATCGAAATATTCCTCTTCCTTTTGGTCAGCAACATGGCCTTGCTTCTTTCTAGATTGATCTTTGAAAGAGGGTCCTTGGTTGTGTTTTTTATCCCACAACTGCTTCCTATGGCATATGTTACCTGTTAGCACAAAAATCCGCACTATGAAGGATGAATAACTTTGTAACTCTGTAGTGAGAAATCAGTATAACATATAGAAGGATTTGGCCAACTTATCATTAGCAAATCATCTTTCTGTTTGGGTTGGTGCTTGCCAACCTCTGTGGGGGGGTGGGGGATTGTCCCTAAATGCACATGCGCTGAAATTACCCTGTAGATCTGTGCAACAAATAGGTAAAATTAGCACAAGAGATATTTCTTGGCATGCGATCAAGCAGCCAAAGAGATTATGAGAAGTATTTGAAATAAAGTGGTGGGAGTTCTCTTGCAATAACTTAAAATCTAGTTCCCGGATGTGGGTGACAAGCTTGAAACGGGCGGACAACAAAGCTCACCACACGCGGATTGTGGAGATCCTAAAGCAATTCACCACCTGCTGCGGATCCAATCACAGTTACAGCCTCGCACGATCCTCGCAGAAACAACAATCATGTAGACTGGACAGGCCTGATGTCTACTGAACAGGTCCATCACCTCACCCTCACCTCCATTAATGACCATGCGACATAATCAGTACTGCAACATTGCTACTCTATCTGCGTCTGCCCACTAGCTGAAGCCTCACACGCAGATCACTCATAGCCTCTCTGACATGCCTCTTCCACATTCCTATATATCCTCTCACTCTCGGCCCCTTCCCCTCATCACCTGCTCTCCGATGCATTTCGCTCTCCTGATTTGGATGCTTGCTGATAACAATCAACTGCGAAGTCCAAGTCCTAGTGCGAAGCTGCGCAACCCCCCTTTGCTTGGTGTATTGCACACTGCGCACCTGACCCCCAATCTCTGCAGTTTCTCCTTCCCCTGTGCTTTCCCTACCATCCCTCCCAAGTGCACAATGGCACCCAGGCTGCGCCAACGCACAATTCGCCGAGGTCAACGAGGAGCTCTCCCAGGCAGTGTTATCAGAATCGAACCGGTTCTGAAAACTGGCCGGTCCGACTGGTTTGGAGGCAAAACCGGTTTGAACCGGCCCTCTGAACTAGAAATGACCGGTTCGGTACCGAACCGGCCAGTTCTGTCACCAAACTGGCCAGTTCCATTGCGGTCCGGTTCCACCGGTTCACAAGCCTAGGCATTAAATTTTTTTTTGTTTTTTTTTTTGTTAAATTATTATTTTTCCTAGTTACTAACGCTACCCGAGGCCCCCCCTAAAGCTACTTAAACACCCCCACCCCCTCTATTTCACTCACACTATTCATTCGAGTCTCTTGCAATTCTTGAGCTGAGTTCAGTGAGGAGAATTTAGAGAGTTTTTTGTAGGTTTTTTCTAAGGGAGATTTTTTGCAGTTTTGAAGAGCTGATTGGAGTCTCGCAGAGTTGTTGGGTTGGCAGATTTTCGAGATACTTCAAAGTTGTTTTTTTCCCAAAATCTTTGGGTTTTCTTCAGTGGTTTTTGCAACTGGTGTAAGATTTTTTTTATTTTGTTGGGGTTGCTCCATAGTTGATTTCAAAAGATTTTAGAGTTGATTTTCTCCAAAATTTTAGAGGGTGAATAAAAGGCCATGGGAATCAAGCCATAATCCCATTGTAGACTTGGATGCTACTCATTCTTCAGATGAGGATAAAGAAGACAATTAGGATGATGATTTTGATGATGATTGATGATTGATGATTTGATCATTGATTTGTTGTAGTTGTAGCTTGTAGTATAATACTATGATCTATGATGTTATTTTGGACTATAAAGGCCTTTTAGAGCCTGCTTCTTGATGTTTGTAACATTTTTGGTTCAGCGATGTTTTGCACTAAGTGCTATTTGGTTGTATGCACTATTACTTGCTATATAAATGAGAAATTTTGCATATTTGTGTATAAATGGTTTGGATTCATATGGATGCACATGAATATATTTGTTTTTTCTTTAAAATATGAATATTTTATGTGTTTTTGGTAAACTGTTTTTTTTTTTTTTAATTTTTATTTTTATTTAAATAATCTGGTTTTTTTCCGGTTCCGGTCGGTTCCCGGTCCACAAGGTTTTTCGGTTCGATGACCGGTTCGGTTCCGATAACATTGCTCCCAGGCCACTACCATCGCAACAAGGACAATCGACTCGAATGGCTTGAGGGCTCTTCGTCATACTCCCCTGCCAGCCACCCTTCTGTTCCTGAGCAACGCACAGTTTGCGCCAGAAGCCCGTTGCGAAGAGGGAGATGTGGTACACGAGGGTCCTCCTCCTTCTCCAGGGCTCCTTCACCGCAGCGCATTCCTGCCCCATCAAATAGCCCTGTGCAGGCAGACGAATACACGGATATTTGGATAATGGACTCTGATGGCATCTGGACGAGGGTTCTGAATGGAGTAAATCTAGACTCCCCCATCCTCTGCGCTCCGTCAAATCTCCCCATTCGCGCTGTTGCTGAAGTGGAAGCTGCTAGGGAAGCGGCCATCGCGCAGGCCCCTGCCTGCGCCATTCTCGAGGAAGCCCCCAACCACAGTGATGATGAGGACGCGTAATGTTTATGTTGCGGTTCAGTCCTATTTTGTTTTTTGTCTTTTGTGCCCGCAGGGCTACACTGTTATATCCTCCTCTCATGGTCCTAAATGTATCAGTGCCTCTGTGCACAACAATTTTTGCTAGCAAGTTTTGTCTGGGCCAGCCCCCTCCCTGCGACAGCCCAGAAACAGTGTATCAAAGGCAGGGATTGGCTAAGCGTGGCTCACCAACCCTGCCTGTAAACTATGTACATGTATGTTTTTGAACAACTTACCAAAAAAAAAACTTAAAATCTGGTAAAGAAAAAGAAAGAAGAAAGCACTCTAAGTGGTAAATATTACTAAAGTAAAGGCTTGATCAACATCTAAAACACTTCACAAACAAATCCACAAGGAACCAACATGTTTGAAGAGCTAGAAACGAAGCATAGTTAAAACTTTATTCTGCATAACTAAGAGGTTAAATCATAGAGATGAATACAAAATTGGTCTAATGATATTCCCTACACAAAGTATAGAAGCTAGAATAGGAGAAGAAAATGGTGATGAGAGAATGTTGCTGCTTAGAAGAAACTCCAACCCCAAACCCATAGCGCTTTCCTCCTTTTATTAATCTCCCTAATGTGCATTAACCATGCAAGAGACCTCCTCTAACCCATCCACATTGATGAGTGAAGTGTGGTGAAGTGGCATTGAACTCTTGTGCAAGTGGAGGTATGCCTAGTCCAGGTGAAGTCATCCTCTCTCATGTAGTTTGTCAAATTGGAGATGACTTAATGGAAGAGTGTAGTAGAGTGTTCCCATGCTGGAGTCCAAGTAGAGTGAATGAAGCCATGTGCTCTAGTCCTCTTGGAGTCTTGTCCTGATATGCCTTGATCCTCTTGAGATGCGCTTTAGTTGAACTAGTGTTAGTTTGAGTGAAGTGGCCATGTGCTTTGTCTAAGTGGAGATCCTCTTAGTTTGATTGATGATGAACTGATATGAAGTGTCCCTTACTTCAGTCCACTAGACTTAGTTAACTCCCCAATGCTTCAGTGGCTCTCTAGTTAACTGATGCATGCATCTAGTTAACTCATCCATGTGCCACCTCACTCTCAGGCTAATGCATGCACCTAGTTAACTCAGGGTCACACCTAGTTCCATGCATGTCCATGTCTCTCTCATGCATGCATCCTTATTTTGCCACTTGTCACTTTGTATGGATGCCACGTGTTAGTCCCAAAAGTTTCCATGTGTCACCACTTGGAGTTGCCATATTTCACCCTCCATGGTTGACTGCTAAAAATAAAAAGTCTTCACATGTCTATGGAATTATGCTCATCAGACTTGCTTTTCTACAAGGAGTTTGAATATGTTTTCAAAATTGACATGCAAGCTTCTAAACTGGAACTTCTAAAGGTAGTGGTATCATGCATGTTGTTCAGAAAATGCTCATTGAAATCATGATCTCACAAGGACTCTAAATATGTAATCATCATTGCCATGCAAACCCCTAAACCCTGTCTCCTAAAATGTAGGAGGTCTCCTAAAATTAACATTCCCCTCCAAAATTGATAAAAAGACTTGTGCAATATATTTTACTCGAAATCGGGTAATATCACTGAACCTTCTTGCCTCTAAACGTTGTGGGTACCACCTCTGACTCATGCAAAACTGTCTCTAGAAATAACTCGGAACACCAACCTCATGAACTTGTTGGCTAGTTTGCAAAGGAGAAAATTTTGTGGCTAACAATGTTGACTCAAGGGGATGGGATCCTCCTGATGGATACCGAGAACCAATGTTATCAAAACTGAACTGGTGATCAAACCGGAAAACCCTCTAAACCGGGAATTGGTCGGAATTGGACCAAAACCAGTAAAATATCCAAACCAAAAAAATGATTGACCAAAAACACATAAAATATTCAAATTTTAAAGAAAAACACATATATTCATGTGCATCCATATGAATCCAATCCATTTATGCACAAATAAGCAAATGTTCTCATTTATATAGCATGTAAGGGTGCACATAACCAAAATAACATCGAGTGAAATCCATCTTTGAACCAAAAATATATCAAAAAACATGCTCTAGATGGCCTTTAGCATCCAAAATAAACCATGCTACCACAAATACCTATATATCATCAAAATCATTGCCTATATTGGGATCTTTGTCATCAATATCACCCTCTAAGCATTAAAATAAGAGAGAAAAAACATAGCATGTCAAGTCAAGATTTTGTTTCAGTGATGGGTACATTTTTAGTAGGGTCATGATAGAGGAGTTCGACAGCCAATTTCACTAACATCAAGGTACATAGAGGGCTTCGTGCTCTTGATTAAATACTAGTTCAATCCCCTCATACATGACAAAATCCAATGGAAACGTTGCAATCCCCCCCATTCCTGAAATCTTGTCAAGTCTGCTCGATGTTGAGTGAGATTTGAAATTCTACTTTCTCCATATGAAATCCAATGAGGTCGAAACCACTCTCAAACGTCCAGAGTCATTTAATGTAATTTTAAAAACTTGAGGAAAAGGATGAAAATGAATGAATTTAATTCTTAACATTACCATGAATTGCATAGCAATACAGGGCCATAGGCTTGAATATTAGGCTGCCCACTAAAAAATTCTTGTCTTTTTTTAATGTTAAAATTGCATTGGGACCTCTTTCATCAAATTGTACGGAATCGGTTGGTTCAGTACAAAACCGGATGGTTCAATGAAAAAAGGCTGGTTCGGTGCCTAACCGGCCGGTTCCATTACAAAATTTGCCAGTTCGATACTGAAGGGGCCATTTCCGGTTCCAAACCTTGAAGCGGATTGGTTTGACCCCCAAACTGGTCGGACCAGCTGGCTCCACTGGCCCCTGAATAGCTAATCTCCATTGACTTACTTTTTTTATTAATAAAAGGGAAACTAAGTCATTTTTTATGACTTTATTACATAACAAATTTACTTTTCATCGCTAAGTAATGTGCCTATTTCCTAAGTATGAACATTATATCTAATAGGCAAGTTGGGAATTTTCTGACTAAGTAGCTAGAGTGTTCATTGTGGGAAGGGGAGGGTGCTTGGCCTCTGGTACAAGGGTCGGTTGAAGGTGAATGCACTAAGTCAGCTTCAGGTCCACTATTGGAGCTTGATTCTGACTAACCATCCAGTTTGTAAGTTTGTGTTTTTTTGTCCAGTTGTGTGAGAAATCACCTAGCTTGTTATTTAGTTCTATGTTTGTGATTAGATAATATTGGTGATAAGTGTTCTAAGTTTGGTTGTAAGATGGTTTTGTTGATTTTAGAGTTAGGACTGTTTTCTTAATTCAACATTAGTGCTGAAGAAATGGCTATGCTAATGAATAAACTTAGTTATAAATTCAAGTTTTATGATTTTACATTGGGTCTTTTAGTGATAAAATATATGAAATTTAAGTGCAAGGACTAAAGTATAACAAAAGATTGTTCATATTGAAGTAGATAAAGTTTCAGTGGCAATGAGTTCTAATTCTGGTCAGTGGACTACATGTCTTAATTTCAATAATAGTATTGGTTCTAATTTTTGTTCTACGTTCATAATGTTAATGGAAATGAATTTCTCAACTGTCAATTGAAGTTAGGTTATTAAACTCATTTTAAAATAACTAGATTATTAATAAGAGCGTAGGTTCAAATTCAAGTAATAACCATGCTTAGAAGATAGTGTTTGTGGTCTTTTCTTCTCTGAAATTCTGCTCATGATGTGTCAAATTGATAAACACATCTTACCTGCAACTGACAAAATTATAAAAAAGAAAAGAAACTTTAATCTTGGTGACTGCTTAGGATAAAATGAATAAATATCTGGGGTTGGATTGGTTTTCTTGAAGGAAACTTCTGTTGCAGCCTAGAGTCCTTGGCAGTAAAGTACAGTTCAATAGATGTATCTTATCTTCAGCTAGATTTTATGTACTCCTAAATTGCCACCAATGTTATGGAGTTTTGTTTTGGAAAAAGTAAATTTTTTTTATAGAGTAGGATTGGTTGTGTTGAAGTAGGTTAGCTGTAGCAGGCAGAATGAGTCGGCATCCTTACTAGTGATGATATTATATTGTAAATATGGATTTGTACAGATTGAGATTTGATTTTATGGTAGATAAATTGATTTTTGTCAAATTTAAGTGAACCAGTATCTTGTAACTGGTTTGGTCGCAGACCATTCAAAAGGAAATGAAAATATTCAATCCAAAAATAGTTGAACTTCTCAACTGCATTTTGCAGAATTGTGGAAAGAACTGGAAAGTGAAATTTATAAATAATAATTATTGAAATTTATATTGAAATGCAAAGTGACTTTGAGATTTGCTTAAGTGATTAATCTTTAAGATCTGCTATCAGAATTTCAGACATGGACAGCAATGTTGCAAATGAAATTTTGGTCCACTTTCATTGTAGTTAACAAATTTTTGAGAAACATCTGTACACTCTCTATAATTAAATTATTTATTCTGTTTCAGGTGCCACAGCCAGGATGGGACAAGTTGTTTGTATCTTTAATACCTGTTGAGACTGGAAAGGTTACTGCTAAGACAACAAAAGTTTCTGTCCGTAATGGGAGTTGCAAATGGTCTGACCCTATATATGAAACAACAAGACTTCTTCAGGATGCCAAAACCAAAAAATTTGATGAAAAGCTATTCAAGCTTGTTGTTTCAATGGTAAAAGAAGTTGCCTTTGTACTTCCTTTGAACTCCAACTTAATGCCAGCTTTGCTCTTATTTAATATAAAATATGTTCTCAGCTGAAGTTTTGCTCTTTTGAGTCCCATTGACATTATTTTGGTCATATGTGGACATCAATATAATCTTTTTGTTTTTTAATTTCTTCATTGTCTTTTTTGAAAGAAATAAATTTAATTTTGAAGAATTTTATGATGTTAATTAGATTTAATAAATTGCATACCGTGTGGCTCAATGGACACATTGTTACTGTAATTTACTTTGACATAATAGTTCATGGAGTGGCCCTTAATCTTAGATTCGTAGGAAGATAATAATCGAAGTTGGATCTGGTGCAGTTATTTTGTGATTAACTCAGAATTTATGTGACATTAGGTCTCCTCTCGGCATGGCATCCTTGGAGAGGCTAGCATCAACTTAGCAGATTTTGCAGAAGTTGTAAAGCCAGCGTCTGTCTCTCTCCCCCTTCAAAGCTGCAGTTTTGGTACTACTTTACATGTGAGTATGACATCTACTCATTATATTTCTACCTCCAAGAAGCCACAAATTCAACTGACAAATACAAATAGGAGGCATCCAGTGGATCTAATAAAAAGATTTTATTGTTTTGAATGGACTAGATTCCCTTATGTCCACATCCTCAAGACAAAATATGCACCATATAAATCAAAATAAACAATAATGCACTGAGATACCTGTTAATCCTTTATTCACTGCTTTGTGGCAGGTTACAGTCCAACCACTTACTGCAAAGACAGGATTTAGGTATATGTTTTGAATTCTTAGAAGTTACCACATTAGATAGTATTGCAACAATTTGAATGCAAATTATTTTTTATTATATTTGAATTAATATTTGAGTGTTTTTTTTATTCCTCAACAGAGAATTTGAGCAGCAAAGAGAGATTACCGAAAGAGGTTTTCGTATACCACAGACTGTTGACGATGAACCTCATCGAAATGCATTAGCTACTGAAGAGAATCTAGATGGCCATGATGTCAAGGTAAGATTATTTTGTTAACACACGAATAACTGTAGAGATATTTTGTGGATATCTCTTCTTGCATTTTCGATCTCTAGGCCATGCTAACTTTGTGTTTTACCAGATTTTTATTAAACTTATATGCCAGGCAGGACATAATTGTGTAAAATAAGTTGCCCAGAAGAATGTGGGCACTCAGTCACATACAATCAAACAACCCCAGATTTAAACTCACATGATGTTCCTTTTTGACCTCTTAAATGAAACTTTAAAGGTTGCTGAATGCACTTGGCCTATGGCTCACACATCCTAAAAGGAGGTCCCTAACTTCTCAATGGACAGTAGTCAAATTTATTTGTTATGAAATGATCATATACCTCATGCATACTGTTGCCTGCTCAATTAAGGAAAAAACTTGTAGATCAGTTTGAAAAGTTGAAGATTGAGCCTTTTTAAATGCATATCTTCACAAAGTTTTCTCTTCATGAACCCATAAGCCTGTCCAGATAAGTTCTGTGATTTACCATGAATCAATTAAGGCTGAGCCATATTAATAACAGAATCCATTCCATGAATGATTTTTCAAATTGAAGACTTTGCATGTCAGCTTTTTAGCAAAAGCTTTACATTTAAGTCCTACAGATATTTCAATGTTAGTTGTGTTGTACCCAATGTTGCACGACTCGTACTCGTATAAGACTCGTCCGACCATTGACTCGTCGACTCGTATAAGACTCGGGAACGGCCCATATAAAACTCGTATAAGACTCGTCAAAATGAAAAAAAAATTTAAAATATGGTAAATTTTAAGCAGAAAAAGAAACTAATGATAATTCAAGTCCTTATAAGTTATAAAAACCACAATATATGCAATAATTCATAACAACATCTTATATCTATAAAAGTACAACATAGCATATTAGATTTTTGTAAGAAAAACATTTAGATACTGAATAAGAAAAGGAATCATGATTCCATAATTAAAATAAAAAATGTCAGCCAGTTCAAAATTCAAATACATATGTCATAAATGATAAATGATTGTCTCATAACAATCTTGAGTCTCATCACTCATGGACGACCACGCCTATAATAAGCCCTCGTGGAGCTCATGGTAGCATCGAAAGGCTGAAGCAACTGTGAGGCAAGTGTATTGGGAGTCTCCATTTGAGATGGCAAACTAGAGAGATCCTCAGTCTCTTCATCAAGCCAACTCAAATCAGGTGGCTCCTCCTCCACAACCCAATCAGACTCTAAATCAATAGTATCCAATAAAATTGGATCTGTATCCTTTGGTTGCACTTGTTTTGTGAGCATTCGAAGGTTGTAGTAGATGAAAACCAACTTCTCCAACCTCTCATGCTCCAACTTGTTTCTCTTTTTGCTGTGGATGTGCTCAAAAATTGACCAATTGCGCTCACAAGAAGAAGCACTACAAGGTTGACTCAGAACTCTGATGGCGAATTCTTGTAATTGCGGTGCCTCAAAGCCACAATCTATCCACCAATGAACTGTAAACAAATAACAACAAAGATTATCAGTTTGTAATGCAAAACATATAAAAGAGAACTAGTAAAATTACAAGCTAAGTTCTAACAATTTGCACTTACAAGGCATTTTCTTATCCTTGAGACGTTGGCTTGAGTTGAATCCAAACATGCCAGATGCTTCCTTGTACATATCTCGTTGTAGGTTGATTTTGTCTTGAATATCTACATCTGGGAACATCTTCTCAATGCATATCATGACACCTCTCATCACCTCGGGATCTCTTTGAATGTTAGACCCTCATTATAGAATAAGCTCGGATTGAGATATGCTCCTGTTGCATGCAATGGTGAATGTAGTTGTCTGTCCCACCTGGAATCAATAATTTGCCATATAGGGAGATATTTAGATTCATCTCCCTTATAGAAAGTCTTGATGGCCTCTTTGGCCCTATCCATGCCCTCATAAATATATCCCATTGGAGGTTTCTCTCCATCCATCAATCTCAAGACTTTCACAAGGGGCTCAGTGAAGCTGACAATCTCAGTGACTTTGTCCCACAAACTATCACCAAAGACAGATGCTTTCACAGAAAATGCTTCTGGTTTTGTGCTATCTTTCCAAAATACCCATTGTTGACTACAAAACATTTTTCACAAAGCTTGGTACTCATACAAAAGGCTTTGGAGGGAAAGAAAGTTTGTAGCAAACCGTGTGACAGCTAGGCGACTAAGCTCACCCTGTGTGAATTCCCTCATAAGGTTCAACACCCAAGCATGATTATAAATATACTTGGTAATTTGCTTGCATTCTTGCACAACATCCTGCACCCACTCCAACTTCCCAATATCCTCTAGTATCAAGTCTATGCAATGGGCAGCGCATGGAGTCCAAAAAATCGTGGGATATTTAGCACAAAGCAACCTTCCAGCTGCTACATAATTTGTTGCATTGTCCATGATTACTTGGACAACATTTGCAACCCCAACTTCCTCCACCACATCAACCAACAATGTAAAAATCAAATGTGCATCTTTTACATTTGCAGATGCATCAATGGATTTTAGGAACATGGTTCCTTTAGGGCAAGCTACAACAAAATTTATTATTGTTCTACCACTCTGATCTGTCCACCCATCAGACATAATTGTACAACCTGTAATTTTCCATGAGCTTTTAATGCTCTCCAATTGTTCCTTGACACACTCCAACTCCTCATCTAGCTCTTTCCCCCTAAGTGCATTATAAGATGGGGCTTTGTATCCAGGGCCAGCACTTGCAATGGCATCCACCATGGGCTGATAAAAATATGACTTTGCATAGTTGAATGAAAGACTGTTATGGTACCAAAACCTCCTCACTGCCATATTTGCCTCCTTCCTCTTCTTTTCATTAAAACTATCGAAGGTTTGTTGAGATCCTGGAGTTGTACGAGGAGTGAAGAAAGAAGAGGTTATACTCCTGTTTGCTGCAACACTTGAAGAGGAGATACCAATACCCGAACTTTCAATCTGTGTTTCACTCTGAGATGAAGATCTACCTATCCCAACAATCTCATCCTTCCTTCTTGCCCTCTTAGAAGTTTCTTCTTTAATGGCTTCCAAAGCAGCTGCCATTTCAGTATTGACTTCATTAGGGCAATTTTGACAACATCCCACACCATTCCCAGGAATTCTAGCTAGGTGGTATTTTAGCCTGTTTATTCCTGCATGCATTGTGGCATTGCAATAATTTCACTTCACATGGTGGTCATTACCGGCAATGATTCGTTGACCATGTGCCCATGCTGGATCACGAGACTTTCTATACCCCTTTGGTGGCATGGTGACGAAATCTGGAAGAAAAAAATTAAATTTTAAAAATCTAATTCATATTTTTTAATTTTTTTTTGGTTATTAATTTTTTTTTAATTTACAATTTTTTTTGGCCCTGTGGCTGAGTTTCTCAGCCACACAGGGCCGCTGTGTGGCTGAGAAACTCAGCCACAGGGCCTGCAAGCTCAGGAGGCAGACCGTAGGCCCTGTGGCTGAGTTTCTCAGCCACACAACGACCCTGTGTGGCTGAGAAACTCAGCCACAGGGCTTGCGCGCTGAGGAGGCAACCCGCAGGCCCTTGTGGCTGAGTTTCTTAGCCACACAGGGCCGTTGTGTGGCTGAGAAACTCAGGTACAAGGCCAAAAAAATTTGCAAATTGCAAGTGAACAAAAAAAAAATGAATTGATTAGATAAAATTAAAAAAAAATTACATCAAGCAGCTAGTTGCAAAGCAATGAAACAAAGATCATGAAGCCTACTTGGACAATGTGCTGTGACTCTGCTTGTGTTGAAACTTCGCCTGTGCTGTGACTCTGCCTGTGCTGAAACTCCACCTGTGCTGTGACTCTGCCTGTGCTGAAACTCCGCCTGTGCTGTGACTCTGCCTTGCTATTACTATGTGCTGCTACTTTGCCAGTGCTCACTTCGCTAGTGCTGGTACTCCGAAAGGGAGAGAGGTGCTTATAAAACATTTCCTTCCCTCCAAATTCCCTTTTCCTCCACCTCATTTCCAAAAAAAATAGAAAAATAAAAAAAATTGAGAAAAATCCAAAAAAAATGCTTTTTGTTGTGGGACGGGTCTTATAGGGGTCCGATACGGGTGCTATGAGAAACCCGCGGGTCTTATGCGAGTAGGCGGGTTTAATGCGAGTTTGCGCGGGTAAGGGTAGAGAGCACGGGTTCTATGTGAGTGACCTGACTCGCTATATAACCCGCGAAAACCCGCAGGTCTTATACGAGTGGTGCTTCACTGGTTGTACCTAATCACATATTTATGAGTCATCAGATTCTATGCCCATGTGCTATTCTGTATGTAAGTGCTAGTTCTAGATGTTACAGTGTCATATTTCAATACTTGTAAAATGCCACTTTTATGCAGTGTGACATAGGGACACACTCCCCAGGGTAGGGGTTGCGCCTTTTTGCTCTCTATGCTCTAGGGACGGTGATTATGATCCTGAAGAAGCATGAAGGATTTTTGGGTTTAGTTGAGAGTTGAGACACTACAAGCTTCTGACAGTTTGAAGGAGCCCCTTGATTTTATCCTAAAGCTAGCTACACTTGATATCACGTGATCATACATCATTAAGTTTGATTCTTATGGGGTTGTAGTTTGTGTAGTACTCTCACAAGATGATTGACCCATTGCCTTTGAAAGTAGGAAGTTAAATGGAAATGAACGTCACATGGTCATATATAATAAAGCATTGTTGGGTATAACTTCCTGTCATGGCCAACTGGTGCCAATCCATTTTGGGAAGTAAGTTCTTGATTAATCTTGACCACCTCAACTGAAAGTACTTACTAGTGCAACCTCAACTCAAAGCACTTACTAGTGCAAGTACACTAATGGAGGACAAACAAAAATGGATAGGCCATCTTCAAGCCTGTGTGTTAATTTTGGGCAACTAGGTCCAAACTCCATGTTGCATTGCTCATATGATGATGATGATATTTTTGTTGGATTCCTCTTTTGGAGAGGTGCAAGATTGATCTAAAGATCATCTTGTTTGGATAAGCAGAACATATGTTTTGATTTTATTTTCCACACAAGTGCAAATTGTCAATGTCGGCCAAAATTGTAATGTAGGCTCACAAGCCCCAAAAGATGTGTCACACACCCTCATTGATGAATATAAATTGGAGAGACTTGATACTTATTTGTTCATCATCTCATCACACACATTCCTCATCATTTGATTGGTTCGTATAGCCTAGAAGAGGCTTCTCTCTCTCCCACGTGTGAATCTGGATGCCGAAAATCTGCAGACTCTTTTTAGGGCTTTCTGAACATCATTGACCAGCGTTGACTTTGGGTCAACCCTCAAGCTTTGACTTTGATTTGACTGCAGAAATTCTTATTTTTGGAGGCTGCGTTAGAGGGCACAAAAATCGAGGTTGAATGTTGACTTTGACCGCGACGTTGACCACTATTGACCGCAACGTTGACTGAAGTGTGACTTGCATTGACTGTTTTGGAAGATGACTTTAGAGGTGTGTGTGACACTGAAGGAAGGCCAATCTTACCTCCAGGAGGTTGGAAGAGCTGGTTTGACCAGCAAAAGTCTTTGCTGGCTAGGGCATCCTGTTGACTGCTGTAACAAACATTTCTCTCTATCTTTATTAGACAAGAAGAATTACAAATTATGATTTATTATATTGGCTTGTCTTTTGTCGATCTATTATTATTTTCTATCAGCATTTACTTTCATGTTTATGTGATTGCTAGTTTGAATTGGGCCTATAAGGAAGATTGAAGTAAACTGCATTAAGCATAGAACATACCATGGTTATCTAAAAATAACATTGTATCAGAGCTAAGGCGAAGACAAAGCCCGAGCTAGTGTGAAAAGCAATCACTGAAGAAGTTGTCTTATCAAGGACCAATGGCCTCCTCAACCTACAAGGGTTTCAAGACTGATGGTAAGTTGACTGATAAGTCTGATTATCATGCTTGGAATATGTCTTTGAATTTGGTATTGGAAGATCAAGATGTCATGGATTATGTGCTGGGGAAGATAAATGAGCCTCCATCAAATGCACCGGCTGCCACAAAGACGAAGTATAGAAAAGGGGAAATCAAGGCGAAGATGATTATCAGGGTTTCTATACATAAGCACTTGGTTGCTTATATCTCCGAGCTGGGCAAATCTAAAGAGATGTATGATAAGTTGGTTAGCATGTTCAGGGCTAACAATGCTAATCGAGTTCTCTTTTTCAAGAACAAGTTGAAGAATATCAAGAAGGGCAAGGAAGAATCCATTCAATCCTATTTTATGAGGCTCACAAAAATCAGGAATGATCTCTTAGTTATTGGAGAAGAAGTAGCTGATCGAGAGTTCGTTCTCATTGCTCTTGGAGGACTCCCCAGAGACTAGTATGTATTTAATACTACGATTCTTAATAATAATGTGATTCTTGATTTTGATGAATTTTTGACGAGATGCACTCAAGAGGAAACAAGGATGATGGAGAGAGACCATCCCTTGAATGGTAATGGAGTTGACCCTACTGCCTTCACCGCTCATGCAAAGAAGAGGAACAATGGTGCTTCGAGAAATCAAAACCATGGAAGAGCGGGCACCGAAGGAAGAAAAGAAGGATGTTACACTTGTAACAACTTTGGTCACTATGCAAGGGAGTGCCCCAATAGAAGGGAATCTCCTAGAGATGATGATAACAACAACAACTTTAGGGGGAATGGAAATCAAAGGAACAACAGGTTCAAAGGAAAGAGGAAGGCTCCCTCTGATCGAAATGGATATGGTCAAACTTTCAAGAGGTCAAGGAATTCCAGGTATGATGAATCCAATGTTGTTGATAATAAGTAAAATGAATATATTCTTATATCTGCCCTCTCTACTGCATCTCCTCCCGACACCCTGGATGTCTGGTTGATTGATAGTGGTGCTTCAAGGCACCTCACTGAATATAAAGAAGCCCTCTCTGATTTGATTGAGAAGGATACTAATTTGGAGATTATCCTTGGAGATAATGTCACCTATCCCATGAAAGGGACAGGGACTGTGGCCCTTCATCTATTTCAAGGTCAAGTCCTCCGCTTACAAGATGTGTTGTACATACCTAATTTGAAGAAGAATCTTGTGTCCATTTCGGCAATGGAAGACAAAGGATTCAGGGTGGCATTCATCGATGGAAAGGTACGCATTTGGAAGAGGAACTTCAAAGAAGCGTTCACTCTTGGTTTTAGAGTTGATACACTCTATCAAGTTAGAGGAAGTCTGCTGGGGGCCATGACATGTGACACAACTCTTCAAACCGAGCTATGGCACTGGAAGTTTGCACCCCTTCATTTCAAGGCCCTTCTTGAAGCAAGGAAGGTGGTGACAAGGATGCCCGATTTCAAAGATGATCATGAAGGTGTATGTCAGGGTTGTGCTGAAGGAAAGCATACAAGGGGACCATTCCCCTCAAGTGTCACGAAGACATCCGATATTTTGCAATTGCTACATTCTGATCTATCTGGTATGCTGCCTGTAACATCCTTGGGAGGATGCTTATATTATATCACTTTTATAGATGACTTCTCCCACAAGAGTTGGATATAATTCTTGAAGAAGAAGGATGAAACATTCAAGTGGTTTCGTACCTTCAAGGCCTTGGTTGAAAATCAAAAAGAGAAAAAGATCAAAATTTTGAGGACTGATAATGGGACCAAGTATGAGTCAAATGAATTCAATGACTATTGCAGGGAAGCTGGCATTAAGAGGGAGGCCACTGTTGTGTACGTTCAAAATAGATGCCCGCATTCCGCATTGGACTCTAAAACTCCCGAAGAAGTCTTCTCTGGTAAGAAGCTTGATGTCTCTCATTTTAGAGTTTTTGGAAGTCTTGTTTATTTTCATGTGCCGAAAGAAAAGAGAAGCACGTTGAATGCTTCTAGGAAGAAAGGAATGTTTGTGGGCTATAGTGAAACCTCGAAGGCATATGAAATCTATGTCCCTGGTCAAAGAGAAGCGGAGATATGCCACGATGTCGCCTTCAATGAAGATGTTGCCCTCAATAAAGTTAGGAATCTTCCTAGCTCAAAGGAAGACAAAGAAGAAGAAGAAGCGGGGAAGCTGGAAGAACCGAAGGATGAACCGATGCTCGATGGATCCTATTGATCCACCTCCTTCAAATAAAAGGAGATCCTCATGGCTTAGGGACACTCTCCAAGATGTCGAGAGACATATTGCTCTGAGAGGAACATTTCGTGAAAGCAAGAAGTCGAATAGGTACCAAGGGTACCTAGTAGCCATGAGCACTATTGTACAATCTGAGCCTGGAACATTTGAAAAAGCCGTAAAGCATCAAGTTTGGAAGGATGCTATGCACGAAGAATATGAGTCTATTATGAAGAATGATGTCTGGAATGTGGTCTCGAGACCGAAGGACAAATCTGTTGTCACCTCGAAATGGCTCTACAAGATCAAGCATGGAGCCGATGGAAGTGCTAAAAAGTACAAGGCAAGATTTGTTGCCCGAGGCTTCTCTCAAAAGGAAGGCATAGATTATGATGATATATTTGCACTTGTTGCCCGCTATACCACCATCTGATCGAT
Organism: Pinus albicaulis; assembly: GCA_034641835.2. Lineage (NCBI taxonomy): Eukaryota > Viridiplantae > Streptophyta > Pinopsida > Pinales > Pinaceae > Pinus > Pinus albicaulis. Next base: position 1,215,985,090 of record CM076574.1, read on the forward strand.
CATTGCCCTTGCTGCAACGCAAGGATGGAGTCTTCATCAGATGGATGTGAAGACTGCTTTCTTACATGGTTCAATCAAGGAAGAGGTTTATGTGGAGCAATCTCTAGGGTTCAAAGTCCAAGATAGAGACACATATGTATGCACGTTGAAGAAAGCCCTCTATGGATTGAAACAACCCCCTCGGGCTTGGTATGAGAGGATTGATAGGTACTTGATGATGTTGGGCTTCACTCGAAGTGATGCTGATCCAAACCTTTATTTTAAGGTTGATAAAGAAAGGCCTCTCATTTTGGTTCTCTATGTAGACGATCTCTTCTTGAAAGGTGCTTTCCCTCTTATTCATCAATGTAAGAGGAAGCTAGCTCTGAGTTCGAGATGAAGGACCTAGGATTGATGTACTATTTCCTAGGCTTGGAGGTCTGGCAAAAGGCAGGTGAGATTTTCCTTTCTCAAGGAAAATATGTTGTGAAGCTGATGGAGAGATTTTTAATGGTGGACTGTAAGTCCGTGTCGCCACTGATGGAACTCAACTTTAAGAATTTGTGGAAGCGTTGCTGGCCCGAGTTGGGAAATCCCACCAAGTATCGACAACTCGTAGGGGCCTTGATGTTCTTAGTGAACTCACGTCTAGACGTATGTTTTGCAGTGAACACTTTGAGTCAACATATGGTTGAGCCTCATCACATTCACTAGATTGGTGCTAAGAATCTATTGAGATATCTTCGAGGCACAATCAACCATGGGCTGAGATACACTGCCGGGAGTATGAGACTCCATGGATATACCGATGCCGATTGGGCAGGTAGTGTGGTGGATCGTAAGAGCACATCTGGATGTTGCTTCACCCTGGGTTCTACTTCAATCTCTTGGATGAGCAGGAAGTAGAAATTGGTTGCTTTGAGCACCGTTGAGGCCGAATACATTGCAATGAGTATGGCATGTTGTGAAACTGTTTGGTTGAGAAAGCTCTTCAGTGATCTGTTTGGGCATGTGCTAGATACCACTGTTATCCTTTGCGATAACCATAGTGGGATTCATCTTTCTGAGAATCCCGTGTTCTATGACTGATCCAAACATATTGATATTAGGTACCAATTTGTCCGGGACATGGTACAACGAGGCGCCGTAAGGCTTGATCACAATGGGACTGATGAGCAGGTCACAGATATTCTCACGAAGCCCCTCGGGAAGGTCAAATTCTAAACCTTCCGTGAGAAGCTTGGTATCGTGGATAGACCCTATTCTGAGGGTCTCGTTCGAGTTGGACTATGAGCTCTAGGAGCTCCATGGGGCTTGGGGATAACTTCTTGGAGCTATAAGCAAACACAGGGCTAGGTTCGCCGAACCTTGTTGGTGTGCTTCTTCCCCACCATTATGATATTGAGCTGGTTCACCCTCTCTTTGATCTATGCCCCGCATGCATCATATCTATGGAGTTTCAGACTCATGGGAAGTACCTCTCATTTGGCCAATGAGATGGGAAATGTGGATAGAGGCCGATGTCGTGATTGATCGATGCATTGGGGAATGCCGTACTCTCTATGTCTAGGATGGGATGTCTCCAACACCTTGATCTGGGATCAAGTCTGATGAGGTTCTTACCTCTAAACTAACTTCGGGTCAATATGTGACTCTCTTGAGTCCCATTGAGGTTTTAACCTCTAAGCTGACTTCGGGTCAGCAAAGTGTGATGTCTTTGTGACTCACTCTCGTTATGTAAAGAAGAGCCAGCAAAGCATGTTACAACAGGATGACACAGGAGTGCAGGATGATATATGATAGTACACTATGGTACTATATGACAGGATGGCACAAGTGGAAAGATGGAGTTCTCCCTGGTTGAGAGGGAGTGTTAATTTTGGGCAACTAGGTCCAAACTTTATGTTGCATTGCTCATATGATGATGATGGTATTTTTGTTGGATTCCTCTTTTAGAGAGGTGCAAGATTGATCTAAAGATCATCTTGTTTGGATGAGAAGAACTTATGTTTTGATTTTATTTCACACGTGCAAATAGTCAAGATCAGCTAGAATTGTAATGTAGGCTCACAAGCCCCAAAAGATGTGTCACACACCCTCATTGATGGATATAAACTAGAGAGACTTGATGGTCATTTGTTCATCATCTCATCACACACATTCCTCATCATTTGAATATTGATTGGTTCGTATAGCCTAGAAGAGGCTTCTCTCTCTCCCACTTGTGGATTTGGATGCCGGAAATCTGCGGATTGTTTTCAGGGCTTTCTGGACAACGTTGACCAGCGTTGACTTTGGGTCAACCCTCAAGCTTTGACTGTAGAAATTCCGATTTTTGGAGGCCGTATTAAAGGGCACAAAAATCAAGGCTGAACATTGACTTTGATCGCAACGTTGACTGAAGTTTAACTTGCGTTGACTGTTTTGGAAGATGACTTTAGAGGTGTGTGTGACACTGAAGGAAGGCTGATCTTACCTTCGGGAGCTTGGAAGAGCTGGTTTGACCAACAAAAGTCTTCGATGGCTAGGGAACTTGTTGATTGCTGTAACAGACATTTCTCTCTATCTTTGCTGGACAAGAAGAATTACAAATTCTGATTTCTTATATTGGCTTGCCTTCTGTCGATCTATTATTATGTTCTATCAACAGTTACTTTCATGTTTATGTGATTGCTAATTTGAATTGGGCTTATAAGGAAGATTGAAGTAAACTGCATTAAGCATAGAAAATTCCATGGTTATCTAAAATTAACACTATGACTTTGGAATCATCGATAAGAAGGGTAAGAAGAACGCAATTGCAAATTCATTATCTTGACTTGATGAATTTCTTACCTCCAATTCTATCTTAATTAACCAGTGTGCTCGGTGTGCTCGGATACAAGAACTCTTCATAGACTACAAAATGGATCCTACTACAATTCAATTGCAACAAGGCACTCTTAATTGTCAGAAGAGCTTGTACTATTCGAAATTGTTTCATTCTCTTTACAAACCACATCTACTTACAACATGGTTCTTCAAGATGGGCATGCATCCTTGCTTGCTGGTCAAATGGGTTTTCACAAAGCTTGAAGAACATATCCTTCAACTTTTTCTAGCACAAAATAAAGATTGATAGTGAGTAGTTTTAAAGTTTGTGGCAAATTGTGACATTTGTCAAGGCAACAAGGTAGAAACCATTCGTCATCCTAATGCCATCTCTCATCATAAGTGTAAAGAGGTATTGATGGACTTCATCTTAGGTTTGCTGCTTTTTGAACGTAAGTGCTGTGGGGGAGTGCCTGTTGAATTCTGATGTTCTATGCTGAAATTTGAAACAATTACTTATTCCAAAAACTTCCTTTTGCTGCAATATTAGTTAAGCAATTGTAGATAGAACATAAACCCAATGCACAATAGAAGACAACCAAGAACAAAATGAGGCACAAAGAATTTAGGTCCAATGACCAAGGCAAAACCCACAAGGGGGAAAACCTGACCAGATTCTTCTTCTATTAGATATTAATTGTTCAACAGAGATTCAAAGTACAATGAGAGATCAAGAGAATGAGTAAATTCACCCAAGTCTGCACAAGCTGTAGCGTGAAGATCATTGGTAGCAACAACAGATGCAAACACTGAATCAACCTTCCCTTCAGTCGAATCAACACAGAAACATTGAAGCACTGAATCAACCTTGGCTCACCAAGTTTTGCTCTTACTCTCCAAGTCTCTCTCTCTCTCTCTCTCTCTCTCACAATCTTCTTCAAGTCTCTCCAACTCTCTCTCTCAAGTTGAATTCTTCTTTCACAATGCACAAGTAGTAAGTAGTCAGGTGAGAAGACATGAGAGACATATATAGGAGGAGTAACGAATTTTTTTCATAATGGAGGAGCAATACACATGCCTTGAGGAGGAGTAACTATGCTCATGCCATTAAGGAGAGAAACACATGCCTTAGTAACTGATGCCATTAAGGAGAGGTACGGATGCCTTAGTAACTTATGCCATTAGGAGAGGAACACATGCCTTAGTAACTTATGCCATTAAGAGAGGTACACATGCCTTAGTTAAGGAGAGTGTAACATATGCATTAAAGAGAGCGTAAGAGGAATATTTTATGACATGCCTTTAATGAGTGTAAGAGGAATATGCCATGTCTTTAATGAGTGTGTAAGAGAGAGTGTAACGTATCATTAAGAGAGAGAGAGGGAGAGTTACGTAGTGCCATGTGAGACATCAAGGAGAGAGATGCGAAGTGATTGAGGTGATGAAGGTAAGGTGACTTGTAATTCCTCTTACTAATTATCATAAATGATAATAATAATAATGTTAATAATATTGATGATTAAGTCGAGCTTGAACCATTAGGATTGATTAATGATAAGTTAAGTGATTTTCCTTCAACTATACTTGATTACCAATTGATGCAAGGGTGATTTAATATTTTTGGAAAGTCATACTTGAGATGCTAGATATGAATTTCTATTATTTAGAAAGTCACTGCAGAATTGTCAGAAATGAGGTTTTATTTAAGGAAATTCATCTCTGAGCTGCCAATTTTTAACATGCCCTTCCCTTGCTTCTCCTCCCAAAGGGTGCATCGGATGGAAGCGCTCAGGGAGCGACCTCGGGAGTGCGCTCCTGCAATTTTATTTTTTCGCTCCCTATCTTTTCTTCACAAAATATTTTCGCAAAGATGTTCCAAACATAATTTTTTTCAAAGAAACAAGAATTTTTGAGTGAGGAAACCTAATATTCAAGCCTATGGCACTAATATTGATATGCAATTCAGGATAATGTGGTACAGATGGACAAAAGGAGTGAAGCTTCAAGGCTTCACGGATGTAGATTGGGCGTGCAGTCCATTAGACAGAAAGAGCACACTAGGAGGGATCTTTAGCATAGGATTGACAACAGTTTTCTAGTACAACAGGAAACAACGATCTGTGGGACTAAGTTCAACGGAAGCGGAATACATGGTAGCAAGTCAAGCTGCATGTGAGGCTATCTGGGTGAGAAAGATCTTGGTTGGTTTGTTTGGTTCTTAGATGGATCCGACAATGGTTCATTGTGATAATCAGAGTTGCACTAAACTATCGATTAATCCTGTGTTTCATGATAGGTCCAAGCATATAGATATCTGGTACCATCATCTCAGAGATTGTGTGTAGAGAAGGATAATGTTGCTTCAGTACATTCCCACGGAAGATCAGGATGCAGATATTCTGATGAAGGCACTTGCCAGGAGCAAATTCGAATACCATAGAGATAGGATTGGGGTGAAGGATAATCCCTTTCGTGTTGAGATTCAACAAGAAAAAATTCAACACCCACGCTTAGTGCATTAAGCACCACACTAGGGTGGGGCCCACAGTGCTATTTTTGGGTGCATGTCTATTTTAGTTATCCCTTAATTAATATGGACAATAAACTGTAATCTATTCTCAATGATGACTTGAAATAGTTAACTGAGAGTGATAAACTCAATTAGCTAGTGGATTTCGAGTTAGAGGTAGTTGTGATCCAGGTGGATATTGGTGGCCACCCGCCTATTCCACTTGGGTCCCCACCATTGTCTCTTTCAGTTTTTCAGTTTCGGCATAACTTACTATTTTTAGCAGTTTTTCGGGTCCTGAACTTCCGGAGCCGTTTTGAGGCCCTAAACGACGTTTTTTGGGTATCGTTTTACCAGCGAATTGGATCATCCAATTCGTCCCTGACAGTTGTAGTCCTCGGATAGAGCTTTCTAATGATGTATCATGTACGTCAAACGGAGATAGTATGCCAAAGTTACGTCCCTGGGAAGTTGAAACACCAATTTACCCAAACGGGGCCCATAGTTTTGGCGCTTCATCTCCTAGGGTTAGGTTTTTGAGATGTTTAGGGTTCTCCATTGTTTCTCAATAATAAATAGGCCCTCGAGCCTCATTGTAACGCAGTTCAGAGGCCTGTAGCCACCACATCTCTTCTCAGAGATAGCTACCAGTGCCCTAGCTAGTTTTATTTCCATTCTGTCTGTAAGCAAATTTCAATTCTTTGATATTAATGAAATGAAGTGTTAATTCCACTGCATCTCTGTATTTATGGTTATATGTTTATTCTGTTGCGTTCCTACATAAATCCGGATCAGTGGTATCAGAGCGGTCTGCTTTTTCTCGATCCTTCTTTGCATGTCCCCAACGAGGTCGGGGTATAAGGAGCTAGGGCTTGATCTCGTGGAACCTTTGCAAGATCAGCCTCGCAAACCTCGACGGATGCCCATGGGGGACGAAAAGAAAGATGAGGGAGCAGGAGATCCTATCAAAATATTGCTCGAGGAGGCCCTCGAAAAACAAAGGAACGCGATGATGGATAACTTTGCTCATATCCTTCAACGGCTACCCACCGGCGGCGCATCTGCATCTAGCAGCCACTTTGGAGGCGCGACTCCTTTTAAGGTACAAGTAAATTTTGACATTCCCATATTTGAGGGTCAAATAGACGCAAATGCCGTAGATAGATGGTTGAATCTGTTAGAAGGATATTTCTCGGTTCATGACTTTTCAGACCGGGAGAAGATTATTTTTGCACTCCTCAAAGCTACCCCCCATGTTAAGGACTGGTGGGAAACCTATTGTGAGAACAAGGACCAGACAGAACCCTCTCTGTTCTCAGCCGTACCAACTTGGAATTCTTTCCGAGACGCCGTCAAGGAACAGTACTATCCTGTGGGGAGCTATGAGGACAAGTACATCCAATGGACCACGCTGCGACAACAAAGGGATCAAGATGTGCACGAGCTGACGAATATGTTCCATACCCTGCGCACAAAGTTGGGTATCAAAGATTCAGAGAAACATTTGGTGCTAAAGTATCGCAGTTGTCTGCACAGATACATTCAGGAGGAAATGGAGTTCTTCGACATCTCCTCGCTTGGTACGGCATACCGGTATGCTGCCAAGATTGAGCAGAAATTCAAACAGAAGAAGCGAGACTTTGGATCTGCGAATCAAAAGCAAGGAAAATGTGCTTCCAAACCGCAGAACAAAGGACAGAGCCAAGGCATGGTGGCTAAAGACAACCCGTCAAAGCCACAAGAAAAGAACAACACCGTAAAGCCAAAGAAGGACACGGGAAAGTGGTGTGAGTTCCATAAGAGCTCCACTCACAACACAGGTGAGTGTCGGGCCAAGCAGTCGCTAGTGGCCGAGATGAGGGCTTCTGAGTCAGATGCATGCTCCGACTCCGAATCAGAACCTGAAAAGGGGAATGAAAAAGGGAAACAGATTATTGATGCGGAGCCCAACGCCACTGCTGCCACTACAAAGGTCCAGAAGGAGGAACCGGAAGATCCAGAGGAGGAGGAACGTCTCTTCCACTCCCAGATGTGGGTAAAGGGCTCCCCTGTACAGTTCATTGTCGACAATGGGAGCCAAAAGAACCTCATTTCAGCAGACGCCGTGAAGCGGTTGGGCTTGCCGACCACAGCTCACCCACATCCATACACCATCGGGTGGCTTCACCAAGGATGAGATCTCCGCGTCAGCCAGCAGTGTCGCCTTCCCTATAGCATCAAGCCCTTCACGGATGAGGTATTATGTGATGTTGCTCCTATTGATGTTTCTGATGTATTATTAGGACAACCATACTTGTGGAAGCGTCATGCTGTGTATGAGTCTCGACCTCGTGCTGTTATTATTACTTTGGGAAATAAGTTGTACAGGATACCAGAGGTACCACCTCCTATGAATATCTCTTTGGTTACTGCAAAACAATGCAGTAAGCTCATTTCCCAAACCAGGAAATTCGTTTCCCTGATGATCCGCCCCCAGGGAAAGAAGAAGACTGTGGCCACGACCTCCAGACAGGGCCCCTCTGCACGACAACAACAAATGGATAAGGTTGTGGAGGAGTACGAGGACATCTTCACCTAGCCCACAGGGGTTCCTCTGCACTGTCAGGTCAAGCACCCGATGGATCTGACCCCAGGTGCGCCGCTACCCAATGGACCGATCTATCGGCGCTCTGTTATGGAAAATGATGAAATCAAGAGGCAGATTCAGGAGCTGTTGCAGAAAGGTCACATCAGACCAAGTTCATCACCCTGTGGGAGTCCGATCGTGTTGGTACAGAAGAAGGATGGGATGTGGAGACTCTGTATTGACTATCGGGCGCTGAACAAGATCACTGTCTGGAATAGGTACCCAATCCCATGGATTGATGACCTTCTGGACCAACTCCAAGGTGCAAAATATTTCAGTAAGATCGACCTGAAGTCTGGGTATCACCAGGTACCAATTGAACCCTCTGATGTGTGGAAGACTGCCTTCAAAGCTAAGGAAGGCCTTTTTGAATGGCTGGTCATGCCTTTCGGGTTGACGAATGCTCCCGCAACCTTCATGAGGATGATGGACGACATCTTGCGGCCATTCACCAACACATTCGTAGTGGTGTACTTGGATGACATTCTGATCTTCAGCAAGACTTGGGAAGAGCACCTTCATCACATCCGACAAGTCCTCCAAACACTGCGACAACACAAGTTGTGTGCCAATTTGGAGAAGTGCACGTTTGGCATGACCCAGGTTCAATACCTGGGATACATTATTGATGAAAGGGGGGTGCATGTGGATCCAGCCAAGATCCAAGTCATTCGGGATTGGCCAGCCCCGACTACTATAACAGAGCTTCGCAGCTTTCTGGGTCTTGCTAATTTCTACCGTAGATTCGTGCTGGGATTCTCTCATATCACTTGGCCCTTGAGTCAAGTCACCAAAGGAGGAGCAAGAGCAAAATTCTTTTGGTCGGAACCTCAACAGAAGGCATTCAAAGAATTGAAAAATCGCCTCTGTTCTGCCCCAGTGCTCACCTTACCAGACTTGCAGCAGCCATTTGAGATCGAGACAGATGCCTCCGACTATGCTATTGGGGCAGTTCTTACTCAACAGGGACATCCAGTGGCATATCACAGTGAGACATTGTCTGAGACAGTTCGCAAGTATCCCACCTATGACAAAGAAATGTATTCCATTGTGCAAGCCTGTCGACAATGGAAGCATTACATTTTGGGGAAGGAAACAATCATACACACAGACCACCGGCCCCTGCAGTTCATACAGACACAAGGGAAGTTGCAGAATGATCGCCATCAGAAGTGGTCCACATATCTGCAACAGTTTCATTTGAACATCAAGTACAAGAAGGGTAGCACCAATAATGCTGCAGACTGCCTCAGCCGACCACCGATCGTGGCGCTCACCACCGTGCTCAACTCTTGTGGGCACGAGACTTCTGATTGGCCGCTTCTCTATGAGAGTGACCCAGAATTCGGCCACACTTACAAGGCACTCTTGGGGGGCACGCAAGTTCCAAATTTTCACTTCCAAGATGCACTTTTATGTCACCTGGGACACCTTTGTGTTCCTTCAAGCGAGCGTGCCAAGATGATATGGGAAGCACACTACAGTCGAGTCGCTGGGCATTTCGGGGTCGAGAAAACAGTAGCAATCCTGCAGAAATATTTCTATTGGCCGAACCTTCGAAAGGATGTCGAGAAGCACATCAGATCCTGCACTGCTTGTGCCATTGCCAAACCGACCATCAAGAAGCAAAGCCTATATACTCCACTACCTACCCCTAGTCGACCGTGGGAATCCATCTCCATGGATTACATGTCGGGCCTGCCCTCTACTAAGAATGGCAATGACTGTGTTTTCGTGGTCGTTGACAGATTCTCGAAGATGGCCATTATGGCGGCCTGTAAGAAGAATATCACAGCAGAAGCTACCGCTAAACTCTTCTTTGAACGAGTATGGGTACACTTTGGGATCCCACAGTCTATCATATCAGATCGAGATAGCAGGTTCCTCAGCACATTTTGGTCCAGCCTCTGGTCAATGTTGGACACAAAGCTCACCAAGTCCACAAATTTCCATCCCCAAACAGATGGCCAGACAGAGGTCGTCAACAGAATGATTGTACACATTCTGCGCATGTACAATTCAAAGCATCCACGCACATGGGACGAGAGCCTCCCTTATGTACAACATAGTTATAACCGGGCTCTCCACAGTTCAATTGGCCATAGCCTCTTTCAGGTGGGCTTGGGATTCCAGCCACTATGTCCCATTGACGTAGCCATGCCATTTGCAGCTGCTCAGGCCGATTCAGCTCATGTCCAGTCTGAAGTTGACAAAGCAAGTAGCTTCATCGAGCGCATTCAACACATCCGCCAACATGTTCATGATATATTGGACAGAGCCAATGCCAAGTACAAGCAACGCCATGATCAACACCGGGTGCCACACAACTTCCAGGTGGGTGACAAAGTATGGCTACATTTGCAGAAGGAGCGCCTCACTGGACCCCACCGCAAGCTTCGCCCGCTCCGATACGTGCCGTACACCATCACCAAGGCTGTAGGGAACAATGCCTTCGAGCTCAGTATTCCACCATTTCTTGGTCTGCACCCAGTCTTCAATGTGGATCGCCTTCGTCCTTACTTCCCACCTCTACTGGACACCTCGGACATTGCAGAACAACTCACACCCACAGAGTTAAATCCAGACTGCATGGAACAGGCCACCACAGATTGTATCATGGACATGCAAATCAAGAACACTCGCCAACAAAAGATCCAACTATATCGGGTTGTCAAAGCTGGCCAACTCCTGCACCAAGGAAAGTGGTTCACCAGGGACCAAGTTCAGCAGAAATTTCCTCATCTCATGGAGGAACTTAACGCAATGGGGACCATTGCTTCCTAAGGGGGGGGAATGATCCAGGTGGATATTGGTGGCCACCCGCCTATTCCACTTGGGCCTCCACCATTGTCTCTTTCAGTTTTTCAGTTTCGGCATAACTTACTATTTTTAGCAGTTTTTCGGGTCCTGAACTTCCGGAGCCGTTTTGAGGCCCTAAACGAAGTTTTTTGGGTATCGATCCAATTTGTCCCGACAGTTGTAGTCCTCGGATAGAGCTTTCTAATGATGTATCATGTACGTCAAACGGAGATAGTATGCCAAAGTTACGTCCCTGGGAAGTTGAAACACCAATTTACCCAAACGGGGCCCATAGTTTTGGCGTTTCATCTCCTAGGGTTAGGTTTTTGGGATGTTGAGGGTTCTCCATTGTTTCTCAATAATAAATAGGCCCTCGAGCCTCATTGTAACTCAATTCAGAGGCCTGTAGCCGCCACATCTCTTCTCAGAGATAGCTACCAGTGCCCTAGCTAGTTTTATTTCCATTCTGTCTGTAAGCAAATTTCAGTTCTTTGATATTAATGAAATGAAGTGTTAATTCCGCTGCATCTCTGTATTTATGATTATATGTTTATTCTGTTGCGTTCCTACATAAATCTGGATCAAGTTGGTGACGCATGCAGAGTAATTTTAGTTGTAACAGAGTTCGAAGTGCAATGGTGCATTAGTTAATGCAAGTTGTAATTAGTTTAACTCCGTTAAGTGAGTTAAACTCAGTTGTGCTAGTTGTAACTGAAGATACACTAGTGAGAGATCAAGTGAATTAAATATTAATTAATTCACAATCAGTGATCTCACATGCAACTGAGGATTTACTATTATTCGCTGCATGCATGTCAGATCCAATGGAGACCCAGTTGAGTTCTAGGTGAAAGGGAAGTTGACTATCAGTTGTAGGATTATTGGGTTGTGTTAGACCCCTGCATTTCACAGTATCACCAGGTGATTGATTATTGCTTAGATTTTGTCATGATTGAAAATGATATTCCATGACTGTCATTAATTTTCAGAAAAGAAGAAAGAAAGTGTTGCTGATAAGGTGTGATGGTGATCAAACTTCATTTTTGCCCTCATTCCATTTCATTCACCCTCTATGCCCTTCGTTTCCTCCATGTTCTAAAGTTCTACACCTTATTTATTTCAAACTCCTTCAACTATTAACACCCAAGTTCTATGGTTAAAAAAGGAGCAGAAAGGACCGATGGGTCTCAGCTTCAATCAACGACGGAGATTGAATCACTTCATCGCATTACAAACCCTTTTTCATTTTATTTTCCTTTAAAAACATTAAACTTCACCCATTTATGCCTTTCCTCCTTATATTCCTACTTTACCTTTTTCACCGCTATATCATTGTTCTACCTCTGCTTTCCCGATTTCCCCAGTTGCTATTAAAGTGGGGCCATTCTCCATGACGTGTCACCCTTCCCCCACCATCCATCGCAAGATCGCAACTTTACTTGTTCAACCACCGTTTCGTATCGCAAATATTATAACTTACCGTTTGAAGTGCCCACAATGTATTTTGTTTAACTTGCAATGTGGTTGGCCCCACCACAACAGATCCACCCTCGCTTCAAGCCGTTTGAAATACATTGATATATCATGAAACCTTGTAAACTTTGCCTTACAGGAGAAAACATTCGCCGCTTTATAACTGCACCGATGCGGTGGGCTCCATCTTGGCACATCATCCTCCAATCAACGCACATCGCACTTCGCATCTTTTAGAGTTTACCTTTGCTGCTAAATGTTAAGATTTGCGATCTGCGGGCTATGGTCCGGTCTCACCTTTCCTCCACGTCACCGCCTTCTCCCCACGCTTCGGATTTCGCATCTTTCGAAGTTTACCTTTGCTACTTAATGTTAAGATTTGCGATCTGCGGGCTGCGGTCTGGTCCCACCTTACCCGCCACGTTGCCTCCGTACTTTGCATCGCATCGTCGATTCCATTTCTTATAACTTAAACTGTAAAACATGCGATGTGCGATTTTCTATGGACGCGATAAGGTTCAGAACTAAAATCTAAACATTTGCAAGTCCGGGTAAATGGGTTTTTTACGATGTTTTGTTTAAAAAGGGTCAAGTTGAGCATATGAGGTTTGAACATCATTTTATGAAGAAATAAGGTTAAACGCGGTTGAAAGGGCTCGGGTAGCAAAGAGATATCGAGGGTCGAGTTGGGCTAGGCGTTTTACCAAACTTGTTATGTTATAATGGCATAAAGGACTTCTGGTGGAAATAAGCCCCGACAAGGTGTGCAAGCAAAGAAGGTCGAGTAGGGCACAGGATGTCCACGCAGAACTGTTATGGTATACTAGCAGAAGCGGAAAAGGAAATAGAACACATCAACATCTTCACCAATCAATGAAAAGTGGCCAACACTGCACATATTTGATTACCCAACGCTGATTTTATGAAGAACAGGGCTAGATGTCAGAGCCACCAATGGTTACCTCTTCGTGACCATCACAACCACCTCCAAGCTTATTGTTTGATCTTTCGAGGAGCCATTGAAGCGTTTGGATCTATGAAGAGTTGCCCAAAATTAATTCTACAGGCGATGTCTTTGTTAGAGATTTCTGATCAGGCCTTGCATGGCCACACTTGTCCATTTTCACCTAAATTGTAATCAATGAAAGGTTGCCGAGTAAGACAGGGCAACCGACTTAATTTTTAGTTAAATACTGCTTGAATTTTCATAATCATGGGTTGGATATTGTTATCCCCTGCATTGTAAGAACTACTATATTGGAGCACTGTAATTTTGGAGCTGGACATCAATAATCAAAGACCGTTTACAGGATTCTTGAGCTGTGTCAAAATGGTGATATGCTACTTCTCTGTTTAAATGTTTTCGTTGTTTTCTTTGTTGTGTATCTGTTCATCTACTTGTAAATACGAAATTTTAGATTAAGATTTGCTGTCAGAGCACCTTAATTTTGTCTGCATTTACAATCTGAATGTTTTCTGCTGAAGTCTGATTAAAGAATTTTTAACTGCTCTTTAGTCATTACTGAACCTTACTATTTCTTTCACCTCATATTCATACAGCTCTAAAGATCCATTTATCACAGTTAGCTTGGCCTGTGATGCTCTTGATGTTGATGTGCCATTCAAGCCTTTTGACTCCATAGCCCAATGGATTAGTCCTTGCAGCCCTATCAGTCCAACCACACCATCAATCAAACAAACAACCCCCATCACTGTAACTAGCCTAATATCAACACTTATAATCATCAAGTTACATCATAAAAACAGAGAGAGCCCACTCCGAGTCTAGGAAGGCTAGGCACTGGACTCCAAAGTGGTTTGATGCTGTCCTCTGTCGTTTGTTCTTGCCAATCTTACATATTACGGAGTGACAATAGGTTGCACACATGCAACCAAACACCCATTGGAGTGCCCATGATACTTGCGTAGTCAAGGAAGGCCAAAATTCCTATCATTTAGGGATTGCGCAAGCAAGGCATGCTGTCTAAAGGCTATGTGTTGGTCAGTTTTGTTCATGACAGTGTGAGACAATTAGTTGAGTACTGGAGGGCTCTTGTGAGAAGAGTTTTGTATGTAATTGTTTCATGATCCATGCTAAATATACAATAGAAGATAGTGGGGTTTTTAGCTGCAAGCTTTCCCCTGGAAATTATCTGTGTTGTGTGTGATTTGATTCTTCTTTACTTCATGTGATTAGCGATTGTGTTTTTAATTCCGCAAAAGATTTGTAGAAGCGATTCAGTATTTAACTTTAGTACATTGTTAGATCGGGTGAATACAAGATATACATGCATGTTGTATAATTTCTACATCATATTCCTCATTCATAGCATCCTTCCAAACTTGATGCTTCACGGCTTTTTCAAACTTTCTAGGCTTAGATTGTACAATGGTGCTCATGGCTACTAAGTACGCTTGGTACATATTCAACTTCTTACTTTCACGGAATGTTCCCCTTGGAGCAGCATATCTCTTGGCATCTTCGAGATTGTCTCTAAGCCATGAGGCTCTTCTTTTATTTAAGGAAGGTGGATCTATAGGCTGTAGAAATTTTTGAATCTTATATCTTATGTAGAAATTATTACTGTTAATCTGGTTAAGCTCCTCCTACTTAAACAAGTTATCAACTGAATAAATTCAAGTTAACATCGAAGCAAAGCACATAACAGATCTCTACCAATTCAGATCTAGAATTAAACACATGAACACATGGACAAAGTGACACAGTTATTTCTGGACAAATAGTCCTCGGAAAAACCCAAGGTGGGAAAACCGGTCTCTGGCTGCTAGAGGGTTCTATTATTAAGAATATATCTGAATACACAAATCTGGGTTCCAGATCTGGAAAGCCCGACAAAGAAAACACTAGATCTACAACTCATTGGCTGATTTAGGGCCAAAATAATGACTGATCCACACCCTCAAACGAGATTTACAGAACTCAGCCAAGATTAGGGCCTAGAAACCCTAGCGTTGTCCTTGAAAGCCTCTGCATCAACCTCTGAAGCCCTTGAAAGCCTCTGTGTCAGCCTTGGACGTCCTCCAAACCCTCAGCGCTGCTTCGGAAGGGACTGTGTTACCCCAGACTGGGTGACGTCGTCACTACGTTGCCCTTGAAGGGTCTCTGCGTAACCCCTGAGGGTTTCCTGCTGAAAATCACACTGTCCTTGGAGGGACTGCACTGTCCTTGGAGGGACTACACTGTCCTTGCTGCTACTGCTGCCTTCTTCTGCATTGTCCTTGAGCTGATATCTGCCTCTTGTGTATTCTAGACCCAGGGATCAGATCATCCCCTTGGCCTAAATTCCTCTCTTTGCAGTTGAAACAGTTCTGAGTATTCTTAGCAAACCTTGCCCTAGAATCTCAGCTTAGCTTCAGTGCTCTGCCTCTGTGTCTTCACAAATGACCCCAAGCCTTTCCTTTATACTTTTCTCATTGACAAATCAACGACCATGATCAGATATTGAATCAATGGCTAAGATTAAAAGAAAGCTTGATCCGTGTGACTTAAAACAATTTCATCACATGTTTAATTAAATTCACTTTAATTATTTAAGTTCCCTAAGTTTTAACTTAGGAAACATATTAAAATAATTAATTAATTCAATATATTTTAAACCAGATGAAATTTCCTAAATCCATTTTTGGGTCTTGTAGATCAGGTGAACTCTAGTCCCTCCCCAAAGTTTGGGAGCTAGAGCACAACTAATGTTATCCCAAATACAGAAAATCTCAACACTCCCTCTTAGCATCAAGGGTGTGCTCTAGCAATACATCACACTTATGCATTACATGATTTTGGGCTTTGGTTCTGTGCTGCTGAAGCTTGGCTTGCTGCCACTCAACTCTGCACTGCTGCTTCCATTCTGTACTGCTGCCCATGACTCTGCCACTGCCATTGCAACCACTGTACTGCAACTCCCTCTCAATATGCTGCATCTATGCCGCTCATAGCACTGCCACTGCTGATCTGCTGCACTGCAACTTCAATTGTTGCGAGAAACAACTTAATCTCCTGCCCAATCTTTGACAGACAAGTCAGATGGGTTGCATCCTCATCATTGAAGCTCCATAGGCTACAGATCTGTGCTGGCATCTAAAGAACGATGCACAGCTACAGCTCTACCTGCATAATCAGACTCCCTCTGCACTACTGAAGTCACATCAGCTCCTTGTGCTGAAATCTATCACGCTGCTGCTGCACTGCACTGTCCCTCTAAAGCTCTTTGCGCTGCGTTGCTAAAGTCACATTAGGCTCTACGCTGCTACTGCTACTTTGCTTTGTGCTGCTCCTCCCAGCCTCCAGATCTGCCTCTGCCTCTGCCTCATCTGTGATCTATGCACCCACTGCTCCACTTGTCTCGCTACTGTCTTAAGGCTACCGTAGCTCGCTTGTGATCCAAGAGATGAGCTGCTCAAGGATCCCGCCTCTCCTCCATGTAGTTCCTCTACATGTCCATGTCACCCCACCTCCGTGGTTCGTGAGCACTCATGGCTACATCATCTTATGACCCATCATTTGCCACAACTGCTTTGGAAGAAGATGCTTCCTTGTCCTTCTTCTTCTGAGGACAATGGCTAGAAAAATGTCCCATTTCACCACACTGGAAGCACTTGATCTTTGAAAGGTCCTTCTTCTTCTTTGGCTGCTTCTTTGATGTCAAGGCTGTATCTTCCTCATCTTCCTTCTTCACTTTGCTCAATCCCGGGCTGTGCTGCCTCTTGGTGAACCTGCGGAGTTCTTGACGCAGAATTGACCACAAGCTGTCCCAATCTGGGAGGTCCGCACTACCCAAGATACTTTGGACAAAGGTTTCTCACTCATCCATGACTACATTGATGGCAGTCCTGACTATCATTGCATCATCCACCGTTGCACCCATCACAGTCAACTGATCTTTGATTGACTGCAGTCTTAAGATGAAGTGTTCCATGTCTTCTCCCTTGGTCATCATGAATGACCTCATTTGGGTCTCCAACAACATTTTTCTTTGGATAGGCAATAGACTTTCCCTCATACAGGGAAGCCAAGGCCTTCCACATCTCGTTAGCTGTCTTCTTCTCAGTTACGTGTGGTACAATATGGTCCTTGATACCATCCATTATCAATCGCTTGGCATGCCTAGCAGCTTCCTTATGCTTCTGTAGGAGATCCGCATCTATCAGTGTGGCTAGAGTCTGCTCTGCATGGTCTCTTAGATTGTACCCCTCAAGGACAATTAGGATCCTTGCCTTCCAAACCAAAAAGTTTGAGAGGCCATCTAGCCTATCCTGATCATGCAATCCATGAGGAGCCATCTGCTCAAAATGTGTCAGAACTTCCTTTTCTCTTTCCTAGAGAAATGGATCTAAGGCCCTTGGTGAAATAGGTGCCTTCTTCTTCCTTTGACACTTGATTTTCCTTCTTGGAAATCTACCAAATCAACTATGATTCAGCTTCTTCTTTGATCCTCTGATCAAATTCTAAGTTTCCTTTGGCAAGAAACTTCCTGACACATAATCCATAATCCATAACATCTTGTTCCTCCAATGTCAGATCCAAGGACATTTTCCAAGCATGCTAATCAAACTTATCATTGAGCTTGTCATCAGATTTGAAGTATGATGAGGAAGCCATTGACCCTAGTCCTTGTCTATTCAACTTTTAGTGATTGCTCTTCTCACTCTTGCTTGGGCTTTGTCTTCAACTCAACGCTGATACCATGTTAATTTTAGTTAACCATGGTATGTTCTATGCTTAGAGCAATTTACTTCAGTCTTTTTTGTTAAGCCCAATTCAATTTTCTGTTATTCAATCAGTTTAACATTGATAGTAAATGCTGATAGAAGATAAATAAATTGACAGAAGACAAGCCAAGACAAGAGATGATAATCTGGTGGATGCCAAGGAAAAACCCGAACGTGGGTGGGGCAAACCCTTTCATCAAATCTTATTCTTCAAATTCAGCAGAGAGAGAAAGTACAATTTTCAGCAGTGGGCAGGATGCCCTAGCCAGCAAAGTCAACACTGGTCAAACCAGAAAAAACGTCTCCCAATGGAGCTTGGTCAAAGCCAGTCAAACTTGGCCAATTCTCACAGCCAAAGTCAGCCCAAAACAGTCCGAAATACTTCAGTCAAACTTGGTCAACGCAACAGTCAAACTTCATCAATTTGTGGTCAACGCAGCAGTCAAATCAGCTTCACTCACCTTGATTTCTGTGCCATCAAATTCGGCTTCCCAAAAACGCAATCTGTCCAAGAGATCGAAGCCAAAAGGACAAGATTGACCCAAAGTCAACACTGGTCAACGCGGCACAGAAAACCCTTAAACAGTCCGAAATTTCCAGAAACCCTTTCACACGTGCAGAGGGGAGAGAATGTCTCCTAAGGCTGTACGAACCAATCAGATGAGAGAGAATGTGTGAGATGAGTAGATGTCCAAATGAGGTTTGTGTCTCCTTTTTATATCCATCACTGAGGGTGTGTGACACATCTTTTGGGGCTTGTGAGCCTACATTACAAATCCTGCCGACTTGGACAAATTGCACATGTGTGGAAAATAAATTCAAAATCCAGTGTTTGCTCATCCAAACAAGATGATCTTTAGATCTATCTTGCACCTCTCCGAAAGAGGAATCCAACAAAAATATTGTTATGTAAATTTTATTAATTGTTAATTAGATTTAGTTATCTTAGGTTATTAATGTGGAAGGGCATGATCAAAGATCATGCCTCTTCGCCAAGGGACACCTTGAGGCTATATTTAAAGCCTAGGCAATCGCTCATTGTAATCATCTTTTCATCTATCATCATTAATAATATATATTTATCTAATTTACCAGAGTTTTTACACTACATTGGTATCGGAGCCATCGCTCTTCTGGATCTGTGTGATCATCAGGTTAAAGAATTTCGAAGGAAATTTCAGAATTTTTTTTTTAAACAAGTGCAGAATTACCTTCCGAACTGTTCAGCAGCCATTTCAGAATTTTAAATTCTGCAATTGAAGATGCCAGCAGTCTGAAAAAGTACGAGATTAGTGGGTCCAAACAATACTCACAGATTCTGTCCTACGTTGCAAGATCTGCGTGTGACACAAATCTGAGGTTTGCACAGGTTCTGTCCATCTACCAAAAAAAATCAGCAAACAAATATACACGAATCTGAGGTTTGGGAATTATTGGAAATTTTGCTTGTGAACAAATCGGCGGGTTGCTCGACTCACTCCCAGTTTTCTTTCCCCCGACGTCTATCCTTCTCCTCCCCGCTAACTCACGCCGGCTCCCTCACTTCCACGTCCTGCGGCTCCCAACTCCGCCGCCTGTCCCACCCAGTCTCCATATCCGTTGCACGCGCTCCACTCAACGTTCGTTGTCTTTGTCTATCTTTGATTTCTGAAGCTAATACATACTGTATTGCTACGTTCGTTGTCTTTGTCTATCTTTGATTTCTGAAGCTCAATAAAAGTTGGCTCTGTATAAAGGTCCCACCCGTCTCTGCCAATCTTCCCACCCGTCCGTCCATCCGTCCCACATTCCGCTGTTACTTTTTTTCCCCGCGTCCTCTTTCGACACCCTTCCACGTCGATCTTCCACTCCAGACTACAGTGACGTTAAACATAAAACCGATTTGTTTAACCGATTTGATAAGATGTCTTTGTTCGATAGGGTATACGTTTTGGTTAAACGCATGGTTTATTATAGTGAGTTAAAAAGATTATAATATATATAAATTATAAATTATATAATTTATATAGTTTATGGTCATATAGTTATAAATTTAAAACTAAAATAATAAAAATTATTATTGTTGTATAATAATTATATAATCGATTTATATATTATATAGTTTTCAAATTGATAATTATATATATATATATTTATAATTATATAAATTATTTATATATTATATAGTTTTCAATTAATAATTATATATATATAATAATTATATAATAATTATATAATTTATTTAAAAAAAATAATAATTATTATTATTTAAAAAAAAGAAAAAAGAAAAAAAAGAAAAAAAGGAGAGAAACTGGCAGAAAAATACTCTCCATCTCATACACGTTCAATGTCTTCTTCGATGTCGATGGCTGAATTCCAGAAGAAATTGGTAGATCTCGAGAAACAGATCAATAACAATTCCGAAGAATTCGGAAAACGATTAGTCGATCTGGAAGGTACAGTTGCAGGGCATTCCAACGACATCAAAAAGGTTCATGATACAACAAATCGAATAGAAAGACAAATGTGGCTAAATCATCACGAGGCCACAGAAAAGCTTAACGAAGCAATGAACAAGATGACAGAGCAAAATGAAGCAATGAACAATATGACAGAACTCTTCAACAAGCTAAATGATAAGATAGATAAGTTGAGTCAGACACAATCCCCAATATCTCCTAACATGGAACAAAATCAACAAAACAATACCGCAGATTCAGGGAACTCAGAAGAGCATCAGGAAAGGACTGATTCTCCACATCATCAAGAAGATAGTAATGCAGATTTTCAAAATAAGCAGCTCTGGAATGCATTCGCTAATCAATATCCCCTTCTTGTTCCACCATTAGCATATCAGCGCAAAGCCAAGATCGACCTACCCAAATTTGATGGTAATGAAAAGAATAACGTTGCATGGCTTAATAAAGCGGAAGAATATTTTGAGATTTATGACATTACTAGTGATGATGAAAAAATTAAACATGCTTCCATGAAAATGGAAGGAGAAGCATATAATTGGTACATGTGGTGGAAAAAGACGACGCTCGCTATCAGTTGGAGGAAATTTAAGGATGCGTTCTTCAAAAGGTTTCAAGGCATAAAAGAAGAAAAGTTCTTTTCAACGTTTATCAAATTACGCCAAAAAGGAGATGTGGATGAGTACACTCGAGAATGGGAGACCTTGGCAACACGAGTACCAGGATTGTCGAAATCTCGTCTAATCCAGTCTTACATCTCAGGACTTAAAATCCACATACAGGAAGAGTTAGAACTACATGAAATTCCGTCCGTAGAAGTAGCAAGGTAAAAAGCAAACGCTGCTGAAAAGAAATTTGAAAGATTATCAAAACCCGAAAAAGTATATTCGAGACGACGGTTTCCTCAATTTGAAAATATAGATGACACAAAATATGTCCCTGTCCATCTTCGTGAAGAAGAAAAATCTAGTATGGAAAAACAAAGAATGCGAGAGGGCAAGTGCAAACGCTGCGGTGAAAACTGGGACCCTAAGCACAGATGTGCTAATGGAAAAGCGAAAAATCTATACAGTTGTGAAGCAACTAACGACGCTAACAATACTGATTCGTGTATAGAAGGATTAGAAGACAACTTAGAGTTCTCTCCAGAAGTGGATGGCGAAACTATTCCGCAAGTGTCATTATCAGCTATGACAGGCATATTACAACCTCAAACCCTAAGGTTAAGAGGACATATTAAGAAAAACAATGTAATGGTTCTAATAGACACAGGCAGCACGCACAATTTTCTAAATTCAACCATGGCCAAAAGACTCAACCTCTTTACTTTTCCCATGCCTAATATGAAGGTAATGGTGGCCGATGGTAAGAAGATTGAACAAGTAGGAAAATGCCATAAAGTCAAATTGCAGATTAAAGACTTTCAATTAGAATTTCCATTCTACACCGTTCCATTACGAGGAGTAGATGTGGTCTTAGGAATTCAATGGCTACAAACTCTAGGTACTTATTCTGCCAACCATCAGAAGTAGTTTATAAGTTTTAAGTGGAAAGGGCAGAAATACAAGTTGTATGGATTCCAAGCCCCAGAAAATCAAGTCGTATCTTCCTCTCTGATGACGAAGATGATTCAAATAGGAGCGCCAACATCTACAGTACAATGTCATCAATTAGAAATGTTATCTTCAAAAGGGAGCCACGAAGAGTCACCAGAAGTCAAGACAGGATCCGACCCTGTCGATATCAGATATTTTCACTATCCAGATCAACAAAAGATTGAACTCGAGAATATGCTCCACGATCTTTTTAAATTGTGGGAAGCAAGAGCCCGCCGCTCAAGAAACCTAGGCGTTCGTCAACATTGTCCATCGTTACATATGCTTTGAGGACAAAGCATCTTTAAGAGAGGGGCAATGTTATGTAAATTTTATTAATTGTTAATTAGATTTAGTTATCTTAGGTTATTAATGTGGAAGGGCATGATCAAAGATCATGCCTCTTCGCCAAGGGACACCTTGAGGCTATGTTTAAAGCCTAGGCGATCCCTCATTGTAATCATCTTTTCATCTATCATCATTAATAATATATATTTATCTAATTTACCAGAGTTTTTACACTACAAATATCATCACTATCATATGAGCAGTGCAACATGGAGTTTGGCCCTAGTTGCTAAATTTAACAAACTGAAAAAAGAGTATTTGGTTCATGATTTCGATTCAATCCATGTCTATGTAAGACAGTGAGTTCTTCTATATTGAGGGTTTGTTCATTCTGAATAAAGTTTAAACATCTTTCCTTTTGAACTTGTGGGAGTTTCGTGTTACATTGATGGAGTTTGCTGTTATACTTTGGACAAATGGTGAGCCCAAATTCTTTCATCCTCCTTTTTGAGCATAAAAACGAGTTTCTGTAATTATTAAGTTAACATGTCTCTTATGAGTGATAATTTGGTCACGTTCAGTGGGTTAGTTAAACAATTTCACTTTGACTGTTGATCATTTTTTCTATTGAGACCAGTGTTGCAAACATCCCGATTTTATCGTGAAAAAATCGTGAAATAACAAATTTTTGGCCTAGCCAATGTCTGCTGATTTTGACTGATATTTTCTCAGTTTTTATGATTTTTTGGTTTTCCAGACCCTCGCTGATCTTATCCCGATGCTGATGTTTGCAATATTGATCGAGACCACGAAAACCTTAAATTGTTTGATGTTTAGTGCTTCCTGTTGTATTAGGCATCCAATGTTTTGGTTCTAGGTACAATGTGCTAATGACCATTCATGCATATGGAGAAAGTGATCATTTCTAGACTGTGGCTCTTGCCTTGTTTACCAAGAGCATTCAGTTGCTTTGCTGGCCATGTTTGCTGTTGCTTGAAATTGACCTGTGTGTCTTTAGATGTATGCATTTTCAGCTAGAATTCGAAATTGTTCCTAATTTTCTCCTTGGAAATATTTCAGGACACATCCCGTGCCACCTCAGCAATACACTTGAGTTCTGATGGTCTAGACACCTCAACCAATCAGCCAAGTACTGAAGCAAATGGAAACTATAGAGGCTGTGTTGTCGATGATGTTCTATCACCTTCAGGTCCAAGACAAGAGGTGCCTGATACTCATGAAATTGACAGCAAAAAGGATGGAATTCATCAAGATGCAGAAAGGTTTCTTTCATCTCCTAGCCAGATTTGCAAGCCTACAGAATCAATTAACAGTATTGGTCAACAATTGGCATGTTCAAGGCAAACAGAAAGGTCAAGTGGTGAATGGAAATATGGGTGGAGTTCAGATCATTCTACCGACAATGATGCACTAAATGTTTATGAAGAAAATGAGAGGCTTAAAGCAAATCTACAAACTGCTGAATCTTCAATTGTGCAGCTCAAGAGGGAAGTTGCCTCATTAGAGAGACAAGCAGAACAGCAAGCTGCAGAAATAGAAACACTTACACAGCAACTTGCAACAGAAATTAAGCAGGGACAGGACTTTGCAAGTAAAATTTCAGATCTCAAATTTGACTATGATCTTGTTAAATCAGAATTTGAACAACTGAAGTCTTTAGAGCACAGCAATGAAAAACATCCAGATGCTGGTCATGGATGTTTTGACATGGGCAATGATAGACATGTTTTTAAAGATCTGGAGGAGTTGGATTCTGAGAACCAAGTGAATATAAACCTTGATTTGCAACTGGAAAAGTCACAAAAAGCATGCACTGAGTTATTACTCAGTGTTCAAGGAGATTCAATAGAGGGGAAAACTAGAGATACAGAGCACACTTCTAATACGAGACTAGATATTTCAGCCGTCAACAAAGAAAATGTAACCCTCAAGGTTGTCAAGTTAGACTGGCTACAAAAGTTATCATCGTCAGAGGATAAAATCAGAGAAATTAAAGAGAAAATATTTCTGAAAGATGATGGAAGGATCTCAATGTTTCTTCAGGATGACCTTGAAGTTTTGGAGAGGGTATTCCAAGAGTTCAGGCAAGAAAATATAAGTATGATCAGTAAGTTAATTGGTGAAATAGTTGCAAAAAATAAAAAAATTACTGATCATAATCCTGACAAGCAGAGCTTGCCTGGTGAGTTTTACCTTCCCAGGAACATTATAACCAATGGAGAAATTAATGGTGGCAGACACAGACAGTTGGAACTTGACTTGAACAAAGATGAAATTCAGAACTACAATCAGCCATACGAGTCAAGTTATTTGGATGGCTTGCAAGAAGTGCATGACACACAGTCGTGGCTTGATAGAGTACCGTTCAAATTGAAAAGCAGGGATCAAAGTTTAGGCAAGACAGGAAAGATGAATGGGCTTGACATTACAAGAGTAGGATTACAACTTTCAGATGATGAGTGTGAAGTACGAGCACTTTCTTTATCAAACCACCATCTGGAAACTAAATTTGGAAACTTAGAGGAAAAACCAAATGTAGATGACCATTTCAATCAAGTTCTAGTAGGGAATCCAGACGTAGAATCTTTTGAGGAAATGCCAACATTCAGAGAAAACACCAATTCTGGATCAGCAATTGGGATGAACACAAACATAGTGAATGATCATGAAGATGTGCACATCAAATTGTTTCAGTTAGAGGAGCTGAACAATCGACTTTTGAAAAGGATTTCTCATCTTGAGGGACAATTGAAAAAAGATACAGAAAAGGATGAAGTCCATTTGTCAGAAGATCTATCAGATAAAGTCAGCAAAAGTGACAGTAAGATTAACTTCACTTTTGAGCTAGAGGAAAGGATCTTTGAACTTTCTGCAGAAGCAGAGGACTACAAAAGGGCATGGGACTCTTTGTCAAAAGAAAAGGAGCAGTTAGAGTATGAATATGAAGCCCTGATACATGAACTTGAGGAACGTGCCTCATATTTAGAGTTTTCGGAGAAACAGCTGCAGGAGCAGTTGCAAACCCTCAGAGATGAGCATGCAGTTTCTTTACGTGGTATAAGCACCCTTGAGAGTAAGGTAGAAAAGCTCCAACAAGAGCTTGATGAGAAAGAAGCAAGGTTTGCGGCTGATAGGAATGATATGGTCCTGTCCAAGACAGAACTGGAGCAAAGGGTCAACAGGGCAGAAGCAGCATGGAAGAAGACTCGATGGAATAATGCTTGCATAGTTGAACAACTTCAGAAAGAGCTGGAACGACTTTCTCTACAGATTTCTTCGACTTTTGATGCAAATGAGAAACTAGCAACACAAGCATTTGCAGAAGCTTCCCAACTCCATCTACAAAAGAATGAATTGTTAGATCAGTTATCAATTATGCAAGAATCACTCAGAAAGGCTGATGCAGAGATTGCACTTATCAGAAAGCAGTCCGATGAGAAGGTACAAGAGCTTTTGATGGAGCTGAATATATCAAAGAAACATGAAGAGGAGTTGTTGTCAAAGCTGCAAAACACATCTAATGAGCTTGAAAATTGTCTAAAAAGAGAAACAAATTACATTGCAAGAGATGAAGAGCCTTCTCTAAAAATTTTGACGCTGGAGAGAGAGATACAAGCTCTCACAAATGAAAAGAACAACCTTATTCAAGAGGTTGAAGAATCTAATATCGTAAAGACTGAACTTGAGAGTTGTAAAATAACTTTAGATGGCTATAAAATAGAGAGGATTGGTCTAGAAGCTTCTTTGCAGAGAGTTGGTCAAGAAAAAACCAAACTTGAGGAGGACCTTAGCTCACTGAAAGAAACACTGAGAAATTCAGATGCTGATGTGGATAAGCTGACACGTTGTAAGGATGAGCTAGAGAGAACAGTTGCATCCCTTCAGTTCACATTGGAGGACAAGCTTACTGAATTATCAGCTCATTATGAGCAAATGAATGCAGTGATGGAGCTTCGGAGTCGACCCAGTGAACTTGAGTGGAGGTTGCTAGAACAAGAATCAAAAACACAAGATATGGAACAATTGATAGTTTTGCAGAAAGATATTCAACAGAAGGCAGAGGCAGAAACATCTCAATTGCGTGCTGAAAAGGACAACTTAGAACAACATTTATCAGGTTTGCAAGAAATAATACAAAGTGCCAATGCAGATATTGCATTAATTAAAAGAGAATGTGAAGACAAGGTGCAAGAACTTATAACCCAATTGGATCTGTCAAACAAGCGACAGGAGACATTATTGTCAAGGCTACAAGCTGCATGGGATGATAATGAGAATCTGATGAATAATGAAACAAATTATATTCAAAGGAACCAAGAGCTGTGCAGTAAAATTTCAGAGTTGGAGAGAGATATACAAGCTGTCATAGTTGAAAAGAGCTACCTTGTTCAAAAGGTTGAAGAATCTAATGTCATAAAGTCTGAGCTTGAGAGTTGTAAAAGAAATTTAGATGGCTATAAAATAGAGAGGACTGTCTTAGAGGCTTCTTTACAAATGCTTAGTCAGGAAAAGGACAATCTGGAGGACGAGCTTACCTCATTGAAAGAAACACAGAAAATTTCAGATGCAGATGTGGATAGGTTGAAATGCTGCAAGGATACACTAGAGAAAATGGTTGCATCACTCCAGTTCACATTGGAGGAGAAAGTTGCTGAATTAACATCTCATTATGAGCAGAAAAATGAATTGATGGAGCTTCGAAGTCATCAAAGTGAACTTGAGCAGAGGTTGGTAGAACAAGAGTCGAAGACAGAAGATATGAAACATTTGTTAGTTTTGCAGAAAGAGCTTCAACAGAAGGCAGAGGAAGAATCATCTCAACTGTGTGCTGAAAAGAATAATTTAGATGAATACTCATCAGGGTTGCGAGAATCACTAGAGAGGGCCAATGCAGAGGTTGCATTTGTTAAAAAGGAATCTGAACAGAAAGTTCAAGAATTTATGACCCAACTGGATCAGTCAAACAGAGAACAGGAGGCATTATTGTCAAGGCTGCAGACTGCATGGAGTGATAATGAGAAACTGATGAATAATGAAACAAATTATATTCAAAGGAAGCAAGAGCTATGTAGTAAAATTTCAGAGTTGGAGACAGAGATACAAATTGTTCTGAAGGATAAGAACAGTCTTATTGAAAGGATGAAGGAATGTGACAGTATGAAGGCTGAATTTGAAAGATGTAAGATGGTTTTGGAGAGTGCTAAAGAGGAAAATGCACAATTAAATGTTTCCTTGCATAGAGTTAATCAGGAAAAGTGCAAACTTGAGGATGAGCTTTGCTCATTAAAAGCTGTGCTGGAAAGTTCAGATAGAGAATTGGGTGACCTGAAATGTTCGAGGGGTGAATTAGAGATGACAGTAACTTTCCTGAAGTCCAAGTTGGATGATCAACATGCTCAAATATCATTTTGTAATGATCAAAGGGATGAATTAATTCAGCTTCGTAGGCAGCATAGTGAACTTAAGAATAAGTTTCTGGAAGAAGAGTTGAAAACAGAAGATTTGAGTAAACATTTATTCCATTCAAAAGAGCTTCTGCAGCATGCAGATGCCGAAGTATCTGAGCTTCATGCAAGAAAGGATGATTTGGAGGCATGCTTATCAGTCACACAAGAGTCACTACAAAGGGCTAATGCAGATAATGCATTCATGAACGAGCAGTTTGAAGCCAAGGAGCAAGAATTGGCTATGTCAACAAAACAAAGGGAAGATTTGTTAACAAGGTTGCAGACTGCATTGAGTGGACTTGAGATTCAGGCAAAAGATGAGGCAAAGTACCTCCGATTAAATGAGGAACTGTCTGTTAAACTTTCAAAATTGGAAGCAGAGGTGGAAACTCTTTCCAATGTTGAGAATGACATTCTTCATAAGGCTGAGGAATATGATGGTATAAAAGCTGAAATTCAGAATATTAAAAAACGTTTAGATATTTGTAATGCAGAGAAGGCAGAGTTAGAAGTTTCTTTGGATGGAGCTATTCGGGAAAGACAAAATGTTGATGAGGAGCTTAGCTCAGTAAAAGAAATGTTGAGAAATTCAGATTCAGAATTGGATGAGTTGAAACGCTGCAAGAATGAACTAGAAATAAGAGTTGCATTTCTTCAGTCCAAGATGGATGAGCAAAACAATGAGTTTATGCAGCTTCTAAGGCAACATGATAAACTAAAACATTGTTTGACAGAGCAAGAGGTGAAGACAGAAGAGTTGAAAATGAATTTGACACAGTTGAAGGATCTTCAAGAGAAGGCAGAAGCGGATGCATATCAACTTCGTGTGCAAAAGAAAGAATTGGAACACCAATCAACAATGAAACAAGAATCACTACGGATTGCATTAATCAGGGAGCAGTATGAATCCAAGGAGCAAGATTTTGCAAATCAATTGAACATATTAAATCAACATAGGGAAGAATTATTGCTGAAGCTGCAGGACACATTGACGGAGCTTGAGATGCGAACAAAAAGTGAAACACACTACATGAAAAAAACTGAAGAGTTTTCAGCTAAAAATTTGTTGTTAGAAACAGAGGTACAATCATTATTGGATGAAAACAATGGTCTAGTTCAAAAGGTCAAGGAGTATGAGTCAGTGAAGGTCGAACTTGAAAATCATAAAACAAGTCTAGAGTGTTGGAAAGCAGAGAAAGAAGAATTAGAATATCTTTTGAGGAGAGCTAATGTGCAGAAAGGGCAGCTTGATAATGAACTTTGCTCATTGAAAGAAATACTGAAGTATTCAGATGTGGAGTTGGATGAGCTGAAATGTTGCAAGGATGAGCTAGAAATGACAGTTGCTTCACTCCAGTCTAGGCTGAATGGCCAAACTGCTGAACTGCTGCAGCTTCAAGAGCAACACTCTGAACTCAAGAAGCGATTGTTGGAGCAAGAATGGGAGATAGAAAATTTGATGAATGTTAAAACTGATTTAGAGAAACAACTTCAAGAAAAGGCAGATGCAGATGCACTTGTTGAAATTGAGAGAAAGTTGAAGGACCAAGATGAGAACTCAGAAGTTTCAGCCAGTGGTAGTCATAACAGTAAGTCAGGACATTTGCTCGACATTTCATCTCATACTGAAAAGGAACTTGCCGATCTAAAGGAGAAAGTGAAGCTGTTAGAGGTAAAACAATTAGCTGTCTATAGAACCTGTTTGTGATCATATAGAACATTTTTGTGATTTTTTGCATGCTCTATTATAATTTTCCAGTTGTC
This sequence comes from Pinus albicaulis, assembly GCA_034641835.2. NCBI lineage: Eukaryota > Viridiplantae > Streptophyta > Pinopsida > Pinales > Pinaceae > Pinus > Pinus albicaulis. Next base: position 1,216,014,585 of record CM076574.1, read on the forward strand.
AGTCTTTACCATAGACCATTGCTTATCTGCACTGTAGTACTTCATGATAAACAATCTATCTGATTCTTGCATTAAGCAAAGAGGGATAAAATTTTCACATTGCCAGGATTTTGAAGTTTTGGTAACTGGTCAACAGGGTGAGCTTAAATCCAAGACTATTGCACTTGAAGCTTCCCAGAAAGAATTTGCTGGAAATGAAAATAAATCATTTAATCCTATTGAAGATGTTGAGATGATTGATGAATATCATAAAGAAGAGAGCTTGAATTCTAGCATGGATCGGCTTCACAAAGAGGTAATGATGAGTGATAGCTTTCTGCCAGACTTCTAATTTTTATTTTGTTATCACTATGCTCTAGTAAGTTTTAATAGCTTAACTATCATACATGCTGATTAAAGAATACACAGTAAAATCATTGTGCTTACCTATTAGATTTAAACGCATAGTCATAGGAGTGTAAAAAGCATTAGACTTTAATACATTGGCTACTGATCTCAATCTTGAAAAAATTACCCTAGTTTTCCTAGTTTCTTTTTGTAAAGTTTCTGAATATGTTCTATGCCATTTCAGATTAGGGCACAATACTGAAGAAGATAGAACATGCTAATAGATCGATAGAAGACAAGCCAAAACAGAGATAATAAATGGTGGCGTTACGGCGATCAACAGGATGCTTCTACCAGCAAAGTCTCCAATAGGTCATTCAGCCAAGCGTGTCACACATCACCCCAGAACAACCCAAACAAAGAACAGTCCATATATATATCATAGCTCCAACGCTATCCAGAGAGAGAGAATTCCTCCACCACAATGTGTCAAATGAAATCTAAGTCTCTCCAATATATAGGAATCTTTGGGCCTGTGTGACACGTCCTTTAAGACATTTAAGTCTATATTTTATTCCAGGCCGACCTAGCACATAAGTGGAATAAATTTAAAGTACATGTTCTGCTCATCCGATCGAGATGATATTTAGATCAATCTTACACCTCTCCGAAAGAAGAATCCAATAAGAATATTGGGATCATCATTTGAGCAGTACAACCTGGAGTTTGGACCTAGTTGTCCAATTTTAACACTCCCTCTCAACTAGGGAGAACTCCTTCCACAAGTGCAATCCAAACATCGTGCGTCATCGCGCCGTAACTTGCGTTGCTGGCCTCTTTATTTCAAAACATAAGTGGGTCAGTCACAAAGACATCATACCTGGCTGACAGCTTCAACCCAGAGGTTCAAAACCTCTATAGGACTCACAAAGAGTCTCACACCAACTCGAAGTTGGTTTACTTGACTAGAAGTCAGTTGGAGGTCCGAAACCTCACTAAGACTCAAGAGAGTCATATACTAACTCGAAGTTAGTTTCACTGACCTGAAGTCAGTTGGAGGTTCGAAACCTCGCCAATCTTGATCCCAGATCAAGTAGTTGGACACGTGTCATCCTAGATAGAGAGTACGGAAATCTCTGATGCGTCCATCAGTCTTTGCTACTAGTCTTTAGCTTTTCCCTTCTCATTGGCCAAATGAGAGGTACTTCCCATGAGTCCGGAACTCAAATGGGTAGGATGCATACGGGGCACAAATTATGAGAGGCGAACCAACTCAATCATCACGGTGGGGCCCAAGCACACCAACAAGGTTCGACAAGCCTAGCCCTGTGGTTGCTTATAGCTCCGAGAAGCTATCCCCAAAGCCCCTCAGAGCTCCCAGAGCTCATCGTCCAACAGGACCCTCAGAATAGGGTCATTCCACGATTCCAAGATTCTCACGAAAGGTTAGGAACATGACCTTCCCCAAGGGCATAGTGAGAATATCCATGACCTGCTCATCAGTTCCTATGATCGAGCCTTATAGCGTCTCGCTGTACCATATCCCGGATAAAGTGGTACAGCCATCAACATGCTTGGATCGATCGTGGAACCCGGGATTCTATGACAAATGAATCCCCCTCTGGTTATCACAAAGGATAACGGTGGCATCTAGCACATGCTCGAACAACTCACTGAAGAGCTTTCGCAACCAAGTGACTTCACAACGGGTCATACATGCTGCAATGTATTCGACCTCAATGGTGCACAAGGCTACCATCTTTCGTTTCTTGTCCGAAGCAGATCTACTTGTGAAGTAGCATCCAGATGTGCTCTTACGATCCACCACACTGCCAGCCCAATCGACATTAGTATATCCAAGGAGTGTCATGCTCCCAGCAGTGTATCTCAGCCCATGGTCTATCGTGCCACAGAGATATCTCAAGAGTTTCTTGGCACCAACCCAGTGAATGTTATGATCAACCATGTGTTGACTCAAGGTGTTCACTGCACAACATACGTCCGGATGGGTGTTTACTAAGAACATCAGAGCCCCTACGAGTTGATGATTCTCAGTAGGATTTGCTAACATGGGCCCAGCAGCGTTGCCACTCAACTTCTTAAAGTTGAGTTCCATCGGTGTCGATACGGACTTATAGTCCACCATACCAGAAGCTTCATAATGTATTTTCCTTGAGAAAGGAAAATCTCGCCAAGTCTCCGCTAGACCTCTAGGTCTAGGTATCAGTCCTAGGTCCTTCATCTCGAACTCAGCAGCGAGCTCCCTCTTATACTGATGAATGAGAGGGTCAGTGTTTGTCAGGAAGAGATCGTCCACATACAACACTAGAATGAGAGGCTTCTCTCTATCAACCTTGAAGTAAAGGTTTGGATCAGCATTACTACGAGTGAAGCCCAGCTTCATCAGGTAGCTATCTATCCTCTTGTACCAAGCTCTGAGTGCATGCTTCAGCCCATAGAGGGCTTTCTTCAACCTGCAGACAAGGGTGTCCCTATCCTGGACTTCGAACCCCAGAGGTTGCTCAACATACATCTCTTCTTTTATCGCATCATGCAGAAATGCGGTCTTTACATCCATTTGATGAAGACTCCATCCTTGCGTAGCAGCAAGGGCTATGATTGATCTAATGGTGGTATATCGGGCTATAGGTGAAACTTGAAAGTGTGTCATCATAGTCAAGCAACGAATCTTGCCTTCAACTTTTCAGCACTTCCATCAAATCCATGCTTGATCCAGGCTTATATTGTACTCATGGCAGTTAGATACCTCTGGTATTTATATGGCTTCTTGTTTTTCTACCAGAATTTCCCCCCTTGAAGCCATATATCTTTGAGCCATGAGGGTCTTCTTGCTTCTCCTCTTTCGGCACATGAAAATAAACAGGACATCCAAAAACTCTAAAATGTGAGACATCAGGTTTCTTACCAGAGAAAACCTCTTTGGGAGTTTTGGAGTCCAGAGCGGAATGTGGGCATTGGTTTTGTATGTACACAGCAGTGTTCGCAACTTCTCCCCACAGAAACTTCGGTAGACCTTGGTCACATAGCATGGCACGGGCAGCTTCCACAATGGTCCTGCTCTTTCGTTCAGCAATGCCATTCTGCTCAGGAGTATAGACAGTTGTATTCTCCCTCTTAATGCCAGCTTCTCTTGTGAGAGAAAACATCTATAAGAACATCCTCCCAAGGATTTCATAGGCAGTATATCAGATAAGTCAGAGTGTATCAGATGTCTTTGTGATATTTGAGGAATGAAGATGGTCCCCTTGAATGCTTTCCTTTAGCATAACCCTGTCATACACCTTGACAGGTATCATACACTGTCATGTTATTGACTACAGTGTTGCCATGATATACACATTGCTATCATATTCGTCATTGTCATACAATTGGCATATATGGCTTCTGTGTGAGGAAAAACATTTCCTTTTGAGGTGGTCCTTGAATCACCCCTTCACCCCTATTCCGCAGTCCTGCTATAACTCGCAACAAGGAAAATTTTCCATATCTTGGAGAAAATGCAGCAACGTATTAGTATCCTACAGAAATACCCCAGCTCGTTGTTGTGACTTTAATGTATATACCCACAGCATAATCATTTCTTCTGCATTCTCTAGTGCTTAGTGGTGTCCTCCATCTGTAATCTCTATTCTTTACAACAACTTAGAGCAACTCTGGCTGTGGCTGTGAGTTAGTGTTTGTTTTTTGAAAGTCTGTTCCAAATTCTATTGAAACAAATGCTAACGGATCTTGTCAGAATCGACAAGCCAACCAGCCAGCCGTAATGGGATTCCGACCAGCGATGCAATGCGACGACCTCATCAAACGAATATGGAGACCGATTTCAATATTTCATGCCTAGTCCTTACGTGGAGTGCAGTCTACCACTCTTCCGCACAAAATTAAGGATGTTCGATGTTAATGGAACACGAATTGACAATGGCAGCTTCACGTTGAATACGCTGCCCTTGAATCTACATGCTGTCGTTGACAGCCTTTTACGCAGCTCCAGCTGTGTGCTAAAGCCTGCGGCCTAGCACAACAGCATTAATTGCATGCCCAGAACTCCTGAGCTGTTGTCGCTGTGAAATAATTTACCAGCATTTACAAAAATTGACGGCTCGGACTACTTTCCGACTGACAGAGGCCTTCTTCCCAGCTCGGATAAATACAGAGCCTACGGGTGACGACTCTTCAACCAACGTCGCACATGAAATTTTCATCTCTTAAAATTTGCCATTAAAATCGGGGAAAAAAAAACGAGGGCTATTCAACCTCGTATCCTTCGCGGCAAATATCGGTGCAATCATCGATGAACTTCAATTTCGTCGGAATTTCGTTTCAGCCGCCGCCGGTTGTAGTAATTTGGGAATTCAGAAAGAATTTGATAATTTTAATTTTGAATTTGACGACGAATTTCCGTGCAGAGGTTTTAACAAACAAACCAGCGAGCTCTAGAAAAATGGTTCTACACAGGACTCGCACAAAGTTCTAACAAACCTTGCTGCCTTGATAATTTTCTGTGTTGGGCCCTCACTGTACCGCCCTTACTGCTCCTCGCTATCACAGGAATATATCTGCTGCCTCAAGAGCCAGCACACCGTTTTATGATCCAAATGTTGAACAATGGTATTCCTTCGGCTGTGATTATGTATTTCAAATTTCGTCTACCAGAACCATGCTTTGTCGGGAATTATTAACCAATCCAGCGGTGTTGTTTAACTCCACCATCAAGTAATAGTTGTATCTATGAGTGATTTCCTGATTCGTACCTGGATGGAATGCATCACAGAGAGTCTCAGGCATAAAAATAAAATAGAGGAGAACCATTAGGGATCACTTCAACACCATTCGAGATGCCCAATTCTTAAACCAGAGTACCAAAACCCTCACATCTCGGATGTGATTACCTCTTGGGTATTAAATGGAATTGCTTTCAAATTAAAACGACGAGTGACGGGATTTCTGTCCATACAAAAAGTGCCGGTGACTGATCCGCAGTCGAATGTACTGCGGTCGAGTGGATTTGACGTGCTTGCTCAAAAAGAGCTGGCAGCGGCATGTCCTTCGTGTTCATTTGTGTCATTATTCTGTTTTGAAACCTAAAAAAAAACTTACAACCTTGAAACAAGAATATAACAGGCCTATCTTTACCTCATACAGACCTCAAATCATCCGCTGTTACTCGGCCTTGTTGCTCAACAGTTTGTGCATACTTCTGATTTTAGATAGGGTATCATAGTGATCCTAATCCAGCTCCAAGATACAGTGATTCCTGTGCAAACTAACAGCCCTTCAATGCTGCCTTCATGTTCATCACAAATCACTCAATGAACAGATCTGATACGGAATTGAAAGTGGCCTACTTTGGATCTGAGAACACCTTGATTCAGCCTTCGCGCTGCTGCGTCCGGATGTGGCCAAAGATCTACTCCCCTAAATCATCATCTGTTTTAGGGTCCGCTTCAACGCTGCACATCTGGGTTGGTTAGGGCACGAACCAGTCCCTAACACTCTTTAATTTTGGCATAGGAATGCTCCTTAGAGCTGCTTTCATATTTAACACCAAAGGTTATGATACCTAGCCGTAGGTTTGGGCTGTTTCTAGCCCTTGAACAGTCCTCGGCCCTCCTTAATCTATGCAGCAGGCTTTAGTGAAGCCTCACAGGCATGCAACATTCATGATTAGAGACAAACCATCCATCAAATAGCTGCGGCTTCCTAACGACAAATCATCCATCAAATAGCTGCGACTTCCTCAATTCGGTGCTTTTTGAATTTTCATCAAAACAGGCCTACGCTGGTCCAAATTTCTTCAGCCAAGATCAGAAAGAACTTATTTCCACCGAGCTTTTGAGAGGCAAGTGCAACACACAATGGATCTAATAGATCGGTGACCAATTATGGCTTTGCCTTCACCTAAGCTCTGATACTATGTTAAGTTTCTGAATATGTTCTATGCCATTTCAGATTAGGGCACAATACTGAAGAAGATAGAACATACTAATAGATCGATAGAAGACAAGCCAAAACAGAGATAATAAATGGTGGTGTTACGACGATCAACAGGATGCTTCTACCAGCAAAGTCTCCAATAGGTCATTCAGGCAAGCGTGTCACACATCACCCCAGAACAACCCAAACAAAGAACAGTCAATATATATATATCATAGCTCCAATGCTATCCAGAGAGAGAGAATTCCTCCACCACAATGTGTCAAATGAACTCTAAGTCTCTCTAATATATAGGAATCTTTGGGGGTGTGTGACAGGTCCTTTAAGACATTTAAGTCTATATTTTATTCCAGGCCGACCTAGCACATAAGTGGAATAAATTCAAAGTACATGTTCTGCTCATCCGATCAAGATGATCTTTAGATCAATCTTACACCTCTCCGAAAGAGGAATCCAATAAGAATATTGGGATTGTCATCTGAGCAGTACAACCCGGAGTTTGGACCTAGTTGTCCAATTTTAACACTTTTCCATTTTATTTTCAAATCTCCAACAACAAACTTCAAGTGTTTTTTTAATCGTTCTTAAGCAAAAGGTTTCCATGGTTATTTTATATTTCATACAAAATACCAAAGTTATAAGGTGGAAATCTTTACCTCATCTAATGGCATTGGTAACCATAGCAATGAAAAGGAAATTGTGAGACAACTTCAAGGATGACTTATCTATGCTGCTTTCAATCTTCTTGATTTATATCCTCTATAGTGTTTCTAGACATGATCATTCTTTAAGTTTTTTCTTGTATTCAATATCTTTTCTATGACCTTATAAATACATTTATATTGTGTGAATTTTTCATTTCACTATTTTTGGCTTATTGATACTTAACATGGCTTGCCAAATAATTGTGCCTAATTATATTTTGTTATTTTAATTTCTAATATATACTTGGTTCAATTGTAGTGTTCCTGTACATATATTGGAATTTGGAACAACTATTTCAACAAAGAAGTGATTGAAACAGAAAACTAAGAAAAAAGGAAATAAGAGCCAATGGCAAAGAAAATAGTGGGGACACTTGTGCATCTAAGGATGGATCGCACCTACAAATTCAAGTAATGGAATAGACTTTTCCAAAAAAAATTGGTGATTGTATTGATAAAATAAAATTTTCAGTGTTACAAATGAGAGTGGCAAACCCCTATATTCTTTTCCATGGGAGACTTTGTGGGGAAACTCTCTGGAACTTCCTTGCATTCATGGATAGTATCTAGTGCAAGTCTGTCAGTACTGATATGGCTCTGGACTTAGCAGGGATATTGATGTAAATTTTTCTAATACTAGGTGACTTCTGTGACCTGTCATAATGTTCTCTCTTCAAATAGCTGAAAACATAATTTATTTAAAACTTTAACCGCAGGAAATTAAATTCTTGAACATTGTATTAGTCACAGATTAGCTGTAAAAAATTAAAATGAATAGTGGAAGCAAAAATGAAACACATAGATACACAGTGGTTTGTCCATCAAATCAGCTTTTATTCCTTCAAAACTTACAGGGTGACCTCTGCATCCTGCTTGAATGAGCAGCTGTACAGTCAATAAAATCACCTCAAATAGAAGTGTACGGCCTATGTAAAAGAGGGTACAGCTACAGCAGTATGGCCTGCTCTGTTTCTGTCTTTCCTGGACAGCAAATTGCTCTCTCTCCTGTCAACGCTGAAACAAAATTAAGCAACCATAGAAGATAAAGTATGCATTGCAAATCTTAAGGTGTTTGGTGTGTGCATGGAAAAGACTGCTACTGCAATGTACAGTCTATTGTACAGCTTTTTGTACTTCCTGGTCAATTAAGCAATCTGCTCTTCTTTTCCTTGAATGCACTCTGCCCTTTTCCAGATCTCTTGGTCTCTTCTATATATGAGATCGACCTCTCCTCTATTGTCCTCTTTATGCTTTGAGAGTAAATCAAATCTCCTCAATCCTAGTTGCCATCTATCTCAATTTTGAGATGTATGGCTAATATTAAATCCCAATCTAAGTCACTAATGTTCTAGAACATTTTATTTAGATTTCTAAGACCAAGTCAGTCAACTTCAAAACATTAGAATTTCACTATCCTTTTATTTTTCAAGTGAAATTACAAGATGGAATTAGTGACCATTTTTCCAAGGTAGTCACCAATGAAATGTCTTGAACCACTTCCTACATGTTTACACTGAAACCTATGCAAGAAGTTCCTTCATGAGCTACATTTCTCAACAATCAGGCGAGGCATGCAATAGAGGCAACCAGCTCAGGGAATCAACATGAGACTCCTTGCGTGAAGCTCAAAGCACTTGACCACTCTAGTTATCCCACTTGGCAAAGAAACCCATCTATATTCCAAAGACTTAACAACCATACAATAAAGTTTCATTTATTGATAGAAGTTATAAGATGCATATTGCATGAAACTGACCATTTACAAATATTGAAAGTTGATGGTATAAAGGTCTAGGAGGAGAAAATGATTACAACATCTTGAGCTTACACACAAAATAGCTCATGGACAGAGTCTTCCACCTAATAAATATGTTGTGTTTAGGTACAAAACCATCAAAAATATTTCCCTCAAAAAAATAGTAGAGACCATTTTTAAAAAACCACATGAAATAAGTGAAAAATGTATTTCAATGTAAGTCCAACATATGTAGCATAATAACTTAAAATATGCAAAAGCATGCCTATGTATCTAAAGAAATCATTAGATTGCCCAAATTTTATAGTAGAACCAGCCTTATGTCCTCAAGAATGATTTTTGAGTTGTAGTTGCATAATGAAATGTAAGTGCACTTTATGATTAAGTCAATGGAATAATAGAAACCAAGGTTCGAATCCCAAACCACTTTATTTGATAAGTACTATGTCAACTAGTTATACTAAAGGAAAATCACATCTAAAGTATGAAAAGATAAATTACTTCTAGTGATGCTACCTAGGAGGTGGGTAACCCTGGAAAATCTTTGCAAATTTTTAGTTTTTCTACAAAACTACTTATGGCTTCCAAATGGTTTCCTCTTTTGGATGATCCTTCCATTTGGTCTAGTAGTTTGTGATTTTCCTTAAAGGATGCCCTTGGGTTCTAGTGTTAGCTTGCCCTCTTCATCATTGAGACAGATTAGAGCATGAATAACCTTGGTCACTACATATGGCAAATTTGAACCTTGAAATTTGAAATTCGCCAACTTCAACCAAATTTGAACTTGAAGCCAAATTTTAAGTTGGAGTTAAAGTTGAACGTGAAGTTGAATCCAAGCCAAATTTGAACTTGGGTTCTAGTGTTAGCTTGCCCTCTGTTAGTCATGAGTATTTTTTACTATCTTTAGATGACTATAGGATGTTTATAGATTTCTGAAAACAATATTCCTTGAATATCTTGAGTTTCAGAAATCTCACTGCCTTCATTATCCTTATAAACCTATTCTCAATATTCCTCAGTTGGTCTTCCCAAAGCCACCATGTTGCTCCTAAAAGACTCATCATAGGCTTATACCTCTCATTTTTATCCTTTTTTCATACCTAAACCTTCTTCCCATTTTCCTAGGTTTCTTAAGCATTGATGGTCTCAAAACTATCTCTGTAGACTCTTTAGATAGGTCAAGTACATTGGATTTTGGATCTTCAATACAACACTTTTGGCAATGCTCTGTTTTCACTTAACAATCCCCAGGTCCAATTTCAGTCAAAATCAGGTTAAAGGACCCTCCCACTAGGAATGTTAGATCTCCATAATTTGTCAGATTGGCAAGACCAAATGTACAAGGGTAACATCAAACCAGTGTTTGGAGTCTTAGGACCTAGCCTTCTTGGACTCAGAGAGGGCTCTCTCTATGTTTGTGTTAAAGATGTAACTTGTATGATTTTAGGGTTTTGATTTTAGGCTAGTTATAAGGATTAGGGTTTGTTTGTTTGTTTGTTTGTTTGGTTGGATAGGTTGTTAAGAAGAATAGGTAGAGTAAGAGAAAATCAATCCATTGGGCTGTGGAGTCTGCAAAGGTTTCGAAAAGTACAACAATAGGTTAAGGGTGTTTCGTAGGGCAAGTTAACAAGGCCAAATGGATCTAAGTAGGTTTAGTGAGTGTGAAATAAACACGAAGTTATGAATGTAGTAGGTTTCAAAGGGCAATTAAGGGTCCTTCAATATACTAGAAACAAGAAAAGCTTTCAGGATGATAGCATAGTAAAACTTGAAGAGCAATGAAGGATTCTTCAACTAGACTTTTGTTAAACAGACCTCAAAACAACAAATAAGTAATCCTAGAGAGCAATTAAGAATCCTCTAAACATTAATTTCAAACAAAGAGATCTTTTAACATAACGTTGTAGTGAAACTAAAGAGCATTCAAGGATTCTTTAATTAAACTTCAAGGAAGAAAACATAGAGATACAAGGATGCAGACAGAAGTAGGGTGCCAAGAAAGCATATCCTACTCTAAAATTTCTGTCCTATGATCAAAGAAACCATGAACATAATGAAAACTAAAGTAATTAAATACAAGAGTGGAAATACATCACCATCTAACAGAGCTCATGAATCCTAGGAATGTGCTTAATCCATTGATGCTCAATCCAAAGCCATCACAACACACCAAAGCCAATTTATTCAACAAAATTAAAGTCTAGATCATATTAAGCTCAACAACCAACCAACATGTACAATGAGGCCTCAATGCAGTATTTAACTAGCAAGGAGGACCAAAACCCTAACTAGGGTTTCCAAAATGTTATTAATACATCATATATGCCATTTTTGTCCAAAGAGACCATGTAAGGCCCAAGGCACAAAATATCTAACTTAATAAATGCAAAATAACTTCAAACATAAATTCTAAGCTAACTAGGAGTGATTAACCTTAAAAGTCCTCAAAAATATTTTTTTTCAATAACTTTGTGTGTTTTGTTGACTTTGCAAGCAAGGGTGCAGCGCTTGCACCGGAAAAATTGCCTGTTTTGTGACCAAGATTTGGAGGCCTTCCAGGCGTCCAAATGAGCTCCATGATAGCTCATTGGAAAGCTTGTCCAGTCTACTTTCCAAAACTGCCTTTAGTTTTCTGATTGGACTCCATTTACCCGCTCAAAATCTCAATCTCCCAAGACTGCTTAGGGCGCAACGCTAGCTCTGAAAAGTAGGGCAGAAAGTTGATTTTTTCCATGTTTTTGGCATTTTTTTTAATATTCCCAATTTAGCTTCAGCTAATGAGAATATTAATTTTGCTCAAATATGAACTTAGATTGATGAATAAATGGGCAAAGAGGCTCATAATTTGCTCAAATATGAATAAAAATCCTTCCTAATGTGAAAGGGGATCATGTAATAACTAGTTCAAGCATCCACATGTGTGAACAAGGTCTAAACTATGTGGGCAAGGTCAAGTTTGACCAAGTCAACATGATTTATTCTCAAAGAAGTGGATCCTACATAAAGCCAGCTCAATATGAATAGAGATCAATCCAGCTAGATAAAATGAAGGCACCTTGAGTGTGAAAAGGGACAGGGCATGAAGAATCATTCAAAGTTGACCAAGTCAACAAAACTGTCTAGATACATTGCACCATCTTGTTGGACAACGCAGTTTTTGTGGAGGAGCCTTTGCATGGAAGCAACCTCATAGTGGGTGGGACCCTTGGTGAGGAAGCTCATCAATTATATAATGAAGGAGATGGCAAGCATATGAGGACATTGGAGATTATATTTTCATGAGGTCTACTTAGACTTCCTGCATACTTAGCTATTTAGCAAAGTTGCTGCACTGCTTAGTACAAGGGTTTACCCGGGTGGGGATTCCCTACTCTTTCTTGGAGATCTTGCTTGAGAAATCTAAGAGGAGGTTTTTGATCTGAATTTTCCACTACCTGGTGTTGGGCCAAGCATCTACCTTCAGCAAAAACACAATCCCTTCAAAAAGTTGCATTATTTCTTAAGGTGCGTAGTGGAAGGGGTTGAAACCCCATTTTGAGGAGCTAGTTTCCCAAGAGGAGGATCAACCTTTCTTTGGGAAAGCTAGAGGGAGCATCTACATCCATTTCTTTGCATGTTCAACCATCTATTGTAGAGCTTCAGCCATACAACATTATTCAGCCATAGATTTGTAGCAGCTTTCTCTTATACATCTTTTATTGTCAAGAAACCCTTGCCGGGTCTTCTTGGATCTGTGTAAAAGAGATTAGATCTCTGTTTTTGTACATCATTGAGTATTCTAATAATATTATCAGTCTTCTTTCTCTATTTGCTGAGTTAACCTCTCTTTAGACTGCGGAGTCACTTGTGCAGCTGCTCCGGCATTTTGCAGTCTTGAGGTTTTGGCAATTTTTAGTTGTCTTGAGCATGGGAGGCCTGTTTAACTAGGCTAAAGACATTTGTTTCTGAAACTCTTTTGCTGCATGTCCTATATGGTCCATTCTAAAGGACACAACCATTATTTTCCACTGTTTTAACTCAATATTCAGAAAATAGCATTTTTGAGGCAAAAATAGCTGCTTTTCCCCACTTGGTGAACTGTATAAAGGCATAGTTTGTTACTGTGATTGTTATTATGATAGCTATGTGTTCAAACACATTACATGAGTTTATTACTTGTTGTTCTCCAACTTTAGAATACCTTAAGGTATTCTTATTGCTGTAGAAAATTCCAGTTTTGGGATATTACACTTTTGGAGTACCATTTCTGCTCTAAATGATTTGAAATTTTGTGAGGGTGATGTCATTGGCCTAAGGATTCTGAAAATGTAAACCATTCCTCAAAAGAGTGCCCCAAAAAAGAGCGCAGTGCTAGTGGCGTTGCGCCTTTGGCCCTTCAAAACAGTGAAAAACCAAAATTCACAAAAAGATGCCAAAATTTGAATTTGCCTTGCTAATTATGTTTGGGATGCCTGTAGGGATGCATCAACAAGGTTACCAAGCATTTCGTTTTCTTTTGCCTCATTGGTCCCACCATATTCTTCATAGGCCTCATTTTTATCAGCCTTATTGCTTTCTTCATGGCTCTTTGACCAATTGCCATCATCACTCTTTGTCCCACTGTGGTCATCCTCACTGTTATGTGCTTCATCATTATTTGCCTCACTGCTATCTTGGCTTTCTAACCTATTTCCATCATCATTTCTGCTCTCTGCCTTATTTGCTGCCAACATCATCACTGCTGATCTCTTGACATTTTAACCACTCTGCCTTTGAAACCCTAGGACTTCAAATGAAGTTGATATGGAAGAGGGTAATGGAATGGCAGTCTGCTTGTGAATGAGATGAATGAGTGAGGGTGTTAGCATGTTATGTTGAATGAGAGGCTAAATAACTTGATGACAACCCTTAAACTAATGTAAGAACTCTTGTTAATCACTGATTTTCTTTATAGGCAAATAGAATGAGGTTCAATAGTGATGTCAAGTTTAAGTCTTAGGGTAGCCTCCTAGGTTTTTTCTTATCATTTAATCAAAAATCATCAAACTTGCTTGAAGATGGGGTTATAGCATGTAATTATGCTTGAGAACGTTTGGAAGACCATTGAGTAGAGGCATGAAAGCAATTAGAGGTGTTTTGAGTGATCATAGGGTGTAGGTAGCCCTCTTGGCTAAGGGCGCAGCGCTCAATCTCAAGCGCGCAATGCTCAACCCTGAGCGCGTAGCACCCTTAGAAAATTGTTGTGGGTGTGTTCTGGGCAAGGATGCAATGCTTTGCCAGGCACGCAACACCTTCAGAAATTCAACTAAGGAAAAAGCCAGGGGCGCAATGCCACTTTCCAGGCGTGCAATGCCGAGCCAAGGGCGCAGCGCCACAAAAATTTGCCCAATTTGACATGGAAACTCAAATTTTCTTCTCTCCTTGAAACTTCTAATTCTCTGCAAGTGAACCATGATTCATATGAAGTGTGAAATGAGTTCTATAGGTATGTGGCATTTGTTTTATCTTTGCAACCCACTTTCAAATATCTAAAACTCTTGTTTGTCACTTACACTGATATCCCTTTATGCCTTTGCATGTGGATTGCTGAAATCACTGAGTTAGCTTTTCTTTTGGTCTTGGAGACTTGATATGCTTATTTGACAATTTTGTGATGATTTTACACACCAGCATTCTCAAACCTTCTGTGGTTTTCATGGTGAAGTTCAACTCAACCTTTCACCTCTTCTGACTAACCCTATTACACTGTTTGCATGTAGGTTGATAAAATGATGATTTTTGATCTTTTCCTTTGCTTATTGAGGCATGATAAGTTCACCTTTCACAAGTTGGGGATTTGATCATAGTGACATCTTCAAAAGCCTTTTGCTTCCACCTTGAAACTCAACTTGTCTTTTCCACTTTGACTGGCAGTTTGGTGGAGTTATGAAATTTGTGTTTCCTTTTGATCCTGGAGATTTGACATGTTCATTTTGGCCCTTTGGGATTCAAACACAAAGTAACACCTTCAAAACTCTCCTTGGCCTGCACCATGGAATTCAAACCATGCTTTTTACCTTCTTTGACACTTTTGATTGCAGGTGACTGAAAACCTTGAATTTACCTTTCTTACTGATATTCTTTATACCTTTGCTCTTTGAGGCAATGACACCTTCATCTTGATAAGTTTGGGATGTTTACACACAACAACACTTTCACAATCCTTCCTTTGCTGTCATCATGGAGTTCAATTCATCATTTCATCTTCTCTGGCCATTTTCCAAAAACCTTAGGTGTCTGGAGTGCTTTAAAACAATCATCAGTGTTGTCTTCTAAGTTCTCTATAGCCCTTTCAAGTTCATTCATTTCTATCTAGTTCACCTCACGTTTTTCCCTTTTTCATCAATCTTTTTGACAAACTTTCTTCATGTTTGATTTGGTGTGCCTCCTCTAGGCCATTATGCAATTTGATCACTGTTTGGCACCCAACATGGACTATCAGGCTCAAAAACCCTAGTTCTTCTTAAGACCAAGTGTTTCCTGTCTTCCTTGCTGCAAGATGTCTTCATTTAGGAGTAGACCTCCTACCTTACCAGCTTTCTGCTGATAGACCCTTTAACACCTCTGCAGAAGTGTCAAAGTTTACATTTACCTCTTGCAGAACTTGAATTTGATGAGGTAGTCTTCTTTGGAAACTTTTTAGATCTTTTCTTGAATAACCATGTCTCAGCATTTCAATACCTCTGAACCAGATTCCAACAAAGGAAAACAATGTCTGAAACACTAATGATGACCTTGGAACATATGAAACCCTAATTGACCTAGTGGGAGGGTTCTTTGACCTGCTCTTTGACTGAAAATCGGCTTGGAGGCTTCAAGTGAAGAACAAAGTATTTGTCAAAGTGATGTATTGAGGATCCAAAATCCAATGTACTTGATTTATCTAAAGAGCCTACAGAGATAGTTTTGAGAACATCAATGCTTGAGGAAACTGGTGAACATGGAAAGGAGGTAGGCTATAGGAAACCCTAGATGGAAAGTGGAGTTATGGGCAAGGGAAAAATGGAGTAATGAGGT
Organism: Pinus albicaulis; assembly: GCA_034641835.2. Lineage (NCBI taxonomy): Eukaryota > Viridiplantae > Streptophyta > Pinopsida > Pinales > Pinaceae > Pinus > Pinus albicaulis. Next base: position 1,216,030,362 of record CM076574.1, read on the forward strand.
CATAGGTAGGAAAAAAGGATGGAGATGAGTGGCACAAGCCCATAAGGAGTCTTTCAGGATGGGTGGGTGACTATGAAATGGCAAGGTTGATAGAATAGCGAAAAATTTCCTATAAGGATAATGAAGAAAGTGAGATTTCTAAAACTCATAATGTTCAAAGAATGTTGTTTTTAGAAATCTAGAACTAATCTATAGTCATCTACCAATAGTGAAAAATACTAATGACTAACAAGGTCATTAGGGTTTTTACATGTTTAAGGTCATCCTTGGATGTTTCAGGCATTGCTTTTCCTTTGCTAGAATCTGGCTCAGATGTAATAGAATGTCAAGACATGGTTATTCATGAAGGACCTAAAATTTCCAAAGAAGTTTGTCTTATCAGTTCAGGACTTGCAAATGAGGAAAATGGAAAAAGTTGAGCACTTCTGTAGGAGTGTTGAAAGATTTGTCAATAGAAGGCACTAATGAGGTAGACTGTCTACTCCTGAATGAAGACAACTTACAACAAAGAAAAGGGAAACACTTGTTCTTATAGATGACTAGGGTTTTGAACTTGATGGTCTAGTTGAGTGCCAAAACAGTGATCACTTGCAAAGAATGACATGGAGGAAGCACACAAGGCTAAGCATGAAGAAAGTTTAGCCAAAAAGATTGATGGAATATGGAAAAAGGTAAGGTGAACTGGATAGAAGCACTAAACCCTAATTTCCTCTTCCACTGGCCTAGGGTTTGCTATGGAAAAGAGGAATAGGAGCAGAGGATCCATATGGTAGGTCATATCAGCAAGCACGAAGCCATACCAACTCGTAAACATCATGCCTCCATCATTTTCCAAGAATTCATTCCAAGAGTCGAGCCATTTATCACTCATAGGGCCAGTTTTGCTTCAAACTATGTTTATGACCAAACGGAGATGAAATTAACAAAAGTGAGAGACGTTTTTGTCTCTCATAGGTCAAGGAAGAAAACCCTCCTTCAGTTTTTATACAGGTATCATGGTTTGGGAGAAATGTCAAATTTACAGGTGCTACAAGAGGTTTGTTGCACTTATGGAGTGACCTTGGAAAAATCAAGTTTTCTCATAGCTGGAGTGTCCAAATGATTTGCTTGATGATTCAAATAACAACTAGATTGGAAGAGCTTTCCAATGAGCTATCATGAGCTCAATTTGGAGTTGAGGAAGGCCTCCAAAAATTGCCTGAACCAACACTCTGCATTTCTGCACCATCATTCAACACTTTTTGACCAGTCTTGGGAGAATCAACTTTTGATAGTTCAAATCAACTCCAATCAACAAACAAGAGGTATATTTGGAAAGTAGACTTCAAGAGCTTTCCAATGAGCTATCCTGGGCCCAATTTGGACACCGAGAAGGCCTCCAAATACGGTATGCAAAAAGGCACTGTGCTCTTAGAAACTGGCACTGCGCGCTTAGAAACTGGCGCTGTGCCCTCAGCACTGGCGCTGCGCGCTTAGATAGGGAGGTTTTCCAAGTCCTCCAACCACTCAAATCACTCCAAATTGCTTCTAAGTCTTTGCCAAAGGTCCTCCAAACATTGATGGAGGGTAAGTACATCACATGAACCCTATTTTTATACCATTTGATCACTTCTAAGTCAATACAAATGACACCCTAAGAGAAACCCTAAGCTTTGGCTAAAGATCACTGTTTCATGCGTACTTCATCCTCCTTGAAGAAAAATCAGTCATAACAAGGGAATTTACATTGCTTGAGGGCTGCCATTCATCTTGCTTGTCACAATATCCATTACCTTCATTCTCACCCATTCCATTCATTTGACAAAACTGCCATTTCATACCCTCCCTTCATATCATTTCACACTAGCCCTTGGGTTTCCAAAACAGAGCTTACAATCTCTAAGGGTGAAAACAGTGTTATGGAGGCACAAATGCCAAAGAGGATGATCATAAGGGTAAGGAAATGATGGCACCTGATGACTCTGACTATTATGATCCTCAAACCATCAAGTCAAGACCTAAGTCACCTGATACGGGGATACGGGGACACGGGGATACGGGGATTCGATGAATCGGATATGGGTACGGTGACCCCCAGACAGGATACTTCTGGGATACGATACGTTATATATATATATATATATATATATATATATATTAATATATTAAAAATTAGATATTTTTTGCACAAATTCATACAAAATTCATTGATTCAAACATAGATATTAGATGCTCATCAGTCATACATCATCATTGATACTATAATACAAATTACAATGATACATTGATACACCATACATGATACAATCGTCAAATTTACTCAGAAAGACAAGATTGAAGATAGTAAGATACTGTAGTTTTTTCATTAAGTCATCAGAATAAAAATGTGTTACATAAGAACACTGCCAATGGCAAATAGAAATAGAAAATACAAAAGCAACTACAGTCTACAAGACTGCAAGCTGAAGCCTCAATGAGTCAGAGTCATCAATCATCATAATCAGCATCACTGTCCTCATCCTGATCATCATGCTCACCACTGCTCTCCTCTGCCTCGATGCATCCTCCTCCTCTATCATCTCTGCATCTGCTGGTGTGGAGGATGACCCCTCTAATCCATCATCAAATGTGACGGGCTCTAGCACTAGCGCATTGAGATCCAAGTTGGCCAATGCCAACTCAACACTACTGTCCAGACCCATATCATCAGGAAAGACATCCCACATCTTTGTCTTTCCCTTCAACCAATCCTCCCTCTACGTGTAGATGAGACGAAGGTTGGTGTGCACATACACCATTGTCTCTGCCCTGGACTGCTCAAGTCTGCTCCACTTCACACTATACAAATTCCCATATGTGCTCCAATTCCTCTCGCAACAAGAGGATGAAGTCACCTGAGAGAGGAGCCTCATGGCTAACTGCTGTAGAGAAGGGCTTGTTGCCCCATGAGTTGCCCACCAAGAATGGGGCTTCTTAGCCCCCCTGTCTCGAATCAAATCATAGCCTCCAAATCGCCCCCTGCCAGTGGAAAAATCTGCACAGGCATCCTCCACCTCATCAAGGGATGCCCTATTATGAAAAATCCTCCTTAATGCATCTTTCCTCCCTTGTGAGATTTCAGCATCCATGTGAGGAGGGAATCTGCGGGAAGGTCCACCATTCAGCCACTCATGGCTGTAGTATTTTGGGTTCAAGGAGTGAGCCAAACAATGTAAAGGTGTGCAATTATTGTCCCATCTGCTGACAAGAATATCCTGTATGACGGTGAAGAAGGCCTCAAGTGATGTCTCATACTCTAGGCACCGACTCTGTAAAATAATGGTCCTCACAGACTCAATCATGGAATCCCATCCCTCATAAACCTCTCCTAGGATGGGTTAGTTTGTATTTGCAAATCTGAGCAAGGAAATGATAGGGTCCATGATCTGAATAATTAGATCTACCTTCTCCCACCATATATCATCCAACACTATGTCCTTCACCTTCTTTGACGTTGCTTGATCCGTCTTTCTCCAAAAAGACCAAAACTCTGAAATAACCATAGACCCAAGAGCGGTCTTGACCTCCCTCAACCTCTTCAACATGATGAATGAAGAGGCAAACTGTGTATCTACAATCTTCAACAATGATAGATTGCTGTACTCCTTGTAGATAGTGAGGGCATTTGTATGGTTTGTTACAAAGTTGCGGATATGTCGTGCATCCTCAATAATGGCTCCAATCCAAAGCACATCAGAAGCAATAGATTTCAGTGCCACGTTCAATGAATGGAAAATGCAAGGTGTCCAAAATACTTGTGGATATTTTGCTTCCACAATCATGCCAGCAGCCTTGCAAACAGGTGCATTATCTGTAATGATTTGCACACAACAATCCACACCTACACTTTCAATAACTTTGAGAAATAACTCACCCAGATATTGTGCATCCTTGTACTCTCCAAATGCATCCACTGCTTTCAAGAAAACTGCACCATTCGTGGATGACACCATGAAGTTAATGAGTGGGTGGCGTGTTGGATCTGTCCATCCATCAAAAACAATGCTAACCCCAGATGTTGGCCATGCTGATTTAATAGGCTCAAGCATTTTGTCCACCTCTTTCTTTGCCTTTGTCAACAATGTGGTTCTGGGCTTCTCTGACCCAGGAGGCACATACCCTAATGGAGCCCCATGACAAAGAGCTCGACACATCTCAATAAATAGAGGTGACCTTGCAACATTAAAGGTTATGAAGTTCTGATAGAAAAAAAATGCAATGGTGAGATCAAGCTCTTTCCTTTTCTCTTTTTGGAAAATCTTGTCCATTGGACCAACTGCAGTTGCCTTTCTCTTTGCTAATTCTCCCCTACTAGAAGTCTCTAAAGGGAACTTGCTGCTGCTTTTCCTCAAGAATGGAAGGGGGTCATCAGTCTTGGATTTTTTTTATTTTGCTGACACATTTGCCTCACCAATACTCTGCTCTTTCTCCAATTTCTTCCTATCTGGCGATTCAATTGCTGTACAACATTTAATGCCACAACCTGGAATACCCAACAAATGAGCTTTCACACGGAAATATGTGCCAGTGAAATGGCCATTGCAAAAATTGCATTTCCATGAACAATTTCCTCCTCCTCCCTTTTTTGCTGCCCCTTCCTCTCTTGTCGCATATTTCCACAATGGGTATTTGGGGTCAACAATTTGTTTTCCCTGCACATTTGAAGCTACTGTTGCAGCCCCACTTCCAATGGATGGAATACTTGCAGACCCTGATGAAAGAGGGACAAGAGGGGCATCTCCAATGGAGACATTCTTCCCCTTTCTTTGCCCCTGTCTTGTTGCCTTTGATTGAGCCATGAATACTGTAAAAAATAAACAAAAACAACTAAATATATAAAACATATGCACATGCAAACACTAACAACAAACTAAATGCAAAATATAGAGGGACAATGCACTTACCGGATGCTCGAATCTCTTTGAAAGAACTCTCTTTCTCCTTGCTCACACTTGCTCCTTGCTCACACTAGCTCTCCTTCTCACTTCACAAATGAAATGGATGAAAAAATAATGAGGAAAAACCGAACTTTAAAGAAGAAATAGCGCGATTTTCCTTGCCGCGGGCCCGGCCGTATCCGGCTGTACGGGATACGGCGTATTCCTGTTCGGATACGCCGTATCCCAACCGTACCCCGTTCGGATACGCCGTATCCTTTGAATTGGGGCCGAATCCCGTACGTGCATGTATCCGATACAGGGATTCGAGATTCGAGGGCATTTTAGGAGTATCCAGTGACTTAGGTCAAGACCAAAAATAAGAGGTCTTAAGAGAGCTTTAGAGCAGGAAAAACATGAGGCAAAGAAACTTAGTTTTGAGGAAGAGATTGCTATGGAAGTTGAAGATGAAAGAGAGATATGGATAGACATAGTTAACCTACACCTTATGAAGCTCCTCCATATGGCAAACAAAGACAATGAGATGCTCAGACACATGTCTAACAAGTACATCACTAGAAACAAGGTCTGTAACATCAAGCTTAGACAGTTGAAGAACAAATTAAAGGAAACCCTAGCCGAGGCAAAGGAGAAGGAAAAGCTCCATATCCTTGCTGATGTATCCCTCCAAGCATCCAAATCATGACCAACAAGGAAAGTTCCAAATTTTGGCACTTGGTGCAAATTTTTGATTTTTGACTGTTTGGCCAGCAGAAAAAAGGGCCAAACGCGCAGCGCCAGTGGCGCTGCGCTCTTTTTCGGGGCACTCAAATGAAAAATGGCTTACATATTCATGATCCTCATGGCAAGCACATCATCCACAGAAAATTTCAGGTCATTTGGAGCAAAATTGGTCCCTCAAAAGGGCCAAAAACCACCTAAAAAACACCTTTCTGCCCTCTTTTTAGCACTGGCATTGCGCTCTTAGCAGTCTTGGGAGAATGGATTTTTTACTAGGCAAATGGGCACCATTATGGAAACTAAAGGAAGATCTGGAAACTAGACAGGATAGGCTTTCCAATGAGCTATCATGGAGCTCATTTGGACACCGGGAAGGCCTCCAAAACTTAGCTACAAAAAGGAAAATTTTTCCAGTTTTGGCGCTGCGCCCTTCGCCTGGCGCTGTGCTCTTGCCTGAAAGTCAACAAAAAACATCATAAGTTATTGAAAAAGATATTTTGAAGGCCTTGAAGACAAATAACTCCAAAGTTAGCTTAGAAGTTATGTTAGAAGTTATTTTGCATTTAATGAGTTTGGGATATTTGTGCCTTGGGCCTTGCATGGTCTCAGTTTTCAAATGCATTTATTATGTAATTAATGACATCTAAAACCCTAGCTAGGGTTTACTTCATCATTTGGCAGTTAAATACTGCATGTAAGTCTCATGTTGGATGTTGGTTGATTGTTGAGTTCAATACACATAGACTTGGAGTTTTGAAGAAATTGGTTTTGGAGCATTGTGTTTGTCTTGGATTGAGCATCAATGGAGCAAGCATATTCATAGGATTCACGAACATGGTTATTGGTGATGTTGTTCTAATTTAGTAATTGTTTCCTTCTGTTTTCATATTGTTTCATCTTTTCTCATGCAATAGAGGAGAAAATTTAGGCTAAGATATGCTGTTAGAGGCACCTTAAGACTATTTTCCTTCTATTGCTTAGATGTTTTCCTCTGTTAGGTCTGAATAGCGAATTCTTAATTGCTCTCTAGTTCCACTCAGCTTGTTTTCCTTGAAAATGATTTAATGGAGTCAAGCCAAAGAAGTTTATGGTATGCCCTGTCCTTTGGTGTAGCTTAAAACATTGTTTTTAAGGCCTTTTCTTTGAAGTTTACTTATTAGGGTTTGGCTGAAGAAGTTTATGGTTTGCCCTGTCCTTTAGTCCATCTTGAATAGTCACTTTGAAGGTCTTTTATAGTTTGATTAAGGAATTTCAGAGTTCCCTGCTCTTTAACATTACTTAAGTGTTATCTTGAATGTTTTCTTTCTCTGAAGGTAAATAACTAGAGAATTTAGGAGTTCCCTGCTCTCTAGGGTTTGTTGGATTGTTGTTTTAAAGTTTACTTGGTGAAGTTTGACCAGAGAAGTTTATGGTGTGCCCTGTCCTTTGGTTATTTCTTAAGCATAGTGATCTTGAAGGCCCTTCTTGTTATAGTACATGTTAAAGGATTCTTAATTGCCCTTTAAACCTACTATGTTCACAAATTTAATGTTCATTTCACACTCACATAAGCTATTAAGATCCATTTGGCTTTGTTAACTTGCCCTATGAACCACCCTTGATTCATTGTTGTCCTTTTCAAGTCTTTCACAGACCCCATAGCCCAATGGTTTGAATTTCTCTTACTCTATCTGTTCTTCTTGACAACCTACCCAACCAAACAAAACAAAACAAACAAACCCTATTACTTTAACTAGCCTAAAATCAACATCCTAAATCAAACAAGTCACATCTTTTATACAAATTTAGAGAGAGCCCTCTTTGAGTCCATGAAGGCTAGGTCCTAGGACTCCAAAGTTGGTTTGATGTTACCCTTGTCTATTTGGTCATTGCCAATCTACCAAATTATAGGGACCTAACACCCTCTTCATCATTGAGACAGATTAGAGCATAAATAACCTTGGTCACTACGTATGGCAAATTTGAACCTTGAAATTTGAAATTCGCCAACTTCAACCAAATTTGAACTTGAAGCCAAATTTTAAGCTGAAGTTAAAGTTGAACATGAAGTTGAATTCAAGCCAGATTTGAACTTGGGTTCTAGTGTTAGCTTGCCCTCTTCATCATTGAGACAGATTAGAGCATGAATAACCTTGGTCACTACGTATGGCTAATTTGAACCTTGAAATTTGAAATTCGCCAACTTCAAACAAATTTGAACTTGAAGCCAAATTTTAAGCTGAAGTTAAAGTTGAACGTGAAGTTGAATTCAAGCTAGATTTGAACTTGGGTTCTAGTGTTAGCTTTCCCTCTTCATTATTGAGACAGATTAGAGCATGAATAACCTTGGTCACTAAGTATGGCAAATTTGAACCTTGAAATTTGCCAACTTCAACCAAATTTGAACTTGAAGCCAAATTTTAAGCTGAAGTTAAAGTTGAACGTGAAGTTGAATTCAAGCCAGATTTGATCTTGATGCCATATTTCAATGAGAATTTATTTGAATTTTATGAATTTATAAAAAAAAAAAAAAACTCTAATTTATAAAACTTACCTAAATTTATAATTTTTTAAACCACATATAGTAATTTTGAAATATAAGTGGTAAAGTCAATGCTAAATTATTAAGTGAAAAGTGACTTTAGACATAAAGTGCAAAGTGGGTACTTTATTTAATGGGTGAGTTAAAAAATAGAAAGCGAGAATTAAATGCACATTTATTCTCATCCCTTGATCTAAATGAATTTGAGCCATTAGATCTTAGGGTTGCCCAAAAGTCATTTAGGGAAACAAAAGGGGGAAAAGAAAAGAGAGACTGCATTCATTCTTCATGAGCAGATTGGAGAAAAGACGCTGAGAGCTGGAGCAAAGTTCTGAAGGAGAAATTTGTTGCAGCAAGCTGGAGGAGTGATTTTTGGGTAAAGCTGGCATGGAAATCAAGGAATAGAGGACAACATAAGGTACAGTACGAACATCATTTAATGCTGTAAGCTGCACGCAGTTTGAGAGAATTTTTTTGATTTTTTAAGAAAATCCATACAATCCGTACAACAGTATGGAAATCCGTACTGTACATATTTGCAGCTTCAAGTGGGCATGGAAATTGAGGCAAAGTGGGCATGGTTTTCAAGGAGTTTTGCACTGAAGAGATAAGTTGTATTTTGCTGTTTTGTTTTGTCTGCAAATGTATTTTTCCTGAACTTGAAAGATAAATAAATTTGAAGAGCTCTCTAACAGGTTTTCCCCGGAGAAGATTGAAGGGGTTTTGCTTGGGTCTAAGTTGACCAAAAATCTGTGTGTATTTTTATGTGTTGCTGGTCTGTTTATGTCCATATTCATTTTCAGCATGTGTTGATAGTCCCATGTGTTTTAATCTGAAAATTTCATTTCCAGAATTTTATATGTTGAATGTATGTTTATGGGGAAGGACATTTAACTGAATGGGAGTGATAAGGTGAAATTAAAACCGGGTTGGGATTGCAGGAAACTTTTTAGTCATCAAATTTCAACACCACCCCTCTCAATATTTCCAACATCAACCCCCTTCAAGAGGTGGGGCCGACATGTCATCTTGAGGCTGACTTGCACAATTAAAATAATAATAATTTCCCTTTGACTTTGTTGACTTAAATACCGTCTGCAACTACATAATTTCAACACTATTCAATGGTGGTCTTTTTGATGCTCCAATTTTCAAAGGTTTGGCACATTCCACCAACACTCGTCCTCTTGGACCATCATAAGTCTGCAAGAGATCAACAAGATGACCAGTTTAGAAAATCCTCAAAAAGTGATCAAAACTACTTTAGTTTTCTATCACACAAAAGGGAGAAGTTTCAAAGACTAAAAGATTAGCTTCCTATGATGTTTTGTTAAGGAATGACCAAGTGAACTTGGTCTTTCTTAGCAAAATGGATTGTTGTTAGGACAACAATCCAAATAGAGGCCTAAGTGTTTGATTTTCAATGAAGATCAAAGAGAAAGGTGAAGAAGTTTACAGTTGTAAGTGAAGGAAGGAAAGGTGAGTTTTAATGGCTCTTGAAACCCCTTTGAATTTTTTTCTTCTTGTACTCTATGTGCCTGCAAGACAAATCAACAAAAATAGAAAGTGAAAGATGCCAGAACAAATTTGGACATCTGCAATGTTAGCATAAAAATCTGAATCAAGAAATATCTAGAAAAATTATAAGTTAATGATTGAAACTCCTACTCTAAAACAGCCAAGAAGAGCTGAGTTTAATCAACTCTTTTTGGCTAATTTGTGACTGTTAGGACAGCCAACAATTCAAACCTTTAGTCTGCTAAATATTCAATAAGGATCAGGAAATAGGAATCAAAGATTATAGTAGAGTTTTGTGAGAAAGAGGAGAGAGAGCAGGGTTCTTTGGAAATCCTTTTGAATCCTTTGAAAGTCCTTGATTTGGGTGGGGAAAATGCTTCAAAAAGACTGGTCCAACCGAGCACTTCCCCAACTCTAAGCTAGAGGAACCTGTATGACACTTGAGATATTGCTCAAATAATTAGTAAGATAGGTGTAACTTGCACAATGAACAAAGTAAGCATGCTATTTAACTGAGAAATACATGCAATACTAGATGTTAGAATGCATGATAGCAAGAAGATATCAAACAATTGCTATCTTCTCTTTGGGCAACAATGCCCCTATCAAAGCCTCAGATACAAACTTTGAACAAATAAACTTGAAAAACACAACAGGTTACCTCAATAAATGCCAAACAAACCACACAAGATGCCAGATCATGGACCTCCAAAGTCTTGTTTTATTATAAAAATTGTAACAAAAATATATCAGAGTTTTCCCAAGCTCTCAGGCTTCCTTCATTAGAATGAGAGCAAATGTGTTCAATTTATAGTGTTTGGGAGAGGCCCAAGAGGCCCAACGAATTCCTCAATTTGGCTAAGCAATTTCCTTGAGTCTGAGTTAGCTAACAACCCCTCATCTGTTGTGTATCAGTCCTTTATTCTCTACCAAATGTGGCTGTTAGATAGTCTCAATCAAGCCTGTGTATTCCCTTTTCTAGTCTACGTGGATACTGCCTTTAATTTCTGTGCGTACAACCCCTTGATTGCTGTCATTTGGGGCCTGCCTAACCCCTCCTTTTGTGGCTGCATGTGGCTGTAGCTGGCAGCACGGCAGGTGGCGGTTAAGGGGGAGTTAACTCCCTCAATCAACTCTGCCACTAACTGCTGTCATATCAGTCCAAATCTGTCAGCAAATGTGTGGGCTTGTTATGACTAAATTCAACTCCCCTTTTTAGATGCAAATGTTCCTCATTTAGTGAGATTTGGTCTTCTCTTTTGGCAGTTGAAAGGAGCAATTCGTCTCTCCTATGTGGCTGCCGAATCACCCTTAAACTTTGCCTTTGACTTCAACTTCCATGCCATGTCACTTGACTTGGATCTATTGACGAGTCATGTCCTCTATCAGAAAGTGATCCATCAGTCTTCTCATCTGGTATAGCTTCATGTCATGTTGCTTTTCTTCGAACCATATTTCTTCCAAGGATCTTTCATCCTACCATATGGTTATCAACTTGTGGAGGACATGTACTTCCCTTTGGCAGCCCTGCATAAGCTCATCCAGATATTATTCAATTATAAAAATAAATACTTAAACAAAAAGTTACCTTGTGTCCCCACATATTATTTTTTTTGCAATTTCCTTGGCTTTTATCCTCATCTTAGGAAAAAATGGGTTTTCGTGGGGAAAATAATCATTTTTAGACCCCCAAAGTGGGTGCTAGTAGAATGTTGTTCGTCTGGGCTTGATTTTTGAGAACCCATATGTCACCAACATCTACTAAGACCACTTATTTACATCATTACATAGAAATTAATTAAAAATTCTGTTTTACGGGAATTTTCAATTATTTAAAAAAATCCTAGAATGATTTAATCAAATTCTGTAAGACTCTAGATATGACCTAGCATGGTGATATACATTGACCCTAGACATTAAGACAGATTCTAGGCCCAATTTTTAAGCCACACATCAACTTTGGAGGTATATGAGTGAAAAGTTAGACTAGTTATTTGTCGCTAAAAAGCGAAAATAATTAGTCGAGTGAAAAAAACACTCTAGAATGGACTCACTTAGTAACCAGGTCCCAAATGGCCTAAGTTTGTTACATAATTTCATCCTGCTAGCATTCATTTATTACAATTCCCCCATGTGGGTATGGAATTTGAGAAACAAAAGTAGAGGATGAGAGAGAAGAAGGGGCAAAAATGCTGTGGTAGAATTCTGATCTTAATTTTTTTTTTTTTTTCTTGGTGCCATGTCCACTGGGCAAATGGGGTCTATTTCCATGCTAGGTACAAATTAGCAGGTAACAGGCCCCAAGGGATAGTGCCCTTGGTAGCTTTTCGTCGTTGCTGAGAAGTGGACTCGATGGGTAGAACCCTTGCAGGGATCAAGACAATGCCTAATATAAAAAGTCTCAACATTTTTTAATGGTAGGCTTTTAAATTTCCCAAATTTGAACTCTAAGGAAACATTTGGTGAACATTGTGATAGAGGTGTTCAAGTAGAGAAGGCAAAGATAAGAAATGGTTTCTACATCATTTTGTTGGCAAGTGTCACTTTTGTCCCAGATTGTTCAATACCATACTTCATTTTTTGAGAGTTGGAGGAGATAGTCTTGTAAGTTTTGTTGGAAACAACATGATTAAAAATGGGAGATGCATGCCCATACTAGAGAGTTTGTTGTATAAGAGGAGAACCTTATTCTAAATAGATGCAATTCTTAAAGAGGATGGCACCATTCTTTGTGATCCAAGGTTGGTTCTTCTTGCCATTAATAATGTTTTGTTGAAATTGAATTGTAGTAGGATCCATTATGTAGTACACAAGGAGCTCCCATACCCAAGTTGGTTGATTGATTGAGATGAAGTTAAGTTGGGTGGCTCATCTTGCTGGGATGAAGAGCTTGCAACAATATTCTCTATATGTTTCTTATAAATGATCTCAATATTATAGGAATCGAGTTGGATAGTCCATTTTAATGCTTCTCTATTCGAGTACTTTGTTTTAGTAATTACTTCAAGTTGAGGTTGATAGTTTTAATAAATAGCTTATTACCAAGGAGGAATTGATACTACTTGACAATGACATGAAGTATGGCGAAAATTTCTTTGTTGTATGTGAAAATGCATTTTTCTTTGTCATTCAACTTTCGGCATTGCCATTGAACTTCTGACATTCAAAGGCTATGGGCTTAACGTCTTGTGAGAGTACAACACTAATTCCAAACCTAGAAGAATCATGCTCAACAATGAAGGGTTAATGAAAAAATGTGTAGCAAAAATTGGAGTCTATCATATTGCTGTGCTCTAGTTGATTAATGAAAGGCATCCTCCTTTGTTACATATGTCAATGGATGAGGAATAAAAGATAAATTCTTATGAATCTGTGGTAAAGCATGCTAAGTCCACAAATTCTGTGAGCTTCTTAAGGGTTGTAGGGATTGCTCATTTTTAATAGCTTGAATCATTGCAAGATCAATATGAACACCCTGTGTAGAGATAATGTGGCCAAGACATTCTAGGGAATTCTTGGAAAATTCACACTTGGATTCTTTGGTGTAGAGCTTATGTTTTGCTATTACAAAAGTCAAATGCTCCACATGCTTTGTGAATGTTTTACTCTATACGATGATGTAATCAAATAAGTCTACGACAAACATGTGGAGATACATACCAAACACTTTGTTCATTAAGGCACGTCACTTAGAATTGGTAGTGACCCTAGTGAGCCTTTAGCCAGATTGATATTTGATTATAAATAGAATAGAGGTGAGTCTTAGGAACAAACATGGCATCATGTAGTTCATCTTCAAGCCAAAAATGTGAGGCATGTTGAAGTTAGTTTTGATAGTGATTTGATTAAGTTCTCTATGTCAACATTTGGAATTGTCTCATGGAGATTTAGTGAAGAGTGTTGGATAATACTTAGGGAAGTTTTCCTATCACTAACATCGACCCTCTTGCTTTGGAACTAATGCATGCTAGTCCTACGGGGTATCCTTAGGAAGTAACATCGAATTCAAATTTTTGAGAGTGACTGTTGCCAAATCCAACTTGCAAAGGAGAAGTGGTAATGTTGCAACAACTTGCATATAAAATACCATGGCATGATACAAAATAATCAATATCTTGCCAAGAAAGAATGAGTAAGATAGGAAGATTTGGAAGTGTAGCTAAATATGTCAAGAGCTCCTGAGTTCGATGATTGATGACGAGGGAAGCGAACTGGGCACTGGCTCACTGTTGAAGTCCCCTTGAACCAATCTTGGGTCCGACTGTATGATCCTGATGGGGATGTAGGAGCAAGGGATACTCCTAACATCCAAAGTCTAGAGAAAGAAACTCTGAAGAGAATGAAGAGAATCAACAAGTTAATACTAGATTAATTCTGTTATGAATAAAATGTAGGTATAAATAATAATAACACATCATAAATAATGATTAATTAGTAATTAGTTAATGAAGAGGTATGTCCCTAAGGACACGACCGTTTATAAAGGGACACTTGCCTAGGGTATATAAGCAGACCCTCACTCTCATTTGTAATATCATTCTCATTTTAATATATATATATATATATATATATCTTCAATGGAGATTTACATATTCCAAGTCTTTTGGAGTGTTTAACATGCTATAACAAACCTTGTTTATTACATTGGTATCAGAGTTGTTCAATCCTCTGATTGCTCCATTGTTGCTCAAAGCCAGTCTGATTCGACCTTTGGCCTTCAATTTTCGTCAACCTTGTTGCCATCATAATTGAAACGTTTCACTACACAAGTAATTGGAGTTTCTCCTTTTTGCTATCAGGGTTTTGGCCATAATATTATTTAAATAATAATAATATAAAAAAAAGAGAGCATATACATAGAAAACGAAAAGAAGAAAAAAATTGAAAAAAAAGACTAAAAAAAGGAAAGAAAAAAAATTATATATAAAAAATAAAAATATATAAATAATAATAAAAAAATAAAAAATAAAACAAAATAAAATAAATGACACAACTCACCCAGCCACCATAACCGCCTTTGGTCGTTATCTCCGAACATCGCCCCCATTGATTGGCCCCACGCAGCTTGGCAAAGTCGGTCAACAATTGCAACCACAGCTGTTTGGCTATCCCTTTCACCTGCAGTAGCAACGAAACGATGAGCTTTTGAACGCAACCATCCACCATCTCCATCGCTCACCCCTTGCCACTCCCAGTTATGTTCACTGCTGGCAACGATTCCATTCTGTCCAGCCACCTGCAATTGCTACCTTCGATCTCGACGAGAAGCTACAAAACCACCACAGTTCCAATGACAACATCCGCAGTCTCATCAAACATCCACCACCCAAGCACTGCCTTTCCTCACATTGATTCTGTCGATGTTAGTGGTTTACTGCACGCTGGCAACAATCATTTTGACCCTGGTCTGTGTTGAAAAGTGTAACTAGGTTCAGTCTTCATAATGACATGTAATTGTGACTTTGATAAATGATGTAATAAAATTATTATTAAGCCTTGCTTCATGGGTTTCATGAGCAAGTGATTTTATCTTTAGTTGGCTCTCATTTGAGAGCATTAGGATTGGTCATTTAGAGTCAAAGGATTAATGTCATGTATGAAGAGCTCTTCTTGAGCATGTGTCAATGTATATAAGATGTCTAAATGGCCCTCCAATGACAAGAGGAATCCTCCTCTTCCTATGTCTGCCTCAAAGACAAATAAAGGAACTCTTGTCGGATCATAATAAAGACACATCGATTCACATGGCATAGGTCGGCTTATTTATGGGACAAACTAATATAAATATGTGACTAGGGTACTTGCATTTCCACAGTCCTGAACTTCACAGATCTCTGAGTTTTTCAGATAGGAAATAACAAAAATATAGTTCGGGTAAATCACAGTAACCTTCTCGGCATATCTATTGCGCAACAAAAAATCTTGATGAAGGTGCTGTCACATGTTTAGATAAGGGTACACAAATATCGGTACAGTGCAGACTGGAGCATAAATCTTAAGAGAAGTTTTCAGTGATGCCATAGTGACATTCCCTCACTGTCTAGGTGATATATCACAGTAAGATCTCGGTGTATTTCAGTGCCTTCACAGTTCATTGATGTCACAATCATGGTACCATGATAGATCTTGGTGCAATCATAGTTGTACAATCTTGGTGCTCTCACAGAAGCAAGATCCTTGGAATATGACAGTGAGGAGGCCTAGCTATAAGGGAAGTCTTGATAAGATCTCAGTAATGACGAAATGGATGAGGAGTCAAGAAGAAGGTTGACTGTCAAGAGGAATGGTGTCTTGGTCTTGGAGTGGCTAAATAGGTCAAGGGTCTTGGTCTTGGTATTCGTCAATTGAAATCTCTATAAGAAGAATTGGTGCGGGTTTTCCTCTCAAAGAGTGAGAGGTTTTGGCCCTGGCTCATAGCCTACATGCTGTGTCTCTTATCTATTTCTGTTCATGCATTGGTTACTGTTTGATGATGAAGAACACTAACAAGATAATAAGAAGGAGATCCTAATCTAAATAAGTAAAAAGCATTCACAAACAATCACCAATGAAAAGAAATTACCTAATGCTAATGCCCTAGATTTCTCAACATGGTTTCAGAGCTATGGTGCTAAAGTCAAAGGAAGGGCATATAATCAAAGAGACACTCAAGGATAAAGTTTCATGGAAGGCATCAAAGCAAAGTGAAGGATCTACATTGAAGAAGAAAGTCTACCTCAAGAGGAAGTCTTGGGATCATCAATCAACTCAAGGTACTAGAAGTCTACACCAGCAAGAGTGTGGGATCCTATAGTCTTCAACAAAAGACCACAAAGACCCTCATCAAGATGAAGAGATCTACATAGCCCAAAATATGAACATCCAAGTAAAGCACTTCAGATCTGCACTCATTCTCTTCCAAAGAAGTCAAATTATCTTGAAGGCAAGAAGGTATTATCATCATCTTAAAAGGCCATAAGGCAAGCTCCCTATTACTGCAACAAGGATCCCCTTCTTATCCTTGAAGAAGACCATCCGAAGAAGCATTAATCACCATCAAAAAAAGTAAGCTGGATCTAAAGGCATTGCCATAAAAGGATCAATCTCCTTTATTGAAGAAATGCTTTTTCATAATCTCCTTTATTAAAGAAAGGCTATTTCATTTGGAAAAAGATCATGCAAAAGGGAGCACTAATACATCTTCTTCAACCACCATCAAAGTGATCAAGTTGAAGAGTTCATCTTCACTTGACAAGTATGTATCTTTCATTCTATAATCAAATTTGGTTAAAATGACTTCATGTTTGCAAGGAGATCCATAAGCTGGTTGGGTCATCGAAACTCCTTGCATGGAAAAATATGGATAGATATGATCCTCGAAGAAAGTGAAGTCATTGAACACATCAATGAAAAAGGTCTCCTCTGAATACATGGAATAGGATTCTTATGAAAGGTCCCCTCATATAGCAATATTGGAGACATCAAAGAGATGTATATGATAAGCTCCTAAGACTATTCTCTGAAGATGTGATAGAGCAGGTCATATCACTTAGACCTAATCTACTCAAAATTGAAGGTATCAAAGGATGAAGGAATATCTTCATAAGATCTAGGATGAGATAATCATCACTGTTCTAAATAACAAGGTAACAAATGTCCACGGGGATAAGAAAGTTACCTCATTCAACAACTTGTGGTTTCTATGCTAGATAGAAGAAGACAAGTTGAGTGCAACAGTATTGAAGGTTAAAGGACTAAAAAATTTGGTCCTCAAAAAGGAAAGAAGAGCATAGCTAAGATTCAATGCTATGGAAAAATTATGGACATTACATAAAGGAAGCTCATATCACCGGAAAGATGGAGGAAGCTGAAGAAAAGATGTCCAAGGAAAGATGGAGTAAGAGATCTTTACTATGATTAGGATAGTCTCCCTCACAAAAGGTCTTGTCATAGCTCCTGAATATTTTATAGGAAATGGCTATAATAAGATGCATTGTGTCATCATGGAAGCATTAGAAACAAGAGTTCGTGACATCACTATATGGAATCATTAAAGACAAACATAACAAAATCTATTGTAGTCAAATATAAAGGATATAGCTCTTGGGAACCTCATTGGAAGGAAAAAGTCATCCAAGACAAGGCTCATCATACATCAAGTCAAAAAGGAAACATCTGCCAGATAGGGATATGCAAGATCCTTTAGATTCTTTGATGGAGTCCTCATTGAAGAGTTCACCTTTCTAGAAAGGAAGCAAATGTTTCATCAGTAACTCCAACTTGTGGAGTTCATGGGATGATCGTATGATGACATAAGAGATGAAGCAGATCAAAGGTTGAAGATATTTTCAATCAAAGAAGTTGTTGAAAGAAGCCTAGATGACCTAAATGAAAATGAGGTGTGTATGCTTGTATTTATTATGATGTCATGTCGTATGGTTGCATGTAACATAAGTCACTACTTCTATCTTGAGAAATATGATCAAAGGAAAGGAATCTCCTCCTATGAAAGGTTGCCGGAAGGCATGGTTCACATTAGATGAAATCAACATAATATGTCCTCATATGGAGTATGAGGTGGTTGACTACAATTAAGGAACTCTGATTGGAAGCTCCCGGGAATAGAATGTGTGAAGAAAAGGAAGGAAGAGATCGTAAGATATGCAACCATGGTAAAGGCAATCAACATCCAAAAGACCAAGAAGATTTGACTAGAAAATCTCACGGAAAGATATGAACACTCTGTTGGAAGTCTGAAAAAGATGGAGACCCTTGACAATGGATATCTTTGGGAGATGTGTCAACATGTATGCAAGATGCTAATACCTACAGGAAGATGTCATGATGAAAGACCATCACAAAGGTAAGTCTGATTTAAGTGTTCATTTCTTATTTTGAAAAAATATCTGGATAGGCTAATGCAAGGTTGCCAAAGGGAAGAACTGTGGATGTCTTCCTAGAAGGGCCATATAGAGGGATGAAAGATCCTTTCGAAAAATAGCATGAAGAAAGCAGCATGGCATGAAGTAAGGCCAGATGAAGACTGATGTATCACTTTTTGATGAAAGGAATAACGACATGAATGACCCATGGATGAAAGTGATGGATGATCTGTGCCCTATGAAGTAGCCACAAAAGATGCAGACTCCTTGACAGAGAAATTCATGACATCGAAGGTGTTGATTTTGTAGCATTGGATGGTGTTCCAAGTCTCATATTTTGGGAAGAGGCTTGGATATAAATGTTCCTGAGAACCCAGAAACCATTTGTGGAAATTCCACTCGGATCATGCTTTATTGAAATAATTAATTATTTTAAAGTGATTCCTAAGTCTAAGCTTAGTCTAAGCTTAGGGAAATTAAATAATTAAAGGGTATTAATAAAGCTGAGTGTGAATCTTCTAGAAAACGAAGATCAAGTCACTTTTAATCTGAGCCATTGATTAGAGATCTAATCTGGGCCGTTGATTCATCAACAAGAAGACTATAAGAGAAGGTTTGAGGGTCATTTGGAAAGTAAGCTAGGCACACTCTCAGTACTCGAAGGAAATCGATTCTGAAGTAAGAGAATTCGATTTCAGATGGTGAGGTTGTAGAGGCGGAGTTGCAAACACAGAAGGAGGAAGGGGAATACATCAGACAAAGAAGATGGTAGAAAGAGGACGCAGAGGGAGGAGCATTGAGCAGCAACACTGGCCCTCCACGCAGAGTGACACAGTCTAACACAGTGACTGCGCGGAAGGCCACGTAGAGGGACGCAGAGGGAGGAAGGGTGCCTCCAATGTGTCAAAAATTCTTCCAAAGTGTTCAGAAAAATTATCTCAGGTGTATGTTAGACATCTACTTGTCATATTTTCTGTAAAAGATTTCTACTGTTGAAGAATAATATAAACCCTCATCAGCTGCACTGGTTTTCCCACATTGGGTTTTTCCAGGGGCAATTGTCCAAAAATAATTGCGTTCATGTGATTGTTTCTATTGTGTTATATTTGTTCTATTTGTTCTCCTGCTTTTGATTAAGTGAATACTGCAGCCGTGTTTATTTCAGAATTTACTGAAGCATCTGTAAATAACTTATCATAAATAAATAGGCGAAATAAATCAATCACTACAGTAGTATTTCAGATTGAAAAATTTCACATGGTATCAGAGCAAAAGACGAAAGATAAAAGATGAGGTTTTGCAATGGAACTAAGATCCGACATCGATGCAACAACAACTCGAAAGGTTTCACGCAATCTTTTAGAACGGATGGAGAAACAGAGGGATCATGACATTTTAGTTCTGTCATCCAAACTAGAAGAGGATTTCACTTGTGTGTCAAGCACGACCTCGCCAGGGGTTTGGTATATTGACAGTGGAGCATCTTCTCACATGACGAGAGTTCGAGAATGCTTCTCGAGCTACCCGGAAGAGCAGATGAGTTTTCAGATCACGATGGGAAACAAGGCCAAGTGTCCCCCCATTGGAAAAGGAACCATAATATTTCAAACAGAAGCTGGTAACAAGCTTCGGGCTACCAATGTACTGCATGTGCCAGGATTGGGGATGAACTTGCTCTTGGTGTCTCAACTTCAAAACAAGGGTTATGATGTATACTTTATTGGGTATAAGGTTTATGTCAAACACCTTAGTTGGAAAAGGAAGGCACAAATTGGAGTAAGGAGCTATAAACTGTATAAGTTATAGCTCGAGTCTCCAATGGCACTGATAGGCAGTACGGATGAAAGGGACTTGAATGAATTGTGGCACAGAAGAATGGGGAATCTACATCATGGAGCCTTGAAGACCCTCAAGAAGACTATCATGGGAGCTCCAGAACTTAGCATGAGGAAAGACGATGTCTGCAGGGGGTGCGTACTAGGGAAGTATGCCATGGCAACATTTCCAAGAAGCAATAGTAGGGCCAAGGGTGTGTTGGATTTGATACACTCAGACATTTGTGGACCAATGTCGACGAATGCTCTCAGTGGTGCAAAGTATTTTGTCACCTTTATAGATGACCATTCTTGGAAGACATGGATTTACTTTCTCAAGACTAAAGATGAAGTCTTTGAGTGATTCAAAAAATTCAAGGCTTTGGTAGAAAATTTAATTGGAAAGCGGATCAAGAAATTGCGTTCAGATAATGGTGGAGAATATATTGATAAAGACTTCACAAGATTTTGCGCAAAGGAAGGCATCAAGAGAGAATGGACAACTCCATACAATCCGGAGCAGAATGGGGTCGCAAAATGGAAGAATCAGACCATTGTGGCAGTTGCAAGGGCGATGTTGTATGATCAAGACATGCCCAAATTTCTGTGGGCAGAAGCTTGCAATACAACAATGTATGTGCAGAATAGGGTGCCTCATAGAGCATTGGGAAAAGTGACTCCTGAGAGTGTGTTCACTGGCAACAAGCCTGAGGTGATCCATTTCAGGATATTTGGTAGTATAGCGTATTGCCACGTACCCGATGAGAAGAGGAAGAAATTAGATCAGACTGCAGAGAAGGGATACCTTGTGGGATATAGCGAAAATGCGAAGGCATATCACATCTATAATTCTGAGAATAGGAAAATCGTAGTAAGGCGGGACGTGAAATTCATGGAGGAGAGAGCCTTCAGGAGATCCCGAGAAATGGCTACAGATACACAGTTTGAGGAAGATCCGCTAGTACAACCACAACGGCCTATAGAAGATGGCTCTAGTGCCTCTCCACGACACTAGGATTCTGAGGAAAGTTCTTCCGAAGAAGTGAAAGAAGGAGAGCAGGTAAATCCACCCACCACTAGTGGAAGGATGAGAAGAGAACTCGAACAAATTTTGAGGGATGTAGAGGAATTTATTGGAGCCCCTAGAAATGAGAAGAGGGTACGCATTCAACCAGACAAGTACCAGGCATTGGTAGCACAGGTTGGAGAACCCTCTAGTTTTTGAGAGGCAACTCAACATCAGGTGTGGGTAAATGCTATGGTGGAGGAGTACAACTCCATCATGACAAACGGTGTGGGAAGTAGTCCCTAGACCTCAGAACAAATCGGTTGTAGGATCAGGGTGGATCTACAAGATCAAGTATGCTGCAAATGGCATCATAGAGAAGTTCAGAGCCAGTTTTGTGGCTAAGGGGTATGCACAGAAGGAAGGGATTGATTATGAAGAAACCTTCGCCCCTGTAGCTCGGTACACTTCAATCAGATCCGTCATCTCTCTTGCAACACAGATGGGATGGGAAATTCACCAGATGGATGTCAAGACAACATTCTTGAATGGGGTGATAGAAGAGGAAGTGTACATAGAACAACCAAAGGGCTTTGAGACGCATGAGCAGAAGACTGTATGCAGGCTTAAGAAAGCCTTGTACGGACTGAAGCAAGCCCCTAGAGCATGGTATGAGCGAATTGATAGCTACCTACAGAATATGGGATTTGTCAAGAGTGACGCAGATCCCAACCTCTACTATCTAAGAGTAGGGGATGAGCCGCTTATTCTGATATTATATGTAGATGATCTGTTCTTGATTGGATCATCTAAGCTCATCAAAGACTGCAAGGAGAATTTGGCTACCGAATTCGACATAAAGGATATGGGGCAAATGCATTATTTTCTTGGTTTGGAGGTCTGGCAGCAAAAGGGAGAAATCTTCCTTGGGCAAGGAAGATATACTACAACGATCCTAAAGAGGTTTCAGATGGAGGACTATAGACCCATGTCTATGCCAATGATTACAAACTGGAAGAAGATCGATATGTCCGAGGATGATGAGGCTGACCCTACCTTGTATAGGCAGCTCATTGGATCAACACTAGACCAGACATCTGTTATGCAATGAATACCCTCAGCCAGTTCATGGTAGAACCAAGGAGGACTCATTGGGAAACAGCCAAACATGTTCTCAGATACTTGAAGGGGACATTCGAGTATGGGTTGAAGTACACCAAGGGCAATGAAATCCAGTTGAGTGGGTTCACTAACACAAATTGGGATGGAAGCCTAGTGGATCAGAAAGTACCAGTGGGTATTGTTTCAGTCTCGGATCAGGAATGACTTCCTAGTGCAGTAGGAAACATAAGTCCGTGGTACTGAGCTCAGCCGAGGCTGAATATATGGCCGCTAGCACAGCTTCGTGTGAGGCCATATGGCTTCGTAAGTTTCTCATGAACTTGCTCAAGAAGAGGATGGAATCGACCAAAATTTTGTGTGATAATTAGAGTTGCATCAAGCTCTCTGAGAGTCCTGTGTTTCATGACCGATCGAAGCACATTGACATTAGGTGCCACTTCATCAGAGACTATGTCCAACGAGGGGCTGTACAATTGAAGCACATTCCTACAGGAGGACAGGTGGTTGATATCCTCACAAAAGCTCTGGGTAAGATTAAGTTTACTTACTTAAGGGAAAAGATGGGGATGGTTGAGAACCCATTCCAGTAGAGGAATGGGTGGACTTTAGATTCAGAGGGAGCTACAGTACAGATGAGGTAGTGGCAAAGATGGTGTCACAGGCAGCAGTACAGAGGGCAGCAACGCAAAGATGAGGGGTAGTAGCCAATACATTAGCAGCGCAGCAGATCCTTCAGGTCAGAGCAGATACAGTTGGTACCTTGCTTGAACACTTTCTTCGCTAAGAGGGAGTGTTGAGTTTGTAGCATTGGAAAGTGTTCCAAGTCTCATATTTTGGGAAGAGGCTTGGACACCAGTATTCTAGAGAACCCAGAAACCATTTGTGGAAATTCCACTCGGATCATGCTTTATTGAAATAATTAATTATTTTAAAGTGATCCCTAAGTCTAAACCAAGGGAAATTAAATAATTAAAGGGTATTAATAAAGCAGAGTGTGAATCTTCTAGAAAACGAAGGTCAATTCATCTTTTAATCTAAGCCATTGATTAGAGATCTAATTTGGGTTGTTGATTCATTAGTGAGAAGACTATAAGAGAAGGCTTGAGGGTCATTTGGAAAGTTAGCCGGCACACTCTCAGTACCCGAAGGAAATCGATTCTGATGTAATAGAATTCGATTTCAGATGGTGAGGTTGTAGAGGCAAGAGTTGCAGACGCAGAAGGAGTAAGGGGAAGTTAGCAGATGAAGAAGAAGGCAGAAGGAGGCTGCAGAGGGAGCAACGCTAAGCAGCAGCATTTGCCCTCCAGGCAGAGTGACGTAGTCCAGCGCAGAAGGCGACACAGAGTGACGCAGAGGGAGGAAGGGTGCCTCTAGTGTGTCAGAAATTCTTTCGAAGTGTTCGGAAAAATTATCTCAGGTGTATGCTAGACATCTGCTCATCATATTTTCTGTAAAAGATTTCTACTGTTGAAGAATAATATAAACCCTCATTTGTTGCACTGGTTTTCCCACATTGGGTTTTTCCGGGAACAATTGTTGAAAAATAACTATGTTCCTGTAACCCTTTAATAATAATATATATGTATGTATAAAACTAGATACAAATCGGATGTTGATGTCTTAAGATAATACTCTACTTATGTGATCTTAACTAATCCAGAATAGAACCGTCATGATCCTTTTTGCACAATGGATTGCAACGTCGTTGATATATATATATATATATATCACCAAAAGTGGAAAATATTATTTAAAAAAAAAGAGAGGAATAAATAAAAAGTTTTGAAGGATTTTATATATAACGTTATCTTTAAAACCCTAAGTTCATTTCGACCAAGCAAAATGGAATCAATCACTGAAAAAAAAGAAATTGAGTCTAATTCGGAAATGAAAGAAGGAAGATTTCCTAAAACTTTTAGTATATGTGTTGGTGCGCTACTTAAAATCAAAGGATTACTTGCAGGAAAGGATGTTATCATCTCTATCGATCCTACTCAAAATAATAATTATGTTAGTACTGAATGTGCTAACGAATTAGTGATTCTTGAATCAAACATAATTGAAATAATGGATTTAATGAGAAATAAACAATATAACATAAACAATCTACAACTAAGCATGGGAGACTACTTTTGTCTCACAATTCACATTTAAAACCTTATTTTGTGACAATAGTGATATAATTATGGGTTAGCCTTGGATGGAATCACTATGGTCCTTCATCCTAAATATGAAGAAGAAGTTTTTGACATTTTCTTACAAAAAGAAAAAAATAACGCTACAAGATGTTACAGTGAAGCTGAATTCAGTAACACCAGAAGACATATTAGACATCTCAAAAATAATTTCTCAAGAAAGTAAAAAAGCGATACAAAATATGCAAAGGGGAATTGACAAAATCACCGCTAACAAAAATGAAGAAGTTACTTGCCTCAAGGACCACAACAGAAATTATTGACGCAAATTAAGAAACTTAAAAACGACAAGAAATCCTTGAGAAACAAACTATAAGAACTCAACATGAAAGACATATCGAAGTCTTCAGACATAATCGTCCATGTTGAAGAAAAAGGAAAGGACAAACCAAAAGAACTCCTTATCTATATCCAAATCACAAGAATAGACATCTCAATCAATCTACGAATCCGTATCACTCAGAACATAGAGAACAAACTTATGTTCAAAATGAAACCGAAGTGCGCACAACTCAGTCTCGTGATAAGAATTCATAACAAGTTTCTAGTAATTGAAAGATTCCACAAAAAATTAATTTAGGATGGTCAGGTCCTTCCTCAGTGCGACAATTTTATATATCACTCCAAGGTTTTGAGAATTTGGGGGGCCAGAGATTAATTCAAATTCTCTTCTTGATAATTACTTGTGAGCTTACTTCCTTTACTTTTGTCTTCTCTTATTAGCTTGTTATGTATTTCATCAAGACAATTACCAAAACACAAGAGACACAAATTTAGGCTCTTCGAGCCAAGGCCAAAACCTCTCCCTCTTGGGGAGGAAAACCCACATGAAATTCTTCTTATAGACTTTCAAATGACAAGTACCATGACCATAACACAGACCCTTGACCCTTGTATGCCTCTAAGACCTTGTCACTGCTTCTTCATTGACTCCTTGAGTTGATCGTTCCTTTCTGCACTGTCCTGCACCTTTCTACACCAGTTCTAGAGAGCTTGGTCTCTATCGCTGTATTTCCCTTTTCTAGTTGATTGTAATCCTTACTGAGAGATGTTACCTTGTTAGGGACAGTCCTATGCACACCATGCATCTCCACTTGATTTGGGTGACTGATCTTCAAAGTACTCACGTCCTATCTTTCCCAAACCATGTATGTGAGACAACCCTCTTCCTTCGCTTATCAGTCTCCTTTTTACTCATAAAAAACACAACCCTTAACATACACTTTTTACAGTCCTGCAACTTCACTTATATCACAGATTTCTTGACTTGTAACTTTACTTATATTACAGATTCCTTGTCCTTATCCCTCTACCCATCAACTTACAGATTTATTCTCCTTTTCTCACACTTTATATCAGTCTTGGAACTCCGCATTAAACCATATAATTCTGTCCTAAATTCACCGCATGCTCATCACTGAAATCTAGATCGAAAATCACAAAGGAGTCGAATTTGTGTCTCTGTCTTTTTTGCGCAGTACACATGGGTATATATAGTTGTTCCAACCTGTAAAGCAGCCAACCTGTCCATAGGTTATGAAGCCGACTTGTCCACTGTTCATAGGACGTCTTGAGGAGATAGTTCAACATTGATCTGGAGCATTATTTATGCCATGTCTTCAAGTTTCATTTGGCAAGGTCTTGAAGCATACAAGTGTGACTTGACTCTTCATAAACATGACTCTTTAATTTGTACATTTATGACCATAAGACAAATCACTAATAGACATCAATAAGAAGTCTATTGACCTATAATAAAAATCTTGCTCATGAAACCCATGAAGCAAGTACAACAAAAATACCTTTTATTATCTTTGTCTCCTTTTTTACATAAATACATAATTACATAGTCAATATGAAGACTGATCCTAGTTACACTTTTCAACACTCCCTCTTAACTAGGGAGGTATTCATACAGGTACATGGTCACTTTCAAACTGAAGAATCTCATAAGAAGAATCTGATTGGTAATCGCATTTGTATAGCATCATATCAACCAACATTGTCCTAGTGCAAGGCTTTGACTAACAACCCCATCTCTCAACGAGACAATGGGCTACAATGCTGGCGAGACACATGACTTATAGACACCATAGTCATTGTATCTCCAAGGTACATACTCCACCTAGGTGTTCACAAAGTATGACCTTTTTGGACTAGTCTTCTCTTGGGTAGCTAGCCCTCAAGAATATCGGTCCACGACTACTCTTATCTTGAATTCCCTATCTCATTCTCAAAGAGTATCGAATGCCAGATGATTACCCAATCCTCCATTCTGTCTTCCCATTTGAAGACTAGAATGATGTGTCTATCTCTCCCTTTTAGCCAGCAAGGAACTATTCCTCAAGGGAATGTACTGATTCCTATACAAGGAGTGTACCTAAGCTCATTCTTAGGAATTACCAAGTTTCATCCAAGTAAGAAATTTACCACCAGGCTCCCTCTTAATCAAGGACCCACAATAGCAATGGTGAGACACCCAACTGCTCATGAAGAGTTCCTGCTCTCGATGTCATGGATTTTGATATTGAGGAATCTTCAACTTTAGCTTCATAGGGCACAGATCATCAATCACTTTCATCCATGAGTCATGTCATCTACCAGAAAGTGATTCATCAATCTTTCTTATCTGGTCCACCTTTATGCCATGCTGCTTTCCTTCGAACCATCTCCAAGGATCTTACATCCTTTCACATGATTGGCAACCCTGCATAAATTCATCCAGATAAACATATACATATGAACTTTCAAATAAAAAATTACCTCAATGATGATCTTTCACCATGAAATCTTCCTGTAGGCATTGACATCCTCTATTCAGATTGACACATCTCCTAATGATATGTCTTGTCAAGGGTCTTTTTCTTTACTAGACTTCTATCAGAGTCTACATATCCTCCTAGGAGATATTCTAGTCACATCTTCTTGGCTTCCGGATGATAACTGCCTCTTGACATAGTTGCACTTCATGATCTCTTTCTTTCTGCACATCTTCATTCCCAGGAACTTCCAATTTCCAGTTCCTTGCAGTGTGGATTTGAAAAAATCCCGAATTTTTCCCTGAGCCGACTTTATCGGCCGACTTTTTGCCGACTTTTTCATCCCTGAAAAAGTCGCGATTTTATCCTCGAAGTTCCGACTTTTTGCCGACTTTTTCCAAAAAATCGTGAGTGAGGTGGTTTCTTTAATAATTTTTTAAATTATTTTTGAAAAAATCGGGATTTTTTCCAAAAAATCGGGACTTTTTCCAAAAAGTCGGGACTTTTTCCAAAAAGTCGGGACTTTTTCCAAAAAGTCGGGACTTTTTCCAAAAAGTCGAGATTTTTTCAAAATATGAATATTTTTGTATTTTTTTAGTTTTGCCGACTTTTTCAAAAAGCTCCCGACTTTGTCGAGTTTTTCAACTTTTGGACCCTTGCCGATTTAATCCCGACTTCGACTTTTTCCACATTGGTTCCTTGTCCATATACAATTGCCTCATATTCCATATGAGGATATATAATGTTGATTTCATCTGACAGTGCACCGTGAGGGATCCTCCTCCATAGATCATACTTCTAAATATATAAGTCCTTTACCTGCAACCATATGACATGACTTCACAACATCCAGTGTCAGCGTATAAATATATATACCTCATACCTTTTTCCTTTGAGTCATCCTCTAGCAATTTTACTAGAATGAAGAACTTCATTCCCTTGACCTGCTTCATCAATATGTCATGACATCCCAAAATTCTGTAGCATAGAATTCTTGATGAAACCTTTCCGCTTTCTTTCTAATCAGTGAATCCATAGAGAACTCCATTAGAAAATGTCAGCACCAGTTTCCACGATGACCCTTGATTTTGATGACTGCCTTCCATCATTATTGTTATCAGCAAGGTTTTCCAGGAGCTGTTTCACCAAGATCTCCTACCATGTTTTTATCATGATACTATTAATATACATTGCTTCCTATCATACTAACCAACATAAATCACTTAAAGAAGAAGATGATCTCAATCATAATAAGATCTTTCGCTTCTTCTTTCTTAGATTTCTTAACATCAGGTTCTACCCTTCAATCTGTGACATGGGCTTATTCCTTTTTCCTCTTGTCCTTTCCAGATTGAGGACAATCTCTTTTATAATGCCGAAGTTCATTACATCCAAAGCATCGAACTTTGTCCATATTTCTTTTTTTATTTTGAGGACCAAATTTTCCGATTCTTCCTTTCTTCCTGGATATGGCTGCAAAGGCTTGATTCCCTTCACTTGATCCTGTATCAGCTTTGGCTTACAATCTTGTTTCCTCTATTTTACATAGAGACTAGAAATCATGGAATGGTGTTGCTTCTTTCTTCCCGTATAAACTTGAAGTGAAGTTTCCCCATTTTTCTGGTAGAACATTCAACACCATTGTAGTCATCTCAGTGTCAGACATTACTTCTCCCAATTCCTGTAGTTGGTCTCTTATTTCAGAAATCCTCATAAAGTATGAAGTGATTCCTTCTTCTCTTGACAATTTCGTTTGTATAGTTCCTATCTTAGAGAGATTGCTTCTCCTGCAGTACTCACAGAGAATGGCTCCACCAGTTTCTCATATATTTCTTTTGCAGACTTTAGTTTTGATACATAGGGAATGAGTACTTGGCATGAGCTAGAGCATCTTCTTTTGAGGGTTGAATTGTAGATCCTTCAATGTAGTCCATAACTTCGTCTTCAATTAGATTCAAATTTGTCTTTTTCTTCCATGCACTAAAGTTTGATGACCCAACCAATTTGTTGCTCTCTTTACAATAAGTCATCTTGACATATTTAAATAAGGTCATAGATACTTACTTGAGTAGAGTGACTTGCAGCTTCCTTGATGATGATGAAGATGAAGTCAAGAGCTTCTTCTAAGATTGAAATCTCCAATGTAGGTGATCTTGGATCCTTGATGATGAAGGATATCTCCAAAAGATGAAGTTTCTTTCAACAATGTCTTGAATATAGATCTTTGATGGCAAAGATTGTTTTCTTGATGAGTTGATCCTTTGAGTGAGATTGAAGATCTTTCTTGAAATAACTCGAGAATCTTCCTTGCAAGCTGATTTGAATTTTCAACACAAATTTTGACCTTGACTTTGATTCTTGCTTCCTTAAGTCCTTGCTAAGTAGCCCTTGTCTTTTAGCACCTTAGCTCTGATTCCATGTTGAGAAATTTGGAGGGCCGAAGATTAATTCAAATTCTCTTCTTGATAATTACTTGTGAGCTTACTTCCTTTACTTATGTCTTTTCTTCTTAGCTTGTTATGTATTTCATCAAGTCAATTACCAAAACATAAGAGACACAAATTCAAGCTCTTCGAGCCAGGGCCAAAACTTCTCCCTCTTGGAGAGGAAAACCCACAAGAAATTCTTCTTATAGACTTTCAGATACTAGTACCATGACCATAACACAGACCCTTGACCCTTGTATGCCTCCAAGGCCTTGTCATTGCTTCTTCATTGACTCCTTGAGTTGATCGTTCCTTCCCGCACCTTTCTACACTAGTACTAGAGAGCTCGGTCTCTATCACTGTATTTCCCTTTTCCAGCTGAGTGTAATCCTTACTGAGATATTATCTTGTTAGGGATAGTCCTATGCACACCATGCATCTCCACTTGATCTGGGTGACTGATCTTCAAAGTACTCACATCCTATCTCTCCCAAACCATGTATGTGAGACAACCCTCTTCCTTCGCTTATCAGTCTCCTTTTTACTCATAAAAAATGCGGCCCTTAACATACACTTTTTACAGTCCTGTAGCTTCACTAATATGACAGATTTCTTTACCTGTAACTTTACTTATATTACAGATTCCTTGTCCTTATCCCTCTACGCATCAACTTACAGATTTATTCTCTTTTCTCACACTTTATATCAGTCCTGGAACTCCGCGTTAAACCACATAATTCTGTCTTGAATTCACCGCATGCTCATCACTGAAATCTAAACCGAAAATCACAGAGGAGTCGAAGTTGTGTCTGTGTCTTTTCTGCGCAGTACACATGGGTATATATAGTTGTTCCAACCTGTAAATTAGCCGATCTGTCCATAGGTTATGAAGCCGACTTGTCCTATGTTCATAGGCTGTCTTGAGGAGATATTTCAATGCTGATCTGGAGCATTATTTATGCCATGTCTTCAAGCTTCATTTGGCAAGGTCTTGAGGCATACAAGTGTGACTTGACTCTTCATAAACATGAATCTTTAATCTGTACATTTATGACCAGAAGACAAGTCCTTAATAGACGTCAAGAAGAAGTCTATTGATCTATAATACAAATCTTGCTCATGAAACCCATGAAGCAAGTACAACAAAAATACATTTTATTATCTTTGTCTTCTTCTTTACATAAATACATAATTACATAGTCAATATGAAGACCGATCTGCTTTTCTGTGTCAGACTTCAGTTGTAGACTTTAGTTTGTTTTGAATCTTGATATATGACATATTAGACTTGGATCTATAAAAAATTGAATCTTGATGTATCAAACTTCTCTTTTATTTCAATATTCAGTATGCACAGTTGGAACTTCATTGTGGTCTAAACTTTGATTTTCATTGTACAATGTTACAGTTACATGTATGATTGTATCATGTTTTTTGTTTTAAATTTGTCTCAGTTATATGATTCATCGATTTATCCTTCATGATGTAAGTGTTAGATAATGATAAAGACAGTTAAATTATAGAATTTCAATGATTTATTTATAATTTTTTAGTATTTTACTATATTTGTCGGGGTCCCTTGTGTTAAAGACTCCAACGTACCCCCACATTTCCTAAAAATTGGTGGGGAGATTTTGCATGTTGATTTTTGGTAGCATCGGATGTGTTCTGAGTCTCAAATTTTGCAGGGAGACTTAGACATATTCATTCCAAAATACCCAAAAAGCATTTTGGGAAATTCCACCCGGATGGGGTTTTATTAAAATAATTAATTATTTTTAATGGGTGCCTAAGTCTAAACTTAGGGAATTAAAATAATTAAAGTATATAAATAGAACTAGGTGCGAAACTTCTAGAAAAAGACAGAGATTGAGTCGATATGATCTAAGCCGTTGATTATGTTTTAATCTGGGCTGTTGGTTATTCAACAAGAAGATTATAAGGACTTCAATGGGCATTTGGATTCACATCGAGTGAGTCTAGAGATCAAATTTCTCAAGTGAGCATTGCAGAGCAACTGGTGAGTTTGATCGAGGTGATTTGACTGTAGTGAGCTATGTCACAGGGTTCGCCGAACCTGAAGCTTGAGGTTCGAAATTCGGCGAACCTAAAAAAAAATTTCGAATTCGATCAGGTTCGCCGAACCTGATGCCGAACCTGATGTCGAACCTAATGCCGAACCTAATCGAACCTAAAGGCGAACCTAATCGAACCTAAAGGTGAATTTTATGATTTTTTTTCCATGAAGTTCGATTTTAATAAATTTTATGACTTTTTTAACATAAATTATCATTTATGTATTTAACAAAGTCCATTTTACTAATAAAAATTTGTTATTCATAGTTTTTACTAATCAAAATTTGTTATTAAGTTATTCATGTGTTTTTACTAATCAAAATTCATACTCATAGTTTTATAATTTATTAATTTATTTTATTTTATGCCACATATATATATATATATATATATTGAAAAATATATATAGTCGAACCTAATGTCGAACCTCATTACGAACCTCATCGGAAAATTCGAATTCGAATCGAACTTAATCGTTGCCGAACTCGAATTCGAACCCGAACTGTGTGACATAGGTAGTGAGGGGCAGTGATAGTTCCGTTTGGAGGATCTCTTCCAGAGCTAGGGAATACTTTGCAGAGAAGGTAGAGGTAAGTACGCAGAAGAGGCAGCATAGCAGCTACATTGGGCAGCGCTGCAACCTTGAGGAGATCAAGTTTTTGCCGAGGATCAGTCAAATCCAGTGCCAGAGTGCCATGGTGTGAGACCGAAAGGGCCAAGGATCAACATCCAGCTAGCAGAAGATCCAACAGAAAGAGGTGATGCAGTCCCCAGCCAGAGTGACACAGATCTGCGCAGAGGCAGCGTGGGGCTGTCCAGTTCAGTGTTGGGTTAGATCCAGATCTCTAGCGTCAGTGTGAGCTAATCCTCACTAGTTCTCTGTTAGTCAGATTCTCTATGGATAGCCAGAATTTGGGCATCTAGTTGTATTCAAAAACTTCTGCTTAATAATATCAAACCCTCATCTGCTGCACCGGTTTTCCTGCATTGGGTTTTTTCGGGGACTTGGTCCAAAAATAACGGTGTCATGTGTGTTTAAGTTTTCTTCTTGCTCATATATTGTTTTCGCATTTATTTTTCTGCGCTTTATTTATGTAGTGAAGGCTGCAGAGTATTTGCTTCAGTATTTACTTGTAGAACACTGTAAATAACTTGCACGGTTAATCAAGTAGAAGAAGTAATATTAGTTTGCTGCAATAGGGATTCCAGGTTTAGGAATTTTCACATGGTATCAGAGCTTGTATAGAAGCACAGGTGAAGCAAGAGAGTAGTTTAGAAGAGTTCAACATTGAAGAGAAGGAGGGAGATCGAAGAGCTGTGTAGGCAATAGATCGAATCCCCAAGGGATTGCGCAGTCCAAGCTAGGAGGGCAAGATTTGCAGGGAATCTCTCTCTGAGTGAGTCGATATAGGTACGATTTCCAGTTTGCAATTTCTTAGTGGTAGAGGAAGAAACAACTTCAACGCAGACCAGTTTCTGGTGGGACGCAGTTTTCTTGTAGCAGCAGTTGCTGGTGTAGAAAACATCAGAAGAAGGAAAAGAAGCATATTGAGGGTATTTTTGACCTCAGGGAATTTCTTTCCCAAGAAATTCTGATTACGTGTGCAAAGGTAGTGAGATTGATATTTATTTGGCTTACTCTAACAGTGTGTGCGTAGAGCCAGCTGCACAAAGGGTTAGGGGCTGCGATTCGACATTTGGTTGGGAGAGATGGCAACCACTAGGTTGCGTGTTCAGAATCCGTTGGAGGGTGCCTCCAACTATGTAATCTGGAAGGCAAGGATATCCTTCCTTTTGGATGAGCATGAGCTCAAGGCCTTCATCGACAGTGTGATAGCTGAACCTGTAGATGCAGATCCGTTGAAAGCCTTCAAGAAGTATATGGAAAAGGCCAAACGACTAATCCTCGATAGAGTGAGGGATCGCATGGTCTCACATATTTCTGGCAAAGGGACTGCCAAGGAGATGTGGTATGCATTGGCTATGCTATACTAGGGGTCTTCCGAGCAGCGGAAGATGTTTTTGGAGGAAAAGCTGCGGTGCGCAAGGATGCAGAAGGGATAACGCATAGATCCGTTCCTATCAAGCTTCTGGATGTTCGAGATCAACTAGCAGCTGTAGAGTCAACACCTTAGACCACGGAGATGGTCAGATTGGCTTTGAATTCCTTTTCTGAAGAATGACAAGTCTTTGTCCAGAGCATCCTAGGCAGAGAGAAATTGTCGGACTAGGAAGGGATGTGGGCAACTCTTCAGCAAGAAGAGATGAGGAGAGACTTAATCAAGTGCAAGCTTGATGGCAGCAGTAGTAGTGGAATGAAACCAAGGAGGAGGAGGAGAATGCAACCCTTGCATCAAAGGGGTAGCGGAGGCAGAAGAAGGACGTCTCAAAAATTAAATGTTTTTGGTGCGGTGAATTTGGTCACTATGCTACACAGTGTCCTCTCAAGAAGAAGGACAAGGACGAGAAACATGATCTGCAGGCTGCAACTGCGAGGATCGAGGAGGAAGAGTTCACGATAATTGCCCACATATCTCAAGGGGAGAATTGGGGTGATCTAGAACTGTAGTTTGAAAAAGCTGCAATTGGGCAGGATCCTTGAGGAGTCCACCTCATGGATCAATACCTTACTACAGGAGCCCAAATCAACAGTAGCAGGATGGACCAGTGTTAGTTGGTGCAGAGGAGTGCCGAGGTGGTAGCGCATTAGCTAGAGAGCACCAGAGTCTGAGCAGAGTTGCCAGCAGTACGCAGGGTCAACAGTAACATAGATGCATCATCGCAATAGTTGGTGGACAACAATGTCAAACATCAGGAGCGCAGAGGGAGATGTTACAAAGTTAGTGTAGTGCTTCAGCAAGAAGTGTTACTAGAGCACATTCCTCACTAAGAGGGAGTGTTGATTTCTGGTAGCATTGGATGTGCTCCAAGTCTCAAATTTTGCCAGGAAGCTTAGAAACATGCATTCCAAAATACCCAGAAAGCGTTTTGGGAAATTCCACCCAGATGGGGTTTTATTAAAATAATTAATTATTTTTATTGGGAGCCTAAGTCTAAACCTAGGGAATTAAAATAATTAAAGTATATTAATAGAACTGGGTGTTATACTTCTAGAAATAGACAGAGATCGAGTCAATATGATCTAAGCTGTTGATTATGTTTTAATTTGGGCCGTTGGTTATCCAACGAGAAGATTATAAGAAGGACTTCGATGGGAACTTGGAAAACACACCGAGTGAGTCTAGATATCGAATTTCTCAAGTGAGCAGTGCAGAGTAGCCAGAGAGTTTGATCGAGGTGATTTGATTGCAGTGAGGGGCAGTGATAGTTCCAGTTGGAAGATCTCTTCCTGAGCCGGGGAATACTTTGCATAGAAGGAAAAGGATAATACGTAGAAGAGGCAGCGTAGCAGCTACGCTGGGCAGTGCAGAGGTAGCGCTGTAGCCTTGAGGAGATCCGAGATTTTTCTGAGGATTAGTCAGATCCAGTGCCAGAGTGCCCGGTTGTGAGACCGTAATGGCCAGAGATTAGCATCCAGCTAGCAGAAGATCCAGCAGAAGGAGGTGACGCAGTCCCTCACCAGAGTGATGCAGATCTGCGCAGAGACATCGTGGGGCTGTCCAGTTCAGTGTTGGGTCAGATCCAGATCTCCAATGTCAATGTGAGGTAATCCTCACTAGTTCTCTGTAAGTCAGATTCTCTGTGAATAGCCAGAATTTGGGCATCTAGTTGTATTCAAAAACTTCTGCTTAATAATATCAAACCGTCATCTGCTGCACCAATTTTCCCGCATTGGGTTTTTCCGGGGACTTAGTCCGAAAATAACGTTGTCTTGCGTGTTTAAGTTTTCTTCTTGCTCAGATCTTGTTTCTGCGTTTATTTTTCCACAGTTTATTTATATAGTGAAGGTTGCAATGTATTTGCTTCAGTATTTACTTGTAGAACTCAGTAAATAACTTGCATGGTTAATCAAGTAGAAGAAGTAATATCAGTTCGCACCAATAGGGATCCCAGGTTTAGGAATTTTCACATTGCATAGGCTGCTCCTGCGTTTCCCCGCTCCCTCGTCCCCATGTCCTGGAAACTTGGTGGAACTATGGTATTTTCCAATTCTGAAACCGTTACACTAAATTTGCAACATGCATTTATTCTTATCCAAGGAGCAAAAACATGCTTACAAAAACATCTATCTAATTGCTAGCCTGCGTGCTCCACAAAAGAGGGCTTAAACTGCATGAAAAAAAATTCAAAGATGGCGCCCTGATATGGTGAAGATAAACCATAAGAAAAACACCCCTCCAGCTGGCAATAGCCTATAAAATAGAACCCCTCAATAAAGTTGTACATGACATCAATGTTTTTTTCAAATGACATTGGTGGTAACCATGTTTATAATTGATGGTAGCACCGTGATATTTGCATCCAGGAATAAAATTTAGTCATAATTTGATGTTTCATGCCACTCTGGTTGGACAACCTGTACTGTTTTTTCTTTGGTTCAGGGAATCACAACTCTCTCTCTTTTGGAAAAAATTGTACACAAGAAAAGTGAACATGTGTTTGTTACAATAACTGTTTCCCCTTACTTCGTGAAGTCTTACATTAGCTGTGTACATGTGTAGTTGGAGAAAATGAAAAATGAAAATTTAGCTCCATTTCAACAAGAAAATGAGCTATTGTCTGAGCTTGATGCACAAGATCCCCTCCAGAAAGAAGTGCAGCAGTTGCAAATGGTATGTGCTACTTTCTATTTGCAGTGTAAATTTTCACAAATCAGGTTTGAATACTAATATTTGTCTATGCCAGGAAGTTCTATTATCATTTTGTATATTCTTATATTGGACAGTGTTGGTGTGTAGGCAAATGAACAACTAGAGAGCATGTTTCCCAGCTTTATAGAACCTTCAAAGGGGGGCAATGCCATAGAGAGAGTTCTTGCTTTGGAGACAGAACTGGCAGATTCATTGAAGGGAAATAGCACCAAAAAAAGACAGTTTCAAAGGTAGGAATCATTGCTGAACTGAATCGACAAATGCTTCTTTCTCTAATATTATAGTAGCAGCATAGTTATATGAAATGGGAAATCACTTTTATATTTTGCACCATATTAAATGATAAAAGCTAATCCAGTGATCATTTTCAACTGGCCTTGTTGGCAGTTCGCCAACATTAAGATTTTGCAATTGATCTCAAATTGTTTAGGACCACTTACTCATTCCTAGGCTTCAGTAAACCAATGGGTTCATATATCAGACGTAGGTTTCACCATTGCAAACAGAAGAACTACACATGAATTTGGCTACATTTCGTCTTCACTGAATAATAATTAGTAATTAGTTAGCCAGTAACTCACGACTCAAGTACTTGACTCATGGAATAACTTGGGTCACTCCTATTCCTCAGATTCTACTTTCTACATATACATGATACTCCCTTCATAAACTAAGAGGAATATACTTTTTTTCATTGTAAAACTTTTCCCTTGTTACGGCTTCAACAAAATGGATTTTCATCATAGTTGTAATTTAATCTTTGATTTTATCTTAGCATGCAAACTTTAAAGTTTTGCTCATCCTTGAGTTTGTGTTCGTTTACCTTAGCTTAGACTCCGTTGAATGTCATTGAAATCATGGACGCTCCCATCTTGTGGGTCATTTTTCTGCATGTGTTTATGGATTGCATGTATCAATATTTTCTAGCTATATATCTAATTGCAGTGATAGTGGATTATTATTGACAAAAGCTAACAAAAGATGCTCATAAAAAGAAAGAAAATACCCATCCAACAGAATCTATAATATACTTCAAAATATCATTTCTTCACTATCTTATTCTACATGAACTTTCCAATTCAACACTAGCATAGTTTGGCTTGTGCCTCCCTTCCTCTACAATTTTCATCTCATATTTGTGATGCACATTGATGATTGGACTTACAAATGTGCAATGACTTTAAAATAAAAATTACAAACTATAATAGACCAACTTTGAGATGCACGGTTTTAGAAATTTTTGTGGAGCAAGTTGGAAAGGAAATTCAGGGATTGAGCACGAAGACAAGCGGGTATTGACAATCACAGGTGTTGGAGTTCAGGTAAAGACAGCAAAAAATGAGTTTCAGAGATTGATTTCAGTGAGGTGGTGGTTGCAACTCGCACGCAATGAAATTCAAGGGAAAGGACTCCATTGAGATGATCAAAGTTTATTACTTTCGGAATTTAATGCTCCTTTTTTTAAATGTTTTCCAGGTAGGAAATACATTGTTGACCTTCAAATATTGAATTGCTTCCCAAGAGGTCCTTGATTTCAGAATTTGCCTCAGGTTTGTGAACAAAATACTAGGTCTTGAAATGCTTCAAATAGGAATACAGAGATCACTGTCTAATCAAGGTCACTGCAACACATTTCTGTATGAAGGCATTGTCACTACTACTGTGATAGAGTCATACATTGTCATGTCATTGTTACATATCATTGTTGTATAAAGATACTGTCAAAGAGGCATTGTCATAACATAATTTTCATACATTATTGTACTTTCACACATCTTTGTTATGAATGCATTGGCATACATCACTGTCTAACTTGTTATAGGAACATAAACCACTGCCCAATTATCAGAAAAGTTGCATATAACTAAATTCCTGGAGCAATCTCCATCTTCTTGAATTTTGACAACAAAAAGCTAGGCCTTACTACAAAACCTTTACTTTAAAACCCTACTGCAATTTTCCTTAGATTCACAAATGAATGATAGTTAGGCGCAACATGAATAATGACAGAAACCTTGCTAAAGATAAGCTCTTATGAACAATCCTCAAACATCTTGTTTACAACCCTGACATCAGATGAATTTGAATAGATATGCAACTTAGAACTGCCTTCGCTTGAGGCTTAAATAGTGCACTTATCAGTTATGGAAGGAGACTCCAAACATGTCAAAGTAAAACGCTCTTATACTAACCTTTGTCCTTGTTTGTAGGAGCTTCAGGATTGTGCAATATGATCTGTGGCTACAGGACTCAAAACTTGATTTGAATGCAGTCACAAAGAACATGCCACTGTACAGGACCAAGAGCTTAAGAAATAGTTGAATGAGTTTCTGTGCTAAAGGTATCTTGTATCATCAACAATGTTTATGCAAGTCTGCATTATGCAAATATAAGTCCAAGTCTGCAGAGGTTAATGCAATTAGGTTATTGGTATAGGATACTTCTTCGCTGGTCTTGAAACCACTCAAACAGCAGACATAAATGGAACAACAAGCCCTTGTGCTCAGATCATAGGCCTGGAATTGATCTCAATGTAAATCTACTGCGTACTTACAGGTAAGACGAGAGCCATTTTTTTGAGATGTCAAGGTCGAAACTTTTCACACTCGCATGTTCTGAAATTGATAAGTTTTGGCCATAGAGAGATGGTGAAGAACAAGGTCCAAATCATGCTCAAAAGTCCTCGCTGGTGCTTGGCTTTATTAGGCCGTAGATTTAGTCAAAATTTTGCTGGTTCTTAGCTTAAGTCTGCCACAGATGATGTTTCAAGTAGGTCATAGAGGTCTAAGGTGAGCTGCAGAGAATAACTTTCCTAGAACACAGAGATATGCCACTAGGCCGCAGAGAAGATGTTGCCCAGAAATTAAGACCGAAACGTTGATGTTTTTAGAATCTAAGCTTCTGTGATCCATTATACAAATTGTAAAATCCTTTCGGTAATAATCAAATGGAACATGGTCGATGCGTTTCAAACCAACGAGTGTGGTTCATCATCAGGACAAGGTGAGAGATCAGATCAGGACATTAAGTTTAAATAGATGTAGAAATGGCTCAACTAGACGTTAAGATGACGGCTAGTTTGACTTCACTGTTACATGTTATTTTTAGATTAAAATGTTTATATATTTATTTATTTATTTTATTATTATTATTATTATTAAACTTATTTATTAATTAATTAATTAATTAATCAATAGTGATAATAATATGTAAATATGTATGTAAATTGATTTAATTATTTATTTATTATTATTCTTTATATATTATTTTTTATTATATATTTGTTTATTTATTTTTAATGAGTGAAGTCCAAGGAAAGAAGAAGAAGAAGAAGAAGAAGAAGAAGAAGTAATCAAGAATATAAGGCAAGTATCCAACACCTGTTGATATTTCAGCTGTCATCTCTATTGAGATTAACGGGTCTTTTTTCAATTTCTAAGGCCTCTCTTAACTTACGATGATGGAAATGGTCGATCCTAGCAATGACCTTAGCTTCTTCGATGCAAACATGATGTTATTCAAAACCCTTCAACATGATGTGAGTTCCCTTGCAAAAATAAAACAAAGACAAAACCCTTGTGCCAAAATAACAAAGAATGCTATGAGAAAAAATCTAGCCCAGAACCCTTGCCAAAAAAAACCTCCTCGTTAGATCCTCAGAGCTCCTCAAGGCCGCGGAAATTTCTTAGAGAATTCGTATTTCTTTCTTGCTCCATGGAGAGAAGAAGAGATACATTTATATGGAATAGGATAGGCTTCATGAGAGGCAGCCAACTTGAAAATTTTAGAGGGAAGCCCAACAAATTTTCCATAGTTATGGTGTTATATTTTCTTCTTTCCCAATATGACAGTTTTGAACATTCAAACGCCTTGTTAATGAAACCCAATTCTTCTTCCAAAGATCAAAGGTTTACAGATTAATGGTGCCATCTCACACCTTGTAAATTCTCTCTCTTTAAAATCATTCATATAGAAAGTCTTGAATATTGCCCAAATTCTATGCCAATTTCCACAACTTAAGAAAAGCCAAATGATGCCCTTGATTTTTTGAACTTGCTAACAAAAATCAATGACCACTTGAAAATATTTATAGAAGGAGAACATGAAAGCTGTTGGAATGAACCACTTGTGAAAATTCCTAGAACTGGAATCCTATTGCAGAAACTGGAAAATATTCACCTAATTGTTAATCTTTACTTAACAATTTATTTGCAGTTATCTATGACAAACACTGAATCCATCACACTACAACCTATACAAATATAAAATGCCGTAGAAATAAAATACAACGTAGGAAAGAAATAAACGCACAATCGACACCATTATTTTTGGACAAATGTCCTCGGAAAAACCCAATGCGAGAAACCGGTGCAACAACTGAGGGTTTGTATTATTATGGAGTAGTTTATGCATACAAATATTTGGATGCCTTACTGGCTATCCGATACAGAGAATATAACTGGCAGAAATGAAGTGAGAATTAACCTCACACTATCACTGGTGATCCGACGCTGATCTAGCCTCTGAAGGGCTAGCCCCAAGCTGTCGTTGCACAACCTTTGCACTGCCTTTGTGTCACAACTCGTAGGGACTGCGTCACTCCTTTGGCTGGATACTCAGATCTCTGACCTTCTAGTCTCACACCTCGACTCCCGACACTAGATTTGGACTGCTCCTCAGTAAAATTGTGGATCTCCTCTCAGGATCTGCGCTACCTCAACGTGGCTCTGAACTGCCTCTCTGGATCTCACTTTGTCTCCTTTGCTCTGTATTCACTGGATCAAGAAAACTTCCACCGAGCACTATCCATGCCCCTCACTGCAAGAAATCAACCCGATCACTCCTTTGGCAATTGTTGCGTTGCTCTCTTGAGAATTCGATCTCTAGATATCTCACTCGATATGTTCACCAAGTGCCCATCGAGCTTCTTCTTAATGGATCACTTTTTGATAGAAGACATGACTCTTGGATGAAAGTGATGGATGATCTGTGCCCTATGAAGAGATCCCCAAGGTGAAGATTCCTCAACAACGAATAAATTCATGACATTGAAGGAAGGAGTTCTTCATGAACAACTGGGTGTTTTCATCATTGCTGCTGCAAGTCCCTGATTAAGAGGTAGCCTGGTAATAAGTTTCCTACTTGGAAGAAACTTGGTAATTCCTATCCCCAAAAGGAGCTTAAGTACATTCCTTTGTGGAATATGTCCTCCCTAGTTGAGAGGGAGATATAGACACGTCATTCTGGTCTTCACCTGGGAAGACAAAATGGAGGATTGGGTAATCATCTGGATCCAATACTCTTTAGGGGATGTATTAGGGCATCCAAGATAAGAGTAGTCGTGGAAGGACGAATATTCTTTGAGGACTGGGAATCCAAGATAAGAATAGTCTTGGACATATCCTGAGTGAACCTAGGTGGGATAGGATCCAAGAGAGACAATGATGTAGGTGTCTATTCATCATTGGTCTCGCCAACATTGGAGCTCAAAGATCTCGTGGAGAGATGGAGCTGTTAGTCAAGACCTTGCACTATGACAATGTTGGTTGATATGATGCAATACATATGGGATTAACAATCTGATTCTTCTGATGAGATTCTTCAGATTGAGAGTGACCATGTACCATTATGAATACCTTCCTAGTTAAGAGGGAGTGTTGAAAAGTGAAACTAGGTTCACTCTTCATAATGACTTGTAATTATGAATTTAGCAAGAATATGCAAGGATCAAAGC
This sequence comes from Pinus albicaulis, assembly GCA_034641835.2. NCBI lineage: Eukaryota > Viridiplantae > Streptophyta > Pinopsida > Pinales > Pinaceae > Pinus > Pinus albicaulis. Next base: position 1,216,072,802 of record CM076574.1, read on the forward strand.
TTCAAGGAAGTTATCAAGGATCAAAGTTTTCTAGAAGGCATCAAAGCAAAAGAAAGGGATCTACATTAGAGAGTCAATCTTCATATCTAAGAAGATCTTCACTCATTCAAGAAGGAGCAATTTGCAAAAATTGGAGAAACCCTCAAGCCATCTCAAGAAGATCAAGGAGGTGATCTTTATATTCAAGGAATCTAAAGCTATCTCATGATTGAAGCCAAGTCAACATTATTGGAGACATCATCAAATCATCATTTTGCTGAAGTCATCAAGCCATCCTTGATCATCATCAAGGATTAAAGCTGATCTAGCTCTTGTCACCACTTTTGATGAAGCCAATCTAAGAAGGAGCTCCTACTGCTATCAACATCATCATCAACAAGGAAGTTGATAGAGGAAGAAAGCATCTACTCAAGTAAGTATATTTATGACTTCATCTGAATCTGTCAAAATGTCTTTTTGCAAAGAAAGCAACAAATTGGTTGGGGTTTTAAACTTTCTTGCATGGAATAAAAGGACAGATCTAAATCTTATTGAGAATGAAGTCATGGACTATATCAAAGGGTCAGTGACTAAACCTTCAAAAGAAGATACTCAAGCACATGCCAAATACATGAAGGTAGACATAAGAGCCCAAAGGATTCTTATAGTATCCATAAAGGACTCTCTCATCCCCTATCTATCAAAACTAGAATCTTCAAAAGAAATTAATGACAAATTGGTGGAGCTATTCTCGGTGAGTACTGCAAGGGAAGTAATATCTCTAAGACAAGAACTATACAAGTTGAAGCTATCAAAAGAGGAAGGAATCACTTCATATTTTATGAATATTTTTGAAATGCGAGATCAATTGCAGGAATTGGGAGAAGCAATGCCTGATAGAGAAATGACTACAGTGGTGTTGAATGCTCTATTGGAGGCATGGGGAAACTTCACTTCAAGCATCTATGGGAAGAAAGAAGCAACACCATTCCAGGATTTGTGGTCTCTATGTAAGATAGAAGAGACCAGATTGAAGGCTAAAATTGATATAGGATCAAATGAAGAGAATCAAGCCTATGCTGCCATATCAAGAACAAAGGGAGGATTTGGTAAGTTTGATCCTCAGAAGAAAATGAGAAACATGGATAAGGTATGATGCTATGGATGTAATGAACTTGGGAACTATAAGAAAGATTGTCCCAAATCTAATAAGGACAAGAGGGAAAAGGAAGAAGCCCATGTCACCGGAGAAATAGAAGAACCTGATTCAAAGAAACCTAAGAAAGAAGAAGTGAAAGATCTCCACTATGATTGAGATCATCTTCCTCTTTAAGAGGCATCTGTTGGTTGTAAAATAGTAAAATAGTATGTTAGGAAGCATTGTATATTAGATAGATACATCAATTTAGAATTGGCATCATGATGGAAGCATTGAAGGAGGAAAACTCGTCATAGGAGGATTTTTATAGCACATTGATGTGACAACCATGCTATGGAAACAATGGCTCCTGGGAACCTCATTTAAAACAACATTTATGGAAGGAAGTCATCTAAATCAAGGGTCATCATTCAATAATCAATATGGAAATAGGTGTTGACATTTTCTAATGGAATCCTTTTTGGCTTCACTGGTTAGAAAGAAAGCAAAAGGTTTCATCAAGAATTATAAACTTGCAGAATTCCGGGATTAGGATATGATGACATATTGATGAAGCAGGTCAAGAGAATGAAACTTTTCATTCTGAGGAAAACTGCTGTAGGATGACTCAAAAGGAAAAGAGATGAGGTACATGAGTATTGATGCTTACACTGGATGCTATGAAGTCATGTGATATGGTTGTCGGTAATATACTTCTATCTTCAGAAGTGTGAACAAAAGGAAAATAGAATTTCTTCCGATACACAGGTTGCCAAAAGAATGATGCACACCAGATGAAATCAACATAATATGTCCTCATATGAAATATGAGGTGGCTGTACAGAATCAAGGAACTGCATATTGGAAGCTCCTGGGAGTAAAATCAAATTGTATGGAGAAAGAAAGGAAGATATTGTGAGAAGTACAACCATGATAAAAAACAATCAACATCCAAGGAAGCCAAAATGACTTGACTAGAAAATCTCCTGGGAAGATATGTAGACTCTGATAGAAGTCTGAAAAAGATGTAGACCCTTGACAATACATATCTTAAGGAGATGTGTCAACCTATAAACAAAGGATGCCGATGCCTACAATAAGATGTCATGGTGAAAGATCATCACAAAGGTAACTTTTGATTTAAAAGTTCATATTTAAAAGTAAATAATATCTGATGGGCTTATGTAGGGCTGCTAAAGGGAAGCATATGTCTTCCACAATTTGATAACCATATGACAAGATGAAAGATCCTTGGAAGAAGTATGGTTCGAAGGAAAGCATCATGGCATGAAGCTAAACTAGATGAGAAGATTGATGGATCACTTTATGATAGAAGACATGACTCTTGGGATGAAAGTGATGGATGATTTGTGCCCTATGAAGATATCCCAAATATGAAGACTCCTCAACAACGAATAAATTCATGACATTGAAGGAAGAAGTTCCTCATGAGCAACTGGGTGTTTTCATCATTGCTGCAGTAGGTCCCTGATTAAGAGGGAGCCTGGTAATAAGAAACTTGGTAATTCCTAAGCCCAGAAGGAGCTTAGGTACATTCCTTGTATAGGAATGAGTACATTCCTTTGTGGAATATGTCCTCCTTAGTTGAGAGGGAGAGATAGACACGTCATTTTGGTCTTCACCTAGGAAGACAGAATGGAGGATTGGGTAATCATCTGGCATCCAATACACTTAAGGGGATATATTAGGGCATCCAAGATAAGAGTAGTCGTGGAAGTACACATATTCTTTGAGGACTAGGAATCCAAGATAAGAATAGTCTTGGAAATATCCTGAGTGAACTAGGGTGGGATATGATCCAAGAGAGACGATAATGTAGGTGTCTATTCATCATAGGTATCGCCAACATTGGAGCTCAAATATCTCGTGGAGAGATGGAGTTGTTAGTCAAGGCCTTGCACTATGACAATGTTGATTGATATGATGTAATACAGATGGGATTACCAATCCGATTCTTCTTATGAGGTTCTTCAGATTGAGAGTGACCATGTATCATTATGAATACCTTCCTAGTTAAGAGGGAGTGTTGAAAAGTGTAACTAGGTTCGGTCTTCATAATGACTTGTAATTATGAATTTATGTAATGAAGAAGACAAAGATAATAAAATGTATTTTGTAATGCTTGCCTCATAGGTTTCATGAGCAAGGAGATTTTATTATAGGTCAAAGAATTATTTTTGATGTCTTTAGGATTTTGTCATCTTGTCATAAAGTTAATTAGAGTCGTGTAAATGAAGTCATATTACACTTATCAAAGGACACTTTGTTGATGTAAAAGTATACTCCAAGACCTTGTCACTATGCCTCTTGAAGTCGGCTTAAGATGTGATGAATAACTCTCCTTGATGAAGTCGACTCACACTTCTTGTATCATGTTGGCCTAGAGATGGAAGACAGTCACTATATATAGAGTGACATAGCCTCATTGTAGAGCATCAATCTTGATCGGGTCTGCAACAAAAGGATGTGAAGTGAAGTGCGAAGAGGAGGACTATAATAAGAGTGAGTAGGAAGACATCTTAGCAAAGAAAGGGTGTTCTCTGTTTTGGGTCTATTACATAACTTAGAGTATTGAGGGTAATCATAGCGAAGAAAAGGGGAATACAACTGTGTGGAGAAGAGGATACATCTGCGTGAAGAAAAGGCTACAAGAGAGCGAAGTGAGAGACATATCTGAAGTCTTTAAGGTTTGGTCCTAAGTCTGCACCTCTCGCATGTTTCAGTGAGACCAAGGGTTACTGCAACAAAGAAAAGGGTTCGGTCTTGGGTTGAAATAGAGACAGATAGGTGCTGGAAGAAAGCTTAAGAAGAGGTCTCCAGAACGCTGAAGATAGGATCGAAGGAAGTTAGGAAGAAGCATATTGTTTAAGGCTGCTGAGATAGAGACCGAGTTTCTCTAAGGTGCAATGCAGTTCACTGAACTCAACTGAACATGACACGTTAGGACATGTCTCTGCCTTGGACTGCTCAAGCCTTCTCTTCTTGACACTATACAAATTCCCATATGTGCTCCAATTCCTCTCGCAACAAGACGATGAAGTCACATGAGAGAGGAGCCTCATGGCTAGTTGCTGTAGAGGAGGGATTGTTGCCCCATGAGTTGCCCACCAAGAATAGGGCTTCTTAGCCCCCGTGTCTCTAATCACATCATATCCTGCAAATCGACCAGTGCCAGTGGAAAACTGTGCAAAGGCATCCTCCACCTCATCAAGGGATGCTCTATCCTGAAAAATCCACCTGAATGCATCTTTCCTCCCCTGTGATATTTCACCATCCATGTCAAGCGGGAATCTGAGGGAAGTTCCACCATTCATCCACTCATGGCTGTAGTATTTTGGGTTCAAGGAGTGAGCCAAACAATGTAAAGGCGTGCCATTCTTGTCCCATCTGCTGACAAGAATATCTTGTATGGTGGCGAAGAAGGCCTTTGGTGATGTCTCATACTCGGGGCACTCACTTTGTAAAATAATGCTCCTCACAGACTCAATCATGGAATCCCATCCCTCATAAACCTCTCCTAGGATGGGTTGGTCTGTATCTGCAAATCGAAGCAAAGAAATGATAGGGTCCATGATTTGAATAAGTAGATCTACCCTCTCCCATGAGGTATCTTCTAAAACTGTCCTTCACTCTTTTTAGAGGCTGCTTGATCTGTCTTTGTTAATTTTAGATAACCATGGTATGTTCTATGCTTAATGCAGGTTTACTTCAATCTTTCTTATAGGCCCAATTCAATTTAGCAATCACATAAACATGAAAGTAAAATGCTGATAGAACATAATAATAGATCAACAGAAGACGAGCCAAATAATATATCAGAATTTGTAATTCTTCTTGTCCAACAAATATAGAGAGGAATGTTTGTTACAATAGTCAACAGGATGCCCTAGCCAGCAAAGACTTTGGCTGGCCAAACTAGCTCTTCCAACATACAAGATCAGGCTCCCTCCAGGAGTCACACACACCTCAAAGACAACTCCCAAACAGTCAACGCAGGTCAACAGAAACCAGTCAATGCAGAAGTCAATGCTGTGATCAATGGGCTGCAATGAAAGTCAACGTCTAGCCTAGATTTTTGTGCCCTCCAATGCGGCCTCAAGAAATCAGAATTTCTATCTAAGAATGAAGGTCAAACTCCAAGGTTTGACCCACAGTCAATGCTGGTCAACGCTTCAGCAAAAGCCCTAAAACAGTGTGCAATTTATCCAGCTTCAGATTCACACGTGTGAGAGAGAGAAGCCTCTCCTAGGCTGTACGAACCAATCAGATCATAAGAAGAATGTGTGATGAGATGATGATGAAATGAGCATCATCTCTCTCCTATTTATATCCATCAATGAGGGTGTGTGACACATCTTTTGGGGCTTGTGAGCCTACATTACAAATCTGGTCAACCTTGACAATTTTCACATGTGGAAAATAAAATCAAAATATAAGTTCTGCTCATCCAAACTAGATGATCTTTAGATCAATCTTGCACCTCTCTGAAAGAGGAATCCAACATAAAGACATTTGATATTTTGCAAGTGATATAATATAAGCAGACCTCCCTCAACCTCTTCAATATGATGAATGAAGAGGCAAACTGTGTATCCACAATATTCAAGACTTCAACAATGATAGATTGGTGTACTTGTAGATAGTGACAACATTTGTATGGTTTTGTACAAAGTTGCGGATATGTCGTGCATCCTCAATAATGCTTTTAATCCAAAGCACATTAGAAGCAATAGATTTAATTGCTAAGTTCAATGAATGGACAATGCAAGTTGTCCAAAATACTTGTGGATATTTAGCTTCCACAATCATGCCAACAACCTTGCAAACATGTGCATTATCTGTAATGATTTGCGCACAAGAATCAACACGTACATATTCAATAACTTTAATAAACAACTCACCCATATATTGTGCATCCTTGTATTGTCCAAGTGCATCCACTGATTTCAAGAAAACTGGACCATTCAAGGAAGACACCATGAAGATGATGAGTGGGTGCCGTGTTGGATTTGTCCATCCGTCAGAAACAATGCTAACCCCAGATGTTGGCCATGTTGATTTAACAGGCTCAAACATTTTGTCCACCTCTTTCTTTTCCTTTGTCAACAATGTGGTTCTAAGCTTCTCTGACCCAGGAGGCACATAACCTGATGGAGCCCCTTGAGTTAGAGCTCGATACATCTCAATAAATAGAGGTAAGCGTGCAACATTGAAGGATATGAAGTTCTGATAGAAAAAAAGGCAATGGTGAGATCAAGCTCTTCCCGTTTCTCTTTCTGGAAAATCTTGTCCATTGGACCAAATGCAATTGCCTTTCTTTTTGCTGCTTGTCCTCCACTAGAACTCTCAAATGGGAACTTGTTGATTTTCCTCAACAATGGAAGGGGTTCATCATTCTTGTTTTCTTTAGTTTTTGCAGCTACAATGTACCACACCAACATATGTCTCTCTTTCCATTTCTTTCCTCTCTGCTAAAGGAACCTGTGTACAAGCTGCAATTCCACAACTTGGTAAATCCAACAAATGAGCTTTCACCTGGTAATATGTGCTCATGAAGTGATTGTTGCAATAACTGCATTTCCAAACAACATTGCCTCCTCCCTTCATCTTGTTGCCTGGCCCTTGCTCTCTTGTGACATATTTACACAATGGATATTTGTTATCTTGAGGTTGTTGTCTTCCCTCAAGCTGCTGTTGCAACCCCACTTCCAATTGATGGAACACTTGCAGACCCTGATGAAATTGGAACAGGAGGGGCATCTCCAATGGGGACATTCTTCTCCTTCCCCTTCCTTTTTGCCTTCCCTACTGCCCTTGATTGAGCCATGAATGCTGTAAAAAAATAAACAAAAAATGAACAAATTTGTAAAAGAAATGCCCTTGCAAACTGAATGCAAAAAAAAAGAGAGAAAATGCACTTAACTGTTGCTTGAATCTCCTTGAAAATGCTCCTTTGCTCCTTGCTCTTCCTCTTCTCCTTGCTCCTTTGCTCCTTGAAAACTCACAAATGTTAAAGTGAAAAAGAAAATGAGCCAAATCAACTTTTTGAAACCCGCGGAGGTCACTTTCTCGAGGTTCGTGTCCGTCGAATCGGGACACGATCGGAAAGACATGAGTCCGACTGAATCGTGTTTGATTCGCCGGATTCGAGACACAATGGGGGGTAGGGTCGAATCCAGTTTCATAGGTCAAAATAAGTCCCTTGGAGGCATTGCACATTTTTCTATGCATATTCCACATATTTGGAGGCATGTTTCACCTTTGAGGTATTCAGGGTCATTACAATTTGTTTGAGGCATATTCTGCATATTTGAATGAGAGCCATTTGCATGAGTTGCCATGTTGTATGTGGTTGACATGGTCCAAGCCCATTAAACAAAGAATTAATGCATACTCTAAAGAAGAGAAGTATGACATGTGGCAACTAGACCTATGCAAAAGCGAATGATTTCCCAAGTCTAAGTTGCACCTATAAGCAAATGGAGGGTCAAATGAAACATCATATTTGCTAAAGGGGAGGTTTGCTAGGGTCCACGAGCTCTCTATGGAGAGCACTAGCATATGAGGAGTCCTAAATAACCTAAAGGAATGCCTAGTGGGCTGCAGTATGGACTAAATTAGTGTTTTCTCTCCTCTAAACCCTAAATTGGATGGAGGAAGCCTATAAATAGAGAAGGATTTAATTTGTGAGAGGCATGGTTGGAAGTGTGGAAGTACAATATCCTTGGAAAGAAGAAATTAAGGGGCATTTCAATGTGAGGTTCATCATCTTTATTTGTATTGTCATGGATGAATTTGATTGTTTGAAATCATTTGTACAAATCTGCTGATATAATCTTTGAAAAAGGGTAATTTTGCTCCAATAAAAGGACATTAAGGTTAAGGTAAAACCCTCACTTTGTCTTGTTGTAATCATTGCTCGTATTGAAGGATATTTTCTGCTGTGATTTTCTAGTGAGGACCATTCACTCGATTTTTGATGGCTGCTCTAACTAGGGATGAAAGTTAAGTGTGACATGTTTAGGTCCTCATGATCTTATGGTGAAATCAAAACTGGAGAAATGATGTTCATTCAGTAGGTAGGCTGCCCCACTTTGTCTACCTCACTTATGGTTTCATGCAATGTTACATTTATCGTTATCAACAATTTATCGCTGGGGTTTTAAAATTTAAATTATCGGCAAAATATCGGGGAAAATGTAGGAAATTATTGGGAAACGTAAAAAAATCGAAAATAATATATATATTTTTTCAAATTTTTAACTTACAAAACAACATCAACATCAAACCAACACATTGCTACATAAATATGAAAATAGAATTGATATAAGATTGCAAGTGATACATCAAATATCAATATTAAAATATGATATTTGACCTGTCATAAGATCTATAGAATGATACAAAATCATATCAAAGCAAAAATAAATCTGTCTCATGAGAAAAATCATGGCAACGAAAACAACAGATTCCCCTTTGTTTGCTTAACGAAAAATGGTCACATCATCCTCAACAATGTTATTAGAACTGAACCAAAAGATTGGTCGATCAAAACATATATAAAATATTTAAATTTTGAAAAGAACATATAATTCATGTGCATCCTCACGAATCCAAATTATTATACAAAAATATGCAAAATTTCTCATATGTATAGCATGGGTGCATATGACTAAAATATAACTGAATGCAATCCATCTCTGAATTAAAATAGATCAATAGAGACTGAGAGGCTCTAAATGACCTCCAAATCCAAAGAATATCATGCTACAACAAATACCTACATAACAACAAAATCATTGCCTATATTGAGATCCTACTCATCAAGATCACCCACCAAGCATTAAAATAAAACAGAAAAATATTAACATCCTAATCAAAGATTTTGATTGAGTGAAGTGTATGTTTTTACTGGGGTCATGAAGGAAGAGATCAATAGTTAATGCCACCAACATCGAGGTGCATGGAGGGCTTGGTGATCTTGATTAAATGTTACTTCCATACCCTCGTACATTACAAAATCCATTAGATTTGTTGTAATCCCGCCAATCCTAAAATCCCAAAAACTGTTAAGTCGACTGGATTTTGAGTAGGATTTAAATTTACACTTTCTCCATATGAAATTCAATGAGGTCGGAACCACTCTCAAACATCCTGAGTCAGATTATCCTTGCAACTTATTCCCCTAACTCACTTTAAAAAAAATTAGGGTTAAAAGAATATTTTTTGGTAACAAGTTGAAATTGGCAAAGACAGGGCGTTAATTTAGAAGTTATCATGATAATTACCTACATTATCACGATAAATTCAATAATACTGGTGAGGGGCAGTTTGGCAATAATATCATGATAATTCCAATATTATCGCGATATGTGCAACACTAGTCCCTTCATGTGTGGCTATCCCTTAATTGGTCATGGTTGCAACTTGCATGTTATTACTTGGTTGATTTTTTACTTGTTGTGAGGAGCATCTTTGGAAAAACCCTCTTTTAATTTTCTGCATATTGAAGTAGATCCATGTAGTTGGTTAGAGCATGTTTATAACAGGCTAACAATGCCTTCCATATGGTTCGAACCCTCTTGAGTTTTGTCCTTGACTCCATTTCCCAACTAGGTGGGCATTGGTATTGGTAATCAACCATCTCTTTATTTCTAAAGGTCATCTTCAACATTCTTTTTTAGGGTTTCCCCACTTGTGGAAGAAAAGAGCTAGCCAAAAGTGAAAGGAAGAGTTGCTGTGCTGACAATCTTCATAAGTGCTTCTAGGCTTGCACTTCATTTAGGGACTTGAATATCTTCAAGTGCAAGTCTGGGAAGAACCAATGCCCACACTTCTTTGGATGTTTGAAGTGAGCCTTAGAAAGATGCCTCAAGGGAATGCACTAAAAGCAGCAGAAGTATGAAAGTATGCATTTGTTGAATGTATGAATTTGTTGTAATATGAAAGCATGAATTTGTTGAATTTGTTGATGCCTCAAGGGGATGCACCTTGATACTTTCAGTCTTCACTGTTCAGTTAAACTGGTGGTACTAACAGATTCAGTTTCTCATATTCTTCTTTTGTTTTCATTTTAATATCATGCTTACTTGTTATATGCATTAGTTCAACCTTGTATTAGGTGATTCTTTTAGCTTACTGGTTCCATTGTGTGTATCCATTTTCCATGTTGAATTTGAAAGCCTGACTTTCACCGTGTGTTTTTCATATATTTTGATCAGCTCTTTTGTGAAACAACAAGCAGATCAGGCAGCTATGCTTCAGAGCTTCAGAGACATAAACGAGTTGATTAATGATATGCTGGAATTGAAAAGGAAAAATTCGGTGCTCGATGATGAACTAAAGGAGATGCAACGTCGGTATTCTCAAATAAGCCTCCAGTTTGCAGAAGTAGAGGGAGAACGACAGCAACTAGTCATGACCATCAAGAGCATGCGGGCTGGAAAGAAATCATAAGTTCATCACTTTGTCCATCAACTAGCTGTCAGGATCAAGGGGCAATATTTCCTTGACTTTGATTTCTCCATTAGATTGTATGATCATCTGCTTGAGCTTTGTTGATTGCATTATGTTCATTTATGGATCCCGTGCTCTAAGGAAAGCATGGGAGGCAGAGAGGGAGAAAGGATTAGCATTGTTATCACGGTATATCCTGTTTTGAGCAACCAAGAAGCTTTCAAGTTATATTTTTGGTTGCAGATGAAATTAAGCCAACGTAGATACAGAGTTTGTACTCGTGAGCATTCTTTCATTTGTACCAAAGAGATATTTTGTTATGACGCTCAAGTGGTTTTTTCCATTCGTACATATGAAGCAGGAATTGCACAGTTAGCACTCCAGTTCTCATAAAAGAAGCAACGGAGAGCTGGTGTCAATTGGATTTCTGATTCTGCCTTGCTTGTCAAAGACCTAGTAAACTTCAAGAGGAAGCAACAAAGAGCTGGAGTCTTCAGTTTGATTGGTTGATTCTGGCTTTGTTTGTCAAAGACCTAATAGGCTCGAAGGATTTTAATCATCAGCAATGAAAAAACATTGTTCTTGTAATAGTGGAGTTCCCCACGGAATTTGGCTTACCTTGGCAATCCAGGTTCTTCCTATCATGGATTGTAATGAAGATATCTCTGAATGGACACTGCATTCCTTGTAAAAAAGGAAGCATATATTATATGTGAATTGAGGCCCCTGCAATAAAATATATATACTTCATTGAATCGAACTGTAAGAATGTACAAATGGCTGGGTTAGCTGCTACAAATCATGCATTAATGTGGAACTTGTATATCACGGAGGATGGAATTTTTTGAAACGTTAAATCATGTTAGCTGCCTTGTGCATTTGATATTTATTGCACACTTTGTTTAAAGTGATTCTGTAGCTTAAAATTACTCCACTATATGAAAATATAGTCTTATTGATGATAATGTAGCGATCCTGTAATGACAAAATACTAGTTGGGTGCAATGTATTAAAGACGATATGCAAGTCTGTTATTTCCAAACACTGCTTCGAGGAAAAAATGTATTAAGCCTTCAGATTGCATCCATTTCAAAACTAAATTGGGACCCTGGGATTACCTTCCAAAAATAGAACTTACCAATCCATCTCTAAAACTTTCCAGTTTCAACAGCTGGTTAATCTGTGCAGATAATTATCTTTGACCAAAATTAAGTTTTGTTGTCTGCCACGCAGCTTAGGCATTTTAGTTCTACTAAAATCAAAATGGTACACAAATACCGTGGACACCAATGGGAATTGGTCAACCAATGCATGACCTGTTTGTTTAAATGGCAGGTCTAGGTTCATAGTCTTTGGATCTGTTAGTAAGGTGGAATATGTCTTCTTGTGGGACGACTGAGTGGTCGGCATAATGGGATGTTATCCCTTCCACACGGTTTCAAATCCCACAGGGACCTCTTTGGACTGTTGTGATAAGACTCAAGAAGTAGGATCCCCCACCCTTGTGCAGTCTCTGCTCTTTCCAAGTAATATATTCCTAGTATATCTAGCTTACAGGCTGTTGGATATACTCTTGGTGTTATAGTGGCAGCTGCTACTTTTGATCTTGGGCCTCGCCCAGATTACTCTAACGAGTTTTACTGATTCATCATGGTAAAAAAATACAAAAAAATTGGAATATGAGATACATGGCTGGTTGTAATAATTAATAGTGAGTGACCTACGAGGTTACAACTGTGATCACTTTTGGATACTTCGCAGGTACAAGAACTCTCTAGTTGCACAAATGTTTCTTGTATGATTAACATGGTTTGAACGATATTTTCTTGTATCTTTTTGGTTTTACATATTAAATTAAAAATCTTAAAAGCAAATCACTTGATTAGTTGTGATGTTCAATGCATAGGCAAGGGGCTGCAAAGTCTTTGTGATGCACATTTTAATACTTTTATAATCAAATTTGTTTATATATATTAGAGGAATTGGTAATTGGGATTGGTTTTGAACTTGTGGGACATGGGGTAGCTTCCGACCACTAACACTAGAACCCCTAGGTGCGTACGTATGCCCCTTCTGCAGACACGGGTAAGTCACAAAGATTTGAACCTGAAATCTTTTGATACATAGAACTTCATTTTCACAACGCTTTGAGTTGCCCTCAGGGCTAAATTTGTTTTATAATTGATGATATCAAATTAAATATAATAATAAAATTAACAGCAATGAAAGTAATAGACATGTTAATGGATGAATGATATTGTATTATAGTATCAAAAATTAACTTTTAAAGTAGGATTTCAGATATTTTATATATACAATATTTTTACAAATATATACATTTAATGACTCCTTTGATGCCAAAAAGTTAGACATAATTCATGGTTATCATAATTCTTGAGTTAGCCTTAGTCACCTCTATATGACACTTTAATTTTTTCGCTTCATCCAAAGTACCACTGAAGTTAAATAAGCACTGATACTTTCACTGCACCTCTTTGGGATTTACAACATTGAGCTAGAATTTTTCATTCATGAGGATATTTAGGGTGATGATGGGTGTCTTCTACAACATATATTGATATCTCTGTAACTCTTTGTTGATGGCATGATTCTTTTTGCCTCCTCCCTTGAGGGTTTGCAGAGATAGGTGGATCCCTTATTCAACAATTATGAACTATGACAATTGATGATTGACGTGGTTAAAAGCAAGATTGTGATATTTGATGTGTTGAAAAGTGATCTCTTTGACTTTCATTTCTACTTATGGGGAAAGAGATAGACATCAACATGACTAGCCTTATGTGGGTTGTAGTTCACCGGGCCACATTTTAATGTGTATTAGACCCTCCAACCATGGCTCAATAAGGCATATGGATCCCTTCCCCTCCTTTGAGAAATAGTGTTCTAGATCTAGTTCCGGGACATCTTGTCTTCAAATGCACCTCTTGGAGACAATTGTTAGATCCACCCTAATTTATGGGCCATATATGTAAGGATCTAGTTGATTCCATAGTGATTGGGCTAGGATTGAAAGTATCCAATCTCTCCTTATATTCATGTGTAGACTACCATGGATATTCACCTACAATAGTTCATCGGAATAAATCTTACAAAATTTTGCAATCTATTATTATGCAACAATTAACTTATTTACGATTTAATGTTACTATCTCAATGCTTGAAATTATTGAAATAATTGAAACTAAAACAAGAGAAGCTGACAAATACCACACCATTCACATAATGAGCATGATATGTATACAGGGAAAATCAATTACATGAAAATCCTGGCTAGAAGGTGAGGCCTATGCTTTGCTCTTATTTTCTCAATCATGAAATGAAAATACAATGAAAATGACAATCACTATGGAGCATAGTTTTAAAACTTCTACTCAGATTTGAAACCTGTCGAGGGTCGAATCTGACTCTGACTAACTCGGTATCGACATGGCCTAGTTGATTTCAATCACTGGGTTTTTGTAAAAAATACATTAAATACTTTATTTTTAATGAAAAAACATATTTTTAAAGATTTTCATTCATGTTTCCAAACTCAAAGCATTAGAATATAGATAGAAGACAACATATGATCAAAGTATGCTCATGAATATATATATTATATCAAAATGGCACCTAGTGCACTGTCTAATACATGTAAATATATAGAGATCAGAACAAAATCACATAACCAAGGAGGCTCTAAATGGCCTCTACTACAAAACATCACTAGTCACCATTGCTAGAAAAGCCAACACCATCTGGCTCAAACTCCGAATCAGAGTCAGACGAGGAAACCCATGGCCCCTCCTCTTCATCAAGATCTCCAACTGCAACTGTAGAAGTAGTAGCACTAGCAACAACTGCACGTTGAGATAGACGAGCTATGCGCCCATGTCGTGGTTGAGTAGAGGAAGTGCCTGCAGCTGGAGGACTTGTGGCTAGTACTAGTGGATTTGCATTTAGCTGAATAGTCTGTAATGCCTCCATCTCTAATTCCAAATCAACATCAATATCCACATCAGGGTCAAACTCTACTAGTTGACTCTCCACTACCCAATCTGATAATGGATCAATATCTTTCGACACAATGGGATCTATATAAGGTCTTTTGTTCAACAATTGGTTGCGTCTTAGTCGGAGGTTGTATTGGACATAGACTAGATCATTTAACCATTTTTGTTACAAACAATTTCTCTTCTTTGTGTGAATCCTCTCAAAGATAGGCCAATTGTGCTCAAACCCAGAAGCACTGCAATTTTGATTCAAAATACAAATTACAAACTTCTGCAATTGAGGACAATAGCTACCAAATTCCTCCCACCATTGTGCTGCGAAAAACATAGTTGTGTAATGAGTTAACTCAACAAATTATATCCAACTTTCAAATTATAAAAAAATTAACAAAATAAGAATTTGAAAATTGAATTTTTTTACCTCACTCATCTGCTTCCTTGCAATCCTTGCTAGGTTCTTGCCAAAGGGACCTGTGGCTCTACTAAAAGAAGTGATCTGTTGGTGTATCTCCAATTGCTCACTCTCATTAGGGACAATGCGCTCAAGGCACTCGATCAATCCATCTCTAACCTCCCCAGTCAAAGCTTCTGCCTCCAAAGCTTTATAATGATACATTAGGTTAAAAAAAAAACTCAGCTGCATGTATAGGGCGATGGAGTTGATTATTCCATCTTTGATCATTGATTTCCCAAATGGGCCCATAGTTAGCCACTCTATCCTTGTATGCTGCCTTTATTTGCTCCTTTGCCTAATCCAGAGCCTCATAAATGAAACCCATAGCCAATCTTTCCCCATCCACAAACCACATCATCTTAACTAGTGGCTCAACAACCTTCACAAGCTCTGCTGCCTTTTTTCCAAAATATGTCTTCATTAAATTTCTTTCTTACATATTTTCCATCCTGTTTGTGAGCCCATTGACATCCATTCCATTTATCACTAGAAAACATCCTTTGCAAATTTCTATGTTGGGAAAGCATAGATTGCAATGTCAAAAAATGAGTTGCAAATCTAGTGATGGCAGACCCAACAAGACCCTTGCCCCATGTGTTTTCCTCATCAGGTTCAAAATCCATGACTGATTGTAGATATACTTTGTTATGCTTTTGGCATGCTCTATAATATTCTTGATCCAATCTATTTTACCGATATCCTCAAGCAAGAGGTCTATGCAATGTACAACTCATGGGGTCCAAAAGATGGTTTTGTGTTTCTCCTCTTAACATTTTACCAACAAGAACATAGTTCGAGATATTATCTGTGATAATTTGAACAACATTAGCCACCCATACCTATTCAACAACCTCATTCAAAAGATGAAACAAGTGTGCATCTTTCACCTTATTAGACACATCAACTAATTTTAGAAACATGGTTCCCTGTGCGAAAAAGATAAGAAAATTTATGATGGTACATCCATCCATCCATCCATCTGACATGATGGTACATCCCGTTTTCACCCATGAGCTTCCAAAATCTTTCAAATATTCATCAATGGACATAACCTCTTTTTGCAAAAGAGATCCCCTTAATTCATGCATAGTAGGCCCTTTGAAGCCATTTCCAGCAACAAATATGACATCAAACATAGGTTCATAATATGGTGAAGGGAAGCATTGAAGGAGATATCAAGATCATACCACCATCTAGCTATGTAATCACAAGAAGTTTCTCTCACTTTTTTCTTCCAATTTTCATCTAAAGTAGGCTGCATTTTACCTCTATTAGCTCGAGGACCATGTGCACTATCAGAGGGAGAGGAGGGTGTGACATTGAAATAAATTTTGATATCACTCTTCTTTTTAATCTTACCCTTACCTTTTCTTGAATATATTCCAAAGAGGGAGGAAAATAGTGAAAAGGGGTTGGCTGCATTAGTGCAAAGGATAGATGAATAACCCTCATAATCAAAATTGGGGTTGGCATCCATAATGTGTTTTATACTCCTCTTCCTCCCTATTTCAGCCTCTATTTCTTTTTGCCTAGATTTTTCTTCCTCAAACTTCTCAATTTTTTCTAGCCACTCCTTCCTAATTTCCCCAATTTGTTTTACTGGTGTTGCACATGGAACACTTTGACCTCTAATACTAGCTAAATGTTGTTTCAGTGTGTGAATGCCCCCTCCAACTCCCTTAATTATTTTATGAAAATTTTTCAATACATTTGATTATCAATCATGTCAGCATATGCCGAAGCAACATATTTTATTATAGGGGCCATTTTATGATATTTGGAATTGGAAATGAAAGGACAAAAGTAATGAAAAAAAAACAACTCTTCAATGTTCATTTCCTTTAGAAAAATTACTCTTTTCAATTTCCAGATTTGCAAAAAAAAGAAGAAAAGGAAGGGAATATTTGAGAAGTGAAAAAAAAAACCTCTAGCCTCCTCAATGCTGCTCCAAAAACCAAGTCCTCAATGTTGCCCCCGATGATTGCCCAAGAACCTCCTCATTGCTGCTCCAAAAAGCAACTCCAACTCTTCACAAACTCCTCACAAACGCTCACACAAATGCAATGAGATAACTGTGAGGAAATGTGAGGGGGTTGGGTTGCTTTTATAGGCTTTAGAGAGGGCTAGATGCATTGAGGGAAAAACAAAAGAAATCATTTTCAAGTTCGAATTTGCCTCCTTTTTCCACGGTGGATGGGCTCGTTTGAGCCGGCCTGTCCGTTACTGAACTGTCCAAGTCGGTGTCTGTAATGAACCGCCTATAATTCACAAACAGAACGTGAATATTAACATGCATACACGGCATGCATACGATAACTACATATGCATGTATCACATGTATTGCATTAGTATATGTGCTAACCATTTATGAAAAGTCCAGTGAATGAATTATTGACATACTAGGTAAATACCTAAACTTGCCAGAATATATATATATATATATATATATATATATATATATATATATATAATACTTGTTATACCACCATCATAAAATAACTAGTACATTATTCAAAATATATAAATACAAAAGATATATATATATATATATATATATAATACTTGTTATACCACCATCATAAAATAACTAGTACATTATTCAAAAATATAAATACAAAAGATTTTAATTAAATAAAAATAAATTATATAATATATTATATATCAAACAAAAAGAATGATGTAAACCTATAAGTTCTAAATTAAATTATTAAAGTTTAAAAGAGAACTATATTGTTATAAAAAAATTAACTCTTAATTAAAGGTTAAACATTAAAAGGGGCATACTATACTAAAACCTTAAATAAATTTTAAAGAAAAAGTAATTACATAATTCAGTTTGATATCACTTCAAATCTTATAAAGTGATGATTTTCAAAATAAAAAAAACGACTATCTCTTTAAATCAATGTGAGGACATGTAATGGACAAAGGGCAAGAATGCTCACCTCACAACCAAGGCGGCGGAGGATGAATGAACGATGGTTCTAAGAAATAAAAGGAGAAGGGAGTGTGACTGAGAAAGGGATCTTTTTGCCTTTGGAGCACAGTGCAGGACGAAGGAATTTACAATAAAGAGCCACAACTAGATAAACCTTGATTGTTCTTGAATACTTTGGGCACGGGGGCTAAATTACTTCAAATTTTGAAGTACTTTGGAGCTGGGTACCGAGATTGTGCCTAGTTTATCAGGCATGCACCGTTGGTCTTTCGGTAAAAAGAGTGAATTTAGAGCGACGACAACCTGATATCGACCTCAACAACGAAATTCAGGTATGTACTGTGCATTTAATTGGTAATTGTGTCTTAAGATGTCAGTGTGTGAATAATTAAGCTTCAATCTATCAAACTTGTAATTTTACTGAAATTAGAGCTTTACAATGTCTAGCTCAACCAGTTCGATAACGAACCGGTCTTCAGACTGGTTTTTCTATCGAGTCGACTCAAGTAGGGGTTCGACTCGGTCGACCAGGCCGAGTTCATTTCAGACCAGCCTGGTTTTAAAACTATGCTATGAAGTTGCCTTGGACACTATATGGCCATAATGACTGTTAGAAGATCTTCTACTTCTTATGTTATACTTCAATATCCCACTCCTAGATGCTTTGGTTAACCATGGAATAACATACGAAAACTTGAACATAATTGTAATACTCCCTCCAGGAAATGACCCAAAATACCACTGTAATTTCTATGTTTAATTGCATATTATCAAACAATTTGAAGTTATACTATCGTAGGTGCTTGTTTTGTAATTTGTGTCAAGGTCTAGATATACAATATGAATTTTTCTCATGAAAACACTTTAAAACAATCATGTATCCTTCAATACTAAGAAATCCCCTCTTGTATTTTTAATTTAAACCAAAAGAATACAGTAACACCTATTCACCAAGAAAATGCTCCAAACCAATAGAATGTGATGCAAAGAGGGGTACATACCAATGATATATGTTTGTCCCACAATAATATAAGAGGTAAGAAGAGGAAACCAACAAAATGATAATTAATATGGGGCTGTTACAAAACCCAAAAGGTACCAACAATATAGCGTTCTCTCCAACAAAAGGTACAACATATACTCAACCTTGAATATGGAACATATACACCAACAATATTAAAGAAATGAGATGATAAATATCAATTGACCCTTGGAGAATGTATGGTTATATATCACTAATAAAAGACTCAGCAAGATACCAACATTACAGTGTTCCCTTCAACAGTGATATGGCACACGTTCTGCCCAAAACATGATACCTTCCACTTAGAAAATATTCCCTTACGAACAAGAGTCAATGCAACCCAATAAAATAGGTAAGTCAACCCTTGAAGCTTAGCAAATTGACTCCTACAGAATTGATTGTAACTTAGGCTGCTTGGAAGTGGGAAGTGAAAGCGGGAGCGGGGATCGATAATTTTTAGAAGCTTCTGGGTCAGGAGAAAATTGGGAGTCAATTTTATATAATTTTTTTTAATATATTTTGATGCATATATGTCAACAAAAGCATGTAGAATGATGAAATAGTTATAAAAAACATAAAAACATGGATTAAACCATATAATAATAATAATATTTTTAATTCTAATCATATTAATAATTCTTCTGTGTTCCCCGCTTCTAATAATAAGAGATTGATTAATATTTCTAAATTTTCTTTTGATTCCTCAGTTTTTTCTCTTTTAGAAAAAGGGCTTAATTTCGCCCTTGCTCCGAGAAGAATCCCGGTTGAGGATATTATTTGTAGCATAGAATTTGGCATTAAGGAGGTAGTTGATATTTGAAAGATGTCATAGGCAATATTGTATGGTGGTTCTTAAAAGGGAAACACCAACTAAAATTAATATTAGTAAAGCTGCATTTGAAGCCCTCAAGTCCCTTACCAAGAACCTGACATTACTATTCTAAAAGAAGATAAAGGTGGTGCGGTAATTATCATGGATAGAGATGACTATAGAAGAAAGATGTTAGACCATTTGTGTAACAACGAGAGTTACAGGAAGCTGAAAAAAAACCCCATTAAAAAAGTCTCTAAAGTTGTGGATGCTGCTATTAAATCTAGTAGCACTGTGGGCTCCATTAGCCATAAGCGTATTGAGAGAAACTTATTACACCTAGGATTTATGGGCTTCCCAAGATTCATAAAGAATCCCCCCGCCCCTTAGACCCATTTTTAATATTATTGGTGGGCCTAATTATCTCCTAGCGAAGTATTTAGCTCGTAAAATTAAGCCTCTTGATGGGCTTTCATATTCATTTGTGAAGGATTACTCCTCTTTTGTTAATGAGTTGAAAGGTTTAAATTTTGAACCGAATGACACTCTTGTCAGCTTTGATGTTGTCTCGCTTTACACCAATATCCCTATTAATGAGGTTGTTGAGGTGATTAATCATGTCATAGACCCAGATACAACCAAAATTGGCGGAGATTTGCCTTACCTCTACCTTTTCTAGCTTTGAAGGTGAGTTCTGCGAACAAACCTGCGGGGGTGCTATGGGTTCCCCGCTCTCCCCTGTGGTTACCAAAATTTTTATGAAAGATTTCGAATCCAAAGCCTTGGCTTCTCCTCATTTAAAGCTTAATATTTGGAAGATATTTTGGATGATACCTTCATCAACTAGCCTCATTGTCGTGAGAAATTAGATGTTTTCCTCCAACACCTTAATAATCAATCTAGCTCCATTAAGTTCACAATGGAGACTGAAATTAATGATAGTATTCCTTTCCTTGATGTTCTTATCTCCAAGAAAGATGATGGATCTTTCTCTCACCAAGTATTTCGGAAGAAAACCCACATAGAGTCATATCTTCATGCTAACTCCCATAATTTTTCGGCTCAGAAGGTTGCTGCTCTTAACACATTAGCCACTCAAGATCTCAGGGTTTCAGATGATGAACACTTGGAAAAAGAGAAAACCCATCTCCTTAAAGTCTTTGAGAATAATGGTTATAGTAAGCTCCAAGGTCTTAGAGCTTTCTTAAATGCGAGTAAAGGTCCAAAACCTAGGAAAGACCCTAGTGATTTGATTGACAATGTTCAACTTCCCTTTATCCAGGGTACTATTGACAAAATAACTCGTATTTTGAGGAAGCATAATATATCTTCTACCTTTAGACCCTTGAACACCATTCATGGTTCCCTGAGATCCGTTAAAGACCCATTGGACCCTAAGAATATGAAAGGTGTCTATTTGATCCCCTGTTCTTGCGAGACCCCATACATTGGGGAAACCGACTGATCTATAAATCAAATACTTCAAGAGCATGTTGCTGATATAAGGTCCTCAGCTCTAGTCGATCATGTTGGGAAGACAAAACACCATATTTGTTTGGAATAATCCCAGGTCATTGCGAGGATTGATCATTTCCATCACTGCAAGTTTAGGGAGGCCATTGAAATCGAGAAAATGTCTCATACGCTGAATAGGGATGATGGGTGGAAAATTAGCAGTTGTTGGATCTCGTATATTATTTCCTAGATTTGTTCCTTCTCCTTCATCTTTTATGTTGAAAAGTGTAACTAGGTTCTGTTAGCGCAAGGAGTCACTCCTTGACTGTAAAGGAGTAAGCCTTACACATCATAGTTCATTTCAAAGTAAAATATTTTGGATGGTGGGATGGTTTCTTAAAGAGTTTGAAATGATTTCAACTCTTTTAGACCTTCATGCATTTGGCAATCCGTGGCAAGTATAAATTGTATGGAAAAATTTGTAGTATAGAGGAGAATATTGTGACATATGAAAGGCGACAGATAGTTGGTATTCAATCTAAGAAATAAACATATCCTAAATCAGTCACATAGCTATATGAGTGGCCTTTTACATAAAATCTATTTTATGTAAAATAAACAACATTTAGAAATAATAAAACATGCATAAAGAATCTCATAAATCCTTCATGAAATCTTCGCTAGCATGCTCTACAAAACATATAGATGATTTGTAGAAGACTGAATAAGAGATAATTAACTATTATATCCTCTAACAATGCTCTTACTCATACTTGCTAGCTGTTGCAACTCATAAATTAGATGAATGAAATAACAAGAGAAACACACCATACATTAGATAGTCCTTGAAACACAAAGTCCTCTAGCATGAAGTGCAAAACGTAGTTTTCTTTATTATGAAAAAGTCTTCAGACCAAAATCCAACCCCGAAATGGTATTTACAAATGATATTTATAGATAAAGGCACCAACTCCATCTCTCCTAAAAAGAAGGATCCACTCTTCCTCTCATTACATAGGAGTTATAGCATATTAAAGACATATCTTATCGAAATATAACTAACAGGAAAAATGTAGATAGGAAGAAAGAAGACAATTTGAACTATGTTGCTGAGTGTGCTGGCAACCTGCCTACTTTTTTGTTGATTTGTCTCTCCATGATCTTGGTTCTTTAAAACTCACGTATCTTCATTAAATGTGTCATTTAACAACCCCAAAACCAATTATCATGACTTGACATGTCCATATCATTAGGAGTCCTTATCATCCTTGGACTAGCTCGAAAATTCTGTTGACAACTGTCAAAAATAATTTAAAACAGATGCAACTAGAACATTCGGTAACGCTCTGTTTCCTTTTAAAAAATGCACATCAAGATACTTGAAAAATTTTGTGCGGGTTAAAACATTATGAAAATTGAGCTATTCCAAAATATAAAGAATAGGAAAAAAGATACTTCATTGGGACATCCTTTTACCTCTCCTCCATATGAGCTGCAACTTCGGCAAGCTTGTCTAAATTTGTTTTTCTGTCAACTGCTGATTGTGACCTTGTAGTCCTTGTGGTTGTCTCTTTTGCAATGGCCTTTTTCTCTTCTGAGCTCTTATGGAATTTTCTTCTCTTGGAGGTTCCTGTTTGCTGGTCTGAAAGAGCTTTACCCTTTTCTTTCTTCTTGGACCCACTAGATTCTGCAATTGAAGGAATTACAGTTTGTAACCCTTCAGATTGCCTTTCCACATCTATGACTTCTGTCATCAAGCTTGGGTTACGTAGGGCTTTAGATTTCAGCCTAAATTTTTCGCTGGCTCTTGTGTGTCTTTTCTTGCTCCCAACAAATACTCTTGCATCCTTTTGTCTTTTTCTACTGCTAATATCATATCCCACATCCTTCAAGAGATCCTCATCTGATTTGGTGGGCTAATAATCCTTCTGAACCTTATGCTTAATGTTTTCTACCGAAATTTCCAGCAACACCTGTTCTTTTGATTTTTCTGCAACTGTAGTCTTTCCTTTCCATCCTCTGACATATGCCTTGGGAAAAGGAGAAACATGAAGCACAATCTTCATTGATTTGGGATTGCTGATAGATGAACCTTATCCTTTTTCCAACTTCTCTTCAACTTTGGTTGGGGGATTCTTTTCCTTTTCCTTTTTGTAGATATTCATCTTCTTTGATTTTCTTTTAGTCCTTTTACCAACTGATGAAGTAGTTGGTTTCTGAATTTTTCCCTTTTTCTTAGCAGGTTGAGAATGTTGGTGTGAGGTTGGAGATTTCGTAGCAGGAATGTTTTGTGTAGGTGCAGGTTTGCCTACCTTGTAAAATAGGATATTATCCCAAGTCTGGTTTCTTCTTATGAGTTCTTTAACAATCAACACCTTGATAAGAGCTTGATGGTAGATGTTATAATCTGAAGCTGCTGCATGGGTTTGTATTCTAGCTGACATCTTAGTCAAGCTTTTTAGTATGAATAAAGGTAGGTTTAGAGTCTTCATACCTACAATGTGAAACATAAACCTCATGTGATACAAAAACACAATAGTATACCTCCTCTCACAAGTAAGGTAGATCTTAATGAGCTTGACATTTTCAGCCCATTCATCCTTGAGATAACTACTAGGAATCCCTTTAGCCCATTTAGGGTCTCAGTATTCATCCTTGATGAAGCTGTTCAGGTCTCCTCCAGTGATAACTTGGTTTTTGAACCATTTCTCTCCGTCTTATGGGAGGTGAAAGCTTCAACAATGGATTATGTTGATAGATGCAGTTTGAGGCCATAAACATTTGCTTCTCGTCCATTGAATGAGAGGAAAAATTCTTTGGCTGCTCCTAGATGAGAGCTTCCTAACCTTGAGAAAAATGGATACCACCCAGCCTGTAGAAAAAATATCCTCATATTTGGTTTGGCATCTATTAAATCAGCCCTTTGAGGTTAAATACACTTAAGTTTTCCTCCCTTTTTAGTCATCTAAGAAATACAGAAGGTTGTCTGCTAGATCATAAAGGTGTCAATATTAGCGAGACTTACTTAACAGGTGTTGATGAATGTTCAATGAAAACTATCTGAAAACTTAGTCTCCTCCTTAAGCTGTGCACTGGAACTACTTATTCACCAACAGTCGAAATTGAAAACTTATCCCTTTCCTTTTCTTTCAGTAATTTTAAGTGATATGTTGGTTCACTTTTCCATGCACAAGATATTTTCATAATGGGAAGTATAAGAAACCGTATACCACACCTTGTGATATTCATGATTAACTTTAGTTGCCTTCTTTGTTTCAGATTCTTCGCAAAAGGTGGCTAGAGTTGAACGATGTTCGAGTTGGTAGTCACCTCCATCGCATTTTATGTCAGGCCTAAAATTACGGCAACGCTCATGCATGATTAACCAAATGGCCACCACATTAAATTGTAGATCCACGATTTATTTTGACAATAAACACACACCTTTGGCATGTGGACACAATGACTTGGGCTGACAGACAAGACAAACAATTGTTAGTCTTCGTAACTGCGGATTGACACCTAGCGCTTCCATGTATGACCTCAACAAACTCGACATCACTCAAATGTATAACCTTTCCTATCATGTGACATGCCTCAGGATTTAAAAGATTTAAACCTTAGTTGATATCGGGAACACATGGATTACTCAAAAGCGGATGCACTTTTTTAATTTTTTAAAAATAGGGGAAGTTACCGAAACTTCCAGTAGCATCGGGTAAAGCAAAAAACAGACATAAAACAAAGTTAAAACAAAATGTCCAACCGGGCTAAAACAAACGCTACCTGAATTTCCGATAGCGTTCTATTTTTTATTTTTTATTTTATTTTTAAAAATCCTAAAAATAAAAAAATATTTAAAACACACTCATGACTAAGCATAGAACTATGCTAACAGGTTCAGTCGTCATAATGAATTGTAATTATTAATTTATAGACAAAGATAATAAATTTATTTTGTAATGCTTACCTCATGGGTTTCATGAGCAAGGAGTTTTTATTATAGGTCAAATACTTCTTCTTCATGTCTTTAGAAGTTTGTCATCTTGTCATAAATATAAAAACAATCATCTATATGAAGTCATGTTACACTTTTAAAGGAACAAAAGTATTGATGTAATTATAGGCTCCAAGACCTTGTCATTATGCTCCTTGGAAGTTGGCTCAAAATGTGTTGGATACCTCCTTGATGAAGTCAGCCTACCCACCAGAAGACATGTCAGCCTAGGATATGAGAGATAGTCACTATATAAAGGAGGAACTGCAGCCTCATTTGGAGACCATCAGTTCAAACAAGTTCTGTGATCTTAGTGCGGGTTAAGGGCTACAATTGATGCGAAATAGAGGATGAGACAACGAAGGAAAAGGAGAGATAATATACCTCTGTTTCTGGTCTAATATACCTAAGTCAAGATTTGAGATAAGAGTGTGAATTTCAGGTCTGCAACACAGTGCGTAAGAAGGTCAACACAATGAAGAAAGGAAGGTTGTAAGGTGTGCAAGGAAAGGACTCAATCTTGAGTCATCTCTCAGATATCTCAAAATAGGACAGAAGATACACACATCGTGAAAAAGAGGCATTGCAACTAGTAAAAGATCTCAGTCTTGAGCATCAAGAGTGATGCAAGGAAGGTTGAAGATAAGTCTCCAGGAGGCATATGATCGATCAAAGGAAGGCAGAAAAGGAGCACATCATTTGGGACTAGGAACCGAGTTTTCCTAGTGTTTGTGCAACATAATGTAGAAAAGGAAGATCAACATAAGGTGCTTAGAAGAGCAAGTGACAAGGGCCTTGGAGGCATATTGGTGTTAAGGGTCTTTTTCATGGTTATGGTACTCATTAATTGAAGATCTATAAGAAGAATTACTTTCGGGTTTTCTTCTCCAAGAGGGAGAGGTTTTGGCCTTGGTTTGCTAGCTTAAATATTTGTGTCGCTTGTGCATTTGATAATTGACTTGATGAAGAACATAATGATATAACGAAGATAAGATCTAAGTGAAATAAAGCATAATGAAATCACAAGTAATTATCATGAAAGATAAATTTTAATAAAAGCCCTAATTTATCAATATGGTTTCAGAGCTAAGGTGCTGAAGATAAGAAAGGGAAGTTTAGTAAGAAGGCACAAGGTTCAAGCTTCAAAGGAGACAACAAGGATCAATTTTTCAAGAAGACATTAAATCAAAATGAAGGATCTACATTGAAGAAGGATTGACATTGAACAGTCAAACCCTAGATCTAAGAAGGAAGATAATATTTTAAGAAGCAGTCTACAAGGAATTTGGTGAAACCATCTCAAGAAGCCTAAAGACCTTACTATACATAAAGTCCTTTCTAGAGGAAAAGTAATACCAATAAGGTGATCATTATCTTCAAAAGATATTTGGTGTTGACGCCAAATCAACACTGTTGGAGACTTTATCAAATCATGATTTTGCTGAAGCCATCCCTGATCACCACCATCATCAAGGATCCAAGGTGATCTACCACATTACACCGCTCTTGAAGAAGTCTATCTAAGAGGGAGCTCCTGCTAATATCTACATCATCAACAAGGCAGAAGCCAGTAGAGGAATAAATCATCTATTCAAGTAAGTATATTTATGACTTCATCTAAATCTGTCAAAATGTCTTTTTGCAAAGAAAGCAACAAATTGGTTGGGGTTTCAAACTTTCTTGCATGGAAGAAAAGGACAAATCTAAATATTATTGAGAATGAATTCGTGGAATATATCAAAGGGTCGACAAATAGACCCTCAAAAGAAGATACTCAAGCTCATGCTAAATACATGAAGGGAGACATAAGAGCCCAGAGGATTCTTATAAAATCCATAAAGGACTCTCTCATCCCCTATGTATCAAAACTACGGTCTTCAAAACAAATATATGGAAAATTGGTAGATATATTCTCGGTGAGTACTGCAGGGGAAGTAATATCTATTAGAAAATAACTATACAAGTTGAAGTTGTCAAGAGAGGAAGGAATGACTTCATATTTTATGAAGATTTCTGAAATGCGAGATCAACTGTAGGAATTAGAGAAGTAATGTCTAATAGAGAAATGAATACAATGGTACTGAATGCTCTACTAGATGGATGTGGACACTTCACTTCAAGTATACATGGGAAGAGAGAAGAAACACCATTCTAGGATCTATGGTCTCTATGCAATATAGAAGAGGCTAGGTTAAAAACTAAAATTGATACAAGATCAAATGAAGAAAATCAAGCCTATTCTTCCATGTCAAGAAGAAAGGGAAGATTTGGCAAGTTTGGTCCTTTGAAGAAAACAAGAAACATGGATAAGATACGATACTATGGATTTAATGAAATTGGGCATTATAAGAAATATTGTCCCAAATCTAATAAGGACAAGAGGAAAAAGGAAGAAGCCCATTTCACCAGAGAAATGGAAGAACCCGATTCAAAGAAACCAAGAAGTGAGAGGTCTCTACTATGATTGAGATCATCTTCCTCTTTAGTAGGTACACGTTCGTTGGAAAATAGTATGTTAGGAAGCATTGAAGGAGGAGCACTAGTCATAGGAGGATTTATGTAGCACATTGATGTGACAACCATGCTATGGAAATAGTGGCTCTTGGGAAACTCAATGAAGACAAAATTTATGGAAAGTAGTCATCTAGATCAAGGGTCATCATTCAATAATCAATATGGAAACAGGTGTTGACATTTTCTAATGGAATCCTCGGATTCTGATCAGGTTCTCAAAAATGAAAGTTTCCAGAATGGTGTGGAACCTGAACGACTGTGTATATCTTGTCATTCTAAATCTGACACAACTTAGATCGCAGAAAACCGAAACCGTATGCTATCGGAAACAAGTTCTGTTCGTTTTCTAAAACATGAAAATTTTTGGCAAAATTGTGCAGGCTGCCCAGTCAACAGTTTGTACAAGTAACTAGGCATGGTTGACTGGGCATTGGGCCAATCTTGTCGAGCCACTTATTTGAAATCTGGTCCAACATGCTACAATGTGGCCCAACTGGAGGCTGCCATGTGGCAGCATGAGGGCCACCAATTTTTTTTTGCAATCTGAATTATCCTCTGGTGGGTTCAAACACTAGACCTAGCATCAAACAATGCAACACTTTCACTGTTGGGCCACTATTATCACTTATTAAATCTTTCCGCTGAAACCATATTTAAAGATTATATTGGCGGAGGTTCGGGGTAGGGGCCAAGGCTTAGCCCCCCTCCCCTCATACATACCATATGACTACCGGTCAAGGACCATGAGTACGGTGCGACAGAGCCCGCTAGTTAATTATTATTTTTTAATATATCACGATTTATTTGGTGTTAAATTCAGGTTTAAGGTGACATTATGCAAATTAACTGTCCAATATTTCACCTGGATTTCTGCCAAAATGGCGTCTGATTAGCGGATTATGGGGCGAATTTGTAGGTCGGTTCCATATTTTTGGGAATTTGTGGTGCGATTAGCAGCAAAACTAGGGAGGCTCATAACTTCTTCATTTTTTGACCAATTTTAGAGCAGAAAGAGGCTAGACAAACATTTTTTACAATTCTTGAGCCGATGGAATAGATTTTGAAGCCATTTGATCACTGTAAATGTATGTAATCACCATTTTTTATCATAATGATATAGGGCCAAGCCATTGGAAGCTGGACCAAGGAGGCGTAGCCCAAGAGGGGTGAGATCCTTCATCATTTGCTGTGTTGTGGTTATTTTTATGGTGCATTTGTCTGCTATTTCAAAGTTTCAAATTCATGCTTTATGTGTTTAAAATTTAACGTAAAGGCTTATAAAACTCAATTTTCACACTTGCAATTCACAAACCCTCAAGCACATTTTCCATTAGGGGAATTTTGAGGTCTAAAATGGGCCTCCTAAGGAAATCATAAAATAATAGCTAAACCAATAAAATAATATTTCAGAATTTACAATTCACTTTTTGCACAAAAATCCACGTAACCATGGTTAAATTTAATTCAAAATTTGTACCAAAATAAAATTAATAAAAAAATTGTATTCATGTGACCATAAATAAGAATGATTTTCTCAAGAAAAATCATTATCATTGAACAACTAATGCATTTTTCCTTTGTAATTAAATAACTTAAAATAAATTATAAATATAAATTTATAAATTCTTAATTATATTATATGCTATTAATTAAAATTTATATTATTAAATTGTATAATAACATGTAATTAATATACTATATAAAAATACTATAATATAATAAATGTATAGGGATATGCATTGTTTCTTTCAAGAAAGATGAAATGACAATAATATATTTTTATTCAAAAAGTGTGAAATGACATTTATTATGAGTACTTTACTTTGATTTTAAAAGTACTTAGAGCACTACAATGGTTAACCATGAGTTTCTATCCCCCATTGAGAATGTGACAAGTAAATACCTTTAACTCAAGCAATGCCACCTCAACCATTAGGGATGATGTCATCCCCTAAAATTTGATTGGTTCTCATAAAGTGAATTTTTATTGTACATTTTCCTTAGGAGGCCCATTTTAGACCTCAAAATTCCCCTAATGATTAAGATCTCATACAGATAAATTTTGGTATCATAGCTTAGGTTTTATTTGCTGTTGTGAGGATTTAATTGTTTGCAAGTGTTTCTAATGCTTACAATGTTGAAGTTCAAGAGAGTAGAAGGAAAGCTTGTGGTTGTTGTTATCAACAAAATGAGACTAATTGGGCTGCTCAATAGTCAATTCAGTGTAACTGGTTCAAACGAGAGGGCTCTCTCAGGAAAATGATATGATATTCAATAAGTAAACTTAAAAATAAGATGGATAACTCTCATATGTATTTTATAGGTGAAAGATGTATGTTGGCCACCATTGGGCATGGAGTCAGTATGAAACTCAATTACATAAAATCATCATTCATCGAAGCTGAGGCATATGAGTTCTTATAAAAGAATTCTGACAGAAAACTAGATACATAAAGGAAGTTGGAGCATAATTATTTATGAATTTTAAGTGATTATGTAAGAGCAAGTTGAGATACCATTAAAATATGAAGGACACAAATACATAGGAACTCACAAAGAATCTCGAGTCCAAAACAAATTTTTCTGCAACTGTATATTAACTGAGTAGAGAAAAGATTACAATAGCAATATTGGTCATAACATCAATCAACCTTTCTCTGACTCTAAAACTCCTCTATTTATAGAGTGGGGACTCATACAAATGGTTTTCCACCTTGCTAGCTTCGAATTTCTTCCTCAGAGACCTATTTAAAATATGATTACATCACTTGGACACTTCCTAGGGATATTTTCTATTTGATAGAGTTTGAATACAAAAAGGACTCTTATTTCATTATATAGTTCAAAAAATACCTTTAATAACCCTTATCAAATACAACCAACTATTTTTCTGAGTGTAATGGACTGCTGATGTGTCATTATTCCACGTGGATGTTGAGCTGGACCTCTTCCAGGTCGAATTTTACAATTTTTAGACAAATCTGGTTAGTGAAAATTCTGAAAAAAAGGCCTCAAAGATGAGTGAATAGTTTCCAAATCATGATGGCTTTGAAAAAAATGAGAGACGTTTTTGTAGATGGGCTTGAGATGAAGAAAAAACTCCTTCATATTTCCAAAATTATTTTTCATTTTGTCAAAAATTGAAGTTGAAGTTGACTCCTAAAAAAGCCATATACAAGAAAGTTCAAGAAAGTTCATAGCGTAGTTTTCGTAGCGTTTTCATTTCACCACCTTATGCATTTTTTCTAACTTTGCTGCCTATTGAAGGGTCTTAATTACATAAAATAAGGTAAACACATGTCTTCATAAGCCCCTAAAATGATATTTTTTGGAAGTTTTACCTCAAAACATTCTACATCTAGTTCGTAGCGAAAACTCGGCTTCAAGCCTAGAGCTCGCTACGAACTTGCCTAACTTTTCTAGATTTTGAAATTTTCACTCTTTACGTCCAAAAAAGATGTTCACATCACTGTAACTAATTTTATAGAGTATCCTAAAACAAAATTGGTTAAAAAATTTGTCTTACCATCTTTCAATGGTCATCAGGGTCATCCAATAAAATCATCTTCAAACCCTTTTTCTTCAGTTCTGCTTGCACCATCTCCATTGAAACATACTAACATGCTGAGGTGTCAACACCCATGATCAGGTGGAAAATTTTCATGCTAGATTTCAGGTCCTTATATTCCGAATTTGAAGATGAGCTGTGTATTAGTGAGGTGGAAAAAATGGTGTGCTGGTAGCCATGTCATCTTTTTGCTAAGTGATATTCGTCAACAGGTGTCCTAATGACACTCCTCAAATATTTTGATGACTCATCTGCTCTTTGAAATCGATTAAATGCTTCAAAAATACCAAAATTTCAGCTCACTTTAAAAACAGAGTTTTTAGGCAAGTTTGTAGCGAATTTTGACTGTTTTACACTAATTTCACTACGAACTTGTGTAGAAGTGCCAAATTTACATGAAATTTCCAATTTCACTTATGCACGAGATATTTTTGGGATTTTTTTTGACATTGATACCTATCACCTTAATGATGACCTTTAAGACCCCCACATATTTACATTTGTTTTAAAATTAATGAACTTCATGACCTTATTTCACGCTAATGACCTAACCTAACTTACCTAAGACCAACCTAGACAAACCTAGTTGTTATCAAGGATAAGAGTGGATCCAATGGGGATGTTGTCCCCCCTGCGGGGTAGCAAAGAACCTCAGATTTGTAGTTCCAGTGCCTGACCATTTGGACTGCTCCTGAATCTTTGACATACTTTCCTTCAGCCATGCAATGTTGACCTGTAACCTGCTCTCTAACTGAAGACAAAATTCCAAACTGAAAACAACAACTGTACATACTGATAATGAAACTGAGAACTAAAAACCAAAATTGCTCATTCCTACGAGCTTATTTTTGTACATGACAACCTACTCTAATAGCTGTAAATCAAATGCTGGATTCAAATGATATGAAAATGCCAATATAACTAGTCAATTAGATGGCTATTCGACAAAATTTTGCTCATACTTTCTTCAAAAGAAAGATAAACCTGAAAGATGGCAACTCAAACTTTCATTTGAAAAAACCTCCGTGATTCAAAACTGCTGTGAAAAGAAATTTTCTTGATGGTTGTAAATGAGTGGCCAGGGGATCTTCAAAATCATGAAATATAAGCTCATCTTGAAGATCAACAGAAAAAGAAACATCTTCTTCATTTAAAACTGCAATTTGTCCCTGTTTCATCCCTTGATTTGTAACATCATTTTTAGGACATGAATTTGAATGTTCCTGAAAATATTCAATAGGAGAAATCATATCATTATGCACAAACAATTATTTTTTATCATTTAAATTTGCAACAAGACATTCTGGGGTAGCAATTTGTAGATAAAAAAATTGCTGATTATTGTCTATTAGTTCTTCTTCATGATAGCCTTCAAGCATACTCAAGGAATCAACCTCCTCCTCATGATGAAAAGAAACATATTTCACATAAGCTTTCCCTTTCTCCTGACCATTTTCATGTTCCTTAGCATTCAAAGGTTCAGATAATGAACAAAGTGAAGAGTCGTGTAACTGACCATATTTTTGTTCCTCTTTAATCTAAAGATTGGGAAAGGGTGAAATCCCGAAATTGGGAAACACTTTTTGGCGGATGGTTAGAATTTGGGTGAAATTTTTTATTTCTCGTCCGAGAAAATAGTCAACTCCATTCTCGACCGAGAGTTTTTAAAATCCTTGTCTGAGATATTTTTAATGTTTCGCCCGAGAGTTTGATTGGGCTTGACCAGAGTTAAAATACTCTCGGACGAGAGTTAATTATTTTCTCTTCCGAGAGTTGTATTGACATAAACTCTCAGGGAAACTATCGGATGAGAGTTAAAAAACTCTCGGAAGAGAGTTAAAAGAGAGTTTTTTTTAACTCTCGTCCGAGAGTTTTTTTAACTCTTGTCTGAGAGTTTTATTCTTATAATAAAACCCCAAAGTTATTAACTCACCTGGCATTTTGCACCGTCGTTTTCATTTTGGAGCTGTCGTTTTCGCATTTTCACACTAGGGCTGTCATTTTGGACTGGAGTTGTCGCTGCTGAGC
The DNA here is from genome assembly GCA_034641835.2 of Pinus albicaulis. Classification (NCBI taxonomy): domain Eukaryota; kingdom Viridiplantae; phylum Streptophyta; class Pinopsida; order Pinales; family Pinaceae; genus Pinus; species Pinus albicaulis. The sequence goes on from CM076574.1 coordinate 1,216,106,198, forward strand.
ATTTGAGCCATTGTGATTCATCTAGCCAGGTAAGTATCTTCACTTGTTGCACTTGCTTGATTTTCCGAGGTCAAATTGCACAAATCCAAAGATTATTCAATTAAAAGAAGGATCGAGAAGCACAGGAGCAAGGTTCTTCACTATGAAAACATACTGTAAAATCATCCCTTCACTAGTCCTATTCCGACTTCCAAGAAGAAGAAACAGCCGCCTAAGGCTAACCCTCCTCCTACAAAAAGCTTAAGTCTGAAGCCTGCTCAGGTACTGCCTTTTCAATTCTTATTTGTTTTGGATCCCTTAATTCATTCCTGACATACCGAAAACTTCTATTATCCGACTGCATTTTAGTTAAAAACACTATAGGCTAAAATGTTATTTCTATCGTGCGGACTTACTATAACACGACTGGAACTCAACCACTGACCTTCACACACATATGGTTGTATTAGTGTGTTGCTGTATGGCTGTATGGACATAGTTTGGGGGACGGGCATTGTAGGGCACATCCCCTTTCCCTGGGGCATACCTTCTCTTGCCCTAGGACATCGCGTGGAAAATGGGGGACATTCAGGGAACTTACCCAACATCCATAGTGATATCCAATGATAGTTACTGATAACGCATAGTCAAGGATTCCTAGTTATAGTTTGATACCCTTGGAGACCTCGTTAACCTCATTGGCATCCCTTATTTCAAACCCTCGTGGAGAGTCAGTGATGTTCCAGGCAACGTCATTGGGGAGGGTTTCACTTTCATATATTGGTAAGGTTCTAAAGTGAATGATGGTGGTTGGGGCTTGTTAGCTAGGGTTTCTGGGAACCATTATGTCAATGTCAAGCACGATTTAGCTAATGGAAAGAATAGAGTTTTAAATAGGATGGTGGCTCTTGGTAGGCCAACTAGAGTATTTGTCATTCACTTTAGATTCCTTCTTGCATCTCAAATGAGGTTTTTATCCTAGATCTGGTGATTTTTTTGGATTTTTTACGAACATTATCAGGGGGTTCCTTCTGCATGACGGTCAAAGCCTCCAACCTCATCTATACACTCACCACTATAATCCAAGATTGATCGTGAGTCCCCTATAGAATTTTTTGGCTCTCATATGGTGGAAGGTAGCTTGAGGACATGAAATTCCTTAGATAATAATGCATAGTCAAGGATTCAAAGTTACTGATTCTGTAGAAATTCTTGACCTAGTTAAATAAAATAAAATAAAATGAAAATTAAATTTGGAAATATAGATCCATCTTAATCTTGAATCTTTCAAATATCAATAGATTTGCATTCGGGCTTTTCTTGATCCCTCTTGGTGTTTATTACATCTGGGTTGAAGATGGATATTTGCTAGTATATATACAAAATGGTGCTAAAGGGAGAATGATTTATATATATAAAGTAAATGAAATCCCTTAATAACACCTAGAGTGAAAAAACATGTTTTGACAATTACATAAAGTCAATGAGAAACTACAGTGTGTTGGGAATTACATCCTCAATGTTTCAGAAATACATTTCCAAGAGTGTCTACAGGTTGGGTAACTCTAATGTAATGAGGGTTGATGTTGTTAGTGGACTTGACTCTGTGGTCATGGATATTAGAGCTCAACCTCTGATGTGTTAATGCATTTGTTAAGTGGTGTGTCATTGCCACTAGCATTGTCAAAAATCAAAATTGATTGGGCTTAAAGAAAATTTCCCACAAATGGCTATCCAACACCCCTTAAATAATAACAATATTTACCAAATCCTTCAAAACGTATAGTATGTGAAAGTATAATGGCTCAAGGTTTGGGATAAACATAAAACAACATTGGGTGGTGGATCACCATGGCCCTTGGGGGTTAGGCCCCAATCATCCACAAATTTTTTAGGGATAACAATAATTGGTTCCCATCCATGATTGGTAGGTCCAACAAGCTTATTGGCTTTTGGTATGGTGAGACCAATTTTTTGAAAACCACAACCAAAATCAACTAGTTAAGGGTTCTACCAAACCAAAACAAGAAAGTGGTCCATATAGACTAGTTTTTGAACCAATTTACTAAAAACAACATAAAATATTAAAAAATAATTAAAAAATACATATTCATGGACTTCAATGTAAATGAAAATAATTAGACACCAAATATGCAAAGTTTAGGTAGTTTCAATGCATGGAGTTTGTAGTGTGGTTGGGTTTTTTTCCACCCAACTTCTTACCAAAAAAAACATAGTTAGAGGCATTATCAGTGATAACCTAAACAACATTATCCACACCCAGCTTGAGGACAATCACATTCCATAGCTGAAATAAAAAGTTTTTATATTTTACCTAGTTAGATGCATTTATTGATCTAAAAAACAAGGATCCTTGTGTGAAAATAAAAAAGGAAATTAATCATGGTGAGAGACTTTCCATCATTCCATCCATTTGAGAAAAAATCGCCTTTTTTCCCCATGATTTTTCAATCTCTATAAACTAGTCATTTATGGATTAAACATTTTTATTTTTTAATCTATAAAAATGGCCTTTGAAGCTCTTACTAACAACAACTATGAAAACTAGAGTAGATTGATAATAAGATGAGTAGGAACTATTGAAGGGGATATCTTCATCATGCCACAATTTTCCATGTACTCATAAGCATATTCCTTGTACTTATTCCAATGGTTTCAATGGTGAGTTGAGTGCAACTAGTAGTGGTGGAGGAAGGTGGAAGAAAACCAACAATACTCTCTTGTTTGTGGAATTGAAAGTGAAACTGTGGGATGCTTTTCATGAATGGGAGAAACATGTCTAAAGTGTTCCCTAAAAATTATAGAGTTAGAGGAGGAACCTTGAAAATTATGGCTACGTTTCTATACAATCTCTCTCCTTTTCTCTATCTTAGCTTGCATCTCTTTCTGGATGACCTTTTTCTGATTTATATTTCTCAATAAGGGTTTTAATTTCCTTTATAATTTCTAGATCCTCCATAGTAAACCTCATCATGGTTTAATTTTCCCTCGAATACTAACTAAGTGTTATTCCAGACTAAAAATCCTAGCATTGGGTGGTGGGTCATCCTAGTCCTTTGGGGTTAGGCCCCAACCATCCATGCCAAGTTTAAGATTAATAAATATAGGATTTCATCCATTACTAGTAGGTTCAAGAGTATTTTCAACATTTGGTATGTTGATACCCTGTTTTGAAAACTAGAACCAGGATCCACCAAGTGAGGGTCTAATGAAACTAGAATAAAAAAATGACTTGCATTGTCTTGATTTTTTGAACCAATTTACCAAAATAATATAAAATGTGAAAATATTAATTAAACAAATATATATTCATGTACATCTATGTCATATGGTTTGGGTTCAAATTTGAGTTCGTAAATGATTAAGTTTGATTTGCATTTAAATTTTATAATGAAGTTTGTATGAGGTTTTCCATTGCATTCACACATACATATTATAACATAGAAACCATAAAATGATAAGATCAATATCAATAAAAACACATGAGCAAGCATTTTTATCAATGAACATACATGAAAATCTAGTTTAATCATCCATAGTTAGAGAGAAGCCATGTTGAGCAAAGGAACGTTGGTTACATCCTTGTATGGAATGTAACCTCGGTCCCATAACTTGGTGAGTCATTGTAGCCTTGACCCGTGTACATGTATGTTTTTGTAAACTTGGCTGGCGTTCGTATGCTAATGTCCATAGCTTGCTCCACCTCAACATCGCATAATTGTAACCTTTGACCCTTGTCATCGTAACCTAAGCATGTGTTCCTATATGTCCTTGCGTCCCTGTAACCTCAACCTTGTAACCTTGCGCTTTGACAAAAACCATGACCTCATAGAGACAATTTAACTTATTGCAAAGCAAAATAGGAGAGGTTTTAATTGGGATTGTAAATCAAATTTGGAAATTTTGAGGTTAATAACCAAAATTTTAGGATACAGGAAATAGATATAAAAAAGTATTAACATTAATTTTTTTTATGAGATTGCTAACAAAATTCCAAACATTGAAAAATGCTTACCATAATTTTTATACCATATAACTAATATTATTGTTGGCTTAAAAATGTTGGAGCTATAGTACCTGTTATCCATTGGTTGATGACATGACTGTCGATTGATAATTTGTTTTCTAATTTGTTTATGAGGGGCAAAAATTTGATTTGGTACTATAGCAACAATGGCATCAGGTGAGCCCTCCAGAGACCCCTCCATGAGAGGAGGATTATCAGGTACATTGGTTGTTTAGTTATGTCATGTTTTCAAGTAGGTTATATTTATTGTTCGTTGTGAAAAATTGATTAATGTGAATATTTTTTGTCTTGCACAGGTGGACGCACTCATATGACTCGTGCGCCCAGACAGGAAATCGAACAAGAGGAGCCCCATAGATCTGTTCCCATTCGTCCCCAATTTCATAGAGCCCATTTTGAGGATTATATTATACACAGTATAGGTACACATTAGATCAATTGCGAGTTAAAATGTTTAATTTTACGTTATATTCAATGTTGAACAGGTGAATTTTTTTTTTTTTCAAATGACATGTGTTTAATGTGAAAAAATTATGCTCCATAGGTGCAAATGTAGGAGTCGGGGTTGGCCCTATTGCTGGTGAGGGGCAAAGGAGAACAATGTCTTAGCCTGTGGCATCCATCCCATACTTGGATACTATGTTTAATGTGAAACTTATTGTGTGTCTCATGTACTTGTGTTATAAAACAATTTAATGTTTTGTATAGTGGGTGTTAGAGACATTCATTCCTCGGAAGGGAACAATCCTATTATGAGCAAAGAGGAAGAGATAGTTTTTCCACGAGGTATTTTCAAATGACCAATTTTTTTTTTTTTAAATACAAATTTTCCTTATAAATTATTTAATTTTTAATATATGCAATAATTTAACATGTTACAGGTGGTGGTGGTCGCCCTCCTAGGGGGAGAGGTCGTAGGGTTCATGAGTTTGCTCCAAATCCAAGTTATGATCCCCTTTACACCCATCCCGGTGATATTCCTGAGTAGATGCCTTGGGAAGATACCATCTCCTTACTTACTGTTGATGGGATGAAGGAGCATTCCACGAGATTGCGCAGTGAATTGCAAAGTTGAAATCTCTCTGCCCCTAGTCGAAATTGACTCATGATGCGTAGGAGGAGAGCGTCAGTGATTGGTATCCACTCCTACAATGAAGTTAAAAGCAAGGTCACTAAAGAAATGGGCTTGTCACTATTTGACTTGTGGCCTGAATAAAAAAACCGTCTGAAGATTGCAAGATTCAATGATCCTAATATTGCACTTTATATTTATGAGAAGTTCATGTATGCATACAAGAAGTTCCCAAATAATGATGAGGTGCCGCAATATTTTGTTAGGATTTTGTTTGCTCAATTCTGAGAGCACATGGACCCTAACTATATAGATACTAGGTCCAAATTTTGTGGAGCTGGAAAAGGTCGTACATATGAACGACCTAATGTTATTCGAGATGTTGGGTTTAGGTCTCCAACACCTCGTTTAGCACCTCGACCACCTAGGGTAGTTACACTTCCAGAGGAGTTAGCCTTTATCTCCAGTGCTGCATCACAAATGAGGGAGAAGATACAAGAACATATTGCAGCTACTTTAGGAGGGGTGGAAGTCGGCTTAGGGACAAGCCAACCTTCATCTAGTGCAGGAGTTCATTCATTTGTGAGTATTCCAGATGACGTGTTGAGGGAGATGGAGCGAGATGAGCTTATGGAGTATGCATCCTCATGTAGAGACCTCTATGAGCGATCCATTACACAACAAATACACACCATGGGCAAGGTATGTACAAGCATGTTTTGATCTATTTTAAAATACACATTTATAAGATGAGATAGAGTGCATGCAACATGTTTTTTTGGTGTATATACATTTAGTCTCCGAAAACTTATGCCAATATATTTATTTAACTTATGCAGTTTACAACATTCTTAGAACAACATGGCCTTGCCCCTGATCCTCATTCTGTAGATCATGGACATGATCATGTACAGGTGCCACATTCATTACTATCTATCTATATTTTTGTACCTCAAATTGAAATTGAATTTATGTCACATATTCTTATATGGTATGAGTCTTAACATTATGGAATTTTCAGGTTAGCGCTACACATCAAGGGCTACCTGAAGAGATTATTCTTTCTCAGGTTCCAGTCGCGTCACAGGTATCGATACTTTTCATTAAGCGTATTTATAAAGTTTATTATATTTCTTTTCGCAAAATTTTCTATTAACTTTGGTTTCTACTTTTTAGGCTACAGATAATATTGAGATGATGCAAACTGAGCCTCAAGGAGATTGTGTAGGCTCTGGGTCAGAGAGTCTACATTAAACCATGGTAACCTCTTACCATTTCTTCGTTGGTATCATTGCCACATTATAAATAGGCTATATAGTGAATTTATAGATAGTTGAGAGGTTCCTTTATGTATCTAGTGAATGCTAAAATGAATATTTAATTTTTAGTAAAAACTTTGAGCCATAGTCAATTCACTAGGTTACTGACAGTATAGGTGCTTCATTTGGCTTAGAGGAATATGCACATTTGTTTCCTTGACCATCTCAGACACTGCCACAATGTCAATATGTCATACTTCCTACTCAAGTCCCTGCAAAATAAGGAAGCCCATGCACAAAAAGAAAACATACCAAGATATTTCATCTCTCACCATGGTCTTATCAAGTTACTCATGGTACAAGCTCTAAACAAATCAAGAAAATCCTGGGAAGAATTCAGTGAAACTCCAATGGTTGAAACTTCACTAAATGAGCCCAATGTTGTGTGACTCCACCCATTGAAATTGCGAAGGAGGAAGAATATATTGTCATGAATCCATTGGCTACAAAGTACCTACTAATTCATATTAAGGAAGAAGAGACAAATTCTATTAAGCCATAGAAGTACAGTGATATTTCCGTTGAGATGATTAGTAGCAAACCAACCACCAAGAGAATGAGAGGGCATAAAAATAGGCCCCCCTTGTGTTCCAGGAAAGAAGAGGACATGATACATTCCTACCACCACCCAAACCCCTGCTACTCCAAAAAAACAAGTAAGGGCAGAAGAAATCCTAGAACACCAGGAAGACACTACCCCTACTGAAACATAAGAAATAGTAGAGTCAGTGACCTAGGGTTGGAAGAATTTGGTCTAGTGGCCTTGCTACTCCATAATAAATAGAAAGGAGTGATCTACACTACAAATTACTGCTTCAGAACTGTTTGCCTGTAATAATGTGGATGTGATCTCTCAGGGGAACTCTGTAGCTATGATAGTGGAATGCATTCCCCAACTATTTATAGGCCTATCACTTAGAGCCCTAGGTGCAAAATTTCTAGATGGGTTGCATTACTAGCACTTGTGGTGGCCTAATAATGGTTATGGAAGACTATGGAATCAATATTCCTTAAAATAAAAAAATTGTAGATCATGCTTCCCTTGTGACAAGTTTTCATCTGTCTAATACAAACCTTTAATAACAATCATTTGGACAATAGTATGTGCTCTCATGTGATGGAAAAATGGGTGTTTCAAGAAAAGGGGGCAGTATGTGGTTTGATAGAGTTCACAACAATCCTCTTCAGGATAGCTACACATATCTCGTGGCAGATCATGTCCACTGTTGCATCAAAATTGATGACATTTTTCATTTGCAGTTACCCAGGTTCTATTGTAGCCCAACAATGAAAATATTCCATCCTGTAAACATTTTGGTTTCGAGGTTTCCTAGTTTTTCATGATGACTAAGAACAAAGGAAAGGACCATTGTATCCATGAGGTGGCTGCATTAATTCACTAATTTCAACTGGAAGCCTTATTTTGGCACATGCTACAACAGGATAGGAAATGAATAAGCTCTACTGAGAAATATTTTAGAGTAGAATAAGCTCTTTTGAGCATCAATCTTCAATTCTTAGATTCATAGGCTTTAATGTCTTATGCTGTGCTTTGAAGATCTCAGTAAGGACTTAATCCTTCATGCCAATACTTAAACACTGCATTCTCAATCTGGGTACAAGTTTTCACAACAAGTTCTTAGTTTCATTGTCCATGAAATGAATAGTGGCAACCCATTCTATTACCATGCAACCCTCGAGAAGATATATATTTAATTCTTGGCTTTATTCTCCATCCCATATATTAAATTTGAAGGGCCAACTTGGTAGAGATGTCACAATGTTGCAAACTGGGATCCTTGTGTTCCATTTGTAGTTCATCAATGTGTAATAATATCTCCCTGCGAGCTTCATTATGCTCTAGTAAGACATTGTTGGGAAGCGATTTCATGTTCTAGTATAGCTCGATTATACATAGATATTAGTTTTGGCACCCTAAAGTATGGCCTGAATCAATCACCCACTCAACCATAGAGGCCAAGACCTCCACATCAACTTTCTCATCATGTTGAACACGAAAGTCAATATCAACATAGTTGATTTCCTATTGTATAGGAGCAGAGGTTTGGGAATGATATCTATGTGATTCATTATGAGCTTGAAGTGTGCCTTGAGCACTCCCTTCTACTTGAGAAGAGGACTGTTGAGCCCCAAGATTGTGCTTTCTTTCATCTTACTTTACCTCATTTTCCTTTGTCCATTGTTATCCCAGACCCAAATGATCAATGAAATTAGTTAAAATTACTTTTAGAATGATTAACATGGCTAACTTGCTAATTTTTTTGATTTTGTCATTGTAATGCATTTTGACCGAAACTAGCTGCAGAATGCAGACATTCCGTAGCTAACCGGCAATTCTGCAGCTATCTTCACGTTCAAGCATGTTCCAGGTGTCCTCTTAGGAAAAGCCACACATGGGTATATTCCACATTATGTCCTCATTGTTTGTTGCTCACCATGAAGAATGAACCGAATTCTGGATGTGGTTTTGGTACATGGGAACTCATTCAAGGAGGCAGACTTCTAATAGGACTGTCCTAGTCCAGATGTCCTTTTTCCCTTTACGCTGCCATCTTTAGAGTCCTAGTACGATTTTGATAAGGAAAGACAATGATCCTCGTATTGTTGCAAGTTCTGTTATGTAGATTTGTTATAAAAGAACTCGGGAAACCGAGAAACAAGCTCTAGATTTTGCTTAGATTTCATGTATTGACTACTATATTTCTGAAGACCGAGACTACTCTGTTTCAAGTTATTTTTCCTTTAATGAAGAAGACAGCATTGCTTTGAACGCGTTGAGTTGATTTTGAGTTAGATTTCGTCTGGTGGTAGAGGGCTCCTGCCTCCTGCACGGCTTTACTTTCGTAATCTAGATAAGTATTTTAGTTGTTTTCACGTTTTTGAAGTTTGAGTTCATAGTTAATTTCATTAGCCACTATAGCTATACTTGTTCTAAGAAACTCTTCTAAAAGAAGAAACTCTTCCAAAAGATCATGATAATGAATGGGAAATGGCTGTAGTGTTGTAGGATTTATTTGTAATTTCTTTTGTTCATTATCACAGTTGAACTTATACTAAGCAAACTCTTCCAAAAAATCCTTATGATGTCTAAGGCATGACTGTGATACTGAATGTTTCAGTTGTTTGTTTGCACTAAGTAGCATAACTGATCTTACTCTTAAAACGCTCTTCCAAAATATCATAATGATGGGTAGGAGATAGCTGTGATGTCTTAGGTTTTAAATTGATTTCAGTCTTTATGTTTGCATTTGCACTGAATTGTACAACCAAGATTGTTCTAGCAAGCTCTTCCAAAATACCATTCATGATGGAAAAAACAGGCTGTAGAATCCCATAGATTAATGCATGATAACTTAGTTAGGGTACTTCGGAGTCAAATTGCATTCAATTCATGCTTTGTTATTTTGTTTTAAGTTTGATAATGGCTTGTTAGTTCAACACTGTTTTAGAATAGTGACATCTTAGTTCAGTTTTAGCTTAGCTCATTGTATTTTCATTCCACATTTAGTTGTCATCCATTGCATATTAGATTACATTAGATGTTAAACTTAAACAATACGGCCTTCATTATTTACAAAATCTCTTTTGTTCCAAATCTATAATTGACTCATAACCAAAATAGAAGACAATATCATCTCAAGGCCTGAAGTACTTTTGCAACTTCTTTACCACTTCATAAACAAAGCCTGTCCTCAAAAGACTACTTTAAAAAGAAATCCATAACTTTTGAATAAGGTTTAGTGATGTTAAACTAAGTTGCAGAATAGAATTAGGAGCTAGTCTTAGAGTAGAGATCTTATGATGTTAACAATGTTTTTCTCCCAAATATATTTCAACAAATCTTTAATCATGGATAAAATGTTGTATCATTATAAACTGATTGTTTAATTGTTTAGTTAGGAGAATTTGTATACTTAGCTGACCATTTCTCAAGCTCTCCCAAAATACCTTTGATGAAAGAATTGGACAAGTTAAGTTTATGTTTTGATTCATTTTCTTGAAGTCATTATCAAGCTTTATATTCTGCTTAGTCATAGTTTAGGTTTGATTCTGTTTCAGTATTTGCATTTGCATTTGTCATTTGTCATCAACCAATTAGGCTTCATTCTGTTTTAACCAGTAGCTTCTTTCCACTAGCTTTTTAGTCATTTTCCTTGTGAACATAAAAACCATCAAAAGACCAAAAAAATCATAAATAATCATAAAAGACCAAAAACATCATAAAACACTAAACACAACGCATTAGGAAACAAACACCTAGGCACATACAGTGCACTTCACTTCAGCAGTTTACCAACCCTGGTTGACAATTAAATGAACTCAATTTAGGAGACTAGGTTGAGCACAAACATTTTGGCGCCGTTGCCGGGGAAGTGAAAACTAGGTAACCTTTGTTTCTTAATTCCCAAAAACAATTATATGCATAGAGAGAGGGACTCAAGGGGTAGATTCATAAGCAGCAGAAACATAAATTTGATTCCTAGAACACCACTTGTTTCACCTAGACCAAGAGCTAGTACACCTTCAACTCGGACCCACATTCCATCCTTTACTGATCCTGGACTTCTAGAAGATCTAAGGTCAGCTATTCCATTAGAGAAACCTTCCACTTCATCCACTGAACCTGCCTTAGAAGAATATCTAAATACTCCTGTTAGGGACACAAACCTTTCCACTTCCACAGGGGAGTCAATCATGGTAGAAGAAGGGGGAGGAGGAGTCTTTAATGGAGAACACACATTATTTGGAGGTAGAGGTAGAGGTAGAGGAGAAGGAGGTAGAGGTGCAGATGGAGGAAGAGGTAGAAGAGAAATAGGAAGCTCTTTTGAGTTCCCTATAATTGATGAAGAAACCAATACAACCATGAAAAACATTTCACCCTCTGTCCTTCCAAACTTCTATGGACTTAAAACTGAAGATCCTGAAACCTTCCTATTTGAATTTGAAATCCTGTGTAGAACTTATGACTACTTACAAGATGCTCAAAAACTTAAACTATTTCCTTCAACATTGAAAGGAGCCGCATTGAAGTGGTTTATGAGTTTGATCAACAGTTCTATTAGGACATGGGAAGACATGAAACAAGCATTTCTAGAGAGGTATTTGGATTATTGTATGCCGGTCAATCATAAGGAAGAAGTGTTTAAGATGTTACAAAAAAAAGATGAAAACTTGGAAGATTTGTTGGAAAGATTTCATTACAACATCAAAAGAGCAAAAATGGAAAACCTAGATCAAGACACCTTAAAAGCTCTTTTGTTGAAAACAATTAGGGATGAATGGTTGGATATCCTTAACATGATGGGAAAAGGAGATATATCACAACTCACATTACCTAAAATATCTGAGTTATGTATCAACCTTTCAAGAGGGAAATCCAAAACTGTCAAAGGTCCAAGAGATCCTGCTCTTGCAAGGGCAAGTAAGTCTGCTTCTGGGACAGTAAGTAGATCAGAAATAGGACACATGCTTGATGATTTTAAATCCGACATCTTAGGGAGTCTTAGTGAACAAATAGACACCCTTAAGATACAAAACAAGCAAAAAGCTGAATCTGATGCCTTGGCAATCTTTTGTCCCAAATGTAGAAAGAAACATGCCTTGAGAAAGTGTCCTTTGGATGTAAAAGTTGTAGAAACCTGTGTCATTTGTTCTGAAAAACATGAGACCAAGAATTGTCCTTCTCTTCCTGGTCTCAAGGCTGTCTTTCAGGAGGAAACTCCTACAGATTCCACAGAGTCTCTCAATTTTGTATCTAGAAGACCTTGGCGGGGACCTCAAACACAAGGATTCCATGATCAAATGTATAATCAACCTCCACCTTGGAATTCTTGGCAGCAACCTTGGCCCCAATTTCAAAATCAATCTCAATCTTGGGCACAAGGAACACAAAGTCCCTATGGAAGATACTCTCAATACTATCAGTATCCACCATCCTATCCACCATATCCACATTTTTATCCTCAAAATCCTCAACAAAATTTTCCTCAAAATCTTCAACAACATCATCGGGAACCTTTCTACATCAAAATCAACCACTTCCTTCATTCCTACGAAAAATAAAATCAATTGCACCGCTCGACCATGCAAACCCCGATAGCAAAAATCCTCGGAACACATACATTGTATCAACAACGGTTTCCAACTTGTTTGTTTTACTCCTTTAGACCTTAGTGATGTTCAACTTAGGTACCGGAAGAATATGAAAAAGAGGAAGCAGCCAGCGTGATGCTTCAATCTATAAGCTGAAATAAGGTAAAACACAAGGCCCATCAAACCACGCTCAGCCTCGTAGCTAGCCCTACGAGGACAGGAGAGGGCTCTCTCTGGGTCTATCTCGGCAAAGGATCTTCAAAGGGGCTGAGATGACTTATAATGAACAATGAATACTGATTTTAGGCTAGCAAAGAGATAGGAAAGTTTTGATTTTGATTTTTTGGGTTTTTGTTGGAGAAATGGGAAAAAACAATTTTGGGTCCGGGGATAAGGCCAGATCTTTACAGAATTCGAGTTGGGGCGAGGTAGGCAATAGTCTTGATGCTTTTGATCGAGTATATGGATGGATCAGAACGACAAGGAGCTGAAGAGGGCAAGGGAGAACATGGATCCTCTCCAAACAGGCGAAAACATGTAAAACTAAACAAATTTAAAGGCAGAGCACTGTAAACAATGGATTCAACCTCATTTACTCATTCATTTAGTTTCAGAAGCATAAGAAGGGAATGGCATACATTAAAAATGAAAGAACTTACAATAAACTGAGAGAAAACACCATCAAGAACTGAAAGCCACAAGAATCCCAACAGGTGCTGCAAAACCTCTGATCTTTCCTTAGCCAAAATATGAAAAATATGTACAATCATGTATAATTGGCTTTCCAATGTAACCAGTCAAGCAGATGGCTTCTCGACTGATTTCCCTGATCAGATCTGCTGGTCAAAAATACAAACTGATAACTGGGCATCCAAAAACATAGCTGACCATGATCTCCTTCATCACTGAACACTGCAATAATCACTTTCACTGCTGACTGTAACAAATCTGCCATTGGATCCTGAAAAACATGAAGATTTACCTCTTGCTGAAAAAACAAGGTGTCTTTCTCTTCTGATTCTGATCTGTCTTTATCATGTACTTCAGTAAAAGTATGCTCCTGGGCTTCAAAAAACTCTGAACAGGTAGATGAGCAGATCTCCTCTTGTAAAAACATTTCAACACATGAAACATATGAAGAAGAATCTGAATGGAAATCTTGAATGGTTTGATCTTCTGTAGTCTGAAAATATGGTAGGTCATCTTCATATGATAGGACAGCCGGATTTTCATTACAGTCATCAATCATGAGAAAAGAAACTTCAGCTGATTCTTGATACCCAAACATGACATTTCTAGCATCTACCATAAATTCATCAAGAGAAACTTTTTCACTTACTTGAGCGAAGATCCCATCTTGTCGTACATCAACTGACTGGATTACCTCTTTATGAAGACTGTGTTCTAATGGCATGAGAACATTTGGATCAAAAACTCTGTCTTCTGCATCCCAGATGATTTCAACAGCAGAATTCTCTTTGATGGGATTCAGCACAAGATATTCTTGGTCATCACGATCTGAATCTGAAACTGAAGTAGCTGAAATGATGTTATCACATTCTGCAATCTGCATGCTGTCTTCTTCCGTGGGCAGATCTGAAATGAGACTTTCTCTTTCATCACCTTCAGCCATATAGACCTCTTCAACCTGCTGATCTATAAAGCTGCTTACAGGACTGTCATCCTTTTCAGAAAAGGAAGAAGTTCCACCATCACCTTCGTGACCATGTGCACACTGCAGATCTGCGTTAACTTGAGCTGGAACATGACCTTTCAATAGCTGATCTATCTCATCTTCAGAAAGAGGAGATAATGCCCTTTGTTTTCTTCGGCTCAAACAATGATTGTCTTCATTGATTTCAAGTGAAGGAGTGTACAGATTTTCCTCATACTGCTGATCCATTTCATATAATTCCTGTTGACTGTCAAGATGCAACATTCCTTCATCTTCCACCGTACTAAGATCTTGATCCTACTGCAAATTCCCATGATCGTCTTTATGCTGCTGAAATGGATTTTCATACAGGGCTTCCATGATCTCATCATCCATGAAATTATCATCTTCATAATATTTCTCTAGGCTTTCAATAAAGGTAGAAGCATGATTACAACAGTCATGAACTAAATTTAATGATGGATAAGATGCTTGATATCTTTCAATGAACAGGGCATGGAAATCCTTTAAATAGTAAATACAGGCCAACGGCAAATTTTCATACCAAGATTGGGCTTCACCTTCCAGAGTGGCCAGGAATATCTTCATCAAGCAATCTTCAGGAAAATCCACTTTCAACTTGCGGATATGTATATGAAATCTAACCAGATGTAAAGCAGCATCTTTCTTACCATCATCGTTAAATGTAGGCAGATTCCTTGACCAATCTACCTTGGGCATCTTATTCGGAAAACCTGGAATGTGATCTCGGCTCATGGGAGCGTATCTTCTCGTGATTCGGTCCATCTTGAAAATCTCACAGCTACTGATCTCCCTGCAGTGAAGTCACCATGAAGCATCGATTTATGGATTTTTCAGTGAATAAAGAAGCCAGGTGAATGTTTTCAGCCTTCTGATGTCTAACCGTTGTTCACCATCAACCATCAGATCTGAACTTGATACACGTACTTGGGCAATTTATAAGTTAAGTGTTACAATTATAAGCTACACCGGAGATCTACTGAAGCAGCGTTTATCTACTATGCACTCGCAGAGCAAGAGCAGTTCGAAGGCTACCTGGCGTGACTTCAGACTCCATCTATAGCTTATAGAACAAATAAAACCAACAAGCAAACCATTTTCTTCCCCAGTATGGTCGCCACTATGTTAGCGCTCAAATCTACCTTAGGCTGAAATAAGGTAAAACTCAAGGCTACATCAAACCACGCTCAGCCTCGTAGCTAGCCCTACGAGGACAGGAGAGGGCTCTCTCCGGGTCTATCTCGGCAAAGGATCTTCAAAGGGGCTGAGATGACTTATAATGAACAATGAATACTGATTTTAGGCTAGTAAAGAGATAGAAAAGTTCGATTTTGATTTTTTGGGTTTTTGTTGGAGAAATGGGAAAAAACAATTTTGGGTCCGGGCATAAGGCCAGATCTTTGCAGAATTCGTGTTGGGGCGAGGTAGGAAATAGTCTTGATGCTTTTTGATTAAGTGTATGGATAGATCAGAACGAAAAGGAGCTGAAGAGGGCAAGGGAGAACATGGAACCTCTCCAAACAGGCGAAAACATGTAAAACTAAACAAATTCAAAGGCAGAGCACTGAAATCAATGGTTTCAACCTCGTTTACTCATTCATTTAGTTTCAGAAGCATAAGAAGGGAATGGCATACATTAAACATGAAATAACTTACAATAAACTGAGAGAAAACACCATCAAGAACTGAAAGCCACAAGAATCCCAACAGGTGCTGCAAAACCTCTGATATTTCCTTAGCCAAAATATGAAAAATATGTACAATAGTGTGCCAAAATCTTTCCCAAGAGTCCAACCTGTCCAATGTCTCAAAAATGACATCATATAGACCTCCTAACCCCTTCCCACACCTCTAGGGGTCGAATTCCTCCTTCTAGGAGCAGTTCCAACTAATTCTAAACAAAGAACTAGAATATAGGCATCTAAACAACTTGCCTCTAAAAGGGAGGAAACTGATTCTTACATCTGATTTTTACTTTTTTAGGAGTGAATCATCTAGGATAGGTAAAAGTGAGTCAAAGTTACATGCAAACCATCAATTTACATCATGATAACTCAAAAATTTCATCCACAAGAAAAACTGGTTCAACTGGCCGAAATTCTGAGCTGAAGATGAAAAATTGACCAAAAATCCATATGCGTAGCGCCCTTGAGCCATACGCGTAGTGCGCCTTTCAGCCTGATTTTGGGGCACTTCCCGGCATCCAAATTGATCTCATGATAGCTCGTTGGAAAGCCCTAGATGTTGGCTATCCAACCCAAGTGGAATTTCCCAATTTGGAGCTCATTTTCCCCTCCAAAACTTCATTCTCCCAGAAGTACTTCCTGCTGGTGCAAAGGTGGCAGCAAGGTGGTTTTCATGGTGTTTTTGGGCCTTTTGATCATCCAGAACTTGATGAAATGCTTCGAAAATACTTGAGAATGCATAAATTACCATGAAAAACCCATAAATATAAAGTTTTCCTTCAGCAAGTGTCCCAAACAAAAGCGAGCACGTCGACGCGCTACTCGTATAGCTGAAAAATCTGTTTTTGGACCAAAATATTTCAAAATGACAAAACTTTCTTCGAATTTGCTCAAATTCGGAGCGAAGACCCTCCATCATGTATCATGTCCAGCCAATGAAGCCTCGGCCAAAATCCTGAGTGGATCAGGCCTTTTCCGCCGTTTTAGTGCTCTGCTCAACCTCCTCTTCAGAATCTTCATTTTTGATTTGCAGACATGCATGCGAGCCCAATAATGACCTTTCATGTGACGAAGCATGTCTTTGTCTCTATTGGCCTTTGCCAACAATTTCTCCAGATGAATGTTAACATGCGTGAGGCAAGAATCTCGATCAGCCGGTGTCATATCACCAGGTCTCTTCCGGGCCAATTGTCGATCCTCACGGATTCGCCGCAGCTCATAAAGTGTGTGCTCATCCTCTAGCTGTTTGTTACGCTGATCCAGGTAGTTTATCACCCACTGAGCCTTCTGCAATTTATCTTTCAGCGTGTCATTCTCGGCCCTTTGCTCCTGGATGATCTCTTTCAGTTTCGAGCTAGGAGAGCTCGCATCAACATCAATGATCGTGAAATCAGTGTCCCGGCCTCCTGATGGGCCCTCATCATGCATGGGCCTCTTGCCCCTGTCCTGAAATTGTACCTGTGCTGAAGAAGAAGGCGATACCCCTTCCACATCATGTGGAGATAATACTCGCTCTGCTGATGGAGTCAACGAGACCCCTTCCACCCCGGGTGGAGATAATACTCGTCGTGTAGCTACAAATAAGGCCCTGTGGCCTCGCTGGTATGTCACATACAATGGAGCGCTGATATGCTCGATCTCAGGAATGTCAGGCTGGTGTGAAGGCTCTCCCGCATCATGAACTACCTCGGGAAGCGGTTGTGGTGCTGTAAATAAGTCACGAGAGATGAAATCCTCCCAAGTGATGCCCTGCTGTGTCAACTGATGTACCACTACGATATTGATTAGCGCGTAATGATATATACTTCTATGCTGCTGTGCTGGGGTCTTCTTCTGTACAAAAATCATCATCCTCTCTATGTTGCGATACATGAAGTACGGAATGTTCATCATACATACCCTCGTGAAATGCATCAACAAACGGACATGGTACGCATAGAGACGCGAGAATCTGCCCTCGCAAATGAAATACCGAATGATGAGTTTCATCAGTGGTGAAAACTCATCCTTCAGGAATCTGAAAGGAAAAATCCTGCTCAGGTGCCTCATATACCCAGGTTTGATGTATGTCTCATAGTGGAATTTCTCTAACTGCTGACGTTTGTTCCATTCCTCTCCTATATTTGGTATCCCGGTGGCCTGAGCAATAGTCACTGGTGACAGAATGAAATCTACTCCGGCGAGGTTTACACGGCCATCATGTAAATGTAGAACAAATAGACGAGCTAGTTCACGATGATGCTGGGTTTGTGAAATCATCTCACAGTATTGGAAACATGACTGACGCTGAAAAAAATCCATTGCAAGCGGGCAAACCTGCAATTGAGCCAAAGAAGTAGGCTCCTCCCTAAGATGATTACCACCTTTTCCACCTTTGTGAGACCTCTGTGGCACATTACCCTCTGCTGTGGAATAACTGTCATACTCCTGCTCATAAACTGAATCCTTCTCTGACATGGCTCTGAAAACAAGATGTCTGCAATATGTATGCTGATATAGGTGTAGTGAAGTCAAAAGTTTTAATGTATGCTCAAAACCCAAACATGTTACATATGTATCAAAGCATCATAGGAAAACAAGCCATAGTGGTAATAGCTTTGTTTTAGTGGATTGGCATAAAAACAGTCTCTATTTTGATCACAAGGGAATTTGACAAATGAGCAAAAAGTGTAATGTAATGTGCAACCTTTGTAATACTGGCTAAAATTTTTCAAAGGGGAAAATGAGTATGAGACTGTGTTTGTCAATGGGAAATGATAAACAATGTGACAATGACCACAGTGAGACAAATAGCCATGACAGTGGTAATATAATGATGATGAAAGCAGTGGTAAAATGATAAACTGAGAGCGTGAGGGCAGTGACACTTTGACAATAGATGCGTAGGTATATATATCAACCATACAAGATGGGAAAATCTTCACAAGGCCATCAACATGTATTCAAAACCCTAAGGAATAAATCTGCTATGAACATAGGGTTTCACCACTCCACATCAAATACACTAATTTCCCCACTTAAAAATACCAGAACCTTGTTCAAAAATCACTGAGCAATGATTAAAAACCTACTTGCAAGTTGATGGAGCCGTTGTGACATCAAACCGGACGCATGAGAAAAAAAAATTTGGCTCTGTGACTGTGTGCGTAGCGCGCACCATATGCGTAGCGCCCGTGTTCTTTTGCAAAGGCTGGGGAAGCTATATGCGTAGCGCCCCTTATATGGGTAGCGCGCCTCCTGTGTGAGTAGCGCGCACCTTCAATCCAGTCCACGGCTATGAAAAACACGATTTCGGCCCTCAACTTCACCACTTCGTTTTCTGCCTTGAGAATTTGTGCAAATGAATTGTTTACCATGGTTTATATGTGAAGAAAAATATCTCATAAAATCAGATTTGATTTTAAATTTACTCCATGACCCACTTTTATAATGTTTGGCACTTTGACATTTGATCATTTAATACAATGCTTTTCTTTGGCTTTTCCTTGCTTTTCTGAGTTTTGGACTGATAATACTTGGTTGTTTTTGCAGGGATCCAGCATTTGACTTTGGAAAAGATCAGAGGCTTGCTCTGAAACTTCTTATGGTGAAACAAATACAATTATTACAAAAAATGAAATTTGACAATTTCTAGTTCCAAAACAGAGTTTTGGACTAGAAATGTCTTCAAATGTTTTTGATAATAAAAACGTGAAATAGAAATCTTTTGAAACCAACTTCATGGCCTGCGGGCTTTTATTACATGTATGCAAAGGATTAAAAACCCTAGACTCTAGGACTAAAGACTCTTTTTAACGAAACTAATCATTTATGACAATGAATGCAATGACTATGAACTTCAGTGATTTTTGAGGAATTTTAATTAGCCCTGCAGGTACAAGCATGAGGAAACACAAGACAACCAGACCCCCTCGTCAGTCAATGGCATGCCCCTAGCGAAATGCAACGAAGTGGAACGAGAGAGACACCTAAGAATGATATGCAAAAAGCGAAAAGATCTCTGACGGAGGGCTGTAAGGACCGACTCTAACACTGTGATCATACAAGAACAAGATAACTCTGAGGAAGACTCTCTACGGGTGAATAAAAGTCTTGAGGAAGACACATCTTTTCAAGACCCAAACACTGAAAAATTAAAGCAAAAAGATCCAATAATTTCAACTCCTGTATTAGAGCAACCATCCACATATACTTCTATACCTCCCTTTCCAGAAAGATTACAAATTGATAGAGGTGTAGAAAAGCAAATTATGGTGCCTAATTATGATTTCCTAGATGAGCTGAGAAATGTTTGCATTAAAATTCCATTATTACAAGCCATCAAGGAAATTCCAATTTTAGCCAAAACAATAAAGGAGTTGAGTATGAAGAAAACAAGAAAAAGAATAAGAGAAACAAAGAAAATTAAACTGGCAGGAAAAATAGCGGACATTATGATGGGCAAGATTTCTATTCCAAAGTATCTTGACCCAGGAAATCCAGTTGTCAAAATTCACATCAATGGAATTGAAATCCAGAACACACTCATTGATTTAGGAGCAGCAATCAATATCATGAGTAGACAAATCATGGATAAACTGAAACTTCCTAATCCTCTCTTTACACCCACATTATTACAATTAGCAGACAGATCTGTGATCAAACCAGATGGGGTAATAGAAGACATTCCGGTGTCCCTAGATTCTTGGGAGTACCCTGTGGATTTCATGATCCTAACTCCTAAGAATAATCTAGGAGGACATCCTGTTATATTAGGAAGACCTTGGTTGGCTACAGCTAATGCTTTTATTAGTTGTAGATCCGGTGATATGTACATCTCTGATGGTAGTTCAACTAAGAAATTCACTTTATATCCTCCAGCTAGGACAATTACAGATCTAGATGACACTTAATGGATAGAGGATGAAGAAGATTTACAACCTCTCTTCACAATTTCAGAAATTAGTGAAGATAATCAAATTCTGAATACTCTAGAAAACTTTGAATTCTCTCCAGAACACAAACATGAATCATTTCAAGAGGGATCCAATATTGAGTTTTTTTCATCAAGGCAGATGTCTCTTCATTCTATGGATAAATTTGGCAGCTCTATAAGTGATATATTTCCAGGCAAAACTTTGAACATAAATAAGAACCTAGAAAAATCTCAACAAGAAGAGTTAGTCAAAGTATTACAGATACATTCTTCTGCATATGCATGGGAATACACTGACATGAAAGGGATAAGCCCCAAGACTTGCACTCATCACATCTATATAGAGGAAAATTGCAAACCAATCAGACAACCTCAAAGATGGATGAATCCAAATCTTAGGGAGATTGTTAAAGAAGAATTGCAAAAATTGTTAAATGTCAACTTCATCTATCCCATTTCAGATAGTCAGTGGGTTTCTCCTTTGGTAATTGTGCCAAAAAAAAATGGTAAATGGAGGGTATGTATTGACTACCGAGAACTAAACAAAGCTACTCTTAAAGACCATTTTCCCTTACCTTTCATAGATAAAGTGTTAGATACATTAGCTGGCAAAAAGTACTTCTCATTCCTAGATGGGTTTAGTGGTTACAACCAAATCCAAGTAGCACTTGAAGATCAAGACAAAACCACATTTACCTGTCCTTGGGGTACCTATGCTAACCGAGTATTGCCATTTGGATTATGCAATGCACCTGCAACATTCCAAAGGGCAGTATTAGGAATTTTTTCAGATCTAATACATGATTGTGT
This sequence comes from Pinus albicaulis, assembly GCA_034641835.2. Classification (NCBI taxonomy): domain Eukaryota; kingdom Viridiplantae; phylum Streptophyta; class Pinopsida; order Pinales; family Pinaceae; genus Pinus; species Pinus albicaulis. The sequence continues at coordinate 1,216,127,836 of CM076574.1, forward strand.
AGAGGTATACATGGATGATTTCATAGTTTATGGAAACACATTTGAAGAAGCTTTAGCAAACTTGGAAAAAGTCTTAAAGAGATGTCAAGAAGCAAACCTTTCACTTAGTCATGAGAAATGTTTCATGATGTTTACTGAAGGTATTGTTTTGGGGCATCACATTTCAGGGGATGGGATTAGAGTTGATGAGTCAAAAGTTGAAGTCATCTCTAACTTATCTATTCCAAGTTGTCAAAAATATGTTAGGAGTTTTATAGGATTTACGGGATATTATCGGAGGTTTATAGAAAACTTCACCAAGATAGCATCTCCACTCTTCAAATTGCTTACCAAAGACTGTGAATTCAAGTGGAATTATGATTGCCAGTTAGCCTTTGAGACCCTGAAAACCAAAATTTCTGAAGCACCTATTTTAAGGGGACCTAACTGGAAGTTACCTTTTCATATCTCAACAGATGCTTCTGATACAGCTCTAGGAGCAGTATTGGGACAAAAATACTTGATTCCTTATGCCATCTACTATACCAGTAAAAATTTGACTCCTGCAGAGTTAAACTATACTGTAACTGAAAAAGAGTTTTTAGCTGTTGTTCATGCCATAAACAAATTCAGACACTATATAACAGGCTATGAAACTTTTTTTCACACAGATCATTCTGCAATTAGATACTTAATGAAAAAATCAATTACTAATGGCAGAGTCATAAGATGGTTATTTCTTTTACAAGAATTCAACATTACCATTCTAGATAGGCCTGGAAAACAAAACACAGTAGCTGATTTCCTATCTAGACTCCAAAGCATCAAAGATGACACTCCAGTTGAAGATCAATTTCCTGATGAATATCTTTTTGCAATTTCTACTCAGACTCCTTGGTTTGCTGACATTGCTAATTATTTAGTTTCAGGGAAATTTCCTTCAATAATGAATGCAAGAGATAAAAGAAAAATCATTTATGATAGTGCAAAATATTCATGGGTTGCTAATGAGTTGTACAAGACAGGTCCAGATTTGATCATTAGAAGGTGTGTTCGTGAAGATGAGATGCCTGAGATTCTCAAGGCATGTCATGATGAACCTTGTAGCGGACACTTTGCAGATAAGAGGACAGCCTATAAGATCCTTAATTTAGGATATTATTGGCCATCCTTGTTTAAATATGCTAAAGAGTATGTCAAAAGGTGTGACAGTTGCCAAAGGGTAGGGAAACCTTCTCCTTCAGGTGAGATGCCATTACAACCTCGGGTACATATTGAACCTTTTGAAAAATGGGCTTTGGATTTTGTAGGACCTATTAGTCCTCCATCAAGACAAAAGAGATATATATTAGTTTGCACTGATTATGTTACCAAATGGGTAGAAGCCAAACCATTACTTTTTGCTAATGAAGCATCTGTAGTTACTTTTCTTTTTGAGGATATTTTTACTCGTTTTGGTGTCCCAAGGGAAATTGTTACAGATCAAGGAGCTCAATTTACATCAAGGCTAGTGGAAAAAATGATGGAGAGGTACAAAATCAAGCATAGAAAATCTACTCCTTATCATCCACAAGAAAATGGTCAAGTGGAATCTACTAATAAGGTCATTGAAGGAATCCTAACAAAGACTGTTCATTTACATAGAAGAGATTGGGTAGATAGGCTTCATGAAGCCTTGTGGGCCTATAGAACTACATGGAGAAACACAACAGGCCATACTCCTTATGAACTTGTTTATGGAAAGCAAGTTTTGTTTCCCATAGAGTTCCAGATTCAAACTTTCAAAATGGCAGTTCAGCTAGGACTTGATTTAACGGACGCACAAAAGCATAGATTGGAGCAGATTAATGAATTGGATGAGATCAGAGAAGATGCAGTTCAGAAAACAAGTCTAGTCCAGCAGCAAAGGACTATATGGCATGATAAGTACATCAAAGAGAAGAAATTCAAAGAAGGTGATTGGGCTCTCTTGTTTGATTCAAAATTCAAGGATTTTCAAGGTAAATTTCAAACACATTGGCTAGGGCCATATGAAATTGTTGAAATTTTTGACAATGGAGCAGTAAAAATCAGGACAATAGATGAAGAATTTGTCAAGAAGTTCCAGGAAAACCGTGATGTGAAGTTAATGAAGAAGAATCTTTCTTCTTCATCAACTTGATTGAATTTTCTGAAGCATTTCTTTTGAAAAAAAATAAAAAAAATAAAAAATAAAATAAAAAATAAAGTATAAACATGAAAACCAATCATTGATTGGCATGTTTATACAGAAAAGATAGGGTGAAAATCAAAGTCTTTCTGACACTCTAACTTTTCCATTTTGTTTTTGCAAGCAGCTGTTACAAAATCATAAGTTCAGATCCATTGCACTTATGATCCATCTCATTTCATTTCACTCCATTTACTTATCCATCCATACTCCGTTTCATTCATTCATTCATACTTCACTTCATTCCTTATTTCATTCATCTCATCCCATACTTCATTCACCTCATTTCCATATCAAAATTTAAAGTTTGATGTTTTTTCTGCAAATGAATAACACATGTCATGGACTGCAGGCCATTTCTTATATTCTTCCACTCCATTTCATAAATTGAATCCATCCCATTCCATCATTCACTCCATACATATTCCATTATACCATGTTTTATCACCTATCTTCACTCATTCCATAAAATATTCTATGTATATTCCAAACCACTCCATTCCATGATTAAAAATTCTCCACAGGTACATTCTGCAGCTAAACAGACATTCTGCAGCTTATCAGACTTTCCGCAGCCAGACAGTCATTCCGCAGCTACAGATCCTGAAGGCACTGATCAACAAACATTTGAATTGCAACAAGATGATCCAGTATATCCATGAACAAGTAAAATCAAGAAGGATTATGAAGACTTTTCCAGAGGAGAACAAAGTATACAAAGACCACAAAAAGAAAATGAAAAGAAAAGGTAAAAAGTTCTGGTTATAATGGCATTTCATAAAAACTTTAGTATAGTCTAGTTATGAATCATTCGAAAAAGTTGTTTTGATTATTTTTATTGATCATGCCAAATATACCCTTCGCAAAACTTTGGATAAAAATCTTCCATTTCAAATTATATACCTGACCATCATTTAAGTGGTTAAAAAGACTGAAGTGTTTGGTTTCCTCACGTCACCCAGCCAAATCATTTAATGATGATTTTTGAATCCGTTGTAAAAATCTCCGCAGTATTTTCACTCATTAATTTGTTTTCTTCACGTCACTTCATTAACTCATTCCGTAACTACTTCCATCACTCCATTCCATAGCCAGCCCTTCATCATTTCATTCCACAAAACAGAGATATCTCTATCACCGTGAGCAGAGATTGAAGCATTGTCACCGAGAAGCAGACGTATATCAGTGTGGAATTTGAAGCCATTGTCACCGAGAAGCAGAGGTATATCAGTGTGGAATTTGAAGCCATTGTCACCGAGAAGCAGAGGTATATTAGTGCGGAATTTGAAGCCATTTTCACCGAGAAGCAGAGATATATCAGTTTGAAGATTGAAGCACTATCACCGTGAACCAGAGGTACATCAGTTTGAAGGTTGAAGTTATTGTTTCCGTGAGCAGAAAGAGTACTAATCTGAAGATTGAAGAAGGAATTATGGGCCTCATTGTAAGAACTGAACTAGTGGGCACAAAATACCTGGAAGGATACCCTCAAAGTAGAGAAATGTTGCAACAGGTAGGATGGCTACAATTTCTTGAGAAATTTAATGGCTTCCACAAAGAAGTCACTAAAACATTTGCAAGGTCATTCAAAGGAGCCGAGGTTGAAGTTGGAGATGTTAAATTCACCGTCACAGAGGTTTTTATTGCAGAGGTAACAGGATTGCTTAGACATGGAGAGAGATGGTTTAAAAACAGAGAATTTCATAATGAATCATGGAAGCAAAGCCTAAAATCACCAGGTATGGATGTCACTGTGTTTAAAAAGGGAATTCCAAGTTCTGCATTAAAAAATAAATGGAGAAACATATTTCTTATTCTACAAAAATTTATCACTTGTGAAGGTAGATATGGCACATTTTATGTTTACCATATTAGGTTGATAATGCATTTTCTGGAGGAAGAGTTAAATTTTCCCTATTTCTTGCTTCAAAGTTTAAAAAAGATGGCTTCTGGTGTTCAAAGGAGAGTCCAATTCCTAGAGACAACTCTATACCATCATGGCTTGGTTAAGATTTTAATTGAACACCATTTAGCCAAAACAAAAGACACTTGGGATAATTTCTTGGTAAGAAATCACTTTGAGGAACCAAAAGAGCCCTCACCTAAACATCAGCCTACAAGGAGAAGCAGAAAATGGAGAGCCTCTAAAATTGAAATTGACAAAACAGTACAGGAAAGTAGTGAAGAAATAATCTCAGAGAAGTTGACTCAAATTAAGAGACAACTTAAGAAAGAGAGGGTAATCAGAAAATCTGCCACAGAAAAAGGAGAGGGATCATCCCAACCAAGAAGAAGCCATAGACTCAGGGGGAAACTAAGGAAAACTCAGATCAAACAAACAGGGGTGATAAATATAGAAGATGAGGAAACATCTATTGAAGAAGATGTTGAAGAATATTTTAATGAAGAAACCCCTGAAATTGACCCTGCTCAGCAAGAAGTTTATGAATATGTTGAAACATTGGAAAGGAAAGCTTCAGAGAGTAGAGATAGAACCCCTAGTCCTCCACTGTCCGAAATAGATGTGTTAAGAAGGGATAGGTATGAGCTGAAAATACTTAATAGACATATAAAAATTGAGAATGATATTCTGAAGGAACAAGTCAAACTCAAAACCAGTATGAACTCAACCTTATCTCTACAAATGGACAAAGTGGAAAAGGCTAATGAAAAGTTGAAAAAGAGGAACAAGAAGCTAATTAGGGCACTTATCAACTTAAGGTTCAAACTAGTCATCAGAAAACCCAGAAGACATTTAACTTCCAGGCAAAGAAGAAGGAGAGGATTAGATGTTCTTGCAGAAGTCTCTGAGTTTATGGAATAAGTTGCATGAGGACATGCAAGAAGTCAGCAGTGGGGGTATGTTGAGCCCCAAGATTGTGCTTTCTTTCATCTTACTTTACCTCATTTTTTTTTGTCCATTGTTATCCCAGACCCAAATGATCAATGAAATTAGTTAAAATTACTTTTAGAATGATTAACATGGCTAACTTGCTAATTTTTGTGATTTTGTCATTGTAATGCATTTTGATCGAAACTAGCTGCAGAATGCAGACATTCCGTAGCTAACTGGAAATTCTGCAGTTGTCTTCACGTTCAAGCATGTTCCAGGTGTCCTCTCAGGAAAAGCCACACATGGGTATATTCCACATTATGTCCTCATTGTTCGTTGCTCACCATGAAGAATGAACCGAATTCTGGACGTGGTTTTGGTATGTGGGAACTCATTCAAGGAGGTAGACTTCTAATAGGACTGTCCTAGTCCAGATGTCCTTTTTCCCTTTACGCTGCCATCTTTAGAGTCCTAGTACAATTTTGATAAGGAGAGACAATGATCCTCGTATTGTTGCAAGTTCTGTTATGTAGATTTGTTATAAAAGCACTCGGGAAACCGAGAAACAAGCTCTAGATTTTGCTTAGATTTCATGTATTGACTACTATATTTCTGAAGACCGAGACTACTCTGTTTCAAGTTATTTTTCCTTTAATGAAGAAGACAACATTGCTTTGAACGCGTTGAGTTGATTTTGAGTTAGATTCCGTCTGGTGGTAGAGGGCCCCTGCCTCCTACAAGGCTTTACTTTCGTAATCTAGATAAGTATCTTAGTCGTTTTCACGTTTTTGAAGTTTGAGTTCATAGTTAATTTCATTAGCCACTATAGCTATACTTGTTCTAAGAAACTCTTCTAAAAGAAGAAACTCTTCCAAAAGATCATGATAATGAATGGGAAATGGCTGTAGTGTTGTAGGATTTATTTGTAATTTCTTTTGTTCATTATCACAGTTGAAATTATACTAAGCAAACTCTTCCAAAAAATCCTTATGATGTCTAAGGCATGACTATGATACTGAATGTTTCAGTTGTTTGTTTGCACTAAGTAGCATAGCTGATCTTACTCTTAAAACGCTCTTCCAAAATATCATAATGATGGGTAGGAGATAGCTGTGATGTCTTAGTTTTTAAATTGCTTTCAGTCTTTATGTTTGCATTTGCACTGAATTGTACAGCCAGGATTTTTCTAGCAAGCTCTTCCAAAATATCATTCATGATGGACAAAACAGGCTGTAGAATCCCATAGATTAATGCATGATAACTTAGTTAGGGTACTCCGGAGTCAAATTGCATTCAATTCATGCTCTGTTATTTTGTTTTAAGTTTGATAATGGCTTGTTAGTTCAGCACTGTTTTAGACTAGTGACATCTTAGTTCAGTTTTAGCTTAGCTCATTGTATTTTCATTACACATTTAGTTGTCATCCATTGCATATTAGATTACATTAGTTGTTAAACTTAAACAATACGGCCTTCATTATTTACAAAATCTCTTTTGTTCCAAATCCATAATTGACTCATAACCATCTGAACAGAAGACAGTATCATCTTAAGGCCTGAAGTAATTTTGCAACTTCTTCATAAACAAAACCTTTCCTCAAAAGACTACTTTAAAAAGAAATCCATAACTTTTGAATAAGGTTTAGTGATGTTAAACTAAGTTGCAGAATAGAATTAGGAGCTAGTCTTAGAGTAGAGATCTTATGATGTTAACAATGTTTTTCTCCCAAATATATTTCAACAAATCTTTAATCATGGATAAAATGTAGTATCATTATAAGCTGATTGTTTAATTGTTTAGTTAGGAGAATTTGTATACTTAGCTGACCATTTCTCAAGCTCTCCCAAAATACCTTTGATGAAAGAATTGGAAAAGTTAAGTTTATGTTTTGATTCATTTTCTTGAAGTCATTATCAAGCTTTATATTCTGCTTAGTCATAGTTTAGGTTTGATTCTGTTTCAGTATTTGCATTTGTATTTGTCATTTGTCATCAACCAATTAGGCTTCATTCTGTTTTAACCAGTAGCTTCTTTCCACTAGCTTTTTAGTCATTTTCCTTGTGAACATAAAAACCATCAAAAGACCAAAAACATCATAAATAATCATAAAAGACCAAAAACATCATAAAACACTAAACAAAACGCATTAGGAAACAAACACCTAGGCACATACAGTGCACTTCACTTTAGCAGTTTACCAACCCTGGTTGACAATTAAATGAACTCAATTTAGGAGACTAGGTTGAGCACAAACAAGGACCCTCAACAGGATTTGGCTCTTTTTTGTGGCATTGGAGTTGTCAAGCAGGGGAGTAATCGAGTATGGTTATGCACAAAGTTGAAGAATTCAAATGGATATAGCCATGTCCAACAGGAAGAATCTTTAATGGTGTAAACACCAGGTAAGACTGAGCGTAAATGAATTTAAAGTTGGAGAGGAGAAGGTGTAGGGTTGTGGGCACCATTGAAGGAGGTAGGAATAATACTATGTTTCATAGAGGCTTCCCAAAGTGCAAGGGGGACCCAAGTATTTGACTATGTAAGAAAAAGCCTGAGTTCACAACTTAATTTCCCTACTTTGACAATTGAAAATTTGATTTATTTACAATAGACTATAATAGTGGAATAAGCAAACTATGCATTAAGGAAATTTTGTAGACGCAATACTGATTGAGACCTTTGGTGCCACCACCTGTGAACCCCTACTTCTTCATGCACTTTTTCCTCACAGATTGCATGCCTTCACCACATGGAAAGTCTACCCCCAGAATGAGCATGTAAAATTAAGGAACCTGGGATGGTTATGGACCTTGGGATTATCTGTTGTTTATAATTTGCTCCACTTGCATTTTTTATTTCCTCATTTTACAATTAGCTGTTTGATTTCTTTCCTTTAAAGCCTAAACAAGTTCTTTTCAATCTTTATTGGTTTTATTCAAGAATCCAGTCTCAATGTCTATAATAGGTATACAAAATCCTAGAGTATTTGGAAACCTACAAGAAAGACTATAAGCTTCCTTTTGTCCCTATTATTCTCTGTGGGTAAGGTCCATGCTTTATTCCTTTTAAAAGTATTTGTTTTGGTTATAGTTTCTAAAGTAGTAGTACCCTGCAGGGATTGGAACGGAAGCAAACGGGGGCATGTTTACAAATTTCTGTGGTCTCAAGGTTTTTTTTCTTCCTATGATACTGCTCACCACTACACAGAAAATGATGTTGATGCTCATAAGGTTTGTACCATTTAGCTGTATGTTGCTCACTGGTTTGTAGGTTTTACAATCCTTTTCCTTTTGGTATTGATTCTTGAAAATGGAACAAAAGCGAAATTAACTTGTGGTGAACTGCAAATTTATAGTTAATGAGCTGTTGTTTTGCCAGTGGGTTAGCCATCGCAATCACCGTGGTAATATCTGTGGAGTGGAATTTATTTGGCTTCTTAATCCCAACAATCTGAGTAAGCCTTTGAAGGCTAGCTGGAATGAAGATTTATTTGGATTTATAAAGGTTGTTAACAACCCCTGATTGGTGGTTACAAAATTTAATTCTATGTGCATGACAAAACTGGTAGTTGTTATCGAAGAGTAGAAGTTAGCCTCTAATTGGTGGTTATAACTTCTAATTTTACGTGCATGATCAAATTGGTAGTTATCAAAGAGTAGTTATTTACCTTGAAACAATACAGATTGCATGCCATTGAGCACTTTTGTTTCTTGTTTAATGCATGTGAATAAAAAAAATCTACCTTTTGAAATCAATCTGTACAATATTTATAGCATCTTAGTATTATCATTTATGATTGTAGTCTAAATTAAATGAATCTGGTTTGAAAGATAGATATGAACTCTGCTTCTTCAAGTCTGATAAATGTCACGATGGCTGTGTAACATTCCCTGGATTTAAAGGTGCTCTCCAACAGGTTAGTTAATATCATGTTTTATTGCACTGTTTCTGTTCTACTTTTCTTCTTTCTATTTCATATCAGTTTATTAAAGATTTTTTTAAGTGTTTTCTAATCCCATGGCTCCCCTACTGTTATTACTGGATGGTTAAATATGGTTATTAAAGATCTTTTTCTTGTGAATGCAGTTTGTGGTTAGACTGGGTGATAAATTCTCCCCTACTGATATTGAAGAAGGCATGCGTGTTGGGTCAGTTATTAAAAAATCCCCCTTGAAAAACCATCTTTTTATGTTCACTTTGTCTTCTAGGGAGTTTGTTTCCTTTAAAGTTGAGTGTGATATTATCCATCAATTCTAATTGTCGTTGACACATGATATATCACATTACTCCTTAGTGAAGCATTACTATGTTTTCAACTCTAATTCTTTATGTGGTTTACATTAATGTCATAAAAAAATTTAGAGATTGCTTCAGGTCACACCTTGTGTGTTTTGTTAGGAATGTAATGATTGATGGTCTTCTTTCTTTATGTAGGGTTGATCACAATAAGTATCAGATTCATATCCTTTTGCCTCCTAATATTGATCCCAATGTGACAATGATGACTGTTGAAGAAAATCCAGATGTTACTTACAATGATGTTGGAGGTTGCAAAGAACAAATTGAAAATATGCGAGAGGTTTGTCAATTCTCTTATAAGTCATCGTCTATTCACATTTCATATTTCCTCATTTGGCCAATAGTATCAACAGAGTATTATGTCAATAAAGGGTCAATATAAAAAGTCATTTATCATAACAGTTACAGGGATAACATTGGGTAATCTCATCCTAGACAAACTACTGATTCCTGCTTTTGGTTGCAGATATCTTGTGAATCAAGGATGCATTAAGCCTCTATGTGATCTTCTAGTCTTTCTAGACCCAAGAATTGTAACTGTTTGTCTTGAAGGGCTAGAGAATATTTTGAAAGTTGGGGAAGCAGAGAAGGTTCTGGGCAACACTGGAGGTTTAAATCTCTATGCATAGTATATTGATGATGCTGAAGGACTTGAGAAGATCGAGAATCTACAAAGTCATGACAATAATGAAATTTATGAGAAGGCAGTAAAGATACTTGAAAATTATTGGCTGGAAGATGATGAAGATGACCAAACAGTCAATTTTTACCTCTCATATTTAACATTTTAAGCGACCTATGATATGCCACCGATGGAGGGAACACTTCATTTTCCTACAGTCAGAGAGATTTACATAGTCAAGTATTATTGCATGCATTATGTATACTCTATGTACACATGATATCAAATATATTTTAGGTTCAACATGAGTACTTTATTTGGCCTTGCAATCAAACTTACAATTATTTACTATTTTTGTGGAAGCTCGGATGGAGTCTAGTTTCCTGAGTTGAAAGAAATTTCAAAATATGAGTCTTATGTTTGTCATCAAGAGAATAATTTCAAGTGTTATTCTAGCACTAATGAAATTTGATTTTGTAATATTTCTCCACCAAGCTATATAGATTCCAATCAATGATCTAATATTTCATAAGAGGCAAGTGATCTGTTCTGGAAAATGTTGGTTTAAATGTTTTGTTGCTTATCAATATCCTTGGTTGTTGATAATTTTCTTTAAATTTATTTTTAACTTTTATTTAACCTTTCTCATTAGGAATATAGAAATGATGGATCAAACACTAGTAGAAAACAAGGTTCTCCAAAGATCATGTCCATCATTTACTGCGTCTTAATGTCATTTTCTTAATATCATTATCAAAGGAATAATTCCCGTTATTCATGTATCAAATTTTAAAGCTACCCTAAGGGTAGAATCCCGTGCTTCTCCAGGGATATGAGGAGTCTTTATACCAAAGATGTTTTGTTACGTCCCTTAATCAGGTGTGAATGCCATTTGATGCCAAAAATCTGTCATTATGTCAAAGCCGAAGGGGTTAGGGTGGGTGCATTCCTGGAAAGGGTTTCTCATGTGCCAAACCTGGAATGCTGGGGTCTCATTATAAGGAATCTTTCTGATTTTCATCAATTTTTTCATAATTTTCTGGTGCTTCCAAATAACTATCTTTGGACTGATTCTTGTTTGATTCTTTAATTCACTTGCAAGTTGCATGATAGGTAATGCTTGGTTTGATTATATGGTATTTGAAAATTCTTGTTCACATATCTTGCTGCTAAATTTTTTGAAAGTTTAGGTCCAAAACATATGACTATATATTTAATTCTTCTTGAACATTAACTTATGTTTTGAAAAATTTATTAAATTTTACCAAGTATTTAGTAACAATTACAGCATATTGCAGAGTATTGGCCCTTTCTTCTATCAACATGTATTTATGTGTCCCTTGCTATAGCTTAGGACAATGACAACATAAATTCAGTCAGTGTCATCAAAAATCTTACCTTAGACTGTGGTGGACTCCTTAATATTGTGGTGAACTCCTTGCTCAAGATGTGGTGGACTCCTTAGCTCAAATTGTGGAAGATTACAATGATTCCTGTGTAGTATCTACAACCATATTGGACTGTGTATATATTTTCGGCTCATTTCCTTTTTGGATAGTCTTAACACCGTGATACTACCTCTCAGAACAGTGGAGACCTTGATTGCTGTAATTGACCTAAATATGTATCATCATTCTTTGCTCAAACTTCCTTGCTAGATAGTCACAACACAATAATACTACCTCTCAGAACAATAAAGACCTTGGTTGCTGTAATTTCCTTGACTGTGCATCATCATTCTTGGGTCAGATTTCCTTGCTAGACAATGACAACACAATAATACTACCTCTCAGAACGGTGAAGACCTTGGTTGCTGTAATTACCTTGACTGTGTATCATCACTCTTGGAACACAACAAATATTGTTGAAGTGTTGGAGTTGTCCAACATCAAGACCATTGTTGGAGACTTATTTTGGACGAGGCATTGGACAATGAACAATCAACGAAAGTTTTGGAAGCACCTATTAAGAAGTCTGTGGAGATATATCTTACTTGGGAAAGGGTTATTGAAGACACCCTTGAAGAATCCTTGAAGGGTTATCTTATGATTGATGCCTACAAATGAACCCTGAACATCAATTTTCGTAATGGTTGTTTAATCATATGAATGATAATGATCCTAGAGTCTTTAATCGTAATGATTGAATTCATTCTTATTCCTTTAGTGATTTTAAACCCTTTTCAAAGTGCATATGCCTCTATTTGTTATGATTCCAATTTTATGCTCCTAGCATTCCAATTTTATGCTCCATCAATAAAATATAAAAGAATAAAGCTAATCCTTCTTCCAATTTTAAAAATTAGGAGTATTTTGTTGAAGCTATCAATATATGCTCTATAAACTAGTTTGAGTAAATTTTCTCCTTAAATTTGAAATTTACCAAACCATTTCTCTTCATTTATATTGAAACATTGATGAGAGTTGAGTTGTTTTCCTTTGGAAATAATAATTTCATCTAAAAACTTTTGGATTTATTGCTACAAGGGGTGGGATATCTATCTCTTAATATAAAAGTGTGAAATCCATTACTAGCGAAACTTTCTGATATACAAAATAATTCATAGCTAAACACACCTTTATGAATAGTTTTGACATTACTAACGGAAAGAAAGAAGGGTAAAACTTTTTGAGATCTACATGATGATTGATGATTATCTTGAAAATCCATTATTATGAGTAGTAGCATGCTTGGTGTTAGATCCATAGGTTACACTATTTTAAAATACAATATTGCATAGAAAAATTCATGACACTTGAAAAGGATCATAACAAAATTATTTTTAATTGGTTGTTGTTTATATTTGCTAAAAACCCATTTACAAATGGTAATTATGAAGGCAAAAACTGGTCACAATCAAGATTTGAGAAATCCATTGGAAGTGCAAGAACCTACACATAACTTAAAATTTTTATATGGAGGACCATGATCAACATAAAAAACCCACTAATGCAAATTTGGTTATATGGTGTGGTTATATCTCAATAAAAAAGAGTTTTAAGGATGACAATGACAAGTTGTACAACACATGGAAGAGAACACTTTCTAGTTTAATCCACCCATGCCCACGAGGTTGGATTATAATAATAATAGAGAAAAAATATTTAAACTATATTTGATACTTCCATGATGATTGATGAGGAAACCGTTATTACAAGTAATAACATACATTATTCATGTGTTATATTTATATATTATACTATTTAGAAATACAATTATGAATAAGAAAATTCATGATACTTGAAAAGAATCATAAAAATGTTTCCAAAAGAAATTAAAATAACAACTTCCAAGTAAAGGGAAATGGCTTACAAAATAGGGTATAAGAATGTTTTCCATACCACATGTTGAAACTTTCAAAATATTGAGAAAACAAAATAAATATTACAAGAGGATGTGTACAATATGTAAACGATTAAAGATAGAATTTTGAAGAAATAACTAAATATCGATTACAAGATCTTGAATGTTCCTTTGTAGGATCTATTCCATGTTGTGAACAATATTTTCCAAGCACATGTAAAATAGAAACATGTCAAATGAACATAGAAACATTTGACATTTGACATTTGTAGGATACTTTGTTGAAGCTATCAATATGCGAGCTATAAACTAGTTTGAATAAATTTTCTCCTTAAATTTGAAATTTACCAAACCATTTCTCTTCATCTATATTAAAACATTGATGAGAGTTGAGTTGTTTTCCTTTGGAAATAATAATTGAACATCTAAAAACTTTTGGATTTATTTCTACAAGGGGTGGGATACCTATCTCTTAATATAAAAGTGTGAAATCCATTACTAGCGAAACTTTCTAACATAAGAATTAATTCATAACTTTAAACACACCTTTATGAATAGTTTTGTATTCTTGAAAGTTCCTTTGTAGGATCTATTCCATGTTGTGAACAATATTTTCCAAGCACATGGAAAATAGAAACATGTCAATAGAAAATAAAAGTAGGAGACCTCCATCATGAGAAGAGACAATAATGAAGAGATTAGCCACATCAAATATAAAATAATCTAAACTAATGAAGAGATGCAAATATGATGACATTTGATATCAAAACTAGAAACTAACGATACAATTATATATATATCTCTCTCTCTCTCTCTCTCTCTCTCTCTCTCTCTCTCTTTATATATATATATATATATATATATATATTCATTCATCACTATCATATCCATGCAAAAAAAGGGGCGAGTTAAGATCATCTAGGAGTAAACATCATGGACACATTAAATCACCATATCATGGAAACATTAAATCACCATAACTTAATTATCTAGCAAAGCACCCTTATCCAGTATATCATAATATATTGTTCGTACCAACACACATCTAACCATCCACATGTCCATTTATTTGAAAGCAATCCACAATATAGTCTTAAACTATATAAATTCCAATGCATTGTAGCAATTATATGTTCTAACCCTAGAATCAAAGTTCATTGTTCATCTTGAACAATGTGTTCCACTCATATGAAATGTGCTAGTGGCAAATTTTCCAGAATGGCATCATGATCATCTATCGATAACCTCCATTGTCGCTGTTTTTTCTACTCTTCACTTGCTTCAACTGCAGTCGAGTTGCTATGACCAAGTGACTATATTGGGCATAAATAACCTCTGGCTGGTAATCTTGAAAAATAATATGATCTTTACATTTCTTTACTTCTTCAAAGAAATGTCCCATTAACACCATTGAACTGATTGGGTATGTATAATTTGATGGATCATTATACTCTTGCAGCAATGTGGATTTAGAAATAATGCATCGTAATAAATAATAATGCATTTTTTCTTGATTATTTTCTAGTGCAATGACAGCGAAGACATCACCTTCTATAACCATATCAGAAACAAAATCATAATCATTGTCAATCACAACCACTTCATTGTCCATTTCCTTGTTAGTCACGTTTCCAAATGGGGTCAATGGTGTCAATTCTTTGTGCTTCCATGGTTTAAAAAATTTCTTAATTTGGTTTTCACAGTCATCGACGGACTCTGTCTGATCAATACATGCAAAACAAAATCACGAGCACTTTAATTTCTCAATGCAATGTGTATTTGTCATGTTCTTACTCCTAATTGAGTGTAAACTTCTTGTTTGAGGGATTCCAAGGCAATTAAATGGCAATGATCTATCAACGTCACCCATTGCAATATTCCAAAAGTACCTGCTGGAGAAAACCACACACATGTATGAGTCAAATTTTGAACAATATTTAATATTTTTTGATAACAAAATACACACATATATGTATACACATATATATCTCTAGACATGTATAATATATTGTTAGTTAAATGTGTACGCTTACCTGTGCACATCAACCATCCTTGGGTTCGATACATGACTTAAATTGTCTTTGAACCAATTAACAACATCTAAAGAATTTGCAAGTCAAGAAGATGAGTGATTAAATTTATGCCTCCTAAGTACACGTTTTACGCATGCCCCAACACCATTGTGCTCTCCTTTTCCATGCCCTGTCTCAAAGAAATTCCATGTATGTCGAATTTTGGTTCTCTTATGAAGACGAGACAACCAAAAGAACGATCTTGCTAATTTAAATTGACAAGCACAACCATCTGACCATACCCAATGTTCTTTAAAAGTGATCCTTCATTTCAACAATTAATTATAAATAACATTAAAACAATGATGAAAAAAACATGTATCATATGTTCGATCATCACTGATGTAGAAATGGTACTCCTTAATCACCTCACGATTATTTTCATCGCTATCAAAACCATCGATAGCAAGCTCTGCATGTCTATACAAAATATGCACAAATATAGATACTTGGTCTGAATGATAATACTCACTTTGTATCTCCTTTTGTCGACTAAACATGTAATTCTCAGCAAAATCAACCACTGATAATATTGTTCCTTTTGGGAACACATTACGTGATTACTTGAACTGTAAATCCTGCCATCGTGCTATATGACAATGCTTAATATATTTGTATATTTGCACCTTGAACTTCTCCATAAAATATGTCATTGAAATGTCGTCAAGTAAAGTGATAATTTTTGATGTCGTGCTTGAATCTGCAACAGGAGTATAAGTAACATTTCCATATTGCTTCCAATTCAGACTGATATTTGACAGTCTGGGATCATTAGGATCAATGGGATAATTTTCATTGTAGAGTGCCAAATGAGAACATTTTGGGCATTTTCTTCCACCAACACATTTTTTTATATAAAATAATTCATTATTCTCTCGTGCACATAACATCTTCGATAAAAATTCACAAACACTTGAAGAAGGGGGGTCATTTGACCAATATTTTATGCCAAAATTTACAAATGTATCATAAAATAATTGGAATTCTACATGGTATTGACAACAACATGTGTCTTGAACAGTGATAGGACTGACATACCATGGTTTAATCTTCAAAATGTGCTGAGGGAAACCTTAACATCAGTATTACTCTCCACAAAGTTCTGGAATAATTCTACTTGACTGACCTATGTGATATGTCTGGCATGAGATTCATAATTTCTCTTAGATATACGGTGTCGCACAAAATCCTTTTCATTTGGCGACACACGAGAATTCAAATCCAAAAACTCTTTTACCCTATCCATCACACCATCAGGAAGTCTATCATGATATGGACGCCTGCAGATATTAGCCCAACATGCTAGTTCATCATTCTCATCTAATTGAATTCTAAATTTTGTATGCCTCCATAAACTTTTTCTTGATGTTTTAAACAATTTTGAAGTTGCTGACATCAACAGACTTAATGAAGTTCGTTTCGCGACTACACTTGTTAAAAGTTCTCTACGAGCATTCTTTTCAACTTGAGATCGCTTTTTGGCTAGTGTGGCAAGCGTCGACGTCACATTTTTTGATACCATTTCATTTGCTAAAACCTCTTTCTCACTTTTAATGCCCAATAATTCCACAACATTTTTGAGATATTTATGCTTTAAAAATCAACGTAACATCTGAGCTTGTGCTATGTTAGATTTACCTTCAAAAATATGTTTCAACCCCATAGTTACTTTGTCTCGAACTATCCTTTCAGCCATTGGTGGTCCCAATTCTTCAATTTTAGTGGGATCCATATTTTCTAGAGACTTGTAGTTGTATACAATGTTTTTGGAACTTCCAATTAATTACAGTGAAATTCGAGGTGTGGTAGTATCTTCTTGTGGTTCTGATGTTGTACCTGTATAAAAAACAATATTAACTTCTAATTTGAAATTGACATATACATATTTTTAATTTTAAAAGTATCTTGAACTACAATGTTTTAAAAAAAAAATACAAAATTCAAATTGAAGAAACTATTGACTCACCAGTGAGATCGATATGAATATTCTCTTGGAAATTTGTGTTTCAATATTCTCGTTGACAAGTTCCTCAACATTTCTCATTTCCTCATCATTTTCATTCATCTCTACATCTCTTTCATGACGCTCTACCTCCACATTTATTTCATGGCTTAATATTTCCCTTTCCTCTCGCCTTTTTTTTTGTAATCTCTCATTTTTATCTACTGAATCAGTTCTTTTTCGATCGTGCTTTGATAGGAAATTCCTTTGGTTTCCCATGTTCACAAAATTGGAAACCTAAAATCCAATTCTATTTGGACCAAATACCGAAAAACACATAAAGACTTCAGAATAAGTACTTCATGCTTTTAATAAGAGAGAAAATTAAAAATAAATAATTAAATTCCTAAAGACATTTTGCAAAAATACTTCATGCCTTTATAGAGACATTTTGAAAAAATACTTCATGTCTTCATAGAGACATTTTGCAAAAATACTTCATGCATCCATGCACCCAAAAAAACTTCAAAAATTTTTTTTGCCAAAAAAAATTTTGCACCCAGAAAAACTTTCAAAAAAAATTTCGGCAAAAAAATTTCGCACCCAAAAAAACTTAATTTTTTTTTTTTGCCAAAAAGAAATTTTCACCTAGAAAATATTCGCACCTTGGCAAGAAATAATTCTGACCCTCGCACCTTCGCAATTTTTGGACCCTCGCACCTTCGCAATTTTCACTGGTTCAGGGTGTGTGGAATTAATCTTTCGAACGAGAGCATTTATATACAACTCTCGCTCGAAAGGTTGCGTCAGATTTTGATTAAAATTTAATAAAATCTCATTGGAGAGATTAATAGACTCTCATCTGAGAGTTAAATAAACTCTCATCTGAGAGTTTAATAAACTCTCGGACGAGAGTTTATTAAACTCTCAGACAAGAGTTGGCCATGGGTAAACTCTCGACCGAGAGTTGGCTTGGGTAAACTCTCGGGCGTAAACTCTCGGCCGAGAGTTTTTAAAAATTTCGGCTGAGAGTTTAGCCGTGCGGTTAAACGTATCCTGTGGTGGTTTAAACTCTCGGTCGAGAGTTTAATAAATATCTCACCCGAGAAATTATCTTGGCCGAGAGTTTCTGGTGAATGAAAAACCTAGAAAATTCTGCAGTTTTCAGGAACCTGCAACTTTGGAGGGGCGGAACACCTAAAAAAACAAAATGTTATATTTCGAACCTGGTAGCATTAGATACATCTCTGAATATAGTTTCTAATGATGTAAGATTTGTATAGTTTCATTAAAAATTTCAATTTGTTATTAATTTTATACTAAACTGTGTCACTGTGGAATTTCATTGTTCTGAATATTGCACTGAATGAAAATTCAATAACTGTAAAATGGAAACACAAAAAAATCAGAAAAATCATATTGAAATTCCTCTCCCTGTCTTTTTCAAAAGGTTATTCTCATTTTCCTTATTGACGATCACATTGAAAAGAAAATCTAGGGCTTATAAAATGTACTGAAACATCACCGTTTTTTTTGTCTTCGTCCATTTCAAAAAATAATAAAAAATAGTGATTTAATCTGAAATTTACAGAAAAATAGTCAGTGCACTAATGAAATATATGTAGATTATGATGATATGGTTTATTTCCAAAAAATGAATAACCTTCCCTAAAAACATTTAGGGTTCAAAAAGTGACTATTTATGTTTGCCTGAAAATTGCAAGTATATGCAGTTAGTAAACAACAAATTTACCCCTCTATATGTCCATACTTGTTTTTTTTTTTAAATATGAGTATGGAGGTAAGACAATTCTCTACAAATATTGTTTTTATGTCAAAGCGTAATTTCCATTGAAAATATGAGTTTAGTGGAGTTGAAGTTGAAAAAACTTAGAAAATTACTGCAAATTTTCACAAATTTCATGGGATATAACTTGGTTGTCAAATTTCTGATCTATTTTATCTTCAAGCAAAGAAGAGACATCTTCTTGTTTGAAAATTTATTGATCATCATAACGTCTAGCTTGTGAAGAAAATTCATAAAGTGCTTTTAATATCTCCTCGTCATCCATCCATTCTACATCATCATGAATTCTTTTAATATATTGAATGAAACCTTTCCAAATATTGCAACAGTCTTGAAAAAGTGATGATAAAGGATGAGACTTCCCATAATGTTCAAAAAATATTCTATGGAATTCTTTAAAAGAAAACAAGCTTCCTGATTTCAACCCTTCATACCATACTCTAGCTTTGTCTTCTAGGGTAACCATAAACATCTTCATGAGACAATCTTCAGGAAAATCAACCCTTAGTCTACATACATGTATGTGGAATTTAACCATACGAAGAACAACATCATCTTTCTTTTCATCTTTGAAAGTGGATAGATGGATTGACCAATCAACACAAGGCATACGATTTGGAAAACAATATATGTGAGACCAATCCATAGGAGAATACTTGGGATTTATTCTTGTAGTAGAACTCATTTTAGAACTTCATCAGGCTACTGATCTTCAAGAAATAGAGTCACCATGAAGCTTTGAATTTCTCAATTCTTTAATAATGGAGTTTCCAAGGTAGAAGTACAACCTTTGAATTGTCTGATCTCCTGCTACCTTCAAGAGCTTAGATCCGTTGACAAGAATCACCTAGGATGATATGACTTTCAGTCTCCTGGAAGACGTACCAAAATCTTATCACCAAACTGAGACTGATTGGGCTACTCAACATTCAATTCAGTGTAACTGTTTCAATCCACTTAGGGTTGGAAGTTAGCCCTTCCAACCAAAGAGGGCTCTCTCAAGAAAATAATATGATATTTAATAAGTAAACTTAAAAAGAAGATGGAAAACTCTCAGATGTATTTTTTTTTTTTTTTTTTTTTGCAGGCGAAAGCTGTATGTTGACCACCATTGGGTATGGAGTTAGTATGAAACTAAATTACATAAAAACATAATTCATGGAAACTGAGGCATATGAGTTCTTATAAAACAATTTTGACAACAAACTAGATACTTAAAGGAAATTGGAGCATAATTATTTATGAATTCCAAGAGATTATGTAAGAGCAAGCTGAGATAACATTAAAAATATGAAGGACACAAATACATAAGAACTCACAAAGAATCTCAGGTTTGAAACAAAGTTTTTGCAACTATATATAATTGTAAAGAGAAAATATTACAATAGCAGTATTGGTCATAACATCAATCAAACTTTCTCTAACTCTAAAAATCCTCTATTTATAAAGTGAGGACTCAAATGGTTTTCCACCTTACTAGCTTTGAATTCCTGCCTCAGAGACTTATTTAAAATAGGATTACATCACTTGGGCACTTCCTAGGGATATTTTCTGTTGGGTAGAGTTTGAATACAAAAATGGCTCTTCTTTCATTAAATAGTTCAAAAATCCCTTTAAAAACCCTTATAACTGGACTGTTGATGTGTCATTATGCCACGTGGATGCTGAGATGGACCTCTTCCAAGTCGAATTTTACAATTTTTACACAAATATGGTTAGTAAAAATTCTGAAAAATAGGCCTCAAAGATGAGGTCATAATTTCCAAACCCTGATGGCTTTGAAAAAAATGAGAGAGGGTTTTGTAGATGGGCTTGTGTTGAAGAAAAATTCCTTTATATTTCCAAAATTATTTTTCATTTGGTTAAAAATTTAAGTTGAAGTTGACTGCTAAAACATTCATGTACAGGAAAATTTGGGAAAGTTCGTAGCGTAGTTTTCATTTCACCACCTTCTGCATTTTTTCTGACTTTACTTCCTGTTGGAGGGTCTTCATTAAGTAAAATAAGGTAATCTCATGTCTTCATCCAACCCTTAGATGATATTTTTTGTATGTTTTACCTCAAAAGATTCTACAACGATTTCGTAGTGAAAACTCGGCTTCAAGCCTGGAGCTCGCTATGAACTTGCCTAAATTTTCCAGATTTTGCAATTTTCACTCTTTACCTCCAAAAAAAATGTTCACAAAACTATAACTGATTTGATAGAGTATCCTAAAAAAAATTGGCTAATAAATGTGTCTTACCATATTTCAAGGGTCGGCAGGGTCATCCACTACAATCTTCTTCAAACCATTTTTATTCAGTTATGCTCGCACCATCTCCATTGAACCATACTGACATGCTGAGGTGTCAACAACCATGATCAGGTAGCAATTTTTTCATGCTAGATATCATGTCCTTATATTCCGAATTTGAAGATGCGCTGTGTATTGGTGAGGTGGAAAAAATGGTGTGTTGGCAGCCGTGTCATCCTTTTTCTAAGTGATCTTTGTCAACAAGTGTCCCAATGACACTCATTAACTCTTTTGATGACTCATATGTTCTCTGAAATAAATTAAATGCTTTAAAAACACCAAAACTTCGGCTTTCTGTAAAAACAAAGTTTTCATTCAAGTTCATTGCGAATTCTGACTGTTTTACATTGATTTCACTACGAACTTGTGTAGAACTGCCAAATTTATGTTGATCAGCTGTTGTCATTGATGTCAACCCAAGTAGTTTTGACTTGAAAACTTACTCTATTCTGAATAAAGGATATTTTGGATGGTTTCTACTTGTAGAGATGTTTTCGTTGATATATGGCATGCCACGTAATTCTTCACAGTTTGAGAGATATTCGTGTTTGAAGTTAGTAACCCCAGTTAGTGGGCTAAAACCCCACGGGGTTGTGGCATGACACTAATCATTGGTTTTGGTCATTGAATTGTCAATAAAATAAATTTTTAAGCTCTTGAAATCCCTCCAACGTTCACTTGTTGAATACCCTTTCAAGCTAAGAATTTATATAAATTGTGACCATCATATCCTCCTCATGTAAGGATTTCGCTACTTATAACACGTCATCGTGGAATTTTCTCTTTCACTATTTTTCTGCGAAGCTTCAGATGCTGAAACTAAAAACCCATTTGGGCGAAATCCTGATGAAGCTCGTGTCCAAATTTCATATATTGGTTCACTATATTTCCGGAGATATGATATGAGGAATTTAGGGTTTTTGAAGGCTCCCGAATTTCATGTCAAACACATGAATCTTGGGAAAATCATCATAAATTTCTCTCTCGGAATTGGTTTCAAATTTCATAAGAAGTGACAGAAAGAGGATGGGATGTAGTTTTTTGTATATCATGTTCAGGGCCAAAGGTTGAAATAATGACACTTGGAACTTCGTACAAGTTCTCTAGTGAACCAGTCTATAATCAGGTCATCATAGGAGATTGGGAATAACTATTCCTTGAAGAATCCAATGTTGATCATACCTATGGGGTTGGAAAGAGGACTCAAAGGGCTACCATCAGACGAAATTCCAGACCTTGGAGATCTGAAATTACACAGATACAACATATTTAATATCGAGCTTCTAGAAGGCAAGAAAAAATATGTATTCAAGGATCATTGCAGTAAGTACAACACATCAACAATCAAGGGTAAGTCTGCTACAACAAAGTATGTATGCCTAGTGTTTTAATTTTAATTTGAATATCATCTCTGACATGTGTTTTTGCAGGATAGTGTAATTAATTTTTATGTTTTTTTCATTGGTTTTTGTTCGTAAATGTTGAATGTATTTACATTTGAATTTTGAATATTTCTCTAACATATGGTTTGCAGGACAACGTAAGTATTTTTTTTGTATATTGGTTTGGGTCTTACATGTGTAGGAAGGTGGAAAAAATAAGACAACTCAAACACATACTAGAAGGAAAATTCAATGACAAAGTACCATTACTTGAAGCAAGCACAAAAATACCTCGACAACTGCTAGTGTTCAAAGAAGAAGTGTCAAGTCAAGTGTTAGGTCGTGCCAAAAGTTAGTATTGTAAAAATCATCATTGTAAAATTGTAAAAGAGTCATTATTGTAAAATATTAAATCTTCCTAGAGTTAAAAAGGCATTGTTGGGAGGTATAAGTGTCATTGTTGGATAATGTTATGGTTGGGTTGCAGGTCATAGTGTGATTGGGTGATTGGTCTAGTTCCAGGAAATCATTGTGAATCATATTGTATCATGGATCATTGTCCCTGGTCTTATTTCTGATCATTATAGGGTAGCACGGAGGTTCTAGGTTGGTGCATGAAGTCACCTACAGGTTGGAGCCTGTGAACACTTCAGGGTGGTAGGTTGGCCTGGGATGCTGGGGCATCCATTTATTTTAATACTGAAGAAACCAGGGCGTTGGGGTGTCATTCCATTGGGAGCTGGAGAAGAATGATTTTCTAGAATTCTAGGAACTTGTACCTTTCATTTCAATTGGGGTTGAAGATTAAAGAATTTATTAGAAAAGCGTTCAATCGTTTTTGACTCGGAGAGGGTTTTCCACATAAAATTCGTGTGCCTATTGTGTTATATTGTTTACTATTGTTACTAGACAAACATATAGAGTAATTTAAGATCAACGAATGCTCGAAAAGATTTAAAAAGTGTTAATTGATAAGAAATACTGATTCACCCTCCTTCTTAGTATTTCCAAAAATTGGTTTCTGAGCTTGGTTCCTCCAATAACAGTCTAACAACTGGAAGGAAGTCATGCAGTATACTAAGAATAGAGTTCCTTTGTTCAATTGAAATAACTATGCACTTTGGAGTGGAAGAATGCAGGTTCATTTGCTGGCGCAAGGATACAAAGTATGGGAAATAGTTGAAAAAGGATTTACAACGAATGAGGATGAACAAGGAAAGAAAAATATGGTATATGATGCAAGGGCTAAATATCTCATTATTAGTGGGTTTATTGAATATGTATATATTAAGGTATTGAGTTGAAAAACTGCTAAATAAGTATGGGGAAAGCTTGAGAATATATATGCAGGTGACTCAAACGTGAAAGAAACAAAGCTTCAAATTTACAAGGCAAAATTTGAGCAACTCAAAATGAAGGAAGATGAAAATACTGATGCATACTTACAACATGTTGATGAAATGAAAAATGCATTGGAAGGTTTGGGAGAACCCGTCGACACAAAAATTGTTGTCTTAAAGATCCTTAGAACCTTGTCGGCAAGATTCAACCCAAAGGTATCTGTCTTGTAATATAGTTTGAATCTAGCCAATCTTAGCAAAGATTAATTGCATGGAGTGCTTATGACATATGAAATGAGGATTGAAGAAGAGGACGACACATCTCACCTATAAAAAACATTTTCCGCATCCAAGAAAACTAGTAAGGGAAAGCATACTCCGAAAGTGAAAACTTGTAGTTGTAAGGAAGAAGAAAAGGAAGAAGATGAAGAAGATTTTTCAGATAAAGAATTTGCCTACTTCACACGAAAAATGAGAACATGTACGGGGAAATTCAAAGGTAAAATTCCATTCATATGTTTCGATTGTGGTGAGGTTGGGCATTTTGAAGCCAAGTGTCCTCACAAATATGAGGTTGTTACGAAAGGAAAGAAAGGTTTGAGGAAGTTCAACAAGCAAGGCAAGAAGAATCGGTTTAAGAAGAGTTTCTTCTCCAAAGAAGATAACTCCTCATCTGACGAAGACAATGATAACAAAGAAGAAATCAACATAAGAATATTGTTTATGGCCAAGCATAATAAGAAAGAAACATCTGAAGAAGAAGGAGACGAAGAGGAAGAGATGGTTGAGGTTGAATTTCAAAACAAAGTGATCATCGTTATCAAAGAGCTCAAGGTCAAGAAGAAGCATGTCAAAAATATTGAAGACGAATTAAAGATAGAAAGGGAACATGTCCTAAATATTAAAATAAAAGTTGAAGAATACAAACGAGTTGAAGAATCGCTCAGGGAAGAATTAAAGGAAAGCAACAAGGAAAGAGAAGCATTGGACGCTAAAATAGTTTCTCTTCGAAAGCAAGTAAAAAATGGAAAAAATCTTCAAAACTACACCAATATCTCCAAGGCATTGAAAGAAATCATCAACAATCAACGATCAAACAATGAAGAGACTGGTCTTGGTTACAAAGAAAAATCTGAAAAGGAGCCAAGTCCTTCTATGACAACAAAATAAGATGGATATGCAAAATATAACAAGTAGGTATACCTTCCAACCAACTCAAGAGATTAGGACTCACAGGAAGAACCATGGAAGACAATTCCTCGAAGAATATTTCCTCCCAGGTATCAACCTATCTTCTATGGTCATTGTTATTCATGTGGAAGGCTTATACATAGAGCTATAGAATGTCGCACGTATGTTTGGAATAAATAAAATTTCGGTAGATATTTTAGAAATGGATATTCTGGAGCTCAACATAATATGAACAAATTTGATCATTTGAGAGATGATGTCGAGTGTTACAAATGTAACAATTTTGGACACTTGGATAAAGATTTCAGACTTGGAAGTTCCTCAATGGAATTTTCGCAAAATCAGAATAAACAAATATGGAAAAATAATACTGAAAAATGTGTTATCGCTCTCAAGGCTCAAAGCAACATAATTTTTTTTTAATGTTGATAGTGGTTGCTCAACTCATATGACTGGAGATAGGAATAAGTTCATATCCTTGAAGGAAAATAAGGATGGAACAATGTATTTTGGAAACGAAGGGTCTTCAAACGTCGTAGAAGTAGGTACAATCACACTTGGAAGCAAGAATGCATTAACGAAATATGTTGTTGGTTGAATATATGAATCACAATCTGCTCAGTGTTGGAAAAATGTGCGATAAAGGACACACCATGCTATTTAACTCTAAGAAATTTGAAATCAGGAAAGGAAATTTTGGTAAAATTGTGGCTACAAAAAGCAGAGCGCCAAATGACATACATAATTTGGATGAGACACCTAAAGGGTGATTTTTGGTGAAAGAAGATGAAAGTTGGTTATTGAAAAAAACGAATGGGACATATAAATTTCAACAATTTGGTCAGGATCAAAAAGAAGGAAGAAGTAAGAGAAATGCCTAAAATTTAAAAACCCACCAATACGATATGTGAATCTTGTCAGCACATCAAGCAGACAAACGTTGAGTTCAAGACAAAAGAACAATTTGCATCACGTCCATTGGAATTAGTACATATTGATCTATGTGGTCCTATGAGAACAAAAGGTTTAGATGGAGAATTATATTTTATGCTAATGATAGATGATTACACTAGAATGAAAACCACAAATTCTTAAAGAAAAAGAATGAGGCATTTGAATGTTTTAGAATCTACAAGGAATTGGTAAAAAATGAAACTGATTTGAAGATCAAATGTCTGAGATCAAATAATGGCGGAGAATTCACTTCCAAAGTATTTCAGTAGTACTGTGATGAAAATGGAATAAAAAGGCAATTCTCAACATCCAGAACATTGCAACAAAATGGAGTTGTTGAAAGAAAAAATGGAACCGTGCAGGAAATGGCCAAAACAATGTGAAATGTCTCAAAATTAGATAATAAATTTCGAGTTCAAGCAATTTATACAACTGTATTCATTATAAAAAAAGGTGTGGTAAGGAACAATTGTAACATGACTCCATATGAATTATGGAAAGGACGATCGGATAACATCAAATGCTTCAAAATATATGGAAGCAAATGCTACATCAAAAAGAAGATAAAAAAATTGGGCAAGTTCGATTCCTATGTCGATGAAGGTATTTTCGTTGGTTATTCACGCAAAAAGAAGGCTTATAGATGCTGCATTCTGAGACGAAAAATAATAGTGGAAAGCATAAATGTTACTTTTGATGAAGATTGTGTTACAAAGGATGATGATGAGATTGTCCCTTCAAGAATCTATGAAGGATGAAGAAGAAGCTCCAGAACAAGACCAATCAAACAAGGAAACAACAATCAACCAAGAGGAAATAAGAAATGACTAGCAGGATGTACAAGAAAATTCTCCAAAAGCTTCAAAATAATGGTGTCAAAAGAATCATCCATCAAATCAAATAATCGACAACATAAATGAAGGAATAGGAACCAAAAGAAGTCGGCAGTTTCGTTCATCACAACAAGGCCACCTTGATTTTTTAGAAAATTTTGAGCGTAGATATTTTGAGGAAGCTTGTAAAGATGAACACTGGGTAGTAGTTATGAATGGAGAAATGGATCAAATTGAGAAGAAAGATACTTGGGAATTGGTTCCACGACCAAAGGATAAAAATGTTATTGGAACTAAATGGGACTTCAGAAACAAATTGAATGAGGATGGACAAGTTACCAGGAATAAGGAAAGATTAGTTTGCAAAGGATATGCACAATTTTAAGGAATTGATCTTGAAGAAACATTTGCTCCCATTACCAGAATGGAAGCTATCAGAATTTTTCTTGCTTATTCATGTTAGAGAAAAATCAAGGTCTACCAAATGGATGTTAAGTCAACATTTCTAAATGGTGAATTGGAAGAAGAAGTTTACATTGAAAAAACAAAAGGTTTTCTGCTCTCTGAAAAGGAAGACTATGTCTGCAGAATTAAGAAGGCACTATATGGTCTCAAGCAAGCTCCTAGAGATTGGTATGCTCATCTTAATGGATATCTACATCAACAATGATTCAAGAAAGGAAGCACCGACAACAATCTCTATGTGAAAGTGGATCAAGATAACCTAAAAATTATCGAGGCATATGTAGACGATATAATTTTTGGAAGCATTGATGACAGATTAAGTAAAAAAATTTCCACAACGATGCAAAGTGAGTTTGAAATGTCTCTACTTTGCGAGCTGACATACTTTTTAGGGATTCATATATCTCAGTAGGATAAAGTGTTGGAAATATGATTCTTGTGTCTTAATATGTTGTCCTTCATGACAATTCTCTGGTAAAAGATGGAGTAGGAGATTGTTGGCAATATGATTATTATGTCTTAATATGTTGTCCTTGATGGAAATTCTCTGGTAAAAGATTGATTATGTCTTATGGAGAATCTCATTAGTCTATCAAAAGAAATGTATAATGTCCAATAGAATATTGGTTAATATTCGTATTGCAGGATCTATACATGGGTTTGTACAGGCCAAGTCTCGTATACACACAGATAAGAACGATCCAAGTCGCATATGCCTTTTGCGCTCTAAAAATATGATACCAGGGAATGTTACCATTGTATTAGCCCACGGTATTGAGAACCATGTCGTCGAATTGATTCCGTCCAAGAATACCATCGACAGTTTTGTGGTTTTGACTCATGGTATTGGTAAAGGCTAAATCTATATAAGGAGTAGAAGAACATAGTGCAATGCATGCATTTTTGTAAGGGAAGTCATTAAATAATTCTCTCTAAAGTATATCTGCATGGGATGAATTCTTTTTTTATTGATAAATCTGAATATATGATGCACCCTTGGATAAAATGATCTCTAGACCTGAAATGTTTATGTTCCTGCATGACCTATTGAAGAGATGATTAGATCTGAGACCTGGTGTATGTTTATTGTACTGGAATGAATAAATCTGGGTAAGTTCAATAGATCTGAAACATTCTGTAGAATTAATATTTATAGATCTATACACTAGTTCATCTTGGTAAAAGCGCGTATATACGTGGCTTTGTCTCAGAAAAGGCGCGTATGGAAGTCAGGGTTTTCTAAAGCTTATTATAGAGGTTTTTATGTTTATTACTGTTGTATTTCTGTTGTCTGTCAATGAAGTCTTCATGTAGATGTAGGTTTCTTGAACACTGTATATGCTGCTAAGATGATTATGTACAAATCTAATCAATGAGTGAGTAAATATGTTTTATAAAGTCTGACTGGTCAAGGGTTTTGCAATACTGAAAAGATATATTAATATATCAAGTTGGTGTGAAGAAAAGCGGGTATACATGCAGGTTTAGTAAAGCAAAGTAGCGTATGCATTTTAAGATAATGAATGTTCAGGGTTGAGTTTGAATCTGTATACTGATTTTGAAATGTGGGTTATTACTGTGTTCTAAGTTACAATGATCTCACTATTCTGGTTGATGTATAGGGTGAAGTTTATGGTTGTTGATCTTTATGACGGGTTGTGTTGAAGCTGTGTGATCCAATATGAAAATTGATGAAACGTGGTCTGTAGTGGTTCCGAGGGTTGAAGCCTTCAGTATGGAAGTAGAAGCTTCCTGCCAAAAGAAGATGGTGTTCTGATCAGGGAGTTGAAGCTCCCTTCCAGTAGTAATTGGTAAACGAGATCAAGGGCTTGCAGCTCCCTTCCAGTTACAGCTGGAAAACGAGAGAAGGTTGCTGCCTTCTGCAGGTAGATGCCTGCATACTAATATGAGTATGCATCAGTACAAAATTGTAAACAGTTTTCCATATAATAAATATTGAAGACAGAGACGACAACAACGGTGGTTTTCTCCCGAATTGGGTTTCCACCTTAAATCTTGGTGTTCATGTGTGATGCTCTTTTATTTTGCTGTTACTGCATATATTTACTGCTTAACTAACTGATGCTTAACTGATAAGTTGAGTTAAAGTTTGTTTATGAAAGTTTATCTAACAATAAAGTTATCTCAATATACATAAGTTTTTGTTGGTATATTCGCGTGCATACACGAGTTGGGTTCTTTAAAGTCGCGTATGTAATTCAGTAAAGAAAAATTAAAAATTATCAGTAAGCTCTAAATACTGATTCACCCCCCGTATTAGTATTTTTCCCAACATAAAGGAATATTTATATGTCAAAGAAAGTACATCAAGGAAATGCTCAAGAAATTCAAGATGGAATATTTAAAGGCTGTCCTTACCCCAATGGTAACATGTTGCAAGTTAATTTTAAATGATTCGTCAAAGGATGTGGACCAGAGGTTGTATAGATCTATGATTGGCAGTCTTCTATATGTGACAACTTCTCGGCCAGACATAATGCAGGTAGTTGGAAAAGTAGCAAGATTCCAAGCAGCACCAAAATAATGTCATATTATTGCAATCAAAAGAATACACTGATATCTTAAGGGCACAACAGAATATGGTTTATGGCATCCCAAAGGAAGTAATCTAGTTATCCAAGCTTATACAGATGCAGATTGGGCAAGAAGTGTTGATGATCGAAAGAGTATAAGTGGTGCAACATTTTATCTAGGTGGTTGCCTTGTTTCATGGTTAAGTAAAAAGCAGTCTTCAATCTCATTATCCACAACATAATTAGAGTATATCACGACAGTACCCTATTGTACTCAAGTTCTTTGGATGAAGCAAACTTTGCAAGATATTTAAGTCAAGTTTTATGAGCCTATTCCCATATTTTGTGATAACAACAATGCCATTAGTATCTCCAAGAATCATGTGATGCATTCCAAAACAAAGCACAATCCGATCAAATATCATTTCGTTAGAGAGCAGGTCACCGAAAAAAATATCAAGCTTGAATATGTTGGCACAAAGGAAAAAATTGCTGACATATTTACCAAACCATTACCTTGTGAAGCATTTGAGTATCTTCACCTAAAGCTTGGGATTCTCCCAAGTTCTCATTAGACTCTTTCTCTTATCTAACTAAGTAAAAAAAAGGGGGGGAGTTGAGGTGTGTACAGGTCCACAGGATGACGTTTTTCAGGGTGAGTTACCATTTTCCATTGATGAAAAAGTGGGAGAGAATGCTATAGGAAGAGGTTTCATGATCATAGGGGGAGTACTTTTGTTGCCATAAATGCCAAAGGGGTATATTGTTGATCAGTGGTTGTCATTGATGTCAACCCAAGCAACACCAGGCGCTACCCTGATTTTCATAGGAATATTGACTTGAAAAATTACTCTATTCTAAGTCAAGGATATTTTGAATGGTTTCTACTTGTAGAGATGTTTCCATTGATATATGGCATGCCACGTAATTCTTCACAGTTTGAGAGATATTCATGTTTGAAGTTAGTAACCCTAGTTAGTGGGATAAAACCCCATGGGGTGGTGGCATGACACTAATCATTGGTTGCGGTCATTGAAATTTCAATAATTAATAATTTTTTAATCTTGTAAAATACCTCCAATGTTCACTTGTTAAATACCCTCTGAACCTAAGCATTTATATAAATTGTGACCCTCATATCCTTCTCATGTAAGGATTTCGCTACTTATAACCGGTCATCGTGTCATTTTCACTATAAAGTTTTTTTTTCGAAGCTTCAGATGCTAAAAATAAAAACCCATTTGGGCGAAATCCTGATGAAGCTCGTGTTTGAATTTCAGATATTTGTTCGCTATATTTTTGGAGATATGATCTGAGGAAGTTAGGGTTTTTTCAGGGTCTCGAATTTCATGTCAAATAGGTGACCTTGGGAAAATTGTCTTAACTTTCAATCTGAGAATTGGATTCAAATTTCATAAAAAGTGATAGAAATATGACTGATTTTAGTTTTTTGTGTATCATTTTCAAGAACAAAGGTTGAAACAGTGACATGTGGCACTTCGTACAAGTTCGCTCTACTGAACTAGTCTTTAATTAAATCATCATAGGAGATTGGGCATAAATATTTCTTGAAGAATCCAATGATGATCATACCTATGGGGTTGGAAATAGGACTCAAAGGGCTACCACAGGACAAAATTTCAGATCTTTTAGATCTGAAATTACATAGATACAATAGATTCAATATTGAGCTTCTAGAAAGCAAGAAAGGATATGCATTCAAGGATCACTGCAGTAAGGAAAACACATCAACAGTCAAGGGTAAGTCTGATACAACAAGGTATGCATGATTAGTGTTTTAATTTTATTTTGAATATTATCTTTGACAAGCTTTTTTGCAGGACAGTGAAAGTATTTTGTATGCATTTTTTATTGGGATTTGTTCATAAATGTTGAACGTATTTACAATTGAATTTTGAATATTTATCTGACATATGTTTTGTAGGACAACGTAAATATTTTTTTTGTATATTGGTTTGGGTCTTGCATGTGCAGAAAGGAGAAAAAAATAGGACAAATCAGACACATACTAGAAGGATAATGCAACGCCAAAGTACCATTACTTGAAGCAATCACAAAAATACCTCAGAAGCTGCTAGTGTTCAAAGAAGCAGTGTTAAGTCAAGTATTAGGTCGTGTCAAAAGTCAGTATTATAAAAATTATCATTTTAAAATTGTAAAAGAGTCATTATTTTAAAAGATTCAATCTTCCTAGAGTTGGAGAGGCACTGTTGGGAGGTACAAGTGTCATTGTTGGATAATGTTATGGTGGGGTTACGGGTCATAGTGTGATTGGGTGATTGGTCTAGTTCAAGAAAATCATTATGAATCATATTTTATCATGGATCATTGTTCTTGGGATGGGAGTCCACACTCTTATATTATTTCTGATCATTATAGGGTGGTAGGGAGCTTCTAGGTTGGTGCATGAAGTCCCCTACGGGTTGGTGTGTTGGGGCCCTTGTTTTGAATACTTTTTTTGAATATTTTGAATTTTGAAGAAAGAAAAGATTTTTGGGTTGCGGAACGACACATGGTAGCCAAAACCAAGTCAAAACTACAGTGAGTAGTGGAGCTATCGAGGTGGAAAGGAAGCAAGAGATAGCTGAAGAAAGCAGAAGCGTAAGCGCAGACGGAGAAAAGACAGAGCGGAAGACAGAAAGCAGAACTCATAGATAACAAGAGAGAAGCCAGAAGCCGCTGAAGAAGAACACAAGAGGAACTAGCAGTTGCAATGGCGTGTGAATAAATAGTAGTCACCCGGCCGAAAGAAGGGACGAATGCATAAGAAGAGACATATGCATAGCAGTGTTGAAGCCTAGAAAATCTCTGCTTCAAACATTGGGGAAAACCACCCGGTCGGGACCTTAAGACAACTCCTTTTCCGTTTGGTATGGTGGCTCCGACTGGATTTAAAGGACCAGTTTCATTATAAATAAATGGGTTGGTTTGGATGGGTGAAAATGGGACTAAATTAACTGAAATAAAACTATCTAATGTAAACTAAAAACTGATAAAGAAATTCTAACACTAACCCGGGTAATTATATGTGAATACAACTTAAGATTGTTCCAATTTAACAATAACCATGAAAATGTATTATTATTTAAATTGAAATATGCAGAAACAAATAAAGATAACTCTGTTTAAGAAATTAAACGGAGTTGTATAAGCATATTGCATTCATCATTGTATACCATCTATATATACTTATGAAAGATAACGTTTCAATTATACTCAGAAATGATATATAAAAGGAAGCGTTGTGAAAACAAATATATATAAATGATAGCAATTTTAAAGCAAATATCATAAGACAAAAGAAATCAACAGTGAAAGGATAGAAATACCTCATTCATCTTGAAGACTTTCAAATGAAATATGATACTCTAATCCAGTAACTCTGATGCAAAATCAAGTTCCAAGGTACAGAAATGCAACACTTCAAAGATAATTCCGCATAAAAATCACCAGATGTGATCCTTTTTAAAAATATATAAGACAATGGAGTACATAAATGCAATCTCCAAGTCAAAAAATATTAAGATCAAAGACCCTTCTCTAAATGCATGAGAAGGGTTTAAATACTACTTAGCTAAATCTAAAAATAGTTTATTACAAAGATTTAAGGATTCGGTTCAATGACTGTCTTTTTCCTAGGCTAAAATACAGTAAAATTAAAACTAAATCTAACTATTTATGAACTTGATCTTTAAACTTGCAGGCATCTAGCATAGTTTTGAGAAGATGCGATTGACCAACTTCAGAATTCAACTGTCCTGAAAAGACAGAGTCGGCAAGTGTAGGCGCAATCTTCTCTGTAGAATTGATGATACAATTAAGCACACTGTGTTGACTGTGTGGCTTCACCAAGTACATCCAGTATGAGTCCCAATTTAATCTTGTCAGCCCTTGGATTGATTTTGCTCTTTCTTCTGCCTTTTGCCTCCATTCTGTTTGCAGTTGATGTGCTTGTGGGAGATATCCTGGAACAGTTTTTGGAATCAAATTAGCTTTGTGTAAATTGTCATTTAAACAATCAGTAAGAATGTTTGCCGCTGTAGCCGCCTCCTCTACTGCCTTCTCTGCCCTTCTGATTTGTGCATCCCAGTTATTAAAAAGTATTTCTTTATGATTTTCATTAATAATGGGTGCACCAGCTTTTCTGCCTTCTTCTGTTTTTTGCCATGCTAAATAATCATTGATCTTTTCATTAATCAAATCATAATCATTTCGTAAATCTACGACATGATTTGTGATTTTATCGCTCTCTTGGCACAAAGAATTCCATTGCAAGATTTTTTGGCAGAAAACTTCCTCTTGTTGCAGTAGTTGATTTTTTAAAGAGATAGTTTATGAAATGAATTCTGGACGCTTAGGATCATCTTTATGCTGATCTTGGATAATCTGTATTTGTTTGTCTTTATCAGCCAAGCTTTTTTGATGTCCTATTTGCATTTCTTGAAGTTGTTGTTGTATCTCTTCAATTTTCAACTGTGCTTCATTATTGGCCTGTACCTGTTGCAATTGCTGTTGTAGAACTTTTATCTGTTCTTCTTTTTCATTCAACAAAAGTTGTATCTCAAATGCTTTGTCAATTGTTGCAGAAGCATAAGCTCCTGTCATTTGAGATAACTTAGTGAGATTATGAGTATGTTCTGTGGCAGGATCCTTCCACAAAACATCTACTTGTTCTGCTTCAGTAGCAATTGCACTTTCTAACTTTCTTTTTTTTCTCTGTCTCTTCATTACTGCTTTGTATTTAGGGCTATAGAATACATCTAGAGGGGGAATGTCCTCTACATTAAGTACAATTTCAAAAGATGGTGTGATTGGTATGTGCTCTGTCACTGTGACTGTGT
The DNA here is from genome assembly GCA_034641835.2 of Pinus albicaulis. Lineage (NCBI taxonomy): Eukaryota > Viridiplantae > Streptophyta > Pinopsida > Pinales > Pinaceae > Pinus > Pinus albicaulis. The sequence continues at coordinate 1,216,162,757 of CM076574.1, forward strand.
TACTTGTTCCTGTGTTCAAAACTTTGGTTGTCAGGACAGGGGTCTGTACATTTTGTCCTTCTACATTAATCAACTGGTTGAAAGTTTCCCATTCTTTGTCTAATTCAATAATGACTGGTTGTTGCTGTACATTGGTTGGAGGAGGATTTGTTTGTTGAGAAGTCAAAATTTGCTGTTGTGTAAGTTTTTTTGATTATGCGGAATCTTTAATGGATTCTTCCATTTTATCTTCCTTTTCATTAGACTTATTGGAATGTTCAGAAGTCTCTCTGTCAGATTTTGATTTAGATTTATCTGTACTTGAACTGCCGTTAAGAATAACACTAGGAGTTTGCTCACTTGCGGGCTCTAAGCGTAGATTTTCCAAAGGAATAGGAGTTAGTCTTCTTTCTCTGTAAAGTTTGAATTCTTGGAATTCCTCTGGAGATAACTACATTTGAGCTGAATTCAAAACTTCTTTAAATGAATTTCTTGCTTGGAACATATCATCAAAAGGTTCCTGTTCCCCGAAAAATTCCCTTACTCTGATTGCATTGGTAAAATTCTTAACAATATCATTTGGGTCGAATAACCTTCTCGAAAATTTGAACAGCTATAGGCATGTAATGTTGCCTATCTCTTGGAATGCATGACCAATATCGAACAGTGAAAATGTTCCACATTTTATGGGAAATTGTGGCCAAATGCCTTTTTTCTTCTCTTTTAATTCCTTTGTTAAACCCCCTTGGCCACAGGTTTGATAAGCAATTTCCCGTGCTACAAGTCTATCTGGAACATATAGGGGTAAAACATGGGGGGAAGAAGAACTTCCAAAAACCCTAATATAAGTGAACAATTCTTCTCCAAACCATCTCGCGACAGGGAGAATGTCAACCTCTGTTTCTAGGGATAACCTTGGGGCATCCTTATTAAGCAATGTTTTGTGCAATGGCAGGATTACGCCATGGCAAATTTGGTAAAAATGGGGAACAAAATTAGACTCCCATAGTTCTTTATGGTACACATGAATAGGCAAAGGATCATGGATAGTCCATTGCCAACCCATCATAGGGAATTTAGAGACATAACAGATAGCATCCATGACATAAGCAGATAAATAAAAAGGCGGATAGACCCGCTGAGAAACATTTCGTTTGGACCGGTAGTGAAAAATAGCAGTGGTCAAATTATCAAATAGGATTTTGGCCCAGTCTACAATTGTAGAATTAACGGCCGCATTCAACAAAGGAAGCCATTCAGGCAAGATCATATTTATGTCAGGCTTTCCAAAAAGCCTGCATAACATGGCAGCAGTGAAACAATAAGGAGAGGTAAGTGAACCCGTGTTGTACATACCTTGTTTGTTTTTCTTCAATGGTTCACTTCTTTTGGTCCACTCCTTTGTGCATTCTGCCAAATTTGCATGCTCTCTGGAAAAATCTTCCATGAATTGTTTATTGTAAGTCGCCTGAGGTTCCGGCAACTTATACATTAGTCTCAAATCTTCCGTGGTGAATGACCCGATTAGCTCTTGAACTGGAGTTCTGAATTGTCTGTCTGAAATATCGGTGCTATCCATCACCCATTTCACCATGTCCGTATATGGGAGAATCCTTGGCCTTGCCGCTATCCTATGCAGAAATGAACAAGCCAGTTCTTTGAGGGTTGCTTCAGACGTATTACTAGAACCCGTTGTAGCCACAACTTTCATTACCACAGGATTTTCTTCTTCTAAAATATTATACATTCCTTCCCAAGTGGATATACCGGCATCCTTATTACAAGCGGTGTCTGCGTACAGTGAAGCCATTTCTCTGATTTCAGAATTTGAGCTCTTCTCCTTCTTACTCATAGTGTTTAGAGAAAGCTTTGTATAGACGTTTGCTCCTTCGTGCCTGCATTTTACGAGTTAAATGAGAGTAATGGCATAAGAAAGGTGATGAGACTGTTTTAAATGCGAAGGCGGATGAAATATAATATTTTAATCGTGAAACGACTTTCAATCAAAACAAAATCTCATTTACCATTAATTTTCAATCCAATCATTTAATCTAATCATTAAAGCGCATAGCAAATTTGATATATGGGAAGATTGCCTTTGAACGATGTGCCTACATGAATCTACGACATTGCGATCTGCTATTTTCTGCGCAATATCGCAATATTGCAAAATGAAGCTATCACAGTTATGTAAAATAGCGCAAAAGCGCAAATTGCGCAATAGTGCAAAAGCGCATATCACAAATCTCGCAAAAGCGCAAAATGGTAAATAGCACAAAATATATTCGTTTAACATTTCTGTTTTCTGCGCTATGCGATCTGTGACCAATATGTTTATTGTATAGGCTTTTTGGGATCACATTATCGCAAAAGCGCAAAATCGCATTTTCAGTTTTATAAAAGATATATACCATTTTGTGATGGATGCACTATTTTGTTTAAAGAACAATTTTATTGTAATCTATCATAAACTTAAGTGTTTCTTAATGTTATTTCTAAGGGATTTCTCTAAGTTTATGATAGAAAGTTTTATTCGAAAAGGAAAACAAATCCTAATTGATTTTTTTGATTTTTTAACTAAGGGTCCCCATTTATTTAGCATTATTACTAATATTAAATAAAAAGGGGGGTTGCTGCTGGTCACAACAATTGGCGATTCACTGAAAGAAACAATTATCTCTGAAAAAATAAAATGAACACTATATCTTTAGTAAGTAAAGATTTTTAAAGATAATGAAAACTACCTTAGGATAATTCAAATAAAATGTAACTATGAAAAAGAAATAAAAATCATTTCACAATTTCTTTCTAATTCCTTAAGAATAAAAACATTTTTGGGTTATCTCAAGCTTTGATTGGTGTTAATAATGAAGTAAGTGGATTTCTCCAAGTTTTGGTTTTATAATATACTCCATTGCCATAGGTATTGCCTCTGCTGCCAACAAACGTTCATAGTCTCGACAGGGTTACCTTTAAACCATTAACCATTCATTGTCCCATCCAACTAAAATTATGACATTTTAAAAGATAAATTCATAAGACTTATTATCTCATGTTTTTGTCTTTTACTTATTTTTTATTTTAAGAGCCATTGTTCTGGTTTGGTAGCCAGTTAATAACAATGCCATTCACTAGTTATAATTAAACTGAACAAGCTGGCTCGTGATGAGACCCCTTGTATTATATTTATAAGCCATTACCCTGTTTTGGTATGCAGTATTGGTAATGTCAGTTTTATTACTCCTTATGAACATGGTAAGTCGGCTCATAATGAGACCTTTTATCTCTTAGATTTTCATATAATTTCTTAGAATTACATTCTAAAAAATCACAACTTAAATGGATGGGGTGAAATAGTTTTATCCTTAAGAATCAATGGATGACAATTTTCAGAGTTTTTTGAGTTCCAAAACTTTGAAAAATCTTTACTTTGATAGATAAACGTTCTCTGCTTAATAAACTTATGATGATTTACATTCTTCTCAAGTTTTGAAAAGATCATGCCAATGATTGAAATAATCTTTCAAAGTTTAACATCTTATTTTAAACTATTCAAAAACTGTGATCATTACTTTAAAAATTCTTATTTACACAAAATAAATATTTATAATATTCTCCCGAAGAAATTTTCTTAAATAGTAAACAGTCAATTAGAGACTCATTAACAACCTTTATTTGCAAAAAACAAAAACAATCAAAAATCTGTAGAAAGGAATATGTACAGTTTAAGAAGGGGTTACCTCCTTATGAAAAGAATTTCTTCAAGATAAGCCCATTTACAGGAAGAGATTCTCTCGTACCTGTTAGATCTTGGAGTATGAATGTATTTGAGCCTATCTTCTCAACGATCTGAAATGGTCCAAGCCACATTTTCTGAAACTTGGTATGTTTACCTTTTTCTTCGTGTGCTTTATCCCATTTCAGAACAAGATCACCAATTGACAAAATTTTTTAGCCGGTAGAACTTGCATCAAAAGAAGATTTTACAAGCTATTGATGTTTTTCATGAATAATTTTTGCTTTATCTCTATCTTCTTCTAGTTTAAGGATTTGATCATATCTCAATTGAATGGATGAAGAAGGATTTTCTTCAATAAATTGCACGAGGGCTAATGATGGAAGAGTTAAATTTGATGGTATCACAACTTATTTTCCATAAACTAAATTGAAAGGTGAAGTCCCTATTGAAGCTTTTTCAGTGATACGATCAGCCCATAATGCAAAGATTAAAGATTTGTGCCAATTCTTTTGATTTTGATCAACGGTCCTTTTAATGATTTTGATAAGGTTTTTGTTAGTGGATTCAGCCAAACCATTACCTTGTGGATAATAATTTGCTGAATATTTTAATTTAAAACCTCTTTTGACTGCAAATTCTATTAAGCCATTTCCAGAAAAGTAAGATGCATTATCAAAGACTAGAGCGTTAGGTACACCAAACCTGGTTATGATGAATTGATCTATGAAATCAATAATTGCATCAGAATTGGCTACCTTCAACAGGATTTATTCTACCCATTTTGTAAAGTAGTCAGTTGCAGTAAGGGTGTACTTGTGCTGTTTGGAAGAATGAGGTACTATCTCACCAATGATGTCAAGCCCCCATTGTTCGAATGGTTTTTCAATAGTCACTGGTTGCAAAGGAAAAGCTGGTTTCCTTTGTCTTCCACTTGCAGTTTGAAAAATTCGACACTTTATTACGTAATCATGCGTATCTTTGAAAAGGGTAGGCCAGTAATAACCAGCACGAATTATTTTGTGAGCTGTGGTATCACCTCCAAAATGACCTCCTGCTGGTCCATCATGCAATTCCTGCAAAACCTTTTCAGCTTCAGTCTTTTCAAGACATCTTAATAAAATTGAATCGTAATTTTTTCTAAATAACACATTATCAATGATCTCATATTTAATAGCCTTTAACCTTAAAGCGCGTTTACTCTTATAGCTGAGATTAGAAGGAGCATACCCATTTTTCAAGTAATAGATAAGATCAGCATACTGAGATTCAGAATCTGTAACACTTATCTGACTTACTTGAATATCTTGATTTGAATCTTGATTTTATGGTATGTTATGAGCTCCTGCCAATAATCTGCAAAAACCTTGTCCTCTAACAATCTTAGCTGGTTTAATATCAATATCATATTCTTGCAAGGTTGTTACCTAGTTAGCTCTCTTTTCTCCTACTTCTTTTTGAATTAATAATTGCCTCACTGCAGAGAATGGGACAATGAGTTTTGTATGTGTTTTCAAGAGAAAAGGTCTGAAATGTTTAATTGATTTAAACACAGCAAAGGCTTGTTTTTCAACATCGGAATAATTAAGCTCAGCTCCTTGCATATTTGAGCTAAAGAAAGAAATTGGTGCTTCGATTTCTTGATCATTGAGTTGTGTTAAAACAACTGCATAGGATGTTTCGGTGGCCAGAGTATACAAAGTAAAATCTTTAGAAAAATCCAGGGTATTCAATGCTGGTGCATTAATGATCGCTTGTTTGATTGCATCAAAAGCTTCTTTCTCTTTATGTCCCCATTTGAATACCGAATTCTTCTTGATCATATTTTGCATAGGTAAAACAATTAAAGAAAAATCAGGAATGAATCTTTTAACAAAATTGATCTGTCCAATAAATGATTGCATGGATTTTTTGTTATGAGGTAAAGAAATATCAGAAATTTCTTTCACTCTATCTGGATCAATATATATACCATATTTTGACACAACAAATCCCAAGAGTTTTCCTTCACCCAAAGCAAAGAAAGATTTCTTTGGATTTAAGGAAATACCAAATCTTCTACATCTTTCAAATATTTGTTTTAAATCATGTAGATGATTGGTTCTCTTTTTTGAAAATACTGTTATGTCATCAAGATAAACAACAACTGATTTATTGATCAGACCTTTAAATGCTATGTCCATGGCTCTTTGAAAAGTTGCTCCTGCATTTATTAGACCAAAAGGCATTTTCTGATAAGCATAAGTTCCCCATTTTGTTTTGAAAGTTGTTTTCAATCTGTCATCTGGATGAACTAAACTTGATTATAGCCCAAAAATCCATCAAGAAAGGACATAAGTTCAGAACCAGCTACCTTTTGAAGTATCTGTTCCATGGTTGGCAATGGGAAATTGTCTTTTAAACATGCCTTGTTTAAATTTCTGAAATCAATACAGATTCTTATATCACCATTCTTCTTCCTTACAAGTACCATATTGGAAACCCAATTAGAGTGCCTGACTGGAAAAATGATTTTGGCTTTCAAAAGTTTATTAAGTTCTGATTTGATTTGACTTTCGAGATTTGGATGGATCTTTCTCAACTTCTGTTGAACAGGTTTAATATCAGGAAGCATTGGAATTGTGTGTTGAATAACTGAAGTATCATACATTTTTAAATCATCATAATTCCAAGTAAAAACATTTTTATACTTGTTCAGAAGTTTAATGAATGCATTCCTTTCTTCTGGTGTTAAATTGAGTCCTAAGTTAACGTTTTGAGGTTTAGAATCAGAACCAAGATTTACTAATTCAAACTTCAAAGTGGAACTTTGAAGTTTAGCATTAGTGACTTTCTTGAATCTGTCTTTAATGTCATATAAATCCTCTAATTTAACAACAGATTTTGGAATGGGATTTTCATTATCTTTTGAAGCAATTTGTAAATCATGATCATCTTCGTCAATAATTTTCTCATCATATGATTTCTCTGAAGTCATGAAATTTAGAATATCTTGATCATGATAGAATACTCTCCAATTTATAACATTATCTGGGACAGATGGACGAAAAATCAATTCTACAGAAAACCTATCAGGACTGCAATCTTCAGCAGGTAGGAGTTTAGATGCAACATTAGCTAACAAGTCAACTGATGTATTCTGATTCCTAGGAATAGGAGAAATATTGAATGCTAAAAAATGAGTGGTGAGATCTTGTACTAGGGTTTGATAGTGTTTAAGATGTCCTGAAAGGCAATGAACAGTATTCCTAACTTGTTTTATGACAATTTCGGAATCACCAAAGACTTTCAAGTATTTAACATCTAACCCTATAGCTTTATAAAGTCCTTGAACCAAGGCTTCATATTCTGCAGTATTGTTAGTGCACTCAAATTCTAGCCTACATGACAGCATGGTTTTCTCTCCATCTGGATCAATTAAAATGCATCCTGCTCCAGCTCCATCACTAGACTTTGATCCATCAAAATATAACGACCAAAATAAAGATTTATCTATTGACTTATCTACAATTACATTAGAAATATTTACAATTCTGGAAGGATCAGATTGTGAAAAATTTTCTATTTGAGAAACAAAAGTATTTACATAAAAAGGTGATTGAGGTGCTTCGAAGTTTCCAAGAAATGATTCAGCAGAATAACCTCCAAGAATATTGTTGTTGAATGCCACAGGCTCATTAGGTTGTTCGAATTCAGTGACAGTGTGCGTCATATGTTTTTCTCGTTCAATTTTGATTTGATTTGGTTTCCCTTTATAGGGAAGCCACATATGTGAATAATCAGTGGAGATATAACCATTAAGTTTCGCAGACCAGTCCCTCCTTAATATTAATCCATAGAATTCAGGAACATCAGCAATTAAAATATCAATTCTTTGGACAATCCTAGGATCAGAAGCTAATCTGATAGTAACTGAATTGATTTCTCCTACAACTTGAACTTTAGAGCGATCCAATTGAACGATATGAACTGCTGATTTCTGTGGTTCGATATTCAAAGGAGGCTCCAGAATCAATCAAACAATTATGCAGATTTTTATTGTACATCTCATAAGTCAAAAGAAAAGGAGGAGTTTGAGAATTTGACTTTTCTCCAATGAGCACTGTATCAGTAGCATCTACCTTATCTAGTGGCTTACCAGCTCCTCTAGCTGCTTTTGCAACTACACCACTTGGTAAAGGAGCAATTGGTGTAGCGTTTAATTCTTTCAATAGCAACTTTTGCTGGTGTTTTAGTTTGTTGAGTTCATGTAAGGAAATGTTGGCTTTGATCTTTTTCATGTCTTCAACAATGTTGTACTCCATAGGATCTGACACCACTAAAGTCTTTGTTGTTGATGTGGGAGGATTAGAATAAGATGGCTGATTTTGAGTAAGTAATGGAGAAGTTTTCTTTACAGGGGATTTGTCTTTGGTACTTGGAGTTGTAATTTTATTTTTAGGAACTGTTTGTACTGGTTCCGATATAGATTTACTCCTAGTACTTACAGGCATAGCTTCTTCACTATCAGAATTAGGGAGAATAAAATCCCACATTCTATTCAATTAAGCTATTTCTTCATTTTCATCTTCCTCATCTGATACTAGAGATGTATCTTCTTCTTCTTCCTCTTCTTCTGATTCTGCATTAGAGATTGCATTAGGAGGTTTAGATTCAACTTGGTTTCTTCTGAAATTTCGGAATGGTTTCTTGGTAGAAGTTTTAGCTACTTGTTTTTTAATTTCAACCATTTCATTTGACATGGTTTTAAGAACTTTCTGTAAACCTTCCATGTCGTATGGGTCTTTGGCCTTTTTCTTTGAATCATCTTTGAAGCTGACTTTCTTTGATTTCCTTTCCTCGATAGCATTTTTCTTTTCTAGAGAAGTAATTCATTTTTCCACTGCAATAGCTTCTTTCATATTCTCAGCTAACGTAGGTTTTGCAGCTCTGTCTACAAAAATTGCTATGTTTGAGGGTAAGGCAGTTATGTACCATTCAATTATGACTTGTTCACTGGACTGTGAATCTGTGTGAATTTTGTTCAAGAGTTTGTTGAATCTAGCGTTGAATTATTTAATGGGTTCCTTGGGTTCTATCTTCAAATTGGAGAGGTAATTGAGTAAAGTTTCTATTGATAGGTCATCTCCAAATTTGGTTAAAAAATGATATGCAAAAATGTCCCAACTTGTTATGGATCTTGATGGTAATGAAAAGTACCATGATCCAGCTACTCCTTGAAGAGTATAAGGGAATAGTCTAACTACAACATCTTCATGTGTGACTCCATTCAAATTAATAGCCAGCATAAAGTTATTGATATGTTCTTCAACTTGAATGTTAAGATCTGGGCTAAACTTTGGGAGCCATTTTCCAGGATTGTCTGGTAAATCATGTAAAGGTGCAGCCATGTTGACTGCCCCTGGAGTAGCCCATGGTCTAGCCATTATTGGAACAACTATTGGAGGAGTAGTAGAAACTGGTGGTGTTTGAATAGAATTTGTTGGAATAGATTATGTTGAGATTGATGATGATTGAGGAGATGATGTGGAAACAACTATACTTTGTTGAGTTGGGATTTCGGAAACAGGTATTTGAATATTAGATGTTGAACTTATATCACTTACTGATTCCGATTGAGTTTTTCTTGTCTTGACTCTACTAGGTAAAGGGAATTCTTTCGGAGAAATACCAAGTTTTTCACTTTGAAGCCTAGTAAGAGGTTTTGAAGGAATAAATTTTGAGCTTACACTACCTTCAGATATTTCAGACTCATCTAGAGATAATGAGAATCCTTTCAATTTATGAATTAAATCTTGTACTTCAGGAGACTCAGGATTTTGGTTGTCTGATTGTTTTGAGATTTTGGTAGTGGGTGTATGAATATTCTTCTCAATTCCTTCTATAGGATTTTGTAATTCAGAAGAAATTGAAGAAGTTAATGAGGGTGTTTTGCTCTCAGAATGGCTTGTGGGTAAAGATTTACTTGCCATTCATAGCTCATGCCCTCCTTCTAGTGCCAAAAATGTTGAAGCCTAGAAAATCTCTGCTTCAAACATTGGGGAAACCACCCGGTCGGGACCTTAGGACAGCTCCTTTTCCGTTTGGTATGGTGGCTCCGACTAGATTTAAAGGACCAGTTTCCTTATAACTAAATGGGTTGGTTTGGATGGGTGAAAATGGGACTAAATTAACTGAAATAAAACTATCTAATTTAAACTAAATACTGATAAAGAAATTCTAACACTAACCCGGGTAATTATATGTGAATACAACTTAAGATTGTTCCAATTTAACAATAACTATGAAAATGTATTATTATTTAAATTGAAATGTGCAGAAACAAATAAAGATAACTCTGTTTAAGAAATTAAACAGAGTTGTATTAGCATATTTCATTCATCATTGTATACCATCTATATATACTTATGAAAGATAACGTTTCAATTATACTCAGAAATGATATATAAAAAGAAGCGTTGTGAAAACAAATATATATAAATGATAGCAATTTTAAAGCGAATATCATAAGACAAAAGAAATCAACAGTGAAAGGATAGAAATACCTCATTCATCTTGAATACTTTCAAATGCAATGTGATACTCTAATCCAGTAACTCTGATGCAAAATCAAATTCCAAGGTACAGAAATGCAACACTTCAAAGATAATTCCGCATGAAAATCACCATATGTGATCCTTTTTAAAAATATATAAGACAATGGAGTACAGAAATGCAATCTCCAAGTCAAAAAATATTAAGATCCAGGACCCTTCTCTAAATGCATGAGAAGGGTTTAAATACTACTTAGCTAAATATAAAAATAGTCTTATTACAAAAATTAAGGATTCGGTTCAATGACCGTCCTTTTCCTAGGCTAAAATACAGTAAAATTAAAACTAAATCTAACTATCTATGAACTTGATCTTTAAACTTCCAGGCATCTAGCATAGTTTTGAGAAGATGTGGTTGACCGACTTCAGAATTCAACTGTCCTGAAAAGACAGAGTCGGCAAGTGTAGGCGCAATCTTCTCTGTAGAATTGATGATACAATTAAGCGCATTGTGCTGACTGTGTTGCTTCACCAAGTATGTCCAGTATGAGTCCCAATTTAATCTTGTCAGCCCTTGGATTGATTTCGCTCTTTCTTCTGCCTTTTGCCTCCATTCTACTTGTAGTTGATGGGCCTGTGGGAGATATCCTGGAACAGTTTCTGAAATCAAATTAGCTTTGTGTAAATTATCATTTACACAATCAGCAAGAGTGTTTGCCACTGTAGCCGCCTCCTCTGCTGCCTTCTCTGCCCTTTTGATTTGTGCATCCCAGTTATTAAAAAGTATTTCTTTATGATTTTCATTAATAATGGGTGCACCAGCTTTTCTGCCTTCTTCTGTTTTTTTCCATACTAAATAATCATTAATCTTTTCATTAATCGAATCATAATCATTTCGTAAATCTACGACATGATTTGTGATTTTATCACTCTCTTGGCAAAAAGAATTCCATTGCAAGATTTTTTGGCATAAAACTTCCTCTTGTTTCTGTAGTTGATTGTTTAAAGAGATAGTTTCTGAAATGAATTCTAGAAGCTTAGGATCATTTTTATGCTGATCTTGGATAATCTGTATTTGTTTGTCTTTATCAGCCAAGCTTTTTTGATGTCCTATTTTCATTTCTTGAAGTTGTTGTTGTAACTCTTCAAGTTTCAATTGTGCTTCCTTATTGGCTTGTACCTGTTGCAATTGCTGTTGTAGAACTTTTATCTGTTCTTCTTTTTCATTCAACAAAATTTGTATCTCAAATGCTTTGTCAATTGTTGCAGAAGCATAAGCTCCTGTCATTTGAGATAACTTAGTGAGATTATGAGTAGGTTTTGTGGCAGGATCCTTCCACAAAACATCTACTTGTTCTACTTCAGTAGCAATTGCACTTTCTAACTTTCTCTTTTTCCTCTGTCTCTTGACTACTGCTTTGTATTTTGGGCTGTAGAATACATCTAGAGGAGGAATGTCCTCCACATTAAGTACAATTTCAGAGGAGGGTGTGATTGTTATGTGCTCTGTCACTGTGACTGTGCTGCTTGTTCCTGTGTTCAAAACTTTGGTTGTCTGGACAGGGGTCTGTACATTCTATCCTTCTACATTAATCAATTGGTTGAAGGTTTTCCATTATTTGTCTAATTCAATAATGACTGGCTGTTGCTGTACATTGGTTGGAGGAGGATCTGTCTGTTGAGAAGTCAAAATTTTCTATTGAGTAGTTTCTTTTGATTGCGCAGAATCTCTCATGGATTCTTCCATTGTGTCTTCCTTTTCATTAGAATTATTGGAATGTTCAGAAGTCTATCTGTCAGATTTAGATTTAGATTTATCTGTACTTGAACTGCCGTTAAGACTAACACTAGGAGTTTTCTCCCTTGCGGGCTCTAAGCGTAGATTTTCCATAGGAATAGGAGTTAGTCTTCTTTCTCTGTAAAGTTTGAATTCCTGGAATTCTTCCGGAGATAAATGCATTTGAGCTGAATTCAAAACTTCTTTGAATGAATTTCTTGCTTGGAACATATCATCAAAAGGATCCTGTTCCCCGGAAAATTCCCTTACTCTGATTGCATTGGTAAAATTCTTAACAATATCATTTGGGTCGAATAACCTTCTCGAAAATTTGAACAACTGTAGGCATGTGATGTTGCCTATCTCTTGGAATGCATGACCAAATATCGAACAGTGAAAATGTTCCACATTTTACAGGAAATTGTGGCCAAATGCCTTTTTTCTTCTCTTTTAAATCTTTTGTTATACCTCCTTGGCCACAGGTCTGATAAGCAATTTCCCGAGCTACAAGTCTATCTGGAACATATAGGGGTAAAACATGGGGAGAAGCATAACTTCCAAAAACCCTAATATAAGTGAACAATTCTTCTCCAAACCATCTCGCGATGGGGAGAATATCAACCTCTGTTTCTGAGGATAACCTTGGGGCATCCTTATTATACAATGTTCTGTACAATGGTAGCATTATTCCATGACAAATTTGGTAAAAATGGGGGACAAACTTAGACTCCCATAGTTCTTTATGGTACACATGAATAGGCAAAGGATCGTGGATAGTCCATTGCCAACCCATCACAGGGAATTTAGAGACATAACAGATAGCGTCCATGACATAAGCAGATAAATAAAATGGCGGATAAACCCGCTGAGAAACATTTCGTTTGGACCAGTAGTGAAAAATAGCAGTGGTCAAATTATCAGATACGATTTTGGCCCAGTCTAAAATTGTAGAATTAATGGCCGCATTCAACAAAGGGAGCCATTCAGGCAAGATCATATTTATGTTAGGCTTTCCAAAAAGCATGCATAACATGGCAGCAGTGAAACAATAAGGAGAGGTAAGTGAACCCGTGTTGTACATACCTTGTTTGTTTTTCTTCAATGGTTCACTTCTTTTGGTCCACTCCTTTGTGCATTCTGCCAAATTTGCATGCTCTCTGGAAAAATCTTCCATGAATTGTTTATTGTAAGTCGCCTGAGGTTCCGACAACTTATACATTAGTCTCAAATCTTCCGCGGTGAATGACCCGATTAGCTCTTGAGCTGGAGTTCTGAATTGTCTGTCTGAAATATCGATGCTATCCAGCACCCATTTCACCATGTCCGTATATGGGAGAATCCTTGGCCTTGCCGCTATCCTATGCAGAAATGAACAAGCCAGTTCTTTGAGGGTTGCTTCAGACGTATTACTAGAACCTGCTGTAGCCACAACTTTCATTACCACAGGATTTTCTTCTTCTAACAGATTATACATTCCTTCCCAAGTGGATATACCGACATCCTTATTACAAGTGGTGTCTGCGTACAGTGAAGCCATTTCTCTGTTTTCAGAATTCGAGCTCTTCTCCTTCTTACCCATAGTGTTTAGTGAAAGCTTTGTATAGACGTTTGCTCCTTCGTGCCTGCGTTTTACGAGTTAAATGAGAGTAATGGCATAAGAAAGGTGATGAGACTGTTTTAAATGCGAAGGCGGATGAAATATATTATTTTAATCGTGAAACGACTTTCAATCAAAACAAAATCTCATTTACCATTAATTGTCAATCCAATCATTTAATCTAATCATTAAAGCGCATAACAGATTTGATATATGGGAAGATTGCCTTTGAACAACGCGCCTACATGAATCTGCGACATTGCGATCTGTGATTTGCTGGGCAATATCGCAATATCGCAATATTGCAAAATGAAGCTATCGCAGTTATGTAAAATAGTGCAAAAGCGCAAATTGCGCAATAGCGCAAAAGCGCATAGCGCAAATCTCGCAAAAGCGCAAAATGGTAAATAGCGCAAAAGATATTCGTTTAACATTTCTGTTTTCTGTGCTATGCGATCTGCAACCAATATGTTTATTGCATAGGCTTTTTGGGATCACATTATCGCAAAAGCGCAAAATCGCATTTTCAGTTTTATAAAAGATATATACCATTTTGCGATGGATGCACTATTTTGTTTAAAGAAAATTTTTATTGTAATCTATCATAAACTTAAGTGTTTCTTAATGTTCTTTCTAAGGGATTTCTCTAAGTTTATGATAGAAATTTTTATTCAAAAAGGAAAACAAATCCTAATTGATTTTTTGGATTTTTTAACTAAGGGTCCCCATTTATTTAGCGTTATTACTAATATTAAATAAAAAGGGGGGTTGTTGCTGGTCACAACAAGCAGTTGTAGAGGATTGAGCAGATGCGGCAGAGGGAATCTAGTCTGAGCATGATATTTATGTAGTTCCTAGGATTCTTTACCTATCTTTCTGTCCCATAAGATGTCTGTGACAGACTTGAGAAGCTCTTGCTGTGGAAGCGATGTAACTATGGATTTGGTTGAATATTATTAATATACCTGCAGGTTGCTATCTGATTCTATGAGTTACATGCATGCATGATGTCTGTGATGCTTTAAAATTTTATTTTCTTAATACCTGTTCGATCTTCTGAATGTTCTTGTGAATATAATGATGCTTAAGCAATCCATTCTATGTTAATTATGAGTTGCGGATCCCTCCATCCCCATTGATCTATTTCCCTTCTGCATGTGGTCGCGGCACGCCTCGAGTGAGACTCTTTGCTCTCCGGAGTAGGGTGACAATGCTGGTGTGGTTCTAGACTACAGCGGATACCCTTGTTGGCCCCAACCTTTGAACCTGGGTCTTGCCTACGAGACCTGTTTCTTCGCCAACAAATGTTTCCATTGTCGGGACCCTACAAGTTATGAGGGGAACTGGATCATGGTATCAAGGATTCTCGAAGGAGAAATACGACGATGGTGGGATAACCATATGGACCAGTTCGTTGCTCAGCAAGCGGAGTTGACGAATCAAAAGGAGAGGGCACTCAAGGATCTCGTTTTTTTCTCGGATTCCGCCAGTGATACCTACGAGATCCTCTGGGGAAAATTCCCTAGCAACCTCTACAATTGGTTGTGGAGATTGCAGACCAGGGTATCGCGGGATAGCTCACGGAAGATAAACCGCAAGTGGGTGCATGGGGATCTGGTGGCCCTGCATCGGTTGAATACTGAGTTGACCCGCGCGGTGGATTTTTTGGTAGAGACCACTTTGGATGGATATATTGTGGAGTTTTCCACAACGTGCTACCAATCCTTCTCGAAGGCGGAGGCTATATTCCACTCCGGGCTAAGAGGGAAGCTACTCAAGGAGATTCTGTTGTGGATTAAGGCCCTGATGGTGGACGAAGGGCTGATGGAATTAAAAAAATCGACCATGGAAGCGTAAACCTCCAGTGCCGGGGGAAGGGCTGAAGGGTCAGATGCTACGTGAAGTGTGAATCGGGGGGAGTGGGGAATGGATGTTGAGGCCGCAAGGAAGTTGAGGGAGCGACGTGCACATCGGAGGGCGCAGATCGCTGATAGGTGGCGTGAAAGGGTGATGCAGGAGTTGAAGTGATGGGAAGACAATAGGAAGAACCATAAGGAGGCGCCTCAGAGGATATGAAGTATGGACACCCAGGCGGATACCCGGGAGAGGGAAGGGACCGCTGTGGGAGTTTGACGGGTGCATGGGAGCCTAGCGAGGAAAGAAAGGGAGACGACGACTAACGAAGACGATGCAGGTGTGCAGCCTGAAGAAGGTTTCGATGGTGAATGATGCGTCGTGATGCAACAGTTGTTTCAAGAGCGATCGACATTCATCTCTCTAGGCAGCCCTACTTCGCAAAATTCGCACGGAAAGGATCCCTACCTTCCCCTGGTACTCTATAAAACTTTGAGTAATATTTTAGTTAAGTTACAAGCATTAAGTCTATTGCACAGCAGTTCAGTGTCGCACGTTAATAGCGGCATTACTAGTAGTATTGCAGTTCCTAGTGGTACAGTCACACAACTAGGACCCGGAGGTTTTATTCTGGTCACCCCTTCGCAAGCAAATATGGCCGAGTCATTCACCCGGTATCTAGAATTCTCTGGATGAGGCAACGACAATGTGGAGCAACACTGGTATCTCTGCGAAGCCATATGGAGGGCTCGACAGACACCAGACGCAGGGAAGTTAATAGAGTTCCAAACCACGCTCAGAGAAAGGGCTCTGCGATGGTTCATTAAGTGGTCCGAGCCCCATCCGAATCCAGTAATCACGGACGTTAAGTAGGATTTCTTCTGAGAATTTAAGCTTCCCCAGACAGATCAACAGGGTCTGTCCGAGCTCTGGGAGATTAAGCAGAAGGAAGGAGAGACTGCATGGGAGCTGATGCGGTGATTCAAGGACGCGATCGGGAAAATCAGCTACCCGATCGACCCAAACCATCAGAGGGATTGGTTCATCAAGGCTCTGCTTCCCTTGACACGAACCCCCCTCACCTAGCAGAATATTGAAAACTTGCAGGACGCTTTGGAGTAGGCCATGAAGATAGAGGCCATGGCGAGCTACCCTCAGGAATATCGGGGAGGGCCGGCCCCACAGGATCCTTCCTTGGTGGGATTGCGACATCAGATCGCTAGTCTGACTGAAAATCTCAAGGAGATGCAGCCTATAAGACTGGCCAGGCTGAACGTCGAAGGCCACGTCGCAACTGAGTGTCCCCGATTGTGTGGTGCGGGTGTAGGACCCTCTGTTGCGGCAATTCAGGGGGGTCCACATATGGGGGGTGGCGCGGTAATGAACCTGTAGGGGGTATACCAGCCTCAATAGCCATATGCGGGGTTCCCACCTAAACCAAACCCCACTGCCATAGAATATTGTGAAATTTGTCGGACGATGGGGCATCAACCTCGGATGTGCCCAATTCTACAGAAGTACTCCAACGTCCCAAAAAATGCATATTGTGAGTTTTGTGCTTCCACGACTCACAACACCGAGCAGTGCAGAGCTCTCGACGTGCTAGCAGACCAGTTGGACCGAACCTTCTATCAAGTGAATGAGGCTTCCAGGGGACGAGGAGGCGGTATGTGCGGCGGCCGCACAGGGGGCGGGGTCTGCTGAAATGCTACAACTATGACCAGGAGGGTCACGTGGCCCAGGAATTTCCCCTGCCCCAGCGCCCATGGTGTTCTCAGTGCCGTGTGAATGCCCATGCAATAGAGGAATGCCTAGAACTTATCAAGAAGTGGGAGGGGCGGACATGGTAGAGGGCCACGGATCTGGTCAACTCCGAACCTCAGGGGATCACGACTCCGGCCATGTAGAACGTAGCTATTGTGACGAGAGGTGGTAAGAAGACGGGGGAGGACGCTCACGGAAAGGAGCCGGCACAGGCTATCTGGCCAACCTCCCCAAACCAGTCAATCAGGTCGGAAGCACAGAAGAAGTACTTCCAGGAGGCGGTAGAGACATTTTCTCAGCTGAGTGGAGCCAAAGGCCAAGAGGTACCCCTGACGACTGATCCCAGCGAGCAGAGCGCTACGGGAACCTTGATTGAGGAATGGCTCCAGTTATTCCTCAAGATTGTTGACAATGATGTGATGCGGCAGTAGCTCAAGCGTACCTTGGAAGATGTACTGCAGGGGACTACAGGACCAGGGGAACCTGTGAACACAGCCCCCCAGTATGTCCAGCGGGTCAAGCGGAACAAGCGACGAACGAGAAAAGAGTTCCGACTTAACACGCAGGTTGCGGGATTCCAGATCAGCGAAACTATGCTTGACTTAGGATCTGACATCAATATCCTGGCACAGAAGACATGGGAGGCTCTTGGCCGGCCACAGCTGACCTACTTGCCAATCCAGCTTAGAATGGAAAACCAATACTACATTGTGCTGATCGGTCGACTTGAGGAGGTCGAGGTCAACATTGCAGGGGTGAAGACTTACACGGATTTTGAAGTTATTGATATTATGGGAGACAAGGATCCTTACCCTGCCCTGTTAGGCATCGATTGGGATTTTGAGAATTATGCCATCATCGACCTCAAAAAGGAGCTGATGATCTTCGAAGATGGAGAGGTTCGGGTCACTCAGTCTCTCGACTCATACCAAGGCCCAAGATATTCAGAAACGGTGGATAACTGGGAGGATGCTCAGATGTTGGACAACCTTTACCAGATGACAATAGGGAAGCGGGAGGACTACATCAACCCGACCGCGACTGGCTCCGTCAGCTGGCACAGTGTCCAGAGCTCAGAGCTGGGTTCGGAACTAGCATGGGAAGACTGGCAACAGGGTGGGTATGAGACCAACACGCGGAGGTGTGCCACTATTGCCCGAGTTCATTGGATTGGCGCGGAGATCAGGGAGTACCCCACCCTGTCGAACATGCAAGCCGTCAATACCTTTATTACAAAGTTAGAAGACACGGTACCAGAACAAAGTAGGATACCACTTTTGGACGTAGCGCTACAGTCCACATCAGCCAGGTGGTGGAAGAATCACTGCAACACCCTATTGCGGTGGAGTTGTGTGGCGGAGGCTTTGAGGGCACGGTTCAAAGAAGACAAAGGACCTCGTAGCAGGCATAGGTACCACGGGAATTTTGATCCAAAAGACCACCTGAAAAACTGTGAGGAGCAGTGGCGAAGTATAGGGTACCTGGAAGAGCTGTGGGTACATCGGTTTGTCCACTCCTTAGATACCATTCCCCACGCATGGTACTTAGAAGAAGAGCGGAAAAGAGGGACCAAATCCTGGCAAGAAGTCACGAGAAAATTTGTGCGATGCTTTTCCTTTGAAGGAGAGACCGAGCTAGTGTCCTAGGAATTACACGCTATCAAGGGGGTACTGTTTCTCCGGGATCCGGGGACTGCCAGGAGCACCTTAACATTACATCTTGAGGCCAGGCGTGAGTTGGCTTGCCAGCGGATCGATGGCGATCCAGACAATGATGATCTGGAGGACCTAAGGCACCTGTACTTCGAAGAAAAGGAAGGTGAGTGAAGCATCAAAGACAAGTCGACCACTGAGGGCGTCCATCTACTCCCGCTGAAGACAAAGAAGCTGAACATCGGTACAGAGGGAAAACCAAAACTGGCTATGATTGGGGATTACTGGGACGAGGAGACGACAAAGGAAATTTTCAGCCTCCTCTAAGAATACGAAAACCTATTTCCTTCATCATTTGCAGATTTGAAGGGCATCAAGGGTGACCTCGAAGAAATGCGTATTGTGCTGAAATCGGACGCCAGGCCCGTGAAGCATCAACCTTATCGGTTGAACTCGCGGATCAAAGAAAAGGTCAAGATGGAGATCGATAAGATGTTGGTAGCAGGTCTAATCTTTCCGGTGGAAGAAGCGGATGGGGTGAGTCCTATCATCATTTAGAATAAAAAGGATAAGTCAGAAATTCGAGTCTGTGTCGACTACTGAAGTTTGAAGAACGCCTGCATCCATGAACTGTTTCCCACTCCTTTCAACAACGAAGTATTGGATCATGTTGCGGGAAATGAAGCTTACTCCTTCAATGATGGCTTTTTGGGCTATCATCAGGTGCACATTGCGGAAGAAGACAAGACGAAGACAACGTTCACCATCGAGTGGGGATCGTTCGCATACCACGTGATGCCGTTAGGGTTGAATAACGCCCCGGACGTGTTTTCCTGGATCATCATCGCTGCTTTCCGAGAGTATATCCACAAGTTCCTGGAAGTCTACATGGACGATTGGACTGTCTACAATTTTCTGAAGAACCACGCCACCCTATTGCGTATCATGTTCGATCGGTGTCGCCAGTTGCAGATTTCCCCGAACTTGAAGAAATGAATTTTTGCAGTTCCTTTCGGCATGCTGTTAGGACACATGGTGTGCAAGCAAGGGGTCTGCGTCGACCCCGCCAAGGTAGCAGTGATCGTCCACATGGAAGCCCCTGAGATGGTGAAGCACTTGCGGGCACTGCTAGGGCACACAGGTTATTACCGACGGTTTATCCGAAATTATGTGAAGATCACTGCTCCTTTAGAAAAGCTCTTGCAGAATTCAGACGCGTTCCAGTGGACAGTGGAGTGTCGGATGGCCCTGGACACTCTAAAGGAAAAGCTGGCAACGATGCCTATCCTGGTTCACCCAGATTGGGACAAGAAGTTCCACGTGCATATTGACGCTTCCAGTATTGTGCTTGGGGCTGTCTTGGCGCAACCCAGGGAGATGACAGTCGACCACCCAGTTCACTTCGCCAGCCACAAACTATCTGACGCAGAGTGGAACTACACCATGACTGAGCGGGAGGCCCTTGCGATGGTGTATTCGCTCCAGAAGTTCCACGACTATCTTCTAGGAGGAAAATTCAAGTTCTTTACGGATCATTCTGCGTTAAATTACCTGGTCAATAAGCCCGTCTTGGAAGGACAGATCTGTCGATGGATCCTAGTCTTCCAAGAATTTATGTTCGAAGTGATCGTCAAGCCCGAGAGGTTGAACGTCAGACCCGATCATTTATCTCGGCTGGAAACAGGGGAGAACGACGACTCTCTCGATGATCAGTTGCCGGATGTTGATATTTTCCGCGTCGAAGCCATACCCAATTATTTGGCCGATATCGCAACTTATTTGACCATGGGGCAGTGTCCTCAGCACTACACCCCGATTCAGAAGCGACACTTGGTTTTTCGCACTGCCGAGTATCAATTGATTGCAGGGCAGCTGTACAAATTGGGTCTCGATGAGGTTCTGCGCAAATGTATACTCGACCACGAGCGTGAAGTCGTAATGTGGGAATGCCACAGTGTCGTTGCTGACGGGCATGTGGGGCCAAAACCCACTGCCAGGAAGGTGCTTCAAGCTGGCCTATGGTGGTCAATGGTCCACGCCGATTGTAAGACTTTCGTTAAGAAATGTGATGTCTGTCAGCGAACGGGAAGGCCCTCTCACAGGGACGAGCTCCCGCTACACCCGATGCATGTGTTGCGGTCGTTCGAGAAGTGGGCTGTCGACTTCATAGGTCCCATAGCCTCGATAGCCCGACATTCCAAGGCCCAATACATTATTATTGCAACCAACTACCTCACCAGGTGGGAGGAGGCAGCGGCGGTCCGGGACTGCACGGCGGATACAGCGGCATGGTTCATCTTTGAACACATCATCAGCTGGTTTGGCTACCCGCGAAGTTTAACCAGTGATCAGGGTATGCATTTCATTAATGACACGATCAAGTCACTGCTGGACACATTCATGATTCAACATCACAAAAGTAGCCCGTACCACCCGCAGGCCAATGGTACTATTGAAGAATTCAATAAAATTCTTGAAAAAGGCTTGATAAAGATCTGCAATGCCCAGCGTGACGATTGGGATGAGCAGCTACCAGCTGCATTATGGACCTACCGGACTACGGTGAAGTGCTTGACCAATCAGACACCATTTCAGCTAGTGTATGGCTGGGAAGCTGTGATTCCCGCCGAGTTCACCATACCGAGTCGTTTAATTGCCACATCCCTTAAGTTTTCGGAAGAGGAGTTGCTACAGGAGCGCCTCCACGAATTACAAGAACTGGACGAGGCCTGGTTTCTGGCCGAATTTCACCAGAAGGTTCAGAAGGACAGGCAGAAAGCGTGGCACGACCGCCACATCAAGAAAAAAACATTCCAGGTTGGAGGAAAGGTCCTCTTATATGATAGCAAGTTCTAGAAGTTCCTAGGGAAGCTGTAGATGCATTGGCTGGGACCTTACTTCGTCATCGAGATTAGAGATTCCGGAGCCGTTCGGTTGGCTCAGCTGGACGGTACTGTTTTACCTGGGTGGGTGA
Organism: Pinus albicaulis; assembly: GCA_034641835.2. NCBI lineage: Eukaryota > Viridiplantae > Streptophyta > Pinopsida > Pinales > Pinaceae > Pinus > Pinus albicaulis. Next base: position 1,216,184,623 of record CM076574.1, read on the forward strand.
ATGGCGCATGCCTGAAACCCTACCAGGAGTAAGTTTCTTTCACTTTTCATTAATAACTCTCGCAACCGAGATCACTCGTAGCATAGTATAGTTGACTAACTCTCCCGCAACTGGGATGAGCATAGGTAGTATTTCTTATTCATGCATAGCTTGTCAATAACCGCTCTGTTGCGGGGACCGCACCGCAACCGACTGTGGTCGGGGAGGGGCGTGCCCAACGTGTCATCCCCGTAGGATCAATAAACGTGTCAATGTCAGTCCATGCCATTTCAGTCAGTACTTGTGTCAGTCTGTAGGATCGTCTAGATTTTCAGCAAATTTCTAGGGAAATCCAAGAGGCCACGGACCCCGCACGGTTGGAAAAAATATACGCCCAAGCGGAGGCTCTAGAGGTGCAGATTCAAAAAACAGAGGCCAGCTCAGCCATGGCCAAATAGGTAATTCGTGAGCTCCGCCCGCCCCTCCAACGCAGCGCCAGGACAATGCAACAACTAGCCACCGAGGCTGAAACCCAAATCGGCACGGTGTTCGGGACTGTACCGGCGCATGTAGAGGAGGCAACTGTCACTAAGATTGCCGCAGAAACAGATTCATTGGTGCAGGGGTGGCAGCAAGCTGTGTCGACCTTCCATGAGCTTAAGGCTACAACGTTCAACAAAGTCCCGGAGTTGGGGCCCTTGTTTGGACAACAGGCTGAAGGCACACATCAAGAACAAGGCATGGGGTCCAGTGGGGCGATGGAAATAGAAACAATGATTTGTGATTGACTCGGGGACGAGTCAAGAATCTGTGGTCGGGGCCTGTTGGGGCCCTTGTTTTGAATACTTGTTTTGAATATTTTGAATTTTGAAGAAAGAACAGATTTTTGGGTTGCAGAACAACACATGGCAGCCACAACCAAGTCGCAACTACAGTGAGTAGCGGAGCTATCGAGGTGGCAAGGAAGCAAGAGATAGCTGAAGAAAGCAGAAGCGTAAGCGCAGACAGAGAAAAAACACAGCAGAAGACAGAAAACAGAACTCATAGATAACAAGAGAGAAGCCACAAGCTATTGAATAAGAACACAAGAGGAACTAGCAGTTGTGATGGCGGGTGAATAAATAACAGTCACCCGGATGAAAGAAGGGATGAATGCGTAAGGAGAGACGGATGCAGAGCAGCTGTAGAGGATTGAGCAGATGCGACAGAGGGAATCCAGTCCGAGCATGATATTTCTGTAGTTCCTAGGCTTCTTTACCTATCTTTCTGTCCCATAAGATGTCTGTGACAGACTTGAGAAGCTCTTGCTGTGGAAGCAATGTAACTATGGATTTGGTTGAAGATTATTAATATACCTACGGGTTGCTATCTGATTCTACGAGTTACATGCATGCATGATGTCTGTGATGCTTTAAAATTTTATTTGCTTAATACCTGTTCGATCTTTTGAATGTTCTTGTGAATATAATGATGCTTAAGAAATCCATTCTATGTTAATTATGAGTTGCGGATCCCTCCATCCCCATTGATCTATTCCCTTTCTGCATGCGGTCGCGGCACGCCTCAGGTGAGACTCTCTGCTCTCCGGAGTAGGGTGACAATGCCGGCGTGGTTCTAGACTACAACGGATACCCTTTTTGGCCCCAACCTTTGAACTTGGGTCTTGCCTGCGATACCTGTTTCTTCGCCAACATGGTGCCTGTGAACTCTTCAGGGTGGTAGGTTGGTCTAGGATGTCGAAGCATCCATTTAGTTGACTACTGAAGAAAACAGGGTGTTGGGGTGTCCTTCTAGTTGGAGCTGGAGAAGAATTATTTTCTATAATTCTAGGAAGTTGTACCTTTTATTTTAGTTGGGGTCAAAGATTAAAGAATTTATTAGAAAAGCGTTCGGCAGTTTTTGACCCAGAGGGGGTTTTCCACCTAAAATTCGTGTGCCTATTGTGTTCTATTATTTACTGTTGTTATTGGATAAACATCGAGAATAATTTAAGATTAAATAATTCTCTGAAAAGATTTAAAAATTTCTAATTGATAAGAAATACTGATTCACCCCCCCTCTCATTATTTCCAACAATTTACATGAAATGTCCAATTTCACTTATGCACGAGATATTTTTGGGATTTTTATTTGACATTGACACATATCGCCTTAATGATGACCTTTAAGGCCCCCACACATGCAATTTTTTTTGAAAATTAATGAACTTCATGACCTTATTTCACCCTAGTCACCTCACCTAACTTATCTAAGACCAACTTAGATAAACCTATTTGTTATCAAGGACAACCATTGCAAGTCCTCAAGTTAGGTCAAGGACAAGGAGAGAAAGTTTGCCACAATCTCCACCAAAAAATATTCCTCAAATTGTAGTTGAAGCTTCAAAAAGCATTTCACATGAAGGAGGAGATGATAATATGTCAGATGAAGAAAATAATTTCAGAAAATCTTTCTTTGACATGACTAAAATGGTGAAGTTCTATGAAGAGATAAATTCAAGATTTCAGGGTGAAAGTTCCAAGCCTTCAAAAGGAGAGGGTTCTTCTAGAGGAAGGAGGTGATGACAAGCCTTCAAAAGGAAATGGTGAAAAACCAACCTCTTCTCCACTATCATCTTCACCTCCATCCTCACCTTCATCTTCTTCCCCTTCCACAACCACTGTTACTCAAACACATCCACATACCCCAAGGTTTCATGATAAAAATCCCTTATTAAAAATTGATATGAAATTTGAACTGCTTATGTATAATGGTGAAGTGAATGTTGAAAGTCTTGATAATTGGGTTCGTCAACTTGAATTTTATTGCAGGATTCAGAACATCAAAGATGATGAAACAAAGATTCAGTTAGATTCATTAAGGTTGGAAAGTGCTACTTTGATTTGGTGGGAAGCCAAAACACAAGAGGCTATGAAAAAGCATGGTAAGGTCTCAACCTCTTGGATAGATTTTATTGCTGCACTTATAAGATCATTTTATCCATTATCTTATATGAAAAATGACATTATGGATTGGAAAAATTTTAGACAACTAAAGGGTCAAAGTGTGAAAAGTTACACTCAAGAGTTTAGAAGAAGGTGTTTGAGACTAGGTGTAGAGTTGAATTCACAAGACACTTTGTTGAAATATATTGGAGGTTTACACAATTATTTGAGGCATACTATCCTTATGTTTAATCCTATAAGTTTAGATGAGGTTTTTGTTCAGGCAACACATATTGAAGCAAGAGGGAAAAAAATTTCACAAGACGGTAGCAAGAAGCCATTCACAAGTGGAGACAAGGGTAAGAGTAAGTTCAAAGGGAAAGGAAAGAAGAATGCATTCGTCAAGAAGGAAGGAGAGAAATTAACATGCAAACATTGTTAAAAAGAGGGTCATCATGAAGCTCATTGTTGGAAGTTTCATCTTGACATGAAACCAAAGAAGTTTAACAACAAAGGGAAGCAAAATACAACTGCAACTACACAACATGACTTAGGCTCTGATTCGGGAGATTAAACAAAGATAACAAAAATGGGAATGAAAGGTAAGGACATAGCAAGCACTATCTCTTCAATTTTTCCTAATGACACTCAAGATGAAAAAAATAGAATTGAAATTTTCCATATTCTGATTATTTCAAAGCATAAAAAAATTTATACACTCTTTGATAGTGGTTCAAACGAAAATTTCATTTCCGAAGACTTAGTCAAGAAGTTAAATTTAGAGACCATTCCTCATCCAAGGCCATATCCTTTAGGCTGGATATGCAAGAATGAAAACTTACAAGTTACGAGGAAATGCATACTCAGATTTCCAATTACAACAAAATTTCTTGATGAAGTTGAACTTGATGTAGTTCCACTTGATATTTTCGGAATTGTTTTTGGAAGCCCATATTTGTATGATAGAAAAACTAATTTTCATTGTCGTGAAAACAATTATCACTTGTTTAAAATGGTATATAGTACATTTTTAGAGCACATAGAGAGAACTAAATATTTCACTTGTAAATGCCGGAAAAATAAAGAGACTCATTAACTCTAGCAATAATTTTGTGTTGTTAATGGTCAAACAAAAGAATTATGTTGAGAATGAAGCTTTTCGAGGTTGTGATTCAATATTAAATTATGATTTGGTTGAGGTTGTTAATTGATATGATGAGATGTTTTAGGATCCAAAAGGATTGCCTCCCAAGAGGGGAATCCAACATGAAATACAATTGCAACAAGATTGTCCTCTTCCTAACATTGGCATGTACATGATGTCAGTGATGGAAAGTGCAGATTTTAAAAAACAAATTCAAGAGTTGTTGGAAAAAGGGATCATTAGGTCAAGTACTTCGCCATGCGAGTCACCTATTGTTTTGGTGCCAAAGAAGGATGGAACATGGTGCATGTGTGTGGACTTCTAAGTATTCAAAAAAATTATGGTAAAGAACTGCCACCCACTTCCTAGAATTGATGATTTACTTGATCAATTGAAATATGAAAAATATTTTACTAAGTTGACTTAAGGAGTGGCTATCATAAAATTAGAATTGTTGAAGGTGACATATGGAAGACGACAGTCAAAACAAAACAAGGTTTGTTTGAATGGCTAGTTATGCCTTTTGGTCTTTGCAATGCTCTGACTACATTTATGCATGTGATGAATGATGTATTTTGAGGCCATTAGATGACGTCTTGATTTTCTGGTAAATATCGTGAAGAACATGTCAAAAAGGTACTTGATGTCTTGAAGAAAGAAAAGTTGTTTTTAAATATGTCAAAGTGCGAGTTTGGAAAAAATATTTAGTGTATTTCGGTCATATTGTTGGAGAAGGTGAATTGAAATAGATCCTTGCAAGGTTGATGCCGTTTTGAATTTTCCAAAGCCCAAAATAGTTACAAATAATAAGCTTTTTGGGAGCAGCCCAGTATTGGAGCATTAGGGGAATTTTGAGGTCTAAAATGGGCCTTCTAAGAAAAGTGTACAACCCAAATAAAATTTATAAGAACCAATAGGATTCAAGATGATGATGTCAACCATGGGGGATGATTCACCATTTTTTAAGTAAAAGGGTAAACATATTAAAAAATAATAAAACAACACAACTATTTTTTCAACTTGTATTTCAACTTATCTCCTAAGGTTTTTACTCAAATTTTGAGCGGGAGTACTCGTTGGATGCAAAATTTAATTCCTCATCCAAGGAGTACCCATGTTTCATACTTTCAATGGATCCTGCTACACGAAAAATGATAAATACATGAAAAACGTGAAACGTGATTACAATAACGTTTTTCATGTATTTATCATTTTTCGTGTAGTAGGATCCATAGAAAATATGCAACATGGGTACTCCTTGGATGAGGAATTAAATTTTGCATCCAACAAGTACTCCCTCTCGAAATTTTAGTAAAAACTTGGGGAGATAAGTTGAAAATACGAGTTGAAAAAGTAGTTTTTCCTTTTTTCCCTCTAAAATTTGATGATGTAATCAAATAATATTTTATTGTTTCCACTATTATTTTATAATTTCCTTAGGAGGCCCATTTTAGACCTCAAAATTCCCCTATTGGAATTTTATTGCTAACTTCTCTTCTATCGCAGCTCCATTGCATGCATTGAAAAGTGTGAAGTAGGTCTTCGAGTGGGGAGGTAAACATCAAAAGGCATTTGATGCATTGAAGGAAGAGATTAGTTCAACCCCCATACTTTCACTTCTAGACTTGAGGCAGTCATTTGAGATTCAGACTGATGCTAGTGACTATGCCATGGTTGAAGTCCTCATGCAACATGGTAAGCCCATATGTTTTCATTCATAAACTTTTAATGGTGCAGTGATTAATTATCCTACATATGACAAGGAATTGTATGCATTGGTGCAAAGTGTGAAAAAGTGTAAACAATAATTGATGGGTAAGGAAACAATGATTCAAACTAATCATCAACCATTGCAACACTTACAATCACAAACAAAGTTGCAATAATCAATGCAATTTCGATGGATGGATTTTCTTCAACAATTCCACTTGGTGATAAGGTATAAGAAAGGTATCTACAATGTTGTTCCTGAAATGCTTTCTAGGCATATTATTAGTGCTTCTACTATTCTTAAGCATAATTATGTTTTTCATGAGAGCCATGTTGAACAATATGCTTTAGATAGTGATTTTCAAGATGTATATGAAAATTTAAGTCAAGAGAACCAAGTAGAGAAATTGGATTATCACATGCATGATAGCTTGTTGTACCATCTTGGTAAGCTTTGTATTTCATAGGGAGAAAGATTAAAAATTATAAGAGAGGCATATACTTCTCTTATTTCTGGTCATTCAGTGTAATTAAGACAATGACACATGCATATGTATTGTTATTGGCCTTGTATGCTTGAAAGTGTGTCACGTTTTATTATAGGTTGTTCATTATGTGTTGTCAGTAAACCTAGAAATAGAAAGTTAGGATTGTACACACCACTTCCAGTACCTTCTCGTCCATAAGAGAGTGTTTCTGTGGACTTTTTTGGAGGTCTTCCTATGTACACAATGAATCATGATTATATTTTTGTAGTTGTGGATAGTTTCAACAAAATGTGTATTTTTATGCCATGTAAAACAAAAATTGTAGCTTAATAAAAAACTCAGTGATTTTTTAAGAATGTTTGGGTGAATTTTGGATTTCCCACATCCATTGTTAGTGATCGAGATTCTTGCTTTGCTCAGAATTGTTGGTCAAGCTTGTGGGGATTCATGGACACCAATGTAGTGGTGGTTTTGGTGCACAAGGTACCAATCCAATGGTGCTTGGTAGGAATGGTTGCAGCCTACAAGCTGTGGTCACATGCATAAAACATGGTTAGCAGGTTAGTGAACACATGCTAATATATATAAAACACACTAAATTATGGAATGTAGTATGCTGCATATAGATAGAAGAAACACAACTAAACTAAAATAAAAACAAAAGCTCACAATGAGTCAAAATTTACAATAATGCAAACGGTAGAATAAAAGTCCCCTCTTATTGACAGCTATTAGTAAGAAAGATAAAACATTACAATCTTGCCAAAGTATCCTTAGAAATATGGAGTTCTAAGACCCAGTGCAAGGAAGTTTGTGCCCTTTACTGATGTCGCAAGGTATCTCTCTTCTCCAAAGGATTGAAGTTGTTGGGTGGCCAACAACCGAATCCTCTCACTCAACTGCTTCTCTGGATTACACACTGCTAGCTTTCTCATGAGAAATTTGGGCAGCATAACAATGTGTTCTCATTTTGTTCATATCATGGTGGAAATTTATAGGAAAATTCAAATCCTTCTTCCCTATCTTGGTACACTTATGGATGGTGACCCAAGAGAGAGGATTAATTCCTTTGTGTGCCCACTTGATTCCTTTGTCTGCTCACTTGAGGTCCCAAGGTGGCTTAGGAAACTATCCTTAGGTAGCCTCAAGTGGAGGTTCATTTCCTGAAGTGTATCAAGTGGTCCCAGAAAGTGACTTATGCCACTCCTAGGACCGCACGGATTTTTGAGGGAAATCCGCGCAGACCAACGCGCCTATCGAAGGAAAATGTGCGTAGGGCGCATTTTTCATGTGTCTCTAGTGCACAGCTTGATATTTGCCTCTTGACCTTAGATATTTTTAAAATTTTTCAGATCCTCTAATTTTTCTTAGCCCTGTAAATTCTAATGTGTGAGGTCTAGGAAGAAATATATAGCCTAAATACATTATAGTTTCTTTTCTGTGTAACCTATGTGGAGAGAGAGAGACAACTGCATACAACCCATGGTTGGAGATCCCTTACAATGGGTAGAAGAGTGACCATGTTTTGTCGGAAACCTCCAAGAAATAGTATGATACAATAAATAGAAATTTTATATGAGGCGGGCATGTCCCATGCTCATAATGCTTTGGCTAGCTAAACAAATCTATCCGACAGATAGAGGTTCTGTCTGTGCCACTGATATGGTAGTGATCTACTGATTTGGTTGATGACGATGATTATTGACGCCCTCACGGGCATTTTTTATTTGACAATAGGTTGAATGTGGTGCCCACATGTGTAATCTTGGGATGCTATATAAATTCTCATTGTACGCATGGGTGTATGACTAGGACCTTCCCGTGTAAGCATTGCTGAAAGAGATGCTTATAATAGTATGGATCTTCGATGAATTTGGGCAAAGTGCAATGGTTGTAAAGTACAATAACATCTTGACATGAGAGATTGTGTCGTAGTCGAATACCAGGAGGATTGATGGGCAATGATGATTCCCACAGTGCCACTCGAGGATGCCCCTATTATGGTGAGGAGCCATCCAAGGTACTGATTCCTTTTTGGAGAATGGGTGTTGAAGTCGACAAAAAGGAAGCCTCAACCAAACGAGAGAGCTACTGATGTAAGGGACAAGGTTATGTGATTTGATAGGTTTAACATAGGAATGGTGCCAAGGGGTGACTGAAAACTGATGATGGGATTTCAGTGGCCCAAGGTCGGAGCAGAAAAAAGTAGCTTGGAAATAGTCATAACTATTTCTGATGAGGAAATCCTTGGAGTTGGTAGGACATCCATGGTGGGTATATGTTTTTTATGAATGTCGTGGTGGATTTGTGTGAAATGTGTGATGCTTTGACCAAGGGTGACTAGGGAATTCTGCCATGGGAGAAAAATGGATGGATCAGTGGGGGACTATTCTCCATTTGAGATATTTGTACGCTTACCAAAAGAATGAAACAATGGGATTGGACTGTACCGAACACAGAGAGGGGTGCCCCAAAACATGAAAATGTTTGCTCACTGATGTTGTGAGGAGGGTGTTTTTGCTGTGGGGGCCCCATTTTTTTGTCTCTTGCATGGGGATGATGAAGTGGATGGAGAATATTGTAGATGGGCTATGATGATGGAGGGATGGTTGGCCAAATGTGAGATGCGGTGGTGCATATTTGATCTGCTTGCAGGAAATGGTAGTCTGGGAAAGGGGTTTTATTTTGATATGGTAAAACTTGACTTGATGAATGGTGGAATAATGGGCAGGAAGTGCTTCCCAGACTGAGGTGGTATGGCCATGGCATTGTGATTTTCTGATGTGTGGTCTACTTTGCGTGAGAGACGCCATGTAGGGGAGGCTCTACTGACCAACAAGGATGTTTATCATGTGCAAGGTGGGGAAATGATAAACATGGTTGGGTGTTTGGAACCTATGGTTGATTTCTTGTGGAGAAATGATGTTAGGATATGTAGAGTTTTTCTGGGAATCTATCATGCTGAGGGTAGAATGATACCTAAACTATAATCTTAGGTGCATGGGGCAATAGATGGTCTGTACAATACCTGCAACAAAATACCCCAAGTGAAAGAATCTTTCAAATTCAAATATTATATACATTGTGGCGGGGCACCTCTGATGGAGGGGTGCATTCTTATTGATTCAATGACAGATTTGGCCAAGCGATGTGCTTTGGCCATGATTGTGTGACTGACAGGGTTGTTGTCACCACACAGGGCGTCAGGGCCGCAACTAGGTGTATTGCGCGACCTGAGGGCCAAGCATTTCTTTGATTTTTCCCATCACTGCTACGATGGGATGGTGGCCTAGTTAGCGAAGGTCCGTGATGGATCTAAGGTATTTACTTCAACTAGCATCCTCTGTAGCATCATGTATGAGAGGGTGGTGCTGCTTCGACCCGTGGTGGCTGTGCCTGTGGGGGGTCATCGGGACCCTCGCATGAGGAGGTGGGCTCTTGTTATGCCTCGTGGTGGGGGGAGGAGTGGTAGGGTGTTACTGGAATGTTACTAACGAGGCTTGGTTTGAGGCCAACCCTCAGATGTTCCTCCCCTACCCATACGTTGGGATGGAATTTCAAGGAGACCCAGACATGGGTCTTCCTACTGGATATGCATGGGGACCATCAGGTATGATCTTTGTGTTTTATTCTATTTTTCTTGAGTATTTATGATTTACATGTGTATTATGATGACACTGACATAGTTTTGTTACTCTTTCATATGTTGGTGAGGTTGGGCGCCCTGCAGGTCGGTTGGTGGGACACCATCCACCTCGAAGTGTTTGAGGGGCTCCACTCCCAGCCGAGGAGCAGGGAGGAGGTTCGGAGAAGCTCCAGGTGGAGCTCCTAGTGACAAGGTCAGTCCATCTAGAGAGGGTAGCAGTTTGGTTGCTACGGAGTGCGCTACAGTGATCGCTCATGCCAAGGCAGCAAAGGCTCGCATGGAAGAGATGGAAGAGTGGATGGCTGCGTCAGAGGTCCGGACTTCTAACTTGGAGGATGCATGGGGCTATGTGGACCGGCTGTTCCAGGATATGCCTACCCACGGGTTTGTTGATGATATGAACGATGTCTAGTTAGAGACATTGATGGTCCATGAGAGGGGATATAGATCAAATCTACACCGCATGGCAGCCTAAGTTTTGACAGCTGCCCCAGTACTAACACCAGGAGAAGCTGTGGGTCCAGGTGCCCAACCTAGAGGGGCACAACCCTAGAGAATTTTTGTACAAAGTGAAAGCAACCGTTATGAGGATGCTTCCCTTATTTTTGACGACTTGTGCATATGTATTTTTGGCTGATCTGTGGGTTAGATACATGACTCATCATTTTTACTCAGACATACATTTTTGGTATACATATATCAAAGATATTTTTTGCGGCTCTTTATGGTGTGTCTACTATTTATATGTTTTTATGGATGATTTGTATTGCTGATGGATATCTATGTTTTTTATGTATGATGGTTTATCTAAGATGCATTCTAGTTTAGGATGTGGTTAGCTATGTGATCTGCTGTTTGGTTTTGATTTATTGGCACATGTGTGAATGTAATGTGATAAAATTGATGGCCTAATATTTTTTGACACAAATATTTTCTAAACAGATGTGAATTTCGTACCTCAAACTCTTGGTTTAACTGCAAAAATAGTAACTGGGAATCAAGGTAGATATGAAAGTGGCGAATGCCTTGATTGAAGGCATCACACATGAGCCCAATGAATACATCATATTCTACCTGATTGTTTGTCATTGATCTGATGCATACTCCGTTGGTGAGGAATGGTGATCGGTCAGGGTGGTAGATGACCCAGGTGGCTGCTGCTAAACTTTGAGACCATCGCGATGAACCATCAATGAATCCAAAGTAATGGTAGGGTTAAAGATCCATATGTGACACTAGAGCGCTTTTTGTTACAAGTATGTGATCAAAAATAAAGTTTTGGTATGTGTACATTAATTCTAAGGTTGAGCCCTCTTGGCCCTTATGGGTAAAATTTCTTGAGGTAAAGACCATTGTTGGGGTTGCTTAGGCATGTTTCGTCAAGCTCTATAAAGATATATGATCCCTTTAAGAGACAGTGTTTTATGATATAGGGTCATTTCCACAAGATTTCAGACTCTCCTGGCCCTAGGGCTCCCTTTGCGACATCGTAGCAGAGGACTAACTCGCCCTCGATGAATGATCAAGGGGTGATGTTGTGATTGAATGATGCTTTCACCCACTTTTTATGGGCCTTGTTGTGCTGGAGTGACAGTCTTCGACGAACTCTATTTACACTAAGCATTGCTCTAGAGGCTGGGTGTCATCGAGGAGTTCGATGGCAGCGTGTAAATTCGAGATCTCGCGTTCTATGGGAATCACGACTTTGACCCCGTATACCAAGTGGAAGGGTTTGAACCCCATTGATGTTTTCAATACCGTGCAGTATGCCCACAGGGCAAAGAAAGGCATGTGATGCCAGTTTGTTTTGTGGTTATTCACCATGCGCTGCAACATAGTCTTGAGTACTTTGTTTACAACCTCTTCCTGTCCGTTGGATTGGGAGTAGTATGGTGACACAAATTCACGTGTGAATACGAGATGGTGAGATAGCTCCTGGAAAATTTCATTTTCGAAGTGTTTTCCGTGGTTGGAGGCTAACTCCTTTGGTACACTGAATTGGGCAATGACGTGGTTAAAAAGAAATCGTGCTGCAGTTTTTGCGGTGTTGTCGTATGTGGGCATAACTTCTGCCCACTTGGTGAAGTAATCGACAACCAAAATAATGTATTTGTTATTGCCCAAATATGTTGGGTTGCAAGTCATGAAGTCGATCACCCATTTTTAGAAGGGACCAACAATGATGAAAAGGTGCAGAGGAGTAGGAGGGGATCTTTCCTTGTGAGCAAAGCGTTGACATCGCTCGCACCTCTTGACTACTGAAATGAAATTGCGTAATAAAGTGGGCGGTGGCTATTCTGGAGAGGTGGCCACCGTAAGCTCCACTATGGCAGTGATTAAGGGCTTCCTTCGCTTGGTCATGGGTGAGGCATCGACGTAAGATGGTGTCGATGCCCTGTCAGTATAAGACATCTCCAATGAATAGGTATCGAGGGGCCTCATGGTGAATGCGTCGACGGTCGTCATGAGTGAGCTAGGGTATGAAATTCTGGGTTCGTCAAAAGAGGAGAATATATCTGTACCAATGGTCGTTGGTTGCTACGAGGAAGAGATGTTCGTCCAGTAGCAAATCATTGACTGGTGATCCTTTGGTATGACTTGGGAGGTCCATAATAAACTCGGCTAAGATTAATGCCTTCTTTCTCTTGCGAGAGCGGAACTGTAAGTCGTATTCTTGTAGAATGACTATCTAGTGGGCTTACTTATGGTTCATTAAACGGTGCGTAAGCAGGTATTTGATGGGGTTAATATCTACGATGAATGTTGTGGTTTTTAAGATAATGTAGTGGCAAAGTTTTTGGACTGCATGAATTAGTGCTAGGGAAATATTTTCTTCAGGCTCATATATTAATGTGGGGCTTTCTAAGTTTTTTCTAACATAATAGATTATGTGCTCCTTCCCATCCGGGCCCTCCTGGATCAATACTTCGACCAAAGCGGTCTCAGATGCTGATAGATACAAGATGTAGTCTTTTTTGTAGTCTAGGGAGATTAGCAGTGTTGAAGACAATGTGTTTTTCAATGCATCAAATGATTGTTGGGTTTGATCGTCCCATTTGAATAGGATGTCCTGACGAAGGAGAGGTAGGAATCCTTGAGCGCAAGTGGCGTAATCTGGGACAAAACATCTCAGAAAGTTTTCTTTCCCCTGCAAGCTTTATAGTTGCTTGAGGGTTCAAGGTGGAGGCACCTCTTTGATAGCTTGGACCTTGAGGTGGTCCACTCTAATTCCTTACTGGGACACAATAAAACCTAAAATTCACCATGCTGTGACACATAAGATGCACTTGAGGGGGTTCAAGCGTAGGTTGTATTTCCGGCATTGTTGGGATACCAGTCGTAGATCCTCAAGGTGGTTTGATCACTTCTTGGGTCAGATGATGAGGTCATTCAATTAAGCGAGGATTAAGTGTACCAAGTCGTGAAAGATATAAATCATGGCCCTCTGGAAGGTGGATCCAACATTATTTAGGCCAAATGAAATTACTTGGTATGTGAATGTGCCCCAGGGGGTAGTGAACGCGGTCTTGTACAGGTCGCTGTGACGGATTTGGATTTGATTATACCCAGAGAAGACATCCATGAGGGAGAGGGCCTCATGACCTTCACAAGCATTGATGACTTGGTTGATGAATGGGGTAGGGTAGTTTTCCTTTGGACATGCTTTTTTCAAATCATGAAAATGGTACAAATGCTTATGGTGCCTTGTTTTTTCATGACGGGAATAGGGTTGTAAACCTAAGACGTGTAAGCGATGGGGTGGATGAACTCGGATTTGTGAAGCTTTTCGATTTGTCGTTTTATTGATTCTACCTTGGATGGGTATAGATGACGTTGTTTCAGGCATACTGGTGGTACGTTCGGCCATGTGTCAATGTGGTGCTCTACAATAGTGGGAGTAATCCTAGGCATTTCTGAGTAGTCCCATGCGAAGATATATCGATACTCTTGCAACAATTGGGTGTAAGAGGTTATCTCCTCTAGTGAACATGCTGCCCCTAGTGAGATTTCTTCGACTTTTTCAGGATTTCAAGAGATTCACCTTGATGGTAGGAAAAATGTTTGACATGTTCCCTTCTTCAAATGCATCGGGCGCTGGAATGGGATTCTTGAACCAATCGAATTTCCCTGATGGAAGGAAATATTTTGATTCAATCACATAAATCTCTTGGTTTCCTATCTTGTTAGGGTTGAACAATTTTTCAGGAAGAAAAAACGAGTGATGATGCATTGCCTCCAATGGATAATCTGGCTCCATCATGGCCTCAAGGATATCCTCATCTGACTAGAATAATAATAATACGAGGGATTGAGTCTGCACAAGGCCATGAGGAAGAGGTTAAGTCCTAACAGAGTTGGTTGACAGACATGAAAATGATTCCATCGTTGATGTGGTGGAACCAGACGCGGTGAACAAGGTGCATATGGATTGGGTTTGCACCGTCATTGGTACAACTACTCTTGTAGTTGTAGCTCACTCGACACCTATGAATGATGGGCAAAAAACCCGAGTCATGGTTCTGATACATGATTATATGAATCGTATGTGGTATATCATGTCACTGACATTTGGTGGGGGAGGAATTTCCATCGTGGGAGTTTTGTGTGGGAGAAATGCTAGATTCCTCATTAGGCTGAGCACTTTTTGGGATTTGGAAGTTGTGCCTGAAATAGAGGTGCCTAAATGTTTCCATTAATGGGCTTCATGGTTATGGTTGGTGAAAATGGTGCACGGTACCACTGCGCCTACTGAGTAGATTGTGTGGGAACCAACACTACTCTTTGTCCTTGAAGTGGACGCTCGGAAAGGATCAGACGTAGGGGAGAGAGTTCTATGCTGCCATTTCCGAGTTTTTGGTTTAGGTATGTCTAAATATTTTGGGGAGTGTAGACTTAATGCTACTCTCGCTGCTCGAAGTTTGGGGAGGTGTTCACATTTCATAGTATGGTGAAAATGTGAGCAGATCTGGAAATAACAGTGTGTGATTTTCTCCTGGTTAGAGAGATGTTTCTAAGGGAGGGAAGAGACAATGTGAAAGCTATTCCTGAGGTGATTCAGTTCTTTACATTGATTGACCTAGTGGACGATTTTGTCACATAGCCCACATGGCAGCCTAGGATGGACATGGGACATGCTAGGTCGATGCGCCTTTTTAACTTGCCCAACATGTTGGTGTGGAAATGGGGCGAGTTTCTTGGGGGAAATCTACCTTCCATTATGTTCTCTAAGCTCTGAACTGGTGATATCCCGACAGTGTGTTTCTAATGAATGAATGATGTCGATTAGTGGGCACACTCAAGGGATATAAGTGCAGCTCTTATCATGATGGTTTCCCTGACATACTAGACAAGAACATCGTTCTTGGGTGTTCCTATCTTGTTCGTTTGGTGATGTGATCGGGTACCAATGATGTAGCACTTCTAGGTTTGGGCATGTGGTGACCAAATGATTGTGTGTGTTACACAACACACATGTTGGTCTTCTTCGTAAAGGGTGGGTGGGTTTGACTAAGGGTTCCCCGACCGGCCACTTTTCAGCTGATAGGAAGAGGATGGATATACTTGTCACATCCTCGTGCATTGTCGAGCTATCCATGGATTATGTATTAGATCCGTCTTCTAGGGAGAGGCATACTATGGCTGTGGGTAAACTAGTTTGCGCTACACATAATCTAGGGATATAGTGACAATGGTGTAATGGGTGATTGCCACCATATATATGAAACAAATGCTGGATGGATAGAAGGTCAATGAGTTATACTACATGAAATGGATACCATCATTGAAACAATTATAAGGCTACACATTCGGTGATGAAATAATCTCGTTTGTCGCAGAGTGCACAACGCTCGATAGGGGGAGGGGGGATAAATGGGTTTTTTTTTGTGACTGTTGTGCCTCCTGCATGTATAATATGACGTGAGGTTCTTCTCCATTTGAATGGATGGAGGGATATTATTGATACGATTGTTCGATGACATGTAAGGCGTCCCTATATTGCGGTATTTCTGGGAAATGATGGGTGTAATGCCTATAATTGCTATAGATAGCATATGCGTGGTTGGTACGCAATGCCTTGCCTTGATTTTTGGTGGTTTGTTCCTTTCTGTGGGAACTTGTTGCCGTGATATTTACCTCGGAGCTAAGCATTAGGGGAATTTTGAGGTCTAAAATGGGCCTCCTAGTAAAAATGTACAACTAAAATAACCTTTATAAGAACCAATAGGATTCAATAGGATGATGTCAACCATGGGGGATGATTCACCATTTTTGGAGTACAAAAGTAAAAATATTAAAAAATAATAAAATAATAAAACTACTTTTTCAACTCGTATTTTGAACTTATCTCCCCATGGGTTTACTCAAATTTCAAGAGGGAATACTCATTGGATGAAAAATTTAATTCCTCATCAAATGAGTACCCATGTTGCATACTTTTGATGGACCCTACTACACGAAAAATAAGAAATACATAAAAAATCGTGATTGCAATCACGTTTTTTTATGTATTTCTCATTTTTCTTTTAGCAAAGTCCATCAATAGTATGCAACATGGGTACTCCTTGGATGAGGAATTAATTTTTTCATCCAACGAGTATTTGCGCTCGAAATTTGAGTAAACCCTTAGGGAGATAAGTTAAAAATACGAGTTGAAAAAGTATTTTTTTCTTTTTACCCTCTAAAATTTGATGATGTAATCAAATCTTATTTTATTATTTACACTATTATTTTATAATTTTCTTAGGAGGCCAATTTTAGACCTCAAAATTCCCCTAATGGAGTGGTTTTGGTCGATAGTAATGATTCGATCCTCATGGGGGAACATCATGGTTCGAAAGACGGAGGATGCTATGGTATACATGGCGTACATATAACTCCGCCCAAGGAGTATATTGTAATCTAGTTGAGCATCCAAGACCTCATTTTCTGTAAGGACCGTCTTTCCATCCAATCAGACTGGGACATTTTGATAGAGACCGACGGGAGCGGATGGGCTCCCGTCATATGCTCTGAGTGTTATTTCTGATGGTAGTTTGGGAGACCTTAACTTCGGCCACACGTTATTTGACATGATGCATGTGGATGCACCCTCGTCAAATATACAACGATGGATATTGATGTTTTTTACTGACATCAATATATGGAAGGTGACCAACGAAGGAAGCCTATGGGTGGCTTTATCTAAATCAAAATCCATTAGGCGTGAATCAACATGGTTGATGGCACCTAACACGGAAAGTAAGGCTTTCCTTTACTTTGGGCATGATTGTAATAATTCCAAAGCTGACACGACGGCGACACATTGGGCTAAATCGTCCACAATGTAATAGATATGGGCCACTTTGGAGTGGTTTTCTGCTCGCCTAGTTGGTCCCTTAGCCATATTTGGAAAAGGTTCAATAGTAATTTTCGATATAGAAAACAATGCTATTGGTGCACTCGTGCTAGCCCTTGACGAACTGGTGTCTGGTGCAGTATCATAATTTCAGTTCCGTGTCTGAAAAAAAATTTCTTCGCCAGTCATGTAGATTTTGTGGTTGTTTTTTTCCAAATTTGCCAGGAGTTGTTTGCTGCTGTTGGGTGCTAACTGTCCCTTGGTGGGGGAAGCGCTCCTGCATGACAACTGTCGGCTGTGAGGGTCCCCCTTTTCCTCGGTTACCCTAAAGCTTCTTCAGCTTGGGGAGATTGGGACAGTGGTGAGTGCAATGGCCATACTCTCCACATATTGCGCAAGAGTGGTTGGTCCAAAGATTCACCCTCTTGTTCTGCGCTTGGGAGTTATTTGGTTCCTGGTTTTGATTTTGGTTGGATTTTCCTCTAGCCTGAGATTTTCCTCTTGTTGATTGTTCCCCCCCTGTCCAGGATTTAACTTTTGTTTGTTTTTTGATTTTTTCCTTGCTGCGTTAGGAGGATATCTAGGATTCTCCTGATTATATGATTGGTTTAGTTGTGCCTGGGAAGGTTGCAAAAAGTTCACCTGTGAATTATTCTGTATTTTTCAGTTTTGTGTTGGGGATTGGGAATATTTGGGTCCCTGTCCCTAGTTTGTGAATGGCTGCTGGGGGGGAGCTCTTCCGTTAGCATTTCTAGCTACGTACTGGGTCCCCTGCGCAGGAGGGTATGGTCATCCCCGCTGATGATGGTATGACTGTGCTCTATTGGTCATGTTCTGCAAAGGTGCATGATGAATTTGATGGTAGCCTGGTTGCGGAATGTTCTGGTTAGGATCATATGCATAACCAGGGTACTGACTACTGCTACCTAGGTGATTTTGGGTCAGTGACTCAATCAATCCATCTGCATTGTTCGACGCACTTGGAAATTATTTATAAGTATTTTAGGCACGAGGCATTAGGCAGGATGTTATTAATATATCCCGACTGCGTGTAAATCAGCTCGAGCTACTGGGATTTATTGATGGCATCCTCTTTAGATGTAGGTTTTTGAGTCGCTACATCTTTTGAAATCTCTGCAATGAGAGTTTTTAGGAATAGGCCTAGCAGAACTCGATCGTCGAGTTTGGCTTTACACAAACTATGACGTCACCACCGTTTATGGAGATGGTTCGAAATACAGATGACTAGCGTTTGTCTAAAATGTGTTAGTAATTCCGTCCCAGAATCATGGTGGACGGGTAACTAAAAATATGTGAGGAACGCGGTAGCGAGGGCACTAAAGGTTTCATATGTAGCAGAAGGTTGCTCCACATACCATTTCGCTGCTGGTCCAGTTAGGGTATGCTGAAATAGTCTCAGCCAAATAGTATCATCAGTGATGTTGTTCGACGAACACCACAAGTGTAAAGTCATTATGTGATTTCCAGCGTCTTCTACTTGCTTCCCTTCAAATTTTTGAATGTCCGAAGGGAGCTTTGTGGGCATGGGGGGCCATGTAGGGTTGTGTGCAATGGGGTCATTAATTAAGTTGGTTAGATTAGGTAAGTTCAATGATGCTAAGAATGGTAACTGTGGGTTGAGTGCCATTACAGATTGTGAAAACATAGGGTTCTAGTTAGATATAGGGTTTGTCTGTGATGTACCCATCTGTGTGTTTAGTTGGATCCTCAAATGGGTAGCGCTCATATGCCTCCTAGGGGTTATGGGAGGAGTGGTAAGTGGTGACCCTGTGGGGGTTTCCATTGGTGTGGCGTTGGGTGACCCTTGGGGGTTCCCAACTAAAGATGCCCCGATAAAGGATGAACCGATAAGGGTGGCAGTGTTCTGTCTTTGATGCCTAAATGGTGAAAGACCTGGAACTCCTCCCGCTAATGGGGGGAGGTCCAAAAGACGCCTAGATTGACTAGGTCCTGTTGGGTCCATTATGGTGTCGACTAGGTATGGTTTTGGAAAAAATCCTCAGTTCTACGAGAGGAGGGAGATTAATATATCAAAGCAAAAAAGGTGACCACATACATAAAAAAAAGTGAAAATCAAAGTTAATTTTCCTTTAAATTATTTCTATGTGATCAATCAATCAAAAAATGGTTTTGGTTGTTTTTGTGCGTGATACTCAAAATCCTAGAGACCTAAACGTACTCACACTCTCAATTGTAATTGGGCCTTGTGAAGATATATTCTAGTGGGTACTAGGGCTAACGTCCCGAATGAATTGGCAAAAACTTCCAATAGCCGAAGAATCAACCAAGGTAATGGGTAGAGGATCTAGTGTTGCCTGCACCGTCACCTATATGGAAGGATGCCCTAGATTTTTCCACTAAGTACCATCATCCCACGTGAGCGTTCGAGTCTTGATCTTTTTATTAAATGAGCTACCAGTACCGAGCCTTAGGTGGGTCAGGTAGCCCCAAATAATACCGCACGCACTGGGCCTAAGATTAACCCCCTGTGAATTGGGTCTCTGTGGTGCTCAGGTTTTCTTTTTTCATGGGTGAATAGACGGGTTTAAAGCTCCCAATTCAGTCAACTTCTATGCCTCAATATGTAAAATGAACATGATGGCTTATTGGATGCCTACCACCATGGTCCTCACCTGAACTATATTTTTTCTTGTGGCCCCTGTGGGGAAATTTAATGAGTTCACTTAGGTTAGTATTAAGGAGTCTTTACTTCAATTATGGTGTGGAAGTGTGTGAGAAAAAAGTGAACAATCACACAGTTTTAGGATATGGATATGCAGTGATCGTTTACATGTCCCCTATTAATCTATGTTTTGATTGTTCCTCACGATAAGAAAATAATATGCAGATAGTGGGAAGCGTACAAATTTTCCTAATTAATATAAATGATTAAATAAAGGGAGATGGAAAATTATCGGAAGAGAGCTTTCATATGCTTGCCCAAGGTCACCAAAAGGTGCAAGGGAAGCATATCTTACTTGCTTCTCTTAAGATAATTAAGTCTTGGTGCCAACTCCTAGTGCAAAAATTTAAATTAATATTAATGATCTAACTAGGAAAATTTGAAAATTATCTAAGAATATGTGGATTAGGGCCACTTACTCCTGCTAATTATCTATGTGTTTTTGGTGTCTATTTTCAAAAAATGAGTTAATTCAGATTGCAAAGGTGGATTTCCTCCACTCAATTTCCCCCTACTTAAACTATGTGAGTTTTGTAAAGATATTCTTTATAGTTTAAAACTATGCAACTAGCAATACTAAAACGCAGCCAAAATAAAGTTCTAAATAGTCATGGGACACCACACACAATGATGGAATTTTTTTCTCTCAGCTGTGAGTCACTTTAAAATTGGGAAATTGAAGAAAACCATTGAGAAATTTGGTCTTTAGTTTCCGCGTGGAAATGCCTCACACAAGTGGGCAAGTCAGAGTTGAACTCGTGCATATTGCCACGTCTGTCTGAGTAAAAAACGCATGGTTTTCCTGCAAATGAAATTTCCAGAACTCCTTAACTGCAAATCCTCATTGTGGGTGAATGAGGAGAGAAGAGGAGGAGAGGAGATGTCCCAACAACACTCCAGAGCAAAGAGAAGGTCACTGCAACAAGCACAACCACTTAACTAAAAGGTAAAGCAAGTGGAGTCGCCAATCTTGTAGTGGTGGTTTTGGTGGACAAGCTTACCAATCCACTGGTGCTTGGTAGGAATGGTTTCAGCCTACATGATGTGGTCACAGGCAG
The DNA here is from genome assembly GCA_034641835.2 of Pinus albicaulis. NCBI lineage: Eukaryota > Viridiplantae > Streptophyta > Pinopsida > Pinales > Pinaceae > Pinus > Pinus albicaulis. The sequence continues at coordinate 1,216,205,612 of CM076574.1, forward strand.
AAAATATGGTTAGCAAGTTAGTGAACACATGCTAATATATTTAAACACACTAAATTATGGAATGTAGTATGCTGCATATAGAGAGAAGAAACACAACTAAACTAAAATAAAAACAAAAGCTCACAATGAGTCAAATGTGACAATAATGCAAACGGTGGAATCAAAGTCCCCTCTTATTTACCACTATTAGTAAGAAAGATAAAACGTTACACTCTTGCCAAAGGATCCTTAGAACTACGGAATTCTAAGACCCAATGCAAGGAAGTTCTTAACATTTAGTTGATGTCGCAAGGCCTCTCTCTTCTCCAAAGGATTGAAGTTGTTGGATGGCCAACAACTGAATCCTCTCACTCAACTGCTGCTCTGGATTACACAATGATGGCTTTCTCATGAGAAATTTGGCCAGCATAACAATGTGTTCTCATTTTTTTCATCTCATGGTGGAAATTTATAGGCAAATTCAAATCCTTCTTCCCTCTCTTGGTACACTTGTGGATGGTGACCCAAGAGAGATGGTTAATTCCTTTGTGTGCCAACTTGATTCCTTTGTGTGCTCACTTGAGGTCCCAATGTGGCTTAAGCAGCCTCAAGTGGACGATCATTTCCTGAAGTGTGTCAAGTGGTCCCGGAAAGTGACTTCCGCCACTACCAGGACTGCACAACTTGTTGAGGGAAATCCACACAGACTAGCATGCCTATCGAAGGAAAATGCATGCAAGGCGCATTTTGCATGTGTCTTTGGTGCGCAATTTGATATTTTCCTCTTGACCTTAGAGATTTTTAAAATTTTTTAGATCCTCTAATGTTCCTCAGCCTTGTAAATCCTTCTACCTGACATTTAATAACGTCATGTTTTCTTGTTTGATTTTCCAGTGATAACAACCAAATTGAAAAAGAGTACAACATTTCATTCAAAAACGGATGGTCAAACAGAGGTGGTGAATAGGAATGTGATAAATATTCTTTGCAGTTATTGCAACAAGCATCCTAAGTTGTGGGATGAAAACTTGAACTATATTTAACATGCTTACAACTGAGCCAAGCACTCTTCAACTCAAACATCATCATTTGAGGCATGTTTGGGATACTTGCCTAAATCTCCTTGTATAGACCAATCTACTGTTCTAGACTAGGCTCAATTTATTGTCAACCAAGGTAGGTATTCGTAGAGGAACTTGTCTAATGTATATAGACCTAGAAGGATCTGATTTCCTAGATGAATGTTTATTGTAGCGGGTTCCAACACTCTTTTTACAAGAGTTTGACATGTGGTTCCTCACACACTTTAAACACTCCTTTAGTTAAATCTGATCTAATGTTCTAAAAACAGAGTGCTAATAATTGTTTGAGTTTTTAATCCTTTTACAAGGTTTTGGTTCACAAAATCTCTTTCAAATCAGCACACTAAAGCACACTAAAAATCGAATTCATTAAAATAGAGATCACAGAGATGATTTTGAATTAAATACTCAATTAAACCCTCTTACAAGGACTGTTCATTAATTTAGTAACCAAATTCTTCAATTATAACCATGAACCATGAAATAGAAATGATGAATGAAATCACAAGCACAACTTAATCAAAATCGATGAACTCAAAGCATGAAAACTAAATAAAATACTAAATCAGATCTGAGTATTTGAATCTAATGGAAACGTAACGAAAAGTGTACCAACTTCACATGGGGGCCCTTCCACGCTTGCAGGCACACTTGGAAAAAATTCAAATGATGAAAATGCTAACTCACAACACCATGAATGATAGAATTTATGTCTTTGATTAAAATCTGGGAATGAGTTACATCAAAATAGAGTTATGAAGCTTGTACACAGTCTCAATTTGCATCCATAACATTACTAGCATCATTAGCCTATTACATGCTTCCATTCACTTATTTATTATAAATTACAATAAAAAAGAGGCTATTTTCACTCCATCAAAACCTAACTGATCTCCAAATCAGATCAAATTAGTTTGGAATTCCTAATCATAAGCAAAATATCAAGCTCACTCATTTATGATTCAGATTTTTCTGTTAGACTAGCTGGGTTTGACCAGCGTCGACTATATATTTAGGAACTTTGAATCTGAGGCTGGATGGATTTTTCACCATCTGTGTACATTCCAGATCAAGCCCACATCCTTCATTTTGGTCTACCTGCTATGCCATGTGTCAGAACATAAACCATTTACAGGAAGTTACCACATCCTGTAATTTCTTGAAAAATTTCAATTTTTAACACAAAAATTCCATAAATTGATTTTAATGTAAAAATATCAATCATGATGCTATATTAATCAATTTCAATAAAATATAAGGGATTTATGGAGGTTTAGTGAAGAAAATTGTGGATAATGATGGGATTTTTAGAAGAAAAAGATAGGCCATAGAATGATACCAACATTCCCCCAAACTCAATGATTTGGCATGTACTCATGCTAACCTGATGTGCTTCCTTTATGTTCTGCTTCTGCTGCTTGTAGCAATACATCTACATTCTTCTGGGCTTGAAACTCATACTTCATGTTCTTGTATTTTTCTTTGAGAGCCTTTTTCTGTGTGTACCATTTTGTTGCCCATTTGCATATTTTGATTTGATCAGTTTTGAGTTCTTTGACTTTCCTCTTCAATTTCTCATTTTTATGTTGAATATTCTTACTCTGGGCTCTTAATATTTCATTTTATTTCTTTATAACCCTTTCTAACATATTTTCTTCCATGATTTCTTCTTTCAAGTCTTGGATTTGTTTCTTTAGCTCTCTCTGTTTTTTGTTTGAAGGTACTGGCTCTTTTCTTTCTTCCCTATTACTTTCAGTTTCCATTTATGCATCTTGTTCTGGTTGTAGATCATCACTGCTTTCAATTTCCATTGGTGTATCTATATCTTGTTTTGGTTGATCATATTGTATTTTGTTTCTTTTTATCCTCCTTGATCTTCTTGTGTAGGTAGTGAAAATTTTGTCTTTTGCAATTTTCTTGGCATCTTCTTGCCTCATTATTCTTGTTTTCATACTACTAGTGGGCTGAGCAACAATTCTTGATCTAAATTCAGGGGTTTCCTCATCCATTTCATCAACATTAACCATAAATTCCGTACCTTGTTTCTCTTGTTCATCTTCTTTGGTTTTGATTTGATTGGAAATTAAGAATCCTTCCCATGTTATTCCTCTCTTTTGCAATTCATATTCAATTAAAATTTTAATCAAACCAAAATGACACAAGATTTTATCTTCATTACCCTTCTGTTTCTGAATGGTCTTTGACATCTTGGTCAAACTCTGTAAAATAAAGTAAGGCAAACTGATGGTGTATTGACCCTTTAAGTGCAACAATATTTTGATGTGATACAAGTATACTATACTGTATCTCCCTTCACATGTGACAAAATTTTGGAGAATATATACCATTTCATCCCATGGATGGATTAACCAATTCCTAGGAACACCCTTTTTCTAATTTACAGAAGAAACTCTTGATCTAGACATAAATTGAGTCCATGATTTTTCTCTAAACTGCTTGGTTTTAAAATATTTTTCCCCTTCTGGACTAATGTTTATTGACTGGGCTATTGTGTCTTCTGAGATTCTAAGAGAAAAATTTCCCATCAAAGCTTTTTCTCCATTAAATGAAAATGCAAATTATTTTGTAACTTCTTCATTGTTCCCATTGAATTTTTATAAGAAAGGTAGCCATTGTTTTTCCTTTAAAATTTTAACACAGTATTCATGGTATTTTGAGCTATCAAATTTCTCAGGCTTTGCCCTATTTTTCATTTTAAAATCTCTGTTCTAAAATTTTCTGATTATGCTCTGTAGACAAAATTATTAACCAGGGTTTTTTAGCTTGTTACCTCTCTTGTCGCGTTCCACTGGGCTAACCTTGAATTTCTGAGCTGACCTCTTCAAATTTCCGAGCTTAATTCTTCAATTTCTGGGCGGAAGTCAAAATTCTGGATAATCCCTGACACCTATATTTTCTCCCTTTTTCAACCAATGTATCCTAGCAGTTGGATACCTATTATCTCGGCCTTTCTATTTTAAAACTCAGAGCCTGAATGTTAGCTAATTTTATGAATAAAGAGTTTCATAAAATGAAAACTCAGCACTTGACCTTGATTTTTCCTGGTATCATAAGATAAAATTGCTATGATGATGGTGCAGAGAATAGGGTTTTATTTTCAGAGATCGTGGTCTCATTTGCAAAGTCTGAAGACACGTCACAGAGAGTTCAAATCATAGATACAGAGAAATGATAGTGGTTTGTAGAAAACGTAATCATGGTAGCAGAGTATGCAAATTGTGCTGACAGAGAAATGAAATCATGGGCGGATACACTCATAAGAAGATATGGGTCGTGAAGACCGTTTTTGTACTTCTGGCAATCGGAATGAATGAAATCGATTGAGGACAGGTGTTTTAACATATGTCTTCTCATGATAAGGCTCGTTGGTACTTTTTTGGTAGAGGTTAAAATGATAAGTTTATGAAAAAGGTTTTAAGGAGTATGGCTCAGGATAGGTTAAGATTTATAATGATGTTATGTATGATATGGAAATACAAATGGGCATATAGAAATAGGTAGAGTGATATAGAAATGGGTTAAAATGCTTAGGATGGATTGATATAGGTTATGAAATTGATATTAAGCAATCATAATTAATTATTTAACACTAAAATAATCTAGGAATTTAAATGCTAAAAACAAAAAACTTACAATACATTACACTTGTTGGCTGATAAAATCCTAATTTTGATTTTTGCAGGTGTAACTGATTTGCTTGTATAGGTGTGACTAATCTGATTGGATTTGTGCAAATGTAACTGATCCTTGTCTTCTAAAACAGGTCCCTTGAAAGTGAGTATAAACAGGTCCCTTGAAATCTGAAAAGTCATGTTGGTGAAACTTCTATTCTTCTTTGGTGTTGATGCAGCCTTGTTTAGAATTCTGATAAGCAACCTTTGAAATTTTTTGAAGTAGCCTTGTGTACCTTTGATGCAGTATTTGAACAGGTCCCTCTACTATTTGTTTTGTTGACATAGCCTTTGAAGAGGTCCCTCTGCATAATCATGTTGAAACATGTCCCACTGCATATTTTGTTGCTTAAACAGGTCCCTTTACTGATTAGAACAAAACAGATCTTATTGCAACATTTAATTACTGAAACAAATTCCTTTAAAAATTGAGAGTGAGGAGATGATATAGGGAAAAACCACTGTTTCTTCTCCCCCACTAATTGTTTGACTTGTCCTCAGGTCATTATTGAAATTTTGACAAACAGGAAATAACTAGAACAATGAATTCTTACCAGCCAAATGCTTGGTTTTCCAGTAAGAATTCGAGTTTAGAGTGTGCTAGAGTTTGGTTTTCACATCTAAACCATTATTTTTATTTTATTATTTTATTATTTTATTATTTTTATGTTTTATGTTTTATTATTTTATTTTATTATTATTTTTGGAGCCCATTTTTCAAATGGCTCTAAATGTACTTGAGGCTGTAGTGGAATCTCATCCGAAGTAGTTGGTTTACCCATGCGTTGGAAACTATCACAACTTCTTACATACTTCTTGGAATCCTTGAAAATTGATGGCCAATAATAGCCAAGACTAAGGATCTTGAATGCTGTCCTTTTAGCTGCAAAATGCCCACCACACGGTTCATCATGGAAATATTTTATTATATCAATTATTTAATCATCTCTTACACATCTTCTAATAATCATATCATAACCAGTGTAAAATAAATCTCCATTAACCCATGAATATCTGGCACTTTTCTTGATGAGTCTTTTCTTCTCCTTTGAAGTGAAATATGGAGGTGTCTTTCCTGTGGAGAGATAATTAGTTAAATCAGCATACCATGGATCCACTATTTAAATTGCAAATAAATGTTCATCGGGAAAATAATCTTCAACTGGAACAACCTCAACTAGATTATGGAGTCTAGAAAGAAAGTTTGCCGCCTGGTTCTCTTTACCTGGTCTATCCAACACTGTAACATTAAATTTCTGTAGCAATAACAACCATCTAGTGATTCTGCCATTAGTTATTGGTTTTTTCATTAAGTACTTAATGACAGAGTGGTTAGTATGAATAAAAACCTCATAACTAGTTATATAATGACGGAATTTGTTCACAACATGTATGATTGCAAACATTTCTTTTTCAGTAACTGTGTAGTTAAGTTATGCATGTGTCAGATTCTTACTAATAAAATAGATGGCATAATTCAAAGACTCTTCTTTTTGTCCTAATGAAGCACCTACTATTGTATTAGATGCATATTTAAAGATGTGAAAGGGTAGGCTCCAATTATGTCCTTTTAAAATTGGCGTGGTGGATAACTTTTATTTGAGTGTTTCAAAAGCTTTTTGACAATTTTTATTCCAGTTGAAAGGTACATATTTTGCAAGAAGTTTAAAAAAAGGAAAAGATATCTTACTAAAATGTTCAATAAATCTCCTATAATAGCTTTCATACCCAAGAAAGCTTCTTACCTCTTTTTGAGTCTTTGGAATTGGCAAATTGACAATGATTTGGATTTTTGATGGATCTACTCTAATGCCTTCTGAAGAAATATAATGACCCAATACTACCCCTTCATGTAGCATCATAAAACACTTTTCATTACTCAAGGATAAATTGGCTTCAATACATCTCTTCAAAACTTTCTCAATATTTTCTAATGAATGATCAAATGAATTACCATATACTGAAAAATCATCCATATATACTTCAACACACTCATGTACTAAATCAGAAAAAATAGCTAATAAAGCTCTCTGAAATGTAGCTGGAGCATTACAGAGTCCAAATGGTAAAACATTGTAGGCATATGTGCCATAGGGACAAGTAAAAGTGGTTTTGTCCTAGTACTCTAAGGTTATCCTGATCTGGTGATAGCCACTGAAACCATCAGGAAAGGAAAATAATGATTTCCCAGCTAATGTATCCAAAAATTGGTCAATAAATGGTAATGGAAAATAATATTTAAGGTTTGCTTTGTTCAATTGTCTGTATTCAACAAAAATTCTCCACTTACCATTTTTCTTGGGCACTACTACCAATGGAGATACCCACTGCCTGTCAGAGATGGGATAAATAAAATTGACTTTCAATAGTTTTTGCAATTCATCTCTAACAATATCCTGAAGGATAGGATTCATTATTCTCTATGGTTGCCTCACTGGTTTTACATTAATATCTGTGTAAATATGGTGAGTGCATGTTTCTGGGTGGATTCCCTGCATATCAGTGTAGTCCCAAGCAAATGCTTTTTGATATTTTCTCAATAATTGAATCAATTTTTCTTTCTGAGATAAGTCTAGGTGTGTGCCAATGTTCAATGTTTTTCCTGGTCTAATCTCTACGGTCTTACTCTGTGTGTTTGTGATAGATTGAATGGGAAAAATGTTTTCAAATAATGTTTGCAAAGAATGAATGGTACATGTTTCTTGAAAAAATTGTGCTAAGAGTTGATTTGCAACATTATATTGTTCATTTCTTAATTCTTCAGAAATATCAGGTTGAGAAAGAAACAATTCTACCAAATCATCATTATTATGTTCTTGAAAATCATAGATTTGGTTAATGCTGAAAATAGGTTGAACTTCTTCCTTATCATTTTATTTGTCATCAAGCCATAAGTTATGTGCTACTGCTGGAGATTGTGCTGATGGGTATAGAGTAAGTTGTTTTCTTTCAGTTCCTCGTGAAATAATCATGTTACCTGATATACACCCAATGAATGCATCAACAGTTTCCAACCATGGCCTGCCAAGGATGATAGGGTGTCCTCCTAAATTAGATTTTGGCTGAAGGACTAAAAATTCAACTGGATACTCCCAAGAGTCTAGTGAAACAATTATGTCCTCCAAAATCCCTTCAAGAATGACTTTGGACCTATCAACTAGTTCTAGGACAATTGGTGTGTATTGAAAATTTGTGAGCTGCAGTGTTTTCATTGTTTCAAGGGTCATCACATTTATTGCAGCCCCAAGGTCAATCAAAGTATTTGGAATAGGTATGTTGTTAATGATTGTAGTGACTCTGGGAATACCAGGATCAACATACTTTTCCATTGAAATATTGTTTGTCATAAGGCCAGCTAGATGTCCAATAACGTGAATAGTTTGAGGGTCAAATCTTTTCTTTGTGAGCTTCTTGAGGCATAGTTCTTTGATTGCTTTAGTATACATTGGAATGTATTTTATGGCTTGAAGTAGTGGAATTTTTATATAGACATTCTTTAACTCATCTAAAAAATCAAGCTGAGGTAAAGACATGGGGAGTTTTGCTTGGATTAATATATCTGGAAAATGTGGTGGATGCTTTGGTTGCATTTGTTTATTTTGGATGTCATCATTTTGTCTCTTTTGAATTGGAGTTTCATCTTCATTCTCTTTGTTTTCTTTTTGTTTGGTAGCTACTGGAGGTTCTTTCTGAAGTGTCCTACCAGACCTAAGCTCAATGTTTTGTAAAGGTAGAATGGGGTAAGATGTTCCCTCATCTACACTATAGGCTGGTCTATCTGCTCTATTATTTGGACTAGGTATAGGTTGAGTAGGTATTTGAGTAGGTCTAGGAGGCTGGTTAGATGGAAGTTGTAATTGAGATGGATTTATTGGTGGAGTAGCAGGTAATTTTTGTTGAGTGTTTTGAGGTTGATGGAAAACTTGCTACTGAGGATATTGCTGATATGTTTGAGGATACTGCTGATATGGCTGAGGATATTGTTGGTATGGTTGAGGATATTGCTGAAATGGTCTCCATTGTTGTTGTGGGTGAGTTTATTTTTCCAAGGCATGCGAACATTCCAAGAATTCTGAACATACATCTAATCTTGTGCAGGAAATTGCAAATTTGGATTTGGAAACATACCTGGAGGTCGTGTTTGCCATGGTCTTCTAGCGCCCATGAGATACAAATTTTCCATTTCTACATTGGATTCCAAATTACAATTCTACAACATCTTAATTTTAGAGCAATGAAAATTATCATGATTTTCGGTGCAAAAAGCACAAAGTTGAACATTTTGAACATTTTCTAAAGGATAGTCTTTCAAAGCATGTTTCTTCCGGCACTTTGGACAAAAGACAACCATTAATTGATCTTCTTCTTCCTGTATTTTCTTTGCTTTTAAAGTGTCTATTTGGTTCCCCAAGGTGCTTAGTAGGTCTGTTTTGAATTCTTCTAGTAAGTTTCCTATTTCAGCCCTTGTGACACTAACTGTAGTAGATTTAGTGGCTTTGGATGATATGGTTCTTTTTCCGTTCCTAGCTTTGCTCCTAGAATACTTTTCACATAAATCAGAAATCTCATCAAAAGGTAAGGTAGAAATATCACCTTTTCCCATCAGATTAAGATCATCTAATTATTCTTATCAGATGCCCTTCAAAAATATTGTTCGGATCAGATCAAGAGACATGGTTCTATGTTTTGATTTTTGTAGATTGTAAACAAATTGTTCCAAATATTCCTCTAAGCTCTCATCCTCTTGTTGATTCATTCTAAAGATATCATCTTTAGAATCTCTTGATCTACAATAAGGTTGGTATTTTTTTAAGAATATTTTTCTCATGCCATCCCAATCAGTTATTGCATGTTCACCAAGTCCCATGAACCACCTAAGTGCTGATGCTTTTAGTGTTGCTGGAAAGAGTCTAAGCCTATGGGCATCATCTGTATAACCATATGTGTGGTATACTATATCAAATTCAAACAAAAATGAAACTGAGTCTTCTGAAGCCATGCCATAAAAGTTTGGTAGTACAGATGGAGGTATGTTTTTCATTTTAATTTCCTCATCATTGTTTTCTCCCGGTTCTTGAATAGGAAATTTAAATGTTGACTCTTCCTCTTCTCTTGGTGGTGGGTTTTGATTTTGATCTTGTCTTTGTTTCTGTTCAGCTTCTCTTTGTCTCCTTATTTCTTCTTGTTGTCTCTCATACTCTCTAAGTTTTTCAGGAGTGGGTCCACTTGTTGATCCTCCTCCTTCCTCAGTCATTTTGATAGGTTATTCTGTTGATTCAGTGTCTTGTTCAGTGTCACTTGTTTCAAAGAGAGGTTGTTCTGTTGATTTTTCTCCTTCTTGAGATTTTCCAAAATCAATAGGTTCAAGGAGAGGTTTTTGGGTTGTTTTGCTACTCTGTCTTGTTATAGAACATTTAGGGAGATGTTTCTTCTTTTCTCTATATGCCAATAAAATTTTTTTTTCAATGAGTGTAAGTCTCTGCCCTGATTTTTGTTTGTCCTCTAATTCTTCTACAGTGACTTTCCCAGATGGAGTTGTATGTTCAATCCTCTCTAAAGTGTCTGCTCCTAATGGTGGATTAGTTTTTGGATGGGAGTTTTTTATGAATCTACCTTTATCATCTCTAGGTCTAGACATAAGTAACCATGACTTCTAAAATGCAGAGTTGAAACTAAATATGTGTTTTTGTTTGATTTTTTTTAATTTTTTTTTATTGTTTTTGTTTTTTAAAAATCCTCTAGTTGCACCTCCCCGGAAACGACGCCAAAAAGTATAGACCAATCTACCATTCTAGATTAGGCTCAATTTATTGTCAACCAAGGTAGGTAATATTAGAGGCACTTGTCTAATGTATATAGACCTATAAGGATCTAATTTCCTATATGAATGTTTGTTGTAGCAGGTTCCAGCACTCTTTTTACAAGAGTTTGATATGTGGTTCCTCACAGACTTTAAACACTCCTTTAGTTAAATCTGATCTAATGTTCTAAAAATAGAGTGCTAATAATTGTCTGAGTTTTTAATCCTTTTACAAGGTTTTGGTTCACAAAAGCTCTTTCAAATCAGCACACTAAAGCACACTAAAAATTGAATTCATTAAAACAGAGATCACAGAGATGATTTTGAATTCAATACTCAATTAAACCCTCTTACAAGGACTGTTCATTAATTTAGTAATCGAATTCTTCAATTATAACCATGAACCATGAAATAGAAATGATGAATGAAATCACAAGCACAACTTAATAAAAATCGATGAACTCAAAGCATGAAAATTAAATAAAATACTAAATCAGATCTAAGTATTTGAATCTAATGGAAACGTAAAGAAAAGTGTACCAAATTCACATGGGGGGCCTTCCATGCTTGCAGGCACACTTGGAAAAACTTCAAATGATGAAAATGCTAACTGGAAACACCATGAATGATAAAATTTCTGTCTCTGATTAAAATCTGGGAATGAGTTACATCAAAATAGAGTTCTGAAGCTTGTACACAGTCTCAATTTGCATCCATAACATTACTAGCATCATTAGCCTATTACATGCTTCCATTCACTTATTTATTATAAATTACAATAAAAAAGAGGCTATTTTTCGTTTATCAAAACCTAACTGATCTCCAAAGTAGATCGAATTAGTTTTGAATTCCTAATCATAAGCAAAATATCAAGCTCACTCATTTATGATTCAAATTTTTTTGCTAGATTAGCTGGGTTTGACCAGTGTTGAACAAATATTTAGGAACTGCGAATCTGAGGCTGGATAGATTTTTAACCATCTGTGTACATTCCAGATCAAGCCCATGTCCTTCGTTTTGGTCTACCTGCTATGCCACGTGTCAGAACATAAACCATTTACAGGAAGTCACCACATCTTGTAATTTCTTGAAAAATTTCAATTTTTAACACAAAAATTCCATAAATTGATTTTAATGTAAAAATATCAATCATGATGCTATATTAATAAATTTCAATAAAATATAAGGGATTTATGGAGGTTTAGTGAAGAAAATGTTGGATAATGATGGGATTTTTAGAAGAAAAAGATAGGCCATAGAATGATACCAACACTCCTTAGATTTCATTTTTGTAAAGGACGTTGCTATTGATGGTCTTAGTTACATAGAAAAATCTAAAAGGTTCATTGAGAAAATCGAATTGGTACATCAAGTAGTTCAAGAACAATTGGAAAAGAGCCAAGTCAAGTACAAAACAAGGCATAGTAAGCATTGAGTAGATCAAAAATTCCAAGTCAGTGATGAAGATTGGCTTCACATTAGCAAATAAATACTTCAAGGAGAAGGCAAAAAATTGAAACCAATTTGATATGGTCCATTCATAATTTTAGAAAAGATTGGTGATATTGCCTTCAAGTTGGATTTTCCTTCATATATGCACATTTATGTTGTTGTGAATGTTGAGAACTTAAAGTTGTATGAGCTACATTTGATTGAAGATCAAGGAGAAAATGTTCAGATTCCTTCCATTGAGGATTTTTCTCCTGAATACCTTGATGAACTACAACAAGATACCATTCTTGACAGAAGAACAAGGTCTTAAAAACGAGGGAATCTAGAGTACCTTCGTGTGGGGTTCGAAGGAACAAATCCAAGAAAAGCTAAATGGATTGAGATTGCAAAGGTGAGGGAAATATACCCTCATCTATTAAACAACTAAAAGTGATATTTTTGGGGTCCAAAATCTTCCAGTGGGGAGGAGTGACCAGGTGCTTAAAATTATGCTAAGAAATGAAAGTTACCGGAATGGTGTGGAACCTAAACGACTGCATAGATATCTTCATTCTGAATCTGATGCAACTCATTTCACAGAAAACTGACACTATATGTTCCCGAAAATAAGTTTTGTTCATTTTCCCAAACAAGCAAAATTTTGGAAAAATTGTGCAGGCTTCCTAGTCAGCAGTCCATTGAACTGACTGGGCATGGTTGACTGGGCATTGGGCCAATCCTGTCGCACCACTTTCCTGAAATATGGTGGTGCTGGTTGGTGTTTTTATATTGGTTGGTTGGTGGCCAACCACATGCTGCCATGTGGCCCAACCAGAGGCCGCCACATGGCAGAACGAGGGCCACCAAAAATTTGTTAGCAATCCGAACACCAGACCTAGCATCAAGAAACACAACACTTTCACCATTGGGCCACTGTTATCACTTATTAAGCCTTTCCACCAAAACCATAATTAAATATTGTATTGGAAAAGGTTCGAGGTAGGGGCCAGGGCTTAGCCTCGACCGCCCCTCCATTCATACCATATGACTACTGGCTGGGGACCACGGGCGCGACATGATGGAGCCCACCGGTTAACCAATTTTTTTTTAATTATTCACGATTTATATGGTGTTAAATTCAAGTTTAAGGAAGAATTATCCAAATTAACTGTCCAAAAATTTCGCCCAGATTTCCGCTAAAATGGTTCTCGGTTAGCAGATTATGGGGCGAATTTGTAGGACGGTTCGAGATTTTAGAGTATTTGTGGTGCAATTAGCAACAAAACTAGGGAGGCTGATAACTTCTTCAGTTTTTGATCAATTTTGGAGCAGAAAGAGGCTAGACAGGAATTTTTGATAGTTCTGGAGCTGATGGAACAAGTTTTGAAGCCATTTGAGCACTTTAAATGTATGTAATCACCTTATTTGAGCATAATGATATAGGGCCAAGCCATTGGAAGATAGACCAAGGAGACGTAGCTCAGGAGGGGTGAAATCCTTCATCATTTGCTGTGTTGTGGTTATTTTCATGGTGCATTTCTCTGCTACTTCTGCTATTTCAGAGTTTCAAATTCATGCTTTATGTGTTTAAAAATTTAACATAAAGGCTCATAAAACTCAATTTTTACACCTGCAATTTACAAACCCTCAAGAAAATTTTCATTAAGATCTCATACAGATCAGATTCACAGGTTATAATGAAAGAAAAAGGTTTCTTCAAGAATTTTTACTTGCATAATAATGGGATTAGGATATGATGACATATTGATAAACATGAAAAATTTTAAGGATGGAAATTTATTTTAATGTTTAGAAATGTTGGTGAATCTCACTAGTTCATAATATGCAATATGTAAAATGTTTAGCAATATTTTTGTAAAAATATTCAAATTTCTAATAATTTTATGCAATATCTATATAAAATTATGGCAATTTTTGTAGTAAAAAAAAAGTATACTATAAATTTTGGGAGAATAAATTTTAGAAAAAATGCAAATTAGCGAATCATTTTTTTTGGAAGAAGCATGGAAAATTATCCCAATCGTGAATATTAGCCCCTAAAATTTTCCCTGTTGATAAAGCAGGTCAAGAGAATGAAACTATTCATTCTAAGGACAACTATTGCAAGAGTACTAAAAAATAAAAGAGATGAGCTACATGTATATTTATGCTTACAGTGGATGCTATGAAATCACGTCATATGGTTGTAGGTAGTATACTTCTATCTTTAAAAGTATGATCAAAGGAAAAAGAATTTTTTCCGATACACAGGTCGCCAAAAGGGATGATCCACGCCAGATAAAATCAACTTAATCATATGGAATATGAGGTAGCTATACACAATGGAGAAACTGCATATTGGAAGCTCTTAGGAATGAAATCAAATTGTGTGGAGAAAGAAAGGAAGAGATCATGAGAAGTACAACTATGGTAAGAAGCAAGTCAAAATCCAAGGAACCCAAGAAGGCTTGACTAGAAAATCTCTTGGGAAAATATGTAGACTCTGATAGAAGTCTAGAAAATATGGAGACCCTTGAAAATACATATCTTTAGGAGAGGTGTCAATCTGTACGAAGGATGTTGATGCTTACAAGAAGATGTCATGGTGAAAGATCATCACTAAGGTAATTTTCGATTTAAGTGTTCATATTTGTAATTGAATAATATCTGGATGAGTTTGTGCAGGGCTGCCAAAGGGAAGTATGTGTATTCCACAGTTGATAACCATATGGCAGGATGTATGATCCTTGGAAGAAATATGGTTTGAAATAAAGAAACATGACATGAAGTTATAGCAGATGAGAAGATTGATGGATCAATTTCTAATAGAAGACATGATTCATGGATGATCTATGCCCTATGAATAGAGCTAAAAGATGAAGACTCCTCAGTATCAAAGAAATTGATGACATCAAAGAAAGGAGTTCTTCATGAGAAGCTGGGTGTTTTTTACATTAGGGGAATTTTGAGGTCTAAAATGGGCCTCCTAAGGAAATTATAAAATAATAGAGGAAATAATAAAATAATATTTGATTACATCATCAAATTTTAGAGGGAAAAAGGAAAAACTATTTTTTCAACTTATCTCCCTATGGGTTTACTCAAATTTCGAGTGGAAAAACTCGTTGGATGCATAATTCGATTTCTCATCCAAGGAGTATCCATGTTGCATACTTTTGATGGACATTGCTACATGAAAAATGTGATTGCAAACATGTTTTTTCATGTATTTCTCATTATTTCGAGTAGCAGGGTCCATGGAAAGTATGCAACATGGGTACTCCTTGGATGAGGAATTAAATTTTGCATTCAACGAGTACTCCTGATTGAAAATTGAGTAAAACCTTAGGGAGATAAGTTGAAAATATGAGTTGAAAAAGTAATTTTATTATTTTATTATTTTTTATTATTTTTACTTTTTTGCTCCAAAAATGGTGAATCATCCCCCATGGTTGACATCATCATCTTGAATCCTATTGGTTCTTATAAAGTTTATTTTTGTTGTACAATTTTTCTTAGGAGGCCCATTTTAGACCTCAAAATTACCCTAATGCATCATTGCTGCTGTAGGTCCTTGATTAAGAGGGAGCCTAGTAATAAGTTTCTTACTTGGAAGAATCTTGGCAATTCCTATGCCGAGAGGGAGCTTAGGTACATTCCTTGTATAGGAATGAGTACATTTCTTTGTGGAATATGTCCTCCCTATTTTAGAGGGATAGATAGACATGTCATTCTGGTCTTCACTGGGGAAGAAAAAATGGAGGATTGGGTAATCATCTGGCATCTGATACTCTTGAGGATGTATTAGGGCATCCAAGATAAGAGTAGTCGTGGAAGGACCGATATTCTTTGAGGACTAGGAATCCAAGATAATAATAATCCTAGACATACCTTGAGTGAACCAGGGTGGCGTATGATCCAACAAAGACAATGATGTAGGTGTCTATTCATCATTGGTCTCGCCAACATTGTAGCTTATATATATTGTGGAGAGATGGAGATGTTAGTCAAGGCCTTGCACTATGATAATGATGGTTGATATGATGGTATACATATGGGATTACCAATCCGATTCTTCTTATGGTATTCTTCAGATTGAGAGTGACCATGTACCATTATGAATACCTACCTAGTTAAGAGGGAGTGTTGAAAAGTGTAACTAGGTTTAGTATTCATAATGAATTGTAATTATTAATTTATAGACAAAGATAATAAAATGTATTTTTTAATGCTTGCCTCATGGGTTTCATGTGTAAAGAGTTTTTATTATAGGTCAAAGACTTATTTTTGATGTATTTAGGATTTTGTCATCTTGTCATAAAATATAATTAGATTCATGTATATGAAGTCATGTTACACTTGTAAAGGAAAAATAATATTGATGTAACTGTATGCTCCAAGAAGTTGTTACTATACTCCTTGGAAGTTGGCTCAAAATGTGTTGGAGACCTCCTTGATGAATTCAACCTACCCACATGAAGACATGTCAGCCTAGGATAAGAGATATAATACCTATATAAATGAGGGACCGCGACTTCCTTTGGAGACCATTATTTTGGACAAGATTTGTGATATTAGTGCGGGTTAAGGGCTACATTTGGTGCGAAACAGAAGATCAGACAAGAAAGGAAAAGGAGGGATAATCTACCTCTGTTTTGGGTCTAATTTACCTTAGTCAAGCTGTGAGATAAGAGTGAAAATTTTAGGACTGCAGCATAGTACATAAGAAGTTCAACACAAAAAAGAAAGGAAGGTTGCAAGGTGTGCAAGGAAAGGACTCGGTCTTGAGTCATCTCTCGGATATCTCATAATAGGACAAAAGATACACACAACGTGAGAAAGAGGCATTAAAACTAGTCAAAGATCTCGGTCCTGGGCATCAAGAGTGCTGCAAGGAAGGTCGAAGGTACTTAGTCTCCAGGAGGGAGAGGATCAATCAAAGGAATGCAGAAAAGGAGCACATAATTTGGGATTAGGAATCGAGTTTTCCTAGTGTTGGTGCAACATAGTGCAGAAAGGGAAGATCAACATAAGGAGCCTAGAAGAGTAAGTGGCAAGGGTCTTGGAGGCATATTGGTGTCAAGGGTCTTTTTCATGGTTATGGTACTCATTAATTAAAGATCTATAAGAAGAATTACTTTCGGGTTTTCCTCTTGAAGAGGGAGAGGTTTTGGCCCTAGCTTGTTAGCCTAAATATTTGTGTCTCTTGTGCAGTTGATAATTTACATGATGAAGAACGTAATAATATAATGAAGATAAGATCCAAGTGCAAGAAGCATAACAAAATCACAATTAATGATCATGAAAGATAAATTTTAATAAAATCCCTAATTTCTCAACATTTTCCCGTTTGTTTTGTTATCTCCCCCCCCCCTCCTCTCTTTTTTTTAATTAATTTTTATTTCTCTTTATTCTTTAATCTAGTTTCTCTTATTTGTATTTTTATACACTTCTCTTTACTAATGTTAGATTATATAAGTAAGATAGTGTTCAGTTTTATTTATTGATTTTATTTGATATTTATTTTTTGTTTTTGTTTTTAATATATATATACTTTTTTTTTTAAAGAAAATTATTCCCTTAATTATGATAATTATTAAAATATTTGGATTGACTTTATCAATCGTCATTCTATTGGATTTTGCTTCTAATATTAATAAATATAGAAAATAATAATATTTTTATTAATTAAATATTTAAATAGTTAGGGGAAGTATTTTTTTTGTTTGACAATATTAACAATTTCTCATTATAATATTTTATTAAATATAATTAGCAATATTTTACTAAACTTGATATCCTAATCTAAATTCTTTAAAGTTATTTTTAATTATTTTATTCATTTGTCTCTAACGTTCATTTTCGGACCGTTGTGCATCTTTGCAGTATATATCAACTTGTATGATCAAAACATTCATCATAGTCGTGATGATGAACCATACTTAGTGGTTCGAAACACATTGACCCATAAATATGAAATGTGATTTACCAGAAGAAATATCTTGAAGAATCATCAATCATATAGTAGTTATAATCTTCGTCAACCACAAATCCACAAATTACAAGTTCTCATTTATATAGCATGTAAGGGTGCACATAACCAAAATAACATCGAGTACAATCCATATTTGAACAAAAAATGCATCAACAAACAGGCTCTAGATGGCCTCTATTATCCAAAAAAATCATGCTACAACAAATACCTATATATAATCAAATCATTTCCTATCTTGGGATATTTGTCATTATTATCACCCTCTAAAGCATTAACATAAGATAGAAAAAACATAGCATGTCAAGTAAATAATTTTTTTGAGTGATAGGTACATTTTTAGTAGGGTCATGATAGAGTAGTTCAAAAACCAATGTCACTAACATCAAGGTATAGAGAGGGATTGGTGCTCTTGATTAAATACAAGTTCCATACCCTAGTACATGACAAAATCCAATGGAAACATTTCAATCCCCCCAATGCTAAAATCCTGGAAAACTGATAAGTCTGTTTGATATTGAGCGTGATCTAAAATTTTACTTTCTCCACATGAAATCCACTAAGGTTAGAACCACTCTCAGACATCCTGAGTCATTTCATGGCAATGTTAAAAATTTATTAAAAATATGGATGAAAATTAAAGATAAAGGAGAATGCCACTTTTAATTTAAGAATTTAACATTACCATGAATTACATATCAATACTAGGGCCATATGCTTGAATATTAGCCTGCCCCACTCAAAAATTATTGTTTCTTTGAAGAAAATTTGCATTTGGAACGTCTTTGTGAAGAAAAAATAGGGAGAGATTTTTTTTTTGCTAGAGCGCTCTCCCGAAAATCGATCCCAAATAGGAGTGCACTCCTGGGGTCGTTCCCTAAGCGTTTCCATTGGGAGCACACTTTTGGAGTAGGAGCATGGGCACAGGGGTAGGGATGCTCCAGATGCTCCATCACAACACTGATTTTAACTCATCCCCTTGGAAAGATAATATTTTTTCTTTTTTAAACCTGAAAGAGTAGTAGTAATATTTTTAAATCACGCTCAAGCGCGTGCAAAAACTGAGAGATCACATCAAGATTTTGAGCCTGGTTAGGGCTGCTGATAATAAAATTTTACCATCCATTTTTAGAGTGACTTTTCCTGACAAACCAAAAACGTATCCCTTGGTTAACAACCTATGAATATATAATTTGCAGAACTACTTTAACATATATATACATATGTAATTTTCCATCAAAAAAAAAAAATTAGACTATTAGAGGGAACAGACTACTCCTCCATTAGAGCGGGGTTATTGAGGTCCAGTCCCATGTGCTAATCATCCTCCCATATGCTGCTCTCTTCTATCTTGAGCTTCAATTGCTCTATTTCAGTCTCAATGTGTCGATCTTGTCATCGAGCTTCTGGATGCGCTCCTTCTTATCTAACTTCTTCTCCTACTTGTTTAGTGCATCCTTATGATGTTGGTAGATGCACATATGTATTATGGTGAGGACATCCCTGAATTCCCTATGCTATTGTATGCAGAATTCACAAGTTTGCTTGATATTACCACCATCCCAAGCCTGAATCTCCCACAAACTTCCAGTCCTAGGCCTTTCGAGGCCCCAAGATCTAGACCTTGAACTCACAAGCACATAATTTATCTGCAAAATCATAGTGGAAACTAAAAAGAAACAAGAACAACCTTCCAGGAAGCCAAGAAACCCCCATATAGAAAATATCCAGATGGACAGAACACACCTATAACACCCTAAAAAGCGGAACCACAAAAACAATACCACCCTTCCTGACCCACGACACCAGCTTACCACTACACTCACTGGAAAAGAACACCCATGTACTAGCCACCTTGATAAGAGAATTACCCATACTGCTTAAGAACCTCGACCATGACCTCTAGATTAAAGTAGAGACCACCTTGGCAGAGATAGATCAAAAGTCACTGTAGAATATGTTACTATTATTCCACATATAAAAATCCTAGGTTATAATTATGATGCAGGACTGCGTCATCATACTGAAAATAATAAAATACCAATGTTTCGCCATTATTTACTTGCAATTCCCTTCATCCTTAATCCTAACCCACACCTTCCTCCCACACGGGACCTGCACAATTTGTAACAGTGAGAGTAAATGCAACCCACCATCTCCCATAATTCTTATGGAGCCTTCGTTGGATTTCCAACTGCTGTAGATGCTTCAAGGTCGAGAGATCAAATTTTGCACACAAAGAGTCTTCCAGATGCCAAGTGTAGGACATGCAGAATGAAAAAAACATGTTGCAAAAATATTTTAGGAGGATCATTACCACGAGGAACAAGGGCAGACTAGGAAGAATTAAGGCCGATGGGATAGGGGATATGGAGAGTGGGCTGGGGCTGACTGTGAGGTGTCATCTCTCTTGGAAAGGAAGGAGGGTGACAGGGAGGGGTGGCAGGGAGAAGATAGTGGGTAAGGGAAATGGGAGGGGTGAGGGGAGAGGGGAAGGGGAGGGTTGAGGGGAGAGGGGGGGGGGAGTGGATAGCAAGAGGGATAAGTTTAGGGGAGGGTTGAAGGGAGAGGGGGAAGGCAAAAGGGGAGGGGAGGGAGAGGATAGTAGGGGGTATATATAGGATAATACCCAACATCTAATAGACTATATAAACCATTCCTCATGTTTTGACTGAAGGTGTCATACTCGATCCCATTTTTGTAAGATTTAGAAATTATTAAGGAATATATAAAGTTCCCTCTATATCATTCAATTTACTACTCTCTTCCTTCATCCTAAAAGACAAGTTTTCTTGCTTATTTTCCTCCTAGTTATTCCATCTTAGAATTTGGAAAAATGTCACTCGGTCAAAGAGAGGAATCATACCTTGGGAAAACTTGATGATTTGGCTTAGAATCATGTTTTGGGATGGTTTATTTTACTTCATATGTTTAATTATCAACATGAAGTATCCTAGGATTTTTAATTCCTTGAAGCCTTTTTTCTTGCCAAATAAATCCCAAGGAATAAACCATAGGCCTCTGCTTGATTGTTTGTTTTCCTTCCCAAACTCCAGGCATATATGACTTCTATGTTTCCTTCGGGATTAGTAAGAACCCCTCCCCCTATTTCCACCCCTCTATTTCCTTTTGAAGTTCCATCAAATTGGAGAGTCCATTGTTTCGAAGATTTAATCCATTCCACTAATCCCTTAGAAGGCAGTATGAGGAACCACAGGGCAAGGAAGGATGGATTTTATATGAAGTTGAGGGGCCTGGGGAAAAACCAAGGGCATCATCTAGGCTAACTCGATTTAATCCAAAGAAGGATCTGATTCTCGATTGCGAAACTCCATACACATTGAAAGATATTTCATGGTCATTCTAAAGATCGCCTTATTCCTTGTTAGTGAAAATTTCCAAAAAACATACTTGGGAAGGGCCGTCTAGATTTATTTGAAGACGATTTTTGCCTAAAGGGAGCCCGAATATGATTTGGGCCAGGAATTGAAGATCATAAGGAGGTTGCATGACCAAGTAGTCCCATTGAAAAGAGGCCCCAGAGCTACCGACCAAACTCTCTTTGCCACATGAAAATTTGAGAAAAATATGGAGGATGGACTCTTCCACATTTTCACACAAGGGGCATCTTGAGGGGCTTATATGGCCTCGTTTTTAAAGGTTCTCAATTGTGAGAATTTTATTATGTGCCAACAACCAACATAAAAATTAACTTTTTGAATAACATTTGGTTTCCTTATTTTATTCCATATTGAAGATTTAGGTAGTACTTATGATCGGAATATCAGATGTGCATAACATTCTTTTACTGTGTATTTTCCATTTTTCCATCCCCACTTGTCTTCGACAAAGAGGGCCATAGGGGCACATACTCTTAGCTTATTAATGATATTTTATTGTTGTGTAAGTAGTGTTAACACTCCACCAGTTATTCGAAGGCTGAAAAGGAGACTGACAAAGGTAACTACATACCACTTTCACCGAGTAGCTAGCCCTACTAGGCTGAGGGGGCTCTCTCAATGTGATCACAGCCAAGGATTGACTGTGACATGAAATATATTAGGTTATATATGATAGGCTCAGGTAGGTTTTGATAAATTTAGGGTTTTGATTCTAGATCAGGGATGAAACCATGTTGCTAGGTCTAGGTATCAAAGGGTTTACAGCTGCAAAGATATAAAGGAGCAAGGTAGAAGTGGATCTATGATGGCTTAGGGTTTTGTAGGTATGGTGGTGAGTTTGAAAGAGTAGAGCCATTTAATGAGCATGTTCATTCATGAATTTATTAAACTTGAAGCGTGAAACACAAAATGACATTTCCATATAAATAGAGCTAAATTAATAGAATCCTGCCTATGAACTGTAAGGAAAGTCACTAAAGATACAAGATATGAATGAGGAGATATATATCATTCAATAAAGACTATAACAGAGAACATACATGATCATAAAATCACTGCACATGAATTCCTAGATAATAGCTGCAACTGCATCCTTTGATTTCTGAAAATAAGAGTGAAAGTACAAGCTACAAGATTACAATCCATCAATGTCCAACTAGTCAAATGATTGAAAATAATAGATATAGACCAAAAAAACATCTCCCCTCTATCAGGGGTCAAATCCATCAGTTGTGGAGTTGATTACATGATAAGCTCAACAAAACCCTAGTGTCTAGTGGATGTCAACCAATTCACCTCATTATAGGAAAATAGGTACATTTGACTAAAAATTACATTTACAAGCATGTATATAACCTATTTCACTATTTACCAACTCAATTACACCTCACGACATCATCATTAATCAATTACATAGGTCAAAAATTCAAACTAGGTCAAACTACATGTGAAAAATGGCTTTTGGAGAAAGCGTAGAGAAATATACAGAAAGCATAGCGAGCTCAAAGAAAGCATAGTGAGTTGAGGAAAATTGACTTTTCGAGGCCTTCCAGTAGTCAAATCTTGGTCTGAAAGATACTATGGAAAGATCTGGATGTATTCTACATGATAGGATCATCAAGAACTCAAAAATGTGGTTTCTATCCCTCCAAAAATTTATTCTCCCAAGAGTACTCAGAAATCATAGCGAAGCCTCCAAAAACATGGCAGAAAGGTGATTTTTAGCATGTTTTTGGGAATTTTGACCCCCCAGAAGTGGCTGACATGGCTCAATCGCTGACTAGGATTGATATACTCATCAAGAGGAACCCAAAAATTCTAATTTTTCTTCCAGAAGATCCCCCCAACAAAAGCATAGCGCGGCCCACGCTACATTTATTCTAGTATGATTGGTTTTCTGAATTTCCAATTTTGACCAAAATTTCTCAAAAAGAAAAATTTTCTCCAAAACCCCTCAAAATTTTTCCAGAGGTGCCTCATAAGTTATGTTATGCCACTTGGGAAGCATCAGCAAGAATATCCAAGTTTTCCTTCTCCTTTTGACTTTTTAGGGTTTCCTTTAGTTTGGCTTGCAATTGATTGACTTTGACATTGCAAATCTTCTTTCTTGCATAGTAGTTGTCAACCATATGTTTTTGAATCTTGTTGTCCTAGTTGGCCATGTCAAGGAGAGTCTCCAAGTGAATATTGAATTTCTCCATCCAAAACTCCATATTTTCATTAATTTCCATGGCTATTCTTTCTTCAAAGGTCAACTCCTCATATGGTGGATTTTTCTCTCTTTCCTTTTGCAATGCTCTTCTGAGGCCCATGTTCCTTGGTATCTTCCTTGTCACCTAATCTTCATGCTTCTCTGACTCTTCACTATTAGCCACTACTTTTACTTTCACATCATGCATACTAGCCTCAAACTGACTTTTCTCTAAATACAATTGTTTTGCCTCCAATTGATTGTTCTCTTTCTCTAGGAAGGAAATTATGAAATTAGCCCTTGCCAAGTTTTCCTAGAGTTCTTTGATATGAGAATATTTATCCTTGATGATCCTCTCTATGTTTTGAGGCTCTTAACTGGCCTCCAAGTCTACTAATTCAAAGTCATGCTCCTCATCATGCATAGATGTCTCACGATGTGATGGTAATCCCTAATCTGCTGATGTGGGCTTGGCCCCTTCCTAAATATGAGGAGAAAAATAAAGCCATCTTCATCTTTGGTATGTTTGAGTGACCTCAATCTTCCTCCTCACTAAAAATGTGCTAGGGGATCCAACCTCCACATGTCTAGAAGGTGCTAATGGTGGTGATGGTTCTGATGGAGAACTAGGGCTAGTAGGACGGATACTAGAAGACAAAAAGACATCTACCTACAATAAAGTTTCCCAAGTGATGTTCTTATGCTCAAGATGGTGTAAAAAAATGATTTTTATTAGGGCATGGTGGAAGAGGCTGCTTTCAAGACTACTCTGCTTATGGTGGACCTTTTCTTCCATCTTTGCCAAACTTCTATATAGGTAATCGGGAAAATTGAGTGGCTTTACCCCTATGAAATGCATGAGAAGTTTGACATGATACCAATATAGTCTAGAAAATATTCCCTCACAAGTGAAGTACGTCATGATGATCTTCATGAGTGGTGTGTACTTCTCAAGGAGCTGCCCAACATGAAAAATTTTCTTCATGTGTTGTCTATAATGTATTCTAAGATAGGGATGGTAATTAGGAAGGTCTAGGTCTTGGTTCTTAAACCATTTATCACCATGATTGGGCATCCCTGTGGCCTTAGCTACTATATCAATTGATATAGTGAAATTAACCCTTGCAATTGTTACTTTGTCCCTTTTGATTTGAGTGGAAAACAATTTGGTCAATGTGGCATTGTATTTGACTCTCTTCATGAAAAGGAAGACACCCTACTACTTGAAAACAATGCTTGGATAGTGGTCTAGAAATCATTTCAAGAGTGGTTAATGGCTCATGTATTATCACCTGGCCTGCTTTGTTATAAGATTTATTCTCCTCCATTTGGTTGTTTGCAAGTGGCAAAACACTAATATGAAAAAACATGGGAAGGGAGAAAAGGGATAATATAAGTGGCTTAGGGAAAGGAGACGAGAGTGGGAAAATTTAGGGAGATGGGAATGAGTTTTAGGAAGATTTAGGAAGCGAAGTGGAGTGAAACGAGGGAGGGAAATGAGTTAGGAATTTTTTACATAGTCCTAGCTAGGGAAACTGACCAAAATTGTAGAATTGGGCTACGGCTTAGGGTTTGGGGCTTGGGAAATGGAAATGAGGGGATGTGAAGGCCGTGGGAGATGATTTTGGGTGTGAGGGAGGGTAAAAAATATGTGGGAGAGTATATTTGTCTTGAAAAAATTTAAATATAGGGCTAGCCTCTAAAACACAAAATAGAGGTCAATGGAGGGTTTTCACACTAAAACCATGAAATTGAGCTACAAGGAGGGTTTGACTTAGGATTAAGTTACTTGTCCACTGATACTAAACACTATATCCTTCAGAAGCCTCCAAATTTTTTTTTGATGCCTCCAGGTGTGATAACGCAGCCACTTGGGAAGAAAGGGTAGCATGGAGGGCAGAAAACACAGTGTGGCTGCTTTTGGCACCAAATTTGGAGTGTTTTTTAATTGAATTTGCTAAATTTTCACTTGGTGATGGATGAGAGCTCTTCTTCAAAAAGGTGAATGAGAAAATGAGCTTGATTTGGTCTTTTATAGCTTGTGGTGGTCACTTTTATTCATGGTAGTGGGATGGCCCACTACATGTCCTTTTCACTTTACTTTGAAAACTTGTAACTTTGACACTTTCTTTGTAGATTTAGGAACATGATGAACTTATTAATATTAGAAACATGAATTACATTAGATACCAAACTTTATTTAACAAATTTACCTATTACCACTCCTCCATTTCCATATTTTATGCATGGAATGACATATTTTGTGACTGAAACCCTAATGACCTAATGGAGACACTGAGCTGAATGAAATCATGATGGTGATGAATGAAGTGATAATGATTACGTTTCAATAATGATACACTCAACTGAGTGATGACAAGGACCAGCATGCAATTTTTTTTGAAAGGAGTGGAAATAGCCTGAGACATACTACCCAATGACCAAAATTTTACTTGAAAACCTAATGAAATGACAAAAATTTGACTATGAGAACCTAACAAGAAATGATAAGAGCCCATTTGATCACTGGAGACAGGTTGAACAGACTAACACTAACATTGGCTCCAGCTGGGGATGACAACTCCTTGGAGGTGTCAAGAACACTGTAGACCAAGTAGCCTAACCATTGGGCATGGAGTCAAAATCAAAAGACGAGACTAAATAATGAAAATTGACTTGAAACTTAACTGATTTGACTCGTACTGAAATTTGAAATCAGCAACAAATCAATGGAAATTTATGGCCTTCACTTTGAGCTCCAAACTCGAATTATTCTCTACTTTACACTTTGGCAGAAAAATTAAACTGATATGTACAATGAAATTAAGTAACTTCAGAAATCTGCTTAGAAAAGGTAGTGCTTGAGAAGCCTACCATTGAATGGTCCTCCTATGCAATCTTCTCCATTCATTTCTTCCAATAGATAAGCATGATGTCCTCTTGAGGCTGAAATTTTGTATGGTCCTTTCCATAAGTTCTGAAATTTACCGTGTTTACCTTTCTCTTAATTTCTAGCATCCAAATGGAGGACCACATCACCAATTTTGAAATCATCTGCTTTTGTCTTGCAGTCATATGCCTTATTTATTCTCTCTTGAAGCTTTGAGGAATTTTGAAAGACCTCATCCCTGCGGCTGAAGATGAATCATCTTATTGATTCGACGCTGCACATCATTCACTTCACTTCCTGCTTCTTGTAATAATTTCATAACTGGGACTGCAAGTGATGTAGGAAAAACTGTGTCGAATCCATATACCAACTAAAAAGGAGACATACATATTAACTTCTTGCTACTAACTTGATCCAAATGGAAAATGGCATCAACTCATGGTATTCATCTACCCATGTTATCCATCCACCCATGGAATTTACCCATGGTATTGTAAATGGCATCGACCCATGCTATTCATCCACCCATGATATTTATTCACCCATGGTATTATAAGTGACCCATGGTATGTATCCACCCATGGTATTCATCCACACATGGGATTTACCCATGGTATTGTAAGTGTTATCTACCCATGGTATTGGCCCATGGTATCCACCTATGGTATTGTATCTCAAAAAAGGCTATAAATAACAAGCCTCACTTTGTAAAAGGACAGATTTTCTGCCACAATGTAGCTTCTACAGTTATTCTCTGTTTTAATAAAACAAGTTTATTTGTGGTTTTATTTGCAGTGTGTTCTCTTTTTTTTTTTTCTGGCATTCTAGTTTTGCAGATCTGGTCATATCTATTTCAACTTTTTAGATCTTGGGGGCCTCCACCCAAGATCCGGACCGGATCATAACTATATCTGTCCACAAGGCATTAATAAGTTTATTGTGATAGTTTTTCTTGTTTTCCTCCAACATCTTCTTTATAATGTTGACTAAGGATTTGTTTGAAGATTCAACCAATCCATTACCTTGTGGATAATATTTTTGGGCACCCACCTCGATGTTTTGTAAAACTCAAAACTCAACCATTTTTGACTTGAATGCAACCACATTATCTCAGAATGATTTGTAATGCACGAGACAAAATATGAGTTTCCAAAAACTGAATAATGACTAAATCTGTAGCTTGTCTTGTTGGGATTGCTTCAATCCATTTGGTGAAGTAGTCGATAGCTGTCAAGATCCACTTATGTTAGGAAAAATATGTAGAGTGGATTTCTCCAATGAAATCAAGGCCCCACTATTGAAATGACACTTTGACAGATATAGGTTGCAAAGGTAGCAGGAGCAACTTCCTCTTACCTTGAAATATATGGCATTCGTGACATCTCATCATGGTTTTATATAAATCTGCAAAGAGCGTAGGGCAATAATAACCAGCCCTCAACACCTTATTTGTTGTAGTTTTCCAAAACAAATGACCTCCACAATCTCCCTTGTGGAAATCATTCATTACCTCCTTGGCTTCATTTTCTACCAGACAATTTAGCAAGACACCTCTCGGGTCTTTCCAATATAGAGCGTTTTCCAAAATGCAGTACTTGGAAGATTTCAAATTTAATGATATACCCTTACTTTTAGACATGTATGGAGGAGGATTAAGATGTTGAAGAACATAAATGATGTTGACATACTAAGGAGATGAGAGAAAAATGTTGGATACTTGCATGAGTGTGCCATCATCTTCTTCGAAAAAAAAACTGAAATGAGATTGATATCAAGTGCATGTAAATTGGATTGAGCCATCAGCATGGGAAATCCATGACCTTTTATCAGCTTTGTAGGCTTGATCTTGAGGTCATAATCTAACATAGTTGTTATCCACTTTCCTCTTCGGCCTTCCGGATAAGTTTGCATTAGTACATCCTTTACTGTTGCATTAGGGACATAGGCTAGAATGTGTGAATGAAGGATATACACTCGAAAGTCCTTCAATGCCTTTACCAAGGCCAAGGCTTGCTTCTGAATGATGTTATATCTAACGGAAAAATATATATAATGGTACGGCTGAAGAATACAATGGGTTTCTTGGTATTATCCTTCTTTTTCATAAAAATAACAACCAAAGTATGTTCAGAGGAAAATAAAAATATGATGAAATCAATGGAATAGTTGGGGCTGATCAAAATAGGAGCAGTTGTCAAGGAAAACTTAACTGAATTAAATGAATTTTTAGCATCCTCTGACCACCTTACCTCACTATCCCTTTTTAGAATATTGGTCATCTCTCGAAGATGCTAGACAAGATTTGGGATAAATCTTCTCAAGAAATTCATCTTACCATTAAAGGCTTGGATCTCCTTCTTGATGCGTGGAAAATGTACTTGTTAAATGGCATCAATCTAGGAGGGATGAATACAGATACCATATTTGGAGATGATATGGCCAAGAAGCTTTCCCTCCTCCATGGAAAAAAGACTCTTTTTGGGATTGAGTGAAATCCAAAATTTCCCGCACTTCTGAAATACAATTCTCTAATGATATAAATGCTGATCATCAAAATGGGAGAAAACTATCAGATCATCAAGGTACACTACTAGAAAAACATAATTTTCATTTTTGAAGGCAATTTCCATCGCCCGCTGAAAAGTGGCTCCTGCATTCTTGAGCCCAAATAGAATTTTGGCATACTTGAATGTGCCCCAAGGTGTCGTGAAAGAAGTTTTGTCTTGGTCATCCTTATGCACTAAGATTTGATTATATCTCAAATATCCAACAAGAAGCAACATTTGAGAGTGTTGGTGTTCCTGTGTTTTGGCAGGTTTGACTCTACCAAAAGATAACAAAACATCAAACCACTTTGGGACCTCAGGATCTAGCCCTCCTGGGTCGAGAGAGGGATCTCTCTATAAATACAAAGTGTTAGGTCCCTATATCACTAGTATAGCCCCTTATTATTGTTAGTGTAAACCCCTTATTGTTATTAGTGTACCCTTGTAACCCCATTTTGTTATTATTGTGCCCTTAAATTATTATTGTTAGGTCGGCTAGGATTACATTGTGGCCCACTAGGATTATATTATGGCCCCATGGACTCCTATATATAGAAAGGAGGTTTTGTAAAATGTATCATCCAAGAATTGTGCATTTATGTAATGTATTGGAGGTTGCCCCCTCGAAGTGGTTTATTTCTAAGGCATTGATATCTCTTTTCTTCTATTTTTGAAGCTGGTTACACAACATTTGGTATCAGAGCTTGGGATTCTAGGGTTTCGTTGCTCCAAACAGGTCATCGTGGAATTTTCGCTATAACTTTTTTTCTACGAAGTTTCAGAGCCGAAATTTTTATTGGTGCGAAGATGAAATCTTGAGGAAGACCGTCTAAAAATTCAAATCTTGGTTTGAATTATGTTCTTTAGATAAGGATCCGTGGAAGCCAGGTTTGTGTTCGTGCTCCTAAACAATATCGTGGAATTTTATGCTTTATAAATTTTTTTCTTTGTGGGTTCGTAATCCGAAATTTTTTCTTAGGGTGTGAATCTAAATTCCCGAGGGAAACCCCACTAAAAATTTCGCAGCTTGGTTCACAAAATTTTTGGAGATATGATCTGTGGAAGGTAGTGATTTGTCAGGGTCCCGAATTTCATCTCAAATAGGTGATCGTGGGAAAAGTTCAATAACTCTCTCTCTGAGCATCTGATTGGAGTGCCGTAAAAATTGGTCGCAAGCACACAGACTGTAGTTTCTTGGCTATCAATTTTAGAGGTGAAGGATGAAAAATTGACACGTGGAAAGTCGTACAAGTTCGATCTACCGAACCAGTCCATAATTAGGTCATTGTGGGAGATTGGACATAAATTTGTCTTGGAGAATCCAAATCAGGTCAGACCTATTGTTGGTCAAATCAAGAAATTTTAGAATGATGCTTACATATCACATCTGTCTTTTCATTCTTATGAAGCCCTACATACTTTACTTCGATAAACTAGCGTATATCATCGGATCCCCTTTATGAAACTAGCGTATACACGGAGATTTAGATATGTCATTAAATCTTCACTTAAATCATTCCATCATGTATTCTTCAGATATTCAATAAGCAGTAAACAGGTGCAGTAAGAACAGAATAAACCATCACACAAAGCATCACACATGAACACCGGGATTTTTAGGTGGAAACCCAAATCGGGAGAAAACCACCGCTGCAGTTGCTCAGCCTTCAATATTTTATTATAGAGAAAACATCTTACAACATATGTGCTGGCACAGACTTGACCAGCACGCAGGCACCCACCTGCGCTCGTTTACCGGCCTCTCCTGGAAGGGAGCTCCAACCCCCTGACTCGTTTACCAGCCTCTCCTGGAAGGGAGCTACGACCCCCTGATCTCGTTTACCAGCCTCACCTGGAAGGGAGCTACAACCCCCTGACTGAAGGCTACAACCCTCGGCACCACCTTGGACCACGTTTCATCAATTTTCACACTGGATCCAACAACTTCAATAGAACACAACTTGCAGACCGCAATTCATCATATTTCCAGACGGAACCCTTTCCATATTTTTAAGCACGAACATACATCATCAACATATACATATCAACACAGATCAGATAGCAGAAACGGGTGAATCACTGTCCACGCCTGTTTCGACAAACCCTAGTTTGCATCGCTTTCACTTCACTTTGATCTCGCGTATGTCTACTCATCACACAGGCAGGCGCCTCCACCACGATTATATCAACCTAATTCTTGCCTCCAGCATTTCTCCTTCATTGAGCGGCGTATCAACGCTTCCTGCGCGCGTAGTATAGCTCTTCATCTAACTCTAAAATGCCCTCATCAGATCAGATATTCAGTTCAGATCTACCCTTTTGCTTCAGATAGATGTTCGCCTAGATGCTCGCCTCATCACAGATCTAAGCCTTCCATAATCAGATCTAGCAAATACAAGAGCAATTCAGATCTAGATCCCCTTCTTCATCATTGGTGCATCATACATTCAGATTTATCATTCAAGTGTAACCCTTTCCATTCAGATCTACTTCAGAGAGAAGTATTCATTCAAGCTCGGACATCTTGCACCCACCCTCATGATTTGCACAATGAATTTCTTCTCCTTATATAGGTTTTCCTTTTTCAATACCATGAGCCCCTTTTTCAATACCATTGGCCAAAACAATACCATGAGCCCAAAACTACCTGGACGGGGTCAATTAGGCGGATCATTACCCAATACAATGGGTCAATACCATGGTGGTTACCCTTGGTTTTGCACTTTTTGAGCGCTTTAGCCCATACGCTACTTGGAACGTTCCTTTCCGCGTGCATACACGACTTCCCCTAGGAAAATCCGCGTATACAGAGAGACATACTCTTTTCATCATATTTTGAGCACATTCTGAATTCCTTTCTTCATTGCCTTTTGTACACACTGTAGATACATCATATTTTCTTCATCAGGAACATATTCTCTCAAGCACAACTTCATCAAGAGGGTTGCCTTTCAAGTACAACACTCAGCATCATATCATCAACAAACATCATATCACATCAGATTTACATCATTTACCAAGTCCATCAAGTCAAGAATAACTTCATCAGGTGGATTTCCATCAAGGACAACACATGTCAACAGTCGCATGTCTTCATCTTCATTCAATGGGTTGCCATCAAGGACAACACTCTGCATCATATTTCCAACACCTATGGCATTCAAAAGAGAATTAAGAGGGCTAATTCAATGCTGAATTTCAGATATTGAAGAGCCACAATCACAGAGATAATCCAATTTCAATATTGAGATCCTCAAAAGCAAGAAAAAGGTGTGTATTTTTTTTCCGAATTGCATAAGTCTTGTTTGAAAAATCAATTTGAATTGCTTCCAAGGGCATATTGTAGAATAGATATCAGTATTGGGTTCTAAAAAATGCCTCGTAAAAATAATTCAACACCCATTAAGCCTTCATAAGGCTCTACTATGACTCATGAAGATGAAGAATTGCAACATGATCTATCAAAATTACAAGAGCAAGTGCACCAAATTTCGCTCTCGCAAAGAGAAGAAAAAATGAAATGGAAGTTTTGAAGAAAGGCGTGGAATCTAAAATAGATGGCATGGAAGCTGGTATGGAATCTAAGATGGATGACATGGAATCTAAAATGGAAAACATGAAGAATGATCTAAAAGCAGACATAGAACGTTTGACAAAGTTGATACAAGAAATGTTTCCTAATGGTGAAAACATAGTAGAGGAAACTCCTGATGAGAACAAAATAAATGTTAATCATGATTTCATAAAATCTAATGTTGGCGAGAAGAGCCACCATATTCCAAAAAGAGCGAAATCAACGATGATCGTTAAAATGTTCGCAGGCGGGTATAATTCAACCTAGTCAAAGTCTTT